>CM033319.1:28132634-28789718 GCA_019359835.1 Pharus latifolius
TGTCGAGTGCTTGGATACTCGACAAGTCCCTCACACGCGCCATGTAGTTTGTTGAGTTCTCATGATTCGACAGGCTGATGTGGCAGATTATTTCTGCAAAATTTTGGAATTGTGGTTTATTTTTGTAATTATTTATTTTATGTGAGTTATTTATAAAAAAAACTCTACACCTCCTCGGTGTAATCCAAGTACCAACCATCGCATTTTAATTGAGCCGCCTGTATTACAAATAACGTTTCAAACACCCACTTTTTATAATACACCAATACCAACCACCACTTTTTAAATAGAGTCCTTGAAATCAAAATTTTAATGTTTCATCTATTTTGAATTAACACATTGAATTTATTAATTCAGATAAATAAAATCAATTTGCTAATTAGTATGTAATGGATTATTTTATCTGATTAATTAATATAAAATTACTGTTAGCTTGATTAAGTAATAGAATAATATTCTTAATCTTATTAAGTGGTATTAAAAAAATCAAGTGAATTAATTAATAAGATCATTAATAACCATACAACTTAATTAATCAAAATAACCATCCACTGAATTAATCAATGGTTACTTGGAATGCTAGATTTGACATATTTGGTGAATATGGAGGTGGTGGATAATAATTGAAATTTTGAGATTATTGGGTGTCAAAGGCAAATTTTCAAGAGGATGTTGATATTTGTAATATCATTTTAAGATCAAATCGTGAAACTGTCATGTTGATTGAAATCTATTTATGGTGGTTGTGATGAGAATGATGAGTTTGGTGAATGAGGTTGAAAAATGAGGACGAACATTTATAAATTTCATATCTGATGGCTATATTCTCTAACAGTTATATTGTCAAACGATTATATTCTCTAATAGTCATATTATCAAACAATTATATTTGCCAACAGTTATATTTTCCAACCATCATATTATCAAATAATTATATTCTCCGATGATTATTTTTTTCCGATGAAACACTCAAATTAATTTTTTGAAGAAACAATTCAATTGAAATATTCTTTTTTCAAGAAGATCAATTAAAATAAACTTTTGTCCTTCAAAAATAAATTTTTTAGAGTTCTTAACAAACAAATCTTGTTTTTACTTTCCTACGATATTTATGTATTTTTTATGGTGTTTCTTAATTCTATGCAATTTTTAAACAATTTTATTATAAAATAATTTCTCTTTTTGACAAGTTATACAATTCAAAACATTTTTTTCTGAATTTTCTACAATTTTAAGCTTTTTAACACAGAAACCTTATTTTTGTGATTTTTCCATAATTTTTCTGAACTATATAAAGTTTCTTAATTTCATAAATTTTTTTAAAAAAATTCTTAAAAAAATAATGGTTTTTCATAAATTTTAATGAAATATAATTAACTTCGTAACATATGGTCAAGGTTTAACCACGTGTCCTATACAAATTATAAGATCTAAACATAAAATATAATAAAAATTATTTATGGCCCCACCATCGTCGGTTCCCCTCTCTGTGTCAGCAAAAATTGGACAGACCAGATCGTGCCACATTGCATAATCAGACAGCCCACCAGTGAGACGTGTTTTCTCTTGACAATCGTACATGGTGGGACCTACTACGAGCCGCGAGGCAGTGCTGCCTCAAACGAAGCCGCTGCCAAGCCGGCGTTGCTGCTTTCCTCCTCTCTCTGTCCTCGCTTGCGGCTAAATAACCGCTCATGAGTTGCATTGCAGTGACGCTGGTGCTAAGGCTTGTATTTTTTTGTGGTTTTTTTTTTCTTTCTTTCTCTTTGATTTATTGACTTCTCTAATATAGATAAAAAAACACAAGTGAATACATATATAAGAAATATGTAAGTTATATTCCTTTCCAAGTGATATCATCGGAAGCTTCTTACACTCTTCTCCAAGTGATCTCATCGGAAACTTTTAGATGACCAGTAAGCTATAGCTAATGGGACACAATGTACTATTTGTATTAGCTAGGTTAGTGATCGCATATGAGGCTTTTCCCACTCCTCTCCAAATGATAATTTAGTAGGATGTAGTTAATATGTTCATAATTTTACATATAATTTTTTTCTAAAAAATATAACAATTTAAAATAAAAAAAATACAATAACTTAAAATGAAAAAATGTGACAATCTAAAAAATATGATAACATAAAATAAAAAATACAACAACAAAAATAAAAGCATAAATGATAAAAAAAAATGGTTTGTACCTTAGGCATGCACATTTTATTGTGAGTTTACGAGTATGTTTGGTTCCTAATCAACTTTAGGCAAGCCAAAAACTAGTATTGTCATACATATTTGGCCATTCATAGCTAAGTTATAACTGGCTATAAATAGCTACATTTGGCTGCTATTTCTTCACTAGTTTTGGCCAAAATTGTGGTCAAAATTTGAGGGTATAGCAAAAAAATATGTTTGGTTTGATTACTAAAATTAGTCAATCTAGCACTCATATGTGAACTCGGACGGTTAAATTGTGTACTTATGCAAACATAGATTATGGGTTTAAATCTCAATCCTTTTATTTTTTTTGTATATGTTTAGTTGGGGTATTTGTATTTGTGTGTGTGGATGTTGTTAACATAACAAATATTGTCACTTATAATGATAGATTTCTAAAAAAATTAGCAAAGTCAACATGTGATCAGGACTCATGAGTAATTGTATGGCATAACTAGAAAATTGATTATAAAAATATATTTGGTTTATAGTTCATTCCTATAAGAACCAAATACAAATTTAGTAGTCAAAAGTGTGGTGGATTATACACCACACATTTAGTTATGAATAATATATAAAAGTAGTCAAATAATGACCATCTAATTGACTTATCAAATATGAGTCATGAAACAAATGAGAGCTAGATTCTATTGGTACAACCAAGATTTGACTGGGCAAAACCTATTATCAATCAAATATCTAAGGAAGTCAAAAATTGACTACCAATCAGCACCGGTTAATTACGGATTGCTTTGACTTCACGTATGGAACTTCTTTAGCTTAACTATCTCCAAGTTGATATAAAGGATTAACGGGGCATATTTTACTCGTATTTTAATTAATTAATCTTTGGGACTGTTGCCCGCAAATCCTAGGTCTGAAGTGTGAAGATTAGCAAACACGCTAGGAAATATCCGAGTCAGTTTCTTCATACGACGTCAGCAAAACATGAACCAGTCACGTCCCATTTAGCGTAGTAATATGTTGATACTTTGAGGCGAAGCAAACATCGGAGTCTCATTATATTTAAAGAAAGGTTCATCTTTGTCTTGAATACTAAGTTGAATACAAAGTATGTTTTTGTTCTTCAATTTTGCAAATCCTAACTCTTCATAAATTTTCTAAGTCTCGTACAAAACAAGTCCTCCACTACAATCACATATAAAAAAGCTGAAAAAAGAAATTTTTTTTTACACCATATTATTGAGTTGAACCATAAACCACATCTGCAATCTGTTTTATCGGCAAAATACCTGCAATAGCTATTATATATATATATATATATATATATATATATATATATATATATATATATATATATATATATATATATATATATATATATATATATATATATATATATATAGACGATATTTTAGAAGATAGAATCAAGAGTTACGAATTCTAGGGTTTGCAATAGAATAAAGAAAAGAACTAGTTGCTTAATTATATTATGAATATAGTATATAAAATTATGGAGAAACTTGTTTTTGTATTCCATTTCAAAATTCAGGACTTCTTTTATATCTTCACAAAGTTAAAACGGCTTTGGCAATGGAGGTTAAAACTTAGCCATCGAAGTCCAATCGAAACTATACGTAGAGTTAAAAATTTACAATAAGCAGAAAAAAAATATACTATATTGCAAATTTGGGGTTCAATTTACACTAGAGTTGCAACATATGTGGATGGAGTTTATGACCTATGGAGTCAAGCAACCCGTCGCTTACTATTTGAAAAAATTAAAAAAATTTCAAAGAAATATTTGAAAATACCTCATGTTGACTATGTAGTCCACTCAATAGTTCTTTTTGTATAGTTTGAACTACAGACTATGACTGGCATTCTTAACCAACCACTAAAACAAATATACGATGGATATGTTTGATTAGAAATTAACATTCAAAATCATAATAAGTGAGAATTTTAAAATTTCTTATGACATCAACAGACACTTCAAAGTCTCTTGCACATCAGTTTGGACCATCCAAATTATATTTTAACGGCCGAGATAAAGCAAAAGACATGTTTTTAGGCTCTCTCGGTTGGTGGTGCGCATTGACGAAGGTTAGTGCGTGGTCGATGGTTACTTGGTGTGATGGGATATGCGCGTGCTTCGGGTGGAAGCGAGCAGCCGGCAAGTGCGCGGCGAGGAGAGCGTCACTATTGGAGATGAAGTGGACGCTTCGTCACGCGGTTTACAGGCCCCATAGAGAAATAAACCAGCTAAATGTACCCACCAAAAATTAAATCTAGCATGTGGGTCCAAAAAATAAAAGGCCTATTTGTCAGTCGCTTGGTATTGGGTGCATGCGTCGACATCTTAATATCGCTTGGACCCCATGACAACAAGCAACATGCCTGTGTCAGTGTGCACTCGCACCACGTGAAAATCAACCAGTTAAGCTGACAGTTATGCCCCATAGTTTGTGTCCCCATATGTTAGTTACAAAGTTAATATACGTCGTGTCGCACAGTGTTCAAGAGAAGTAGGGCCCTCCAAGCTCATAAAACGTGCGAAGTGCGTCAGCCTCGTTGCCATCGGCGACACACACGAGTTCAACCTAAAGTCACTTATTAGTGCGTCCTCTATTTGTAGGCCCTACCTATCATTGAAATACAAAAAAAAAAACTGATTGTTGGTTTAAATAAAAAATGAAGTATAGTAGTGCGCGAGTTGCTCATTAACCACTCAAAGCGATTGACAAGTGGGGTTGACATTATGTTGGCCCATCTGTAAGTGAAAAGAAAAAATGGTCGTTGGAAAAGTTGTTAGCTATGGGTCCCACCTGTCAGTGGTTGAAAAAAATTGCTGTTAGATTACAGCTATTACAAATAGCCGTTAGTGCTATTTTTAATGGATTTTTACCATAAAAAATTGTAAAAAATTCCAAAATAATTCCAAAAAATTATATAAATTTTTTCCAACTCCCTCCTCTATAAATGTCATGTTGTTTTATCATTTTCACACAACAATCTCCATCCATCTAGTTCCAAAGCCATTCCAAAATTCTTGCAAATTTTTTTAAAAATCCCGTATAGGTTTTAATCCACTTGGTGCTATTGTAAATTACTTGGGTTTTTCTTAATCTCCTTGTGAAAATACCAAAAATACTAACAACCAACAACAATCCAATTTTCTGCTGCCCCCAAGTCCCCCAAACTACCATCCATATCCGCCAAATTACCATCCATACCCACCAAATTATCCTCCTTATTCACCACACGGTCACGCATTTCCGCAACTGCCCCAATATAGGAAAATTTCATTTTGTGGGTATGCCGCCGAATTATCCGCAATTCTCTCCACCACAGTCGCACTCTACATCAGCGTCCGACAACGACACTCCAAATTCTACGCCAACCGATCTGGTGGCGTGAGTCATCATCAACGATGACAACACCATTGATGCCGCTGTTGCTGGACGAAAGATGAAGCGTTTACCATGGTCGATGGACGACGACATAAAACTAGTAATAATTTTATTTCAGTACAGAAGTACTTTGAAAGTAATGTATTTTTGAACGACTTTGTTATTCATTTTTTGTCGACAACATGCAAATTAGCGCCTGGCTCAACAATTCACTCGATCCTATTGATGGAAAAATAAGAATTGCGATATGTATTGGGAGAATATAGTAGCTGCGTACAATGAGATGATCCCGATAAACAAGAGAAAGGAGGCCAAATATTATAAGGACCATTGGCAGCAGAGTAACAAAAAAGTGGTCCAATTTAACGGTGTTTGGTTCCGACTCAAAGTAGTTTGTGTTAGTGGTCGTTCTGACGACAAACTTATGGTGTAGGCCTGCAAGATGTACAAGGCGAAGATGGGTCATCCTTCCGTCTTGGATCACTGGTGGATGACAGTTCGTGGTCAACTTAAATGGTCCACAGACTTGTTGGAAAACGGGTTGCTACTCTAGCGATAATTTCAATATTTTACGCGAAAACCCAATAACCATGCAAGCAAAAGATCATAGATTAGAAATTTACCACTAGACGCGCGAATGCGACAATGCAGCAGCGGAAGAAGTGTTGATGTTGCGACCAAATCGTGAACAACAATGCAACAATAGCAGCCGCACCTTTACAAAAGTTCACACGTCCGAAGAAGGAGCACCACGTGTTCGTGTGCTAGCACCAGCACACACGACTAGAGTTTAGTGGATGTTATCTCATGGATGATGGTGGCGGCCAGAATAGATCTGATCTATTCTGCATGCCCACCTTATCTCCTTTTATAATGTCTTACATGATATGTCCTACTCCAATACGTACCATAATTCTAATGGTAAATCCGTTACCAATAGGAGTCATGTTTTGGACTCCATCCAAATTAATGCTCTAACCTGTTAAGTGTGTGACCCTGTAGGTTTGTGTATATTTGGCCGCGACTGAAATAACTTCCTGAATCACAAGTCATAAGCGGTCCCTAGCAAAACATTATGACTGCCTGCATATACATGAAGATCATATCCGGAGAACCTATACAATTTATCATGGATTATCTCTTTGCCTCACGATACTAGATCGAACTCAAGTTGAGAAACGTGTAATTCTTGAATAGCTCGATCCTTTCTCGATCTTGTAATGGACTAACCATTTTCCATAGTTGACTCTCAACTATATTCGGCACAGTCATGCACTTTCTTAGTCCAATTACATCGAGGAGCTCAAAGATATCTCTCTCAAGATATGAGTGGGACAAATTCCATCTCAACCATTCACTTTCAACTACATGATTCATAACATATCTGTATGTCACCTTTATGACTACTCGGTTAAGAGCAGCGGTCGATGACACCAAGGTATGCTACTACGTATGTATGAAACCGTGAAGATTTCAGGTCTAAATATAAACCAAAAAACTGTTAGAAACAAACTGATGACACTAGTCCTCGCCCAGTCGCCACTAGTCCTCATTGAAGCACTCAAGTCACTTGAGTTTTGCCTCAATACTCACGAAGAGTATTATCAATTAGAGGTTGCTCCTTGCCCACTCTAGAAAGGCGAGCACTGATGCCTTGTACAAACTTGCCGAGCCTCTCCGACAATCTCCAAACTGGAGAGGTCAACGGCCACGCCTCCGAACCGTCTAGGTGAGGGCGCTCACCAAGAGTAATAGGCAGCGATGTCTTCTCTATACCTCCAAACACGCACCGAGAAACTAAGAATATGCAAATGCAAATGAACTGAAACTCTCGGTGGATCGAAAAACACTCGACTTGATCAACAGATCAAGATTTTGTGTAGAAAACTAAAACTCAAGAGTATATAAAAGAATGCTACTGCTTGTTGTATGAAAGTAATGCCCAAAACCCCTATTTATAGCCTCAAGAATTAAATGAACCGTTGGAGCTAGGGCTGAAAATCAGCAACAAAAACTGACAGTCAGTTTGCCTAACTGACAGTCAGTTTCGTGTACAACGGTTGACAAAATTTACGGATAAAAATTTGCTAACCGTTCGTGGTCGTTTATGGAAACTTGAAACCCACAACTAACAGTCAGTTATGCAAACTGACAGTCAGTTCGACCAAAAACTCGACCAAAACAGATAAAAACTCAATTAAAGACAACTGTGGTCGAATCACCAGCTGGCAGTCAGTATGCACAAACTGACAGTCAGTTTAGTACAAAAATTTTGAGCTCAAAATACACCCTCTCTGGACAATTGTCAGTTTAATTAAACCGACATTCAAACTGACAGTCAGTTATGCAAACTGACAATCAGCATGAACATAAACAGCTATAACTTTAAATTCAGAAATCCAAAAGAGATGTTTAATAGCTCTTTTGAAAGATAATTTCAAGAGATACATTTTTGTCAACAGAAGAAAAAACCAGATCTACCTAGATCTTTCTGAAAATTGTAAATACTCTTATGCTATCGAAAACTCATCTGAAAATCCAACTGAAAATCCAAATCTTTCAAAACAAATTCAAATCAAATCCAACCAAAAAAATGCAATGCAATGACCTAAGTTTCTCGGTTTATGTTGGAGATAAAAAGAGGACTTTCGCCACCCCTCTTTATAGTACGGTTAAAAACTAAAAATAATTTTCCTAAACCGATCTATCTCCAAACTCCGAGATCGGAAGAAAATGAAATCACAGATTACCTTAGGTCCTTTGCATCTTCACATTTTGCGTCTTGTCTCTGCTCTTCTGCACCTCATGCTTCTCTTCATGTCGGGTTCATCTTGATCATCTTGTATTTCTTCCCGAACAAAACTCTGTATTAAAAATCTCAGAATCACAGTTAGTCTAAAACACTTAGTTTTTATTAATCATCAAAATTAGGGTTAGGCATGAAGGCCTAGATGCAACAATCTCCCCCTTTTTGATGATTGATGACAATAAGTGTTTGATGACAATAAGTGTTTGATAACAAAATATAAATGAAATAACTCCCCCTGAGTATATGTATCTCATCATATAAGCAAAAATCAGAGCATAAACCAACACACATACATCAGAGCATCTCACAAATTCATCATACACAGATATGCATATATATCATCACCAAGTCATATCAAACATGTACAGAGCATACAAATCACAATAACATATATATTAGAGCTTTCAACATCACAATGTCAGATCATCATATCCAAAGACACACAGATATATAATAAACTAAAATATCCAACCAACATAACAATATCTCCATGATATAAAGACAAATCATCTGTCCAAAAAAACATATAATAATCAAAATACTATAACATCCAAAATACTTCTCCCCCTTTGGCATCAAGCACAAAAAGGGAGGCAGTACAGAAAAAGTAGAGCCTAATGCTCATCATCTGAAGAAAGTCCTAGAATGGCTGTATCTCCGGAGCCTGCTGGAGATGTAGTCGTGTCAATGGCTGGAGATGCCAGAGGAGTAGCAGCTGCAGCTGGAGTCGGAGCAGGTACCGCAGGAGCTGGATCAGCAGGTCCTGAAGCTGTGCTCGGAGAAGACGAAGCTAACCGGGCCCTCTTGCGAGGAACTGGAGAGCCTGATGCAGGCAGCCGAGCCAGAATCTGCTCCTGCTAGTCGAGAAGGCGAAGCAGGATCCTGTGGTGCTCCGCCTGGGTGCGTAAGATCTCTTGCTGAGTCTGCATCACCTAGTGGAGCTGAGAAAGTGAGGCTGAAGACGATCCGGTGCCAAGGTCTGCAGGTGGTGCTGGGTCAGACTCCTGAACTGGAGCCTCATTTGCTGACTCCCCCGCAGTATCATCATCAGATGCGGGAGAACAGGGCCAGCAGCAGCCGTAGGCCGAGCACCAAGACGGCGATCGGCCTGACCGGGAGGGTAGAAGAGAAGTGGATGATGGGGCCGTGGGAGCTCAGAATCCACAGCCCGGATATGAAGGAGCACCGCCATGATATACGGAGCGTATATCAACTGACGGCGCGGAGAGAGAAGGACGTGCTGAATCTCACTGATGATGAGATCAGCAACGTCGAATGGGTCCTCCTGGAAGATAGAAATCAAGACATGGAGCCCAAGATAGGTGACTCTAGCCCTATCTCCGGTCACGGGGACTAAGGTGAGACGAAGGATCCGTAGGGCCAGATCAACATCGTGGCGCAAGCCAACGATGTGATGGAGCTGAAAGGGACCAGAATAGAGCATGGCCACCTCCCGACGCTCGAGGTCTGGAAGGGTATGGAGCTGGCGGCCAGAAGGAGGGCGCACCAGTCCAAGCGCTGACTCGAGCTGCTCCTTCGTGACGGTGTAGACTTGGAGGCCCGTCATGAAGGTCATGAAGTCGCGCTGAGGGGAAATGAAGACGGTGGAATAAAACTGGCGAATGGGCCCCTTAACCCAGTGCAAAGAGGAATCGGCGACAAGGTCGCGGATCCCTACTGAGCCAAAGAGGTCTGCGAGGGTGGCGATGCCTGTGCGAGAGGCGATTGTACCCCACGACAGAGAGCGGTGAGCGAAGATGGGTACGCGACTGTACACACTGTTGAACAGATCAAGGTGCAAGTTGTTATAGCAGGTAACAACATTGCACGAGTCGCGACCAGTGGGACGCGTAGCAGGTAGGGGTTTGTGGAGCAGAGCGTGCGAAGGTGGCTAGCGTGCCACCGGGAGTAATCCACGGGGACACGCTCAGGTGCAAAAGTTTCCCCAAAGCCTAAACCTTCGACTTGAGTGAAACCTTGAGCAACAAGACGACCTTTGTTCCTAATTACAACACCATTTTCATCTTGCTTATTTCTGAAAACCCATTTTGTTCCAATAACATTATGATCCTTGGGTCTTTCTACTAAAGTCCAAACTTCATTTCTAGAAAAGTTATTAAGTTCCTCATGTATGGCATTTACCCAGTCATGATCATTTAAAACTTCATTAACATGTTTGGGTTCTAAAGAAGATACAAAAGAATGATGTTCACAAAATGCAGCAATACGAGATCGAGTTTAAACACCCTTACTGACGTCACCCAATATTTGGTCTAGAGGGTGATCCTTGGTGATCGTTTGATGTTGCCTTGGTGCTTCATCTTGTACTGCTTCATCTTGATCTTGTTCTGGATGATCAACATGAGATGATGATACATTTTGATCAATATTCTCAATGTTGACATCATCTTCTTGATCTTCTTCTCTTGGCTTGATGTCTCCAATGGTTATGTTCTTCATGGCTTCTTGAAAATCTTCACCTGAAACTTCACAAGTGACTTGCTCCTTTTGTGAGCCATTAGTTTCATCAAATTCGACATCACAGGATTCTTCAATACAACCAGTATTTTTGTTAAAAATGCGATAAGCTTTACTAGTGGTGGAGTATCCGACTAGAAAGCCTTCATCTACTCTTCTTTGAAATTTACCACCAAAATTCCTTTTCTTAAGAATATAGCATTTGCATCCAAATACTCTGAAATAAGAAATATTTGGCTTACGCCCAATAAGAAGTTCATAAAGAGTCAAATTTAGAAGAGGATGCAAATAAAGTCGATTTATAGAATAGCAAGCGGTATGCACGGCTTCAGCCCAGAAGCGAGTAGGAGTATCATACTCACTCAGTATAGTCCTTGCCATTTCTATAAGTGTTCGATTTTTTCTTTCAACAACTCCATTTTGCTGTGGAGTATAGGAAGTGAAAAATTCGTGTTTGATTCCAAGAGAGTCACAAAAATCAAATAGAGTTGAATTAACGAACTCTCCACCATGATTACTACGGATTTTCTTGATGGATAATTCGAATTCAGTAGAAACACGTTTTGCAAAACTTTTGAAAACATCGGGGGTTTCAGATTTTTGGGATATAAAGAAAACCCAAGTATAGCGAGTAAAATCGTCAATAATCACAAAACCATAATTGCTACCCTCGATACTTTGAAACTCAGAAGGTCCAAATAAATCCATATGAAGAAGTTCCAAAGGTTTACAATTAGAAAGAATGCGCTTAGTTGGATGTGAAGTAGCTACTTGCTTGCCAGCTTGACAGGCGCTACAAGATTTGTCATTTTCAAAATTCACATCCTTTAAGCCAACAACCAAATCACGTTTTAAAAGTTTTCTCAATTGATGCATTCCAACATGTGCAAGTTGTCTATGCCCTAGCCAACCTTTTGAGGTTTGAGAGACAAGACATGTTGAGAGAGATGCATCTTTTGAGTGAAAATCAACTAAATAAAAATTTCTAAAACGAAAGCCTTTAAAAATTAAAGAATTGTCTTTTAAACTTTCAACCAAAACTTCTTTTGGATAAAATGTGCAACGAAAACCAAAATCGCAAATTTGTGCAACGGAAAGCAAATTAAAGTTCAGAGATTCGACCAACAGAACATTCGAAATAGAGAGATCATTACAAACTGCGATTTTACCCAAGCCTACCACATTTCCTTGATGGTTATCGCCAAAGGTAATCTTTTGGTTCTCGCTTGAGTTGTCTTCAAGTGAGGTGAACAACTTCTTGTTACCGGTCATGTGTTTAGAGCATCCGCTATCTAGTACCCAATGCCTCCCACCGGTCTTGTAGTTCACCTGCATAGAAAGAATTAAGTCCTTTTAGGTACCCAAACCTTTTTGGGTCCTTCAATGTTAGCAATCAAAGTTTTGAGCACCCAAATTGATTTCTTCTTTTTATTTAACATGGGTGCACCAACATACTTTGCTATAGCATAACCTTTCTTCGACTTTTGAAGCATGCAGCAAGTAACAAAATAGTTTGGAGTCATTAAAGGACATGCTTCATGCGAATGACCAGTTTCATGGCATTTATGACAAAATGTGTTGCATGTTTTAACAAAGATAGTTTTAGAGTTTGGTTTCTTTCCTTTCTTCGGAAAGTATCCTAATCCTTATTTTCTAAATGAACATTTTTGTTTACTAAGGATTAGATCAAGAGATACTTTGCCTTTGTAGCAGTTTTCTAAGCCTTTTCCAAGTTTTTCAACTTGTGCCTTAAGTTCATTATTTTCATTCAAGTTGTTGTCATTAGAAGCACATGGAATATGATGACTACTAGAAGGAGAATCATCCAAATTACATGAAGTGGAAACATATACCTTAGATGAAACATTCGTAACATCTTTTATGAGTATGCTTTCATAAGAATCTTTTAGCTCGGAGTATTGAGCGCGTAGGGAAGAATGTTCTTCCTTAAGCGCCTTATACTTCTTTTTAGTCTTTCCAAAAACTTCATTTAATTCGGTTATCATTTCAACTAAATCATCATATGAAGAATCGTTAGAGTGTACCTTTTCATCGCCTTTAGCTATAAGGCAAATGGATGAGCTAGTTAGAGTGTTGATGTTGCCGAGAGCTAATCCGGCCATCTTCTTGGAGCAGCTTCTTTCGTCGTCGGAGTCAGAGTCGGAGGTCTCACCTCCGGACATCCACTCTCCAAAGCATGCTTCTTTGGTTTCTTCATTCTTCTTCTTGAAGAATTTCTTCTTTTTGTTCCATCCCTTGTTCTTGTTTGAACATCTTGAAGCTATATGTCCCTTCTCATGACATCCGTAACAAATGATGTCCTTGAAGTTGTTTTGCTTTTATCCCTTTGGTCGTATGTCAAAGTTGACACCTTTCTTATGCAACCTGCGGAGAAGTTTTTGAGTATTTTTTACCATGAGTGTTAGATCTTCATCGGAGGAGCCATCACTTGAATCGTTCTTTGAGTTGGCTTTGAAAGCCAAAGCCTTCTTCTTCGTCTCCGAGGGTTCGGCTGTTTCCTTCTTCTCCTTTTTGTGCATCTCATGGGTGATAAGGTTTCCATAGAGATCGGTCGGTGAAGTGGTCGACAAGTCGGAGTTTGTGAGAACCGTCACAAGAGTGTCGAAGCTTTCTGGTAAAGCCCTGAGCATCTTTCTCACAATATCAAGGTCAGTGAAAACGACATCAAGCCCCTTGAGTTCATTCACAATATTATTCAACCGAGTGAACATGGAGTCCACGGACTCAGTTGATGACATGGTGAATATCTCATATCTTTGCCTCATCATAAGCAGTTTTGCCTCTTTTACTTTAGTTGTGCCGTCGTAAATTTCTTCCAGGGTGGTCCAAACCTTGTGAGCAGTCGTGAGATTGCTTACACAGTTGAACTCGTTTAGAGACAAACCCGCAAATAGTGCATTTTTCGCACGAGCATTTAAATGCAGTTTTCTCCTGTCGTCCTCAGAGTAACTTGCCGGATCATCCGGAGGAGTAAAACCGAGTTTAACAATATTTCATACGTCAAGCCCCATTGCCTCTAGGAATACCGACATGCGCACTTTCCAATAGGGATAATTTGTCCCATCAAAGATCGGCGCACGGCTGGTATGACCAAGAGAAAAACCATCAGTAGACGACATCCTCTCTCTAGGTGGTAAAGCCTAATGAATCGAGAGACCACGCTCTGATACCACGTGTAGGATCAAGGATGCCGACTAAAGGGGGGTGAATAGGAGGCTTTTAAAACTTTAAAAATAAAACAAATATTTCAAAATAAGAACAAATAATAAAATGAGCAAGAGGAGAAGATAACGAACACAGTAATTTTTACCGAGGTATCGGAGACTCGCCCAGTCTCCACTAGTTCTCGTTGAAGCACTCAAGTCACTTGAGTTTTGCCTCAATACTCACGAAGAGTATTATCAACTAGAGGTTGCTCCTTGTCCACTCCGGAAAGGCGAGCACCGATGCCTTGTACAAACTTGCCGAGCCTCTTCGACAATCTCCAAACTGGAGAGGTCAACGGCCACACCTCTGAACCGTCTAGGTGAGGGCGCTCACCAAGAGTAATAGGCAGCGATGTCTTCTCTAGACATCCAAACACGCACCGAGAAACTAAGAATATGCAAATGCAAATGAACTGAAACTCTCGGTGGGTCAAAAACACTCGACTTGATCAACAGATCAAGATTTTGTGTAGAAAACTAAAGCTCAAGAGTGTATAAAAGAATGCTGCTGCTTGTTGTATGAAACTCATGCCCAAAGCCCCTATTTATAGCCTCAAGAATCAAATGAACCGTTGGAACTAGGGCTGAAAATCAGCAACACAAACTGACAGTTAGTTTGCCTAACTGACAGTCAGTTTCGTGTACAACGGCCGACAAAATTTACAGATAAAAATTTGCTAACCGTTCGTGGTCGTTTATGGAAACTTGAAACCCACAACTGACAGTCAGTTATGCAAACTGACTGTCAGTTCGACCAAAGACTCGACCAAAACAGATAAAAACTCAGCTAAAAACAACTGTGGTCGAATCTCCAACTGACAGTCAGTATGTACAAACTGACAGTCAGTTTAGTACAAAATTTTGAGCCCAAAATACACCATCTCTGGACAATTGTCAGTTTAATTAAACTGACATTCAAACTGACAGTCAGTTATGCAAATTGACAGTCAGCATGAATAAAAACAGCTATAACTTTAAATCTAGAAATCCAAAAGAGGTGTTTGATAGCTCGTTTGAAAGATAATTTCAAGGGCTACATTTTTTTCAACAGAAGAAAAAATCAGATCTGCCTAGATCTTTCTGAAAATTGTAAATACTCTTCTGCTGTCAAAAACTCATCTGAAAATCCAAATCTTTCAAAACAAATTCAAATCAAATCCAACCAAAAAGATGCAATGCAATGACCTAAGTTTCTCGGTTTATATTGGAGATAAAAAGAGGACTTTCGCCACCCCTCTTTATAGTACGGTTAAAAACTAAAAACAATTTTCCTAAACCGATCTATCTTCGAACCCTGAGATCGGAAGAAAATGAAATCACAAATTACCTTAGGTCCTTTACATCTTCACATTTTGCGTCTTGTCTCTGCTCTTCTGCACCTCATGCTTCTCTTCATGTCGGATTCATCTTGATCATCTCGTATTTCTTCCCGAACAAAACTCTGTATTAAAAATCTCAGAATCACAGTTAGTCTAAAACACTTAGTTTTCATTAATCATCAAAATTAGGGTTAGGCATGAAGGCCTAGATGCAACAGATACTGTCAACAAAAAAGTAGATTGTCTAAGTCAGACACCTACATGCCATCATCCAACAACAGTGATGCGCCACCAGTGGAGACACGGTCGGAAGGACGAGATTTTACTAAGGCGAAGCACAAAGGTAAGAGCAAAATTGATGGAATGCAGGATTCTACAGCGGCAATGAGAGCGGATTTTGATGTTTTCATCAATAATCGACCTAACCGAGCCGAAAATATGAAGGACGCAATTCATGTCTCAGACTCCTTGCACAACCTGGGGAAGTCGAAGGAAAAAGTCGCCTTGTACAAGATGTACTGGAAAATGGTGTCCTTCGACAAATCTACCTTCGACGATGCTTAGAAAGAGGGGCATGCGGCAGGCATGAAGATGATAAGAGAGAAACTTAGTGCCATAGATGACAAAGATTAGTTATTTTGTTTTCAATTTACTTTGGTTGCCAACCATGTATTTTTTTTATTAATCTGTGTATGATGCTCTATTAATCAGTGATTAAATTAAATTTAGCAATGCCGTTGAAATATACCCATTGGACTTCTTGTCTATATATTCAACCCCCTTCACAAAGTTCTCCTCACAATCCCACTTCTCTTCTCAAACAGCATAACTCTTGACAAATTCAGTTTCGGTAGCCACTTACAAAATGTCATTTAGATCTAGTTCGAACACACATAATTCCGAGGAGAATGTCATCGACAAAATGGAAGATTTCTTAGTGGACTTTATGGAGGAAAAGGGATTAGAAGATCGTATTATTGCCAGTCTTTTATGCCTGGTTCGATGCTTTTTCATCCTGCGGATGCTGCCGACACAATAGTAAGAGATATGTTGAGAGAGACCGCGAAGATGGCAATCAATGACTCATCACAGACTACTTCTCTGACTCTCTGGTCTACCCCAACAGTATATTCCGACGATAATTTCGGATGAGGAGACCTCTCTTTCTTCACATTGTCGAAGCTTTCAGTGAGATGTGTTGTTTCTAGGCCCTTAATCTTGATTTTGATGATAAATGACAACAAGTGTCTTAGATTAATCTATTTGCCTTAAATATAATCAATAAGATTAGGTGAAAAGAAGAAAGGTCGCAAGGCGCAAGGTCGCAAGCGCGAGCCAATGTCGTAAGGCGCAAGATCGTGAGCCAAGGTCGCAAGGTGCAGGGTCGCGAGCGTGAGCCAAGGTCGCAAGCGCAAGGTCACCAACAAGGAAGCAGCAAAGACATAAGGTAAGTGCTTGTTTATTCTACCGGTCTCAGAGTTTGGAGTTTGACCGGATTTTATAAGAATTTTTTTTTTAGTTTAAACTGTACTATTAAGAGGGGTTGTAAAATCTTTTTTAGTTCCAGCCAAAACTGAGAAACTCTTAGGTCATATGTTGCATTCGTATTCATTCACAATCTTGGTCAAGAATCTCAAAGAGGAACTGAAACTGGTCATCTGAGTGCTGTTCATTTGACTAGTAACTATTCATTCGACTAGTGGTTACACGAGTACTGTTCATTTGACCAGAGACTATTCATGTACTGTTCATTTGATCAGTTATTGTTCATACGACCAGTAACAGTATTCATTCGATTCGTAACACTGTTCATTCGACCAGAGGTTCCAACGTCTATTTACTAGCCGTTAGAGGTCGAAGTTGGCTGTTAGCTGGCCTGATTTCTTTCCTTTTCGACCATAACGGCTAGCTGAGAGGTTGGGCTATAAATACAGGTGTTTTGAGCAGTATTTACATCATCCTTGAGCTACATTCTCATACACATCTCGAGCTATATTTTTTATACACTTTTGAGGAGTTTTTGAACAGTTTTTGAGTAGTTTTTTATAAACACTTTTGAGCAGATTTTTGCTACTATTTTTGATCAGTTTTTAAAACACTGTTGGGCAGTTTTTTGCTACAGTTTTTGAGCAGTTTTTAAAACACTTTTGAGCAGATTTTTTTAACTATTTTTGAGCAGTTTTTTAAATCATTTTTGAGTAGTTTCTATTCACATTTTTGAGCAGTTTTTAAATAGTGTTTGAATAGATTTTTGAGAAGTTTCTGTTCAAATTTTGATCAGTTTTATAAACACATTTGGACAGATTTTGATCACTGTTTATAAACAATTTTTGAGCAGTTTTTTTAAAGAACCAAGAGATATATTTTATATACACTTGAACCCAAGTGCTAATTAAAATTTTGATCTTTTGATCAAGTATCATTCAGTGTGATTGAGGGAGATCTTCTGAGAGCATTCATTTGCATCATTTGCATCCTTAGAAGTTTCTCGGTATTTGTTGGAGGTTTAGAAAAGACATTGCATCTTATTACTCTTGGTGAACGCCCTCACCTAGACGGTTTGGTGGTGCGGCCATTGACCTCTTCTGTTCGGAGATTGTTGAAGAGGCTCGGCGTGATTGTAAAAGGCATCGATGCTCGCCTTTCCGGAGTGGACAAGGAGCAACCACTAGTGAGAAATATCCTTCATGGATATTGAAGCAAGACTCATTCATTTGAGTGCTTCAACGAGGACTAGTGGAGACCGGGCGTGTCTTCGAGACCTCAGAAAAAATTCTTGTGTTTGTTTTCTTCTCTCTTTCTTTTATTTATGCTATATTGTTTTTAATCTTATTCTTTGCAAAAGTTGTGTCTTTCTATTTCACTAAAAGAAGATATGCCACTTTGTAGAAGGTGTCATCGATAAGTTTGGCTACCAATATCTTCGCAGCTTGACCATCAAGGATATCCACCTCCTACTGCAACAAGGAAAGACTCGTGGCTTTATGGGTATGTTGGGAAATATTGATTCCATACACTGAGAATGAAGAAATTACCTTGTAGTATGGAAGAGACAATTTACTCGTAGAGATTATGTAGTCCCCATGATTATAATTGAAGCAGTGGCTTTCTATGATCTCTGGATATGACATGCTTTTTTTTTTAGTGTTGTTGACTCTAACAACGACATCAATATGCTAAACCAATCGTCCCCGTTTACCGATGTATTGAAAGGGCGAGCTCATCATGTTCACTACACTGTCAATAACCAATAGTACAACATGATGTATTATCTCGCCGATGGTATATACCTGGAGTCGGTTGTCTTTGTAAAGACGATACCGCTCCCACATACGGTGAAAGATAGGTTGTTTGCGCAACATCAAAAGGAGCAAGAAAAGATATATAGCAGACTTTTGGAGTTCTACAATCTTGGTTTGTCATCGTGCATGATGCGGCACGATTTTGGCACAATCAACTCTCACCAAGATCATGTGAGCATGCATTATCTTGCACAACATGATCATAGAAAATGAGCGTGACTACGATACTGACAATTATAATTACAATGATCATTCGGACACAACCACCGTAGTACCACCTGTGATCAACAGTGGACCTACATTTTTATTCATTTATGTAGTTGCAAGAAACGCTGATATCCATACTTAACCTACACACACAACTAAAAAGGGACTTGATCAAGCACATTTGGCAATATTTCGGAGGAGAACACATCAACGAGTAGTATCTTATTCTATTTTGTAGTAGATTTTTTTGCAAACTTTATTTTATTTTATTTTGTAAATATGTCATGTATCACTATTTGAATTTTAAGATTTATTATTTTTATGTTAAGTGCAATTTTTAAATTAAATTTTATTATTTATTTTTTTCTCAGAAATATTGAATTTTATTCCTTACGTAATATTAATATATTATTAATACTACAATTTATGAATTAATATAATTTTTTTAAATATATAATTGTCAAATATAGAACCAAACAAAAAATAAGTTATTGTAGTGCCTAGTTTTTGCTTGGTTCTTAAAAGTGTAGGACCTGCACTAAGAGTTAAGTTGTCTTTATATGCCACAAAATATTCTGTTTAACAATCAAATAAAAATCAAACATATTATCATATATTTTAAAGATAGAGGATGCAATTCCTCCGCGTACTGATCAAAGCTGCGCACGCAGCGGCGAGACCTACGGTGCGTTATAGACCAATATAAATCTTTCGTGATATACTGATATGTGGACAGTTTTTGGGCCTAACTATCAGACTTGGTGGTTAAACGCTTGTGCGATGGACCATAGCACAAGTGGCCAATGGATTATAGCAAATATAGCATCTCGGATATGGCACAGTCTTAAATCAATTAAGAATCTCACAAAGATGAGCTGTTGGCCTCGTCTCATATTTATGTTTACACCTGTGTAGTCGTAAGTTTTTTTTTATAAATAATCCAGATTAAAAATTAATTACAAAACTAACTCACAGTTGCAAGATTTTACAAAAATGGCGTGCCACATCAACCTGTCGAGCACTGGGCACTCGACAAGCTAGCTGTTGCGTGCCGCCCGCTTGTCGAGTGTCCAGTGCTCGACAAGGTCCTACGACCACGACCACAGGCTTGTCAAGTTCTTGGCACTCGACAAGCTCCTCATCGACCACAGGTGACGATCAGGGACAAACCAATGACCAGGTGCTGCAAAAAAGGATTTTAATTGTGGGAGCGGGGATTCGAAACCTGGCCAACGAGGTAGAAGCGACGTAACCAGCTGGGTTAAGGCCTTTTGCTAATGTGAAGAGTCTAGCCATTATAATATATATATATACATATACAGACACAGATACATACATACACATACATATACAGACACACACACACATACATATACATACATATACAGCCACACATACATACATATACATACATATACAAACACACATACACATACATATACATACACACATACACATACATATACATATACATATACACATACACATATACACATACATCCAGAAAATAATGCATTTACTAAATTTAGATGTTGTTACACGCTGGTAACAGTATATTAAAATAGCCAACTCTCTTTAGAACAGCAAAAAGTTTTAGCTCAACTGGCTGCCACGTTCCTACGTAGTTGGCTCGGGTTTGAATCCCAGCTCCCGCAATTAAAATCCTTTTTTGCAGCACTTAGTCGCTGGCTTGTCTCTGGTCATCGCCTGTGGTCGATAAAGGGCTTGTCGAATTGCCCAGAACTCGACATGCTCGTGGTCGTGGTCGTAGGAATCTTGTCGAGTGTAGTCGTGCATTCAGATTGCCGAAATTTCTACTGAACAATTTCATTTTCATTAATCGTTCTTACTCCTATTGACACACTAATACAAATTTGCGATCTGAATTATCTAATCAGCATGAAAATAAATCACATCTATAAAATATACATCTTGGGACACTAGTTGCCAACGGTTAAACAGTTTAGATTATAAATTTGCATTCTCTAATTCTCACATGATACATCTCCTACCATACAAACTACTAACAAAACTACTAAGGGGTATTTAGCCAACTTATAGGTTTATAAGCTAAAACTAGAACTAAACACTAAACTTATTTCAAAACTTATTTTATAAGTATAAACTTTCATTGAAATACCAAATAAACTGAAAACAGTTAAAAGAAGTTTATTGAAGTTATAAACTCAAACTCCAATAAACGAACTTATTAGAAAAACTTAATCTCAACCAAATATACCTCACACTACATAGAATTCTTTTTTGACAAAAAAAAGAAGTTTTTATGTTCTCCCAGTTTATTGTTCCACTGGATTCGCCGCTCAACCAGGAAAATAACATATCGTGTGAATTCCTCAAAAGAATAATCAAGTGTTGTCCTTTTGTTTCTATGTTTGTAGAGAGTTGGCACTCGATGTTTGAACGTATACCCCACGCCCATGCCAAAGTGCCTAACTCTATATATCTACGGAATCTTTTGACTCAACTTCAATGCATTTTTCACCCTTTTTTTACAACAGGATATGCTTCCTGAGTTTTGATTCTAATTCTGATATTTTCTTCAATTATGCAAGATCTGTTTTGTGTTACAACACACAGGAGATCTCTGATATTTCTCTAGTGCTTGTTCGTAAACTTCCATACCAACCCAAGAGATCTAATGGTTCATCACTTCCTCTTGAAAGCTAGATCAACCTTTTTACTATATTAGGTGCTATTCTGATTATCATTATCCGTTGTTTGACAAAATCCAATGGTCAATGTTTATTGATGGATTTACCCCAATTAGTGAATTTCTAAATTCAGCACCCATATAATTCTCTCTCCCACATTAAATGCTATTCAGTTAATTTTACCCGTTAATTGGGTAATTGACAGGATCCAATGACCAGTGTTCACCGATGAATTCTCTCCCAATCATTTGTAAAGCATTAGACACATCGATACTACGAATATGCTTCCTAGAATGTAATAAAACAACAAAACCCAACTTATCAAGCCCATGAAGCCCCCCTCCTTTGTTTTAAGGGCTGCTCCTCCATTTGACCCATCAACCTAGATTTTTATTAAGGACCCAACAACCTAGTTAATCCAGCCGTTGTCCATTTCAAGCTGCATCCAGTTCATCTCCGTTTTAGTTAATCATGTTTACATAAAAGAACAAAGAAACAATCTGTCATGCTATTACAATTTACCAGAGAAAAATTCTACTGCTGTTTACCCTGCAAGACTCCCTGTTTACATACAATAAGAGAACAGCAACTCTGATGCTGCAGAGTGTACACCATGTTCTCCGCTCTCCAGGTTAGATTCAGCTAAGCACAGTAACCTTTGTCATACAAATTGGACACATTTGAATAACTGTCGGGGACTATACCACAATCATTGAAGTGAGCAAACCCTAGGCCTCATGCGTGATTGGCATTGAGTTTACTCAGCAAACAGCAAACATATAAACCTCATATGCCACTAGCTTGTTCCCTCTGTATCTATTTGTGTTCCTTTCTCTATAATCTGTTGGCAAAAATACTACTACCGATTACTAAAACTCACAAGTCATAGAGGAGGAAACACAAAAAGGAACATTCAAGCCTCAGTCATAAAACCCTCCAACTCACGGCTTCTCATGAGAAACGGGGACATGATAATATTAGATGAAATGAAATTAGCACAAAATAACATAGCAGCCTTTTATGCACAGGATGACATAGTACTGAGCCACTGCGACGGCTAAACTGTTCATGTCTCAGCTGAGCAACACTAGCAGGGAGCTGTAATAAGAGCTGAAATCTCATCAATGGCACCTCTGGCTCACCACATCATGCTGCAGTATTATGTTGGTTTCAGAGACAGTAAAAGGATGGGCCAACTCTCCCACAAGAAGAAACCTGCATTTGGCCTTTGATGATTCTACAAAATTGGCAAACACTGGTGAGTGTTCAGAGACCTCTGAATCAATTGGTGCAGCCAATATGCAAGCTGTTTCTGGCAGAAATATCAGATGTGGGGGCACCATTGATAAAAAGTAACAGGAGAAACAAAATGTATACAGTTAAAGTTGTCTCTTAAGACTGAAAAGAACAAACGATTATATATCACACACCGACAGAACTTAAATAAGACAGCTTACATACGTAATGGCAGTTGTACTGCAAAATTTATCTGTCTGGCTGCTGTAAGGACAAACCTTTCATCTGTATTATCAAAGTTAACTATGCTAAGTGACAATTAAGTGTAGTAAGTGCATGCAGGTTTTGTTGAGGCAGTGTGAGGCAGAACTGCAAATCAGTGAACTTTGCACATGAAAAAAGAGCTACTTTTCTATGAGAATGAGTACATTTATAAACTGCTTTCAGGAAAAAAAAAATTTATAGACAGGCATAAGATCATCACAGGGAAATGCAAGTCTGAAGATGCGTCATTCTATGGGCAAATCCGTTGCTAAGAGGTAAAAAAAAATTATTGCAACTACCAGAACAATTAGACAAACAAGTGGGGAAATGTGGAGGGCAAACAGAAAAGAAAAGCTACTAATGGCATGTAAGAATGCAACAGAACTTGCATGATTTTTCATAAAGAACATCATTGCTGAACAGATGCCAGTAAAAGGTAAAGCAACAGGCTAGTACAAATTAAGTGGTAACATCAAGCCGAGGCTCAAAGCAAAAGCCGGTAAAAAGCTGGAGAGGAAACCTTTTGCTCACAGGGCACTTCGCTGACCACTTCCACTGCTTGTGGTTCATGTCAAAAGCAAGCAAAGTAGTTGCACCATAGCTCTGGATGTAGACAAGGTCATCCGTGCCGCTGCTAGCAAAAACATCATCAAACTCGCCAAATCCTTGGAAGAATTTGTGAGGCATTCGAGCAACCTCTTGCCATTGTTTCTTTTGAAGTTCCCAGATTCCTATCCCTTTAATGATATCTGGTCTGTTGTGTTTTGCAATCCCGCCAACCATAACCAACCTCTCTTTCAAGTTCACCAGACGGCCACAGGTGAGAGAACATGGTACCGCGATCGATGTTTGCATTAAGGAAGTCTCTGAAGGTTTAGCCACAAGATCAAACATGATGAGGCTATGACGGGGTTCAGCATTGCCAAGAACTCCAGTGGAATGAATCAAGCAGTACAAGACTCCACCACATATCACACTATCATCACCCCCTCTCCAGCCATCAAATACCTCCCTAATGGCAGTAATCCATGATCTACTCCATGAGTCGTACTTGTAAACAGAGAAGTCCCATCGAGGATAATCCTCGGGAATCTGCTTAGATTTTGCCAATGTAATGGTATAACTGTGAGATGCCCGGTCTACATTTATGGCAATTGTACTATAATCTGGGAACTTTGCACCTGGTGGCTCCAAGAGCCTCTTCCAATCTTTCGTAATAGGGTTTGATACAGAAATGCTGTTCCTATTATCATTATCCATGAAGCAAACTAGCCCACAAGAAGAAGTGACAAAACAACTGCTTTTATCAATGCAGGGAAGCTCAAAATCATACCATTTCCTGAGTATAGGATCATAAGCATACCCAGCGGCAGTGTCATTAGAGGTGAACATGAAGTACCATGGCCTTTGGGGCAACATGTGGGTCCAAACAAACCTGCTTGAGTAGATGATGGAATACCATCTTTTGCAAACGGCTGTTGCCCTTATCATGCCAGCTATTGGCAAGAAAGTGAAAATTCTCTCCAGGATATCATCAGGCACAACAATGTCCAATGAAACCGGGAATTCTTTGCCTCCATTACTAAGACAAGAAACGACTCCAAAGTTGAATGCCGCAGGTCCAATGTGAGCAATTGAAAGAGTTTCCCATGATGACTCATCTTCCATCAGACCAATAATCAAAGAACAGGCATGCAGCTAAGTAGCCTGAAAAACAAATACAGAATAGGTTCTTCAAGAACAGTTGCAAACATTCCTCCCCCAAATATGCAAATATATTCAAAAGGAAATTAAAAAACTCAGCAATCCAAAATTCATTCTTGATCAACAAAATATACACCTAAGCTAACTAAATCAATTATATGAGTCCAAGACAGCTTCGAATGATGTTATACTCAATTTTAGCCAAATGAAACATCTGATGTGGCCAAACTTACTCAAGTGCTTCATTTCAAACCAAAAAAAAAAAAAAAAAATTATATTTTATAATGCATCTGTGAAGGCTTCGACATGAGCCTTAGGATACAGCTGAATTAGACTTAGAAAGCCATTCAGTTTCTCAGTTGAGCTTTAATGGTTGAACCGTGTAAGATACATGTTAATATTGAACAATAATAAAACCCTGTCGTCGCCATAATCAATATTCTCATAGGGCTCATTGTTTGTTGTCCGCCTTTGTCAACAATATGTACACATATCATGATGAATGCTGGAAAAGAACATGTACTTGATTTCAACATATTATCTAAGCTTTGTTTTTCTATAATTGAAATCAATCTTGTCAAATGGGGCTGTCTTATGCCACTCAGCAGGCAATGAAATACCCACCACATTCCTATTATTCATGTTTCTCCATGGTTATGATGGATATGACAATTGCCCTACACTACATAGCTCAAATTACTTCTACAAAACTTTTCATTGAACTCCCAAAAAGATTTGCCGCCACTCTTCCTGCATCCGCATATATCAATATCCATTCTACTCCAAGAGGACGGCTAATAAATATGGTAGCATCATAGCCAAACAACAGTAGTTCCTCCCAAATTAAAGGATGCCTTGTCACTTCTCTCCACAACGTGCCTGTGTCCCAGAAGAACCCATGTCCTTGCCACTAGGGCACTGTGCTCTAATCACAAATAGTGGAGTACGAGCACTGTGGTGAAGCCTGCTTGGCCTCTCAGCCAGTGGAAACAGGAGGGAACTTGGTGGAACAAATAGCCCCTCCCAACAAGTACAACAATGTGACCTTTGCATTGGAAGGAGCAAGTACAAATGTAATCAAGAAACGCACAGATTCCTGTCCCCAGCCAACCAATGACCCCTCCCATCAACATTATCCATTCGTTCATTCGATCCCATTGACCCCATATAAACCAAATCATAGGATTAACAACAGCATATGCACATACATCTAAAAATAATGCTAAAAAATGCAACATTTGTACCTTTTTTCTAACCAGGAGCCTCTAAGAAAGCCGCAAGAACAGAAAAGAAAGGGAAATCAAGAAGCTTTGCCTCCATACCTAGAATCTGATGGATCGGTTCAGCATTTCTTGGCAATGTCGTTGCAGGGCAATGGCGGTGAATTTGGGCGGAGGGAACGATGGGTTTGTGATGCGAGGAGGGGAAGGAATGCCCCCAAAATTTAGCTTGCTTTGGGATTGTGTGTGAGAGTGGAGAGAGAAACAGGGGGGGGGGGGGGGGGGGGAGCCTGTATTCTATGGATCTATTGGTTCTGTGTGTGATTGTTTTGTGTGTGGGGGGGGTATTTATAGGGATGACCAAGCAGGTGAAAATGGATGCAGCCACGTTTATTTGGTTATAAAATGGAAGCAAAATGTACGCCCCATCCCCTGGGTTATTTTTACATTTTTACTGCCGTTATTGGAGGTCGAATATATTGTCCTACTGAAAATGATAATAAAAAAAAAACCTTGTATCTAGGCAGAAACCGATCACACACACTAAAATTTTCTACATCCAATTTTACATTTGAGGATATATTTAGTAAAAACTACTATTCAAATACTAACATATTAATCATATCCTGTAAAATTTTAAATTCAAACTCAATTGAAGTTGAGAAAAACAAAAAAAAGAGAAATTTGCTATCAACAGTGTCTTTTAATTTTTTCATTGTTTTATTTCTTATTTGTCAAAATTTTCTCTTTTTTTCTCATAACACTGATTGAATTTCGATTTGAAATTTTACATGATGGTAGATGAATTATAAGACTATCTATACAAATTTTTTGAGAATTTTTTATAATGATTTAGAACCTCAATTAGTGTGTCTAGCATATTAACACTCAATTGAGAGTTTGCACTAGATATTTCCCTTCTTACATTTATTCATACTCATATTATCTTTGATTTGTGCCATCTAGTCAAATTTTGTAAAAAAAAATTGAGAATTGTTAATGGGAAGTACATTTTTTTTATCTTACATATACTTCTCTTTACTTTTAGATCAAAGCCTCTTTTTAGATCTAGCCTTTTAAGGTTCACTTAATTCCTCCTTAACTTGTCCGGCAGCAGGTGGCGAAGGCACCACCAGCCACAAGTAGAGGTGGTAGAATGTGGCAACCATGGGGGAGACAACGACAAAGGGGTGGTTGTTGAGTCGCAGTGTGCAAAGGTGGTAGCACCACCGCCGATCGCGGGTGGAGGTGGTGGGAGGTGGCTGCTGTTGGAGAAAGGGACAATGGTTGAGTAATGATGCAATGAGGTGGTGGTGGTGATCGGCAAGGGAGAAGAAAAGGGCAATGCCGGCGGTGGATAGAGAGGAGGAGAGAAGAAAAGCATTAGAATAAGGAAAGTTGGAGAGTAAATATAATAGTGGATGTATGGTGTACATGTTGTAAATCTTTTAAGAAATAAACAGACATCTGTACTCTAGACAACCCTAAAAAATTATAGAAGCTTGTTACATTGCACTAAAGTGGTTGAGGCTTATTTGATATTTCTATTAAATTTTCTTATAAATTTTTTGAGGAAATTACACTAAACCTCAGTATCCATACCTACTGTTACAAAATCCCATATTTTAAAAACATTGACATATAATATGGACTATTTTTGCTTTCTTTGCACTTTACCTATTTTCGTCACATAACCATTAGAAGCGACGAAAACGAACAAGCGGAGCCCATCTATCAACTGGAGACAACTGCGTCCAACAATCGGAGAAGACAACAATGTCAGAGAAGATGACAACCACAAACGTCCGCGCTTGTGGTGGATTTGCTTGTTGGCACAATCATTTTTTGCCTATGCCGCAATGGGCGACCAAATCTACATGGCCAACGGCCACGACATGCACCATAATGCTCTCAAGACAGCGGAGGTGCATGTATGACACTAAGGCCGACGCGTGGGACTCGCTCCCAGAGATGTGTTAGGAGAGCAACAAGTGTGACGGCATGGTGACCGCCATTGGCTACTGATTCTTGGTTGTGAGCTGGTACCACACGACGTGCAAGGCAGGATCAAGTGTGACGCCGAGTGGTTTGACCAGAAAGCGTGTGTGTGGCACCGCCTCAACCGCATCCACACCCACTGTCAGCTGTCCAGGTCATCATGCACGGCAAGGTTTGGTGTATCGAGAGTGAGGTCATCATAGAGTGGGAGAGCCACGGTGTTAGCTAACATGAGGTCCGCCCCGCCTCGCCGAGCCTCAAGGCCGACACCGCCTGTGTTTTCACCATTGTCGATGGGAGCGTGTGGTCATCACTGGCACCATCGACACCAGCGAGGGCATTGCCGCCAAAGGCAACCATGTCGTCTGAGTATTCAATGTCACTTGCAAGAACTAGACAGTGGTCCACCCGTCCCCAGAGTTCGTCGGCTTCGTCTTCTCCCTTGTTGCTGTCTACGTGTAATTATAGTACCAATCTTTCTCAAATATACATGTGTGTGTGTGTGTGAGAGAGAGAGAGAGAGAGAGAGAGAGATGCAGCCGCATCCAACTGACAGGTGGGGCCCTGCTTGTTAATTTTTATTGTTTCTAACAACTGTGTAATGGAAAAGGGTAAAGTGAAAAAAAAGCAAAAATAGCCTATGTTACGTGCCACTGTTTTTAAAATCTGAGATTTTGTGACAATAGGATATAAATACCTAGGGTTTAATGTAATTTCCTCAAATTTTTTTGAGCTATTCTAAAACTTGATGTGAACACATCTATAAGAGCAACTCTAATAGTATGTCTCAACAGGCGTTTTTGAAGAAAGAGACAATATAAATTGAGAAAGATAAAAAATGGTAGAGAAGCACTAGTGCTTCAATAGACACGTGTACTTGTATAATTTTTTTTTTGCTAATGGGAGATAATAAGAGTGAAAAGAAGAGAGAATATGTTTATGGGCTCCACTTAAACACAAGTGAGGAGTGTTATTATTAGAATTAAAAAATTTATGAAACGTTTGTTGATGTGTCAATGATTATTTTAGTCTAGACACTGGTACATGGAGTGTAATTATTGGTGACGGTTTGAGTGGTTGTGGGAGGCCTTTTACTGGGATTCACTATACATGGTGCTCTACGAGTGGTTATTTTCTTTCATGCTTACCACTTATTGCTACAGAAAAGAAAGACATGATTTTATATGGATCATGTGCACTGAGATTTGATGATGTTTTGTTGTTGAGGAATGCTGCCCTAAAAACTGTTACATTTATCTATACATGCATGTTCGTCACCATGGCAAATTTTTGATGAATGAATCGCTTAAACTGGAGTGTTTGACTTCCAAAAAAACACATCATATGTGCAGCTGGCTGCTTGGTTCTGGAAGGTGAAAAGCAATAGTGATTTATTACACTCGTCTTGCATGTTGCAACCACAATTTTTTTATGCCACACCAAAAAATGTAGTCGACTTCCATTAAAAAAAGAATGTACTCAAAATATCATTCGATAGCATAAATGAACTCCACGGCATTGAGAGAGGAATCTTATAATATCTCTTTTAAATTTATTTGTTATTACATGAGAGGCTATATGTTCAAGTTTTTACATGAGAGCTGAGCTAAAGAGATTTTTCTTAAAAAGTTATCTCCTGCTATCTAATTCACAGGTCTTAAAATTTGCGACCGGGGAGATTATGATATGATAACTTGAGGTTCACCGTGTAATTGTTACTTTACAAATTATCTGTCGAAGAGAATTAGCCGAAAACTCCGCACAATCATGCAGATAATTTGATAACTAATATTTAAATTTATATAATATAGAATTGTATTATGATATATAAATTAGAATCTCCTATATAAGAATTAGTCACACACACACACATATATATATATATATACAAATTAACTATACACGGTGAAGACCCGTTTTCTTTTTCTTTTGATAAATGATAAAAACCATCTAATTAATTATACCATTATAATCCAAACCCACCAAATATAATCTTAAAAGCATTTATCTACTTTATAATAAATTGGACTCACCAAATATATGATGTAGCTTTTTTATTTTTTAATAGTCTGAATATATAACAAAACACTGCATAAGGACAAGGATAAAATACCACAAAAACTCTCATGATGTAAAAATATTAAACATAAATATATAATTTTTATGTAATTGTGTCAAAAAGTTAATTGTAGGTAGGATTAGGATCCTGCATGATTATCGAGCAAAGATTAAAAAATTCCAATCTAATAAAGCACCGTAGCACCAGAGAAGGATGATGTGCATAAAAACTTGCACAGAGGAGAAATAATTGATGGTCAGTACAACTAACAAAGTGAGAACAAATTTATGAAATTGCATGGAATTGCACTACCAAAGTCTTGAGATAATACAAAATTGAGTAGTGAATAATAATAGAAACCAATATAGACCTAATGTAAAAAAATATTATAGGGCATAATATAGAATTAAAAAGAGAAGACAAAATCTATTATGCACCTAGATCAACATGCATAGCAAAGAATGGTCCATCGTTTACTGTAAGATCAAAAATATAAACATGTGAAGAGAAGAAATTGGCATGGAATTGCCATGATGGGAAGGAGTGACGAAGGACCAAGGTAGATAAGAAAAGCGCGCGCGCGCGTCTATATATATATATCTATATATATATATATAGATAGAGAGAGAGAGAGAGAGAGAGAGCATAGAACTCTTTTATTTGAAAGTTATAGTAGAATTGGTTCAAGAGGGAAACAATCTCTTTCAAAAGATAGGTAATTATTTGTACATAGAAACCTCTTTTGTAACGGATATAATTTGTTTTTTCAAAATACATTCTAATATATTTTTCAAATACATCCTGTTTGAATGTATTCTAAAATTATTTCATCTCATTCTATTCCTTCCTTAAACCAAATTTTTTGTGTCTACTAATTGCACGCCTGACTCTAATGTATTTTAAAATCCATTAAAACTACGGATGTTTTTTGGAGTACATTCAAATGGAATGTATTTGAAAAATCATTGGAGTATAGTTTAAATACGAGTATTGTAATTACATAATAGTCTAATCAAACAGCAGGTAACGTATTTCCATTATGCGTAACCATAATATAAAATTCATGAACCAAATGTCATCTTAGTGTGTTGGTCACTTTGATCTCAATTGTTGATCAAATGATCAAAGATTTTTAAAACAAATATTTTTTGAACTGAATGGCAGAGAGTAGAGACCCAACTAAAGCTGCATTTGAATTGTGGTGAGTTAGTAATAAACATGGTAACTTTTAAAAATTATTTTTAAAAAGACTGCAAAATTTGCCTGTTTATTAAAATCAATATTGTAGTTAGTTTTATTGTCGTTGAATGACAATATTTGGTGTATAAAAGTAGTTCGAATTTAAGATTTTCTTATTAGTTTTATTGTGATTGGGAAAAGCATGTCACAGTCTGTTTTCGCATGACTGCTTTTTTTTTTTTTTTGAGTTGCTTATAACAAATACGAACAAATCAGCTTTCAAAAACCTGGTATCTTTCGACTCATCACAGTAGCACATACACCCTATAACTCACCAAATAACTGCATAGAATTTTATTTTCTACCAGTACTGTAAACTCAAACGGAGCCCATGCAACAATGTCGGAAAGAGATCCTACAATTATAATGGGGCAACTATAGTAGATATAGATCATCCGATCACAGATTGGATGATTCAAATTAAAACATGATTTAAAATAAAAAAAAATTGCTCTTTATTTCTTCTTGATCCATCTAAATTGTTGAATCTTAATCTGATGGTCTACACTCATGTAGAGTGTTGTGGGGTTAAATACTCCCAATGGCGATATCTTACGAGTCGTAACAAATCAAAGACTCAAAATGATCGTGTGACAATTCACTCCAAATCGGATGATTGGAGAAAATGAATGGAAGAAATTTATACAGGTTGGGATCTGGGTGAAACCTTACTCCCATTGATGTACCCTCAACTTTAATGGGTTGGGAGATCCTCAAGGGAAGAAGCTCCAACGCACACCAAGTAGAATAGTTGTTTGTATTACTAAGTGAAGTAGAGAATTATAAATGAGTGAGTATATGGGATATTTATAATATAAAGAAGTTCTAGTTGACCACAACGATCCTCTTGGAACCCTTGGATGAAGGGTAAGATAGTTTTTGAGTGTACTTTTGCTCTAAATTTTCAACATGAGTCCTATAGAAGTCCAAAATGCCATCTAAGGATCCCAGCATCTTCCAGTATTACCTAGTGGCTACACAAAATATGTTACTTCGACGAAGCATCCCTCCAAGTAATAGATGACCAGTCTCCGGGGGACCTATTACCTGAGGTGTGACCTGATAACTCATGTCCCTGAAATCTTCGTCTCCAAGTAGGAGAGATGTCCATTGATTAATCGGTCTCTGAGTGACTCTTTATCCGAGTTGTGCCTAGATAACTCATGTCCCTGAACGTTTTATCTCTCGAGTTGGAGAGATATCCACAAATAACGATTTTCAGAAAACTTGTTACCTAGGATGTGTCTGAGTAACTCGTGTCTCCGAAGACTTTGTCTCCCGAACAGAGTAGATGCCCACAGGTTACCCAGTCTTCGGTGGACTCGTTATCAAGGTGATGTACTCCGTGATCTATCCTCAGAAATATCCTCTAATACACAATTTGATGTGCCCCGTAGCAGATCCGTTTCCAACAGTGCCATTCTGCCATTTTCTTCTCGTTTGTAACTGGTACTCAGAAAAAGGCAGGGAAAAGTAAAAAATGAAACCCTAGAGCTGCATCTGCATGCCGAGCATGTGACATGTGTACGAAACCGAGCGGTCCTGGCCGGCCGCGCGCAGCGACAGATCGATCGAGCAAGCCGCTGTGGCTGCTTCATGCTGCAATTGCAAGCTTTGCCATCAATAATTGCATGTCTTTAAACGCTGCCCGCTTACGATTAAGCAGGCCATCGCACGGCTCACGTTTCCACCATGAGACCCCTCCCCCCTCCGTCGAGACCCGCGCGGCCATGCATGCAGGCATCGATCACTTACTCCCATGCACGACCGACCCGAACGTACGCTTGTTTCCCGTGTCCATGCATGCATGAACAAACAATTAAAGCGACTTCAAAACCTTTTCTCTGGTCAGTTCAACTACAAGATACTCTGATGTGATATTATTTTGTGGTTTGATGCAAACATTGTGTAAGTGTAGCATAAAAGAATTATGCATAGGCTGGGTTCATTGTAGGATGGGGAGGAAAAGTTTTTGTTTGATGTGTTCATTGTAGCATAAAGGAATTTTTTTTTGAGATTCAAAAAAAATTACAGAAATAACGCTCACCAAAAAAATCCTTCACATGAACCTATTGAGCCTCCAGGGTAAGACAGCGGTTTGTGGAGTCCTACAAATTCGAATTGTACATGAATTTTTATATCATGTTGTATTTTTATATTAAAATAATCTAAAACAAATTATACATGAATTTTCAAATTTTTCGACATCCATATCTTTTAAATTATAACTTCGATTGATAATTCATTTTAACTATTGTAATTATGAAGTTAAAACGATCAGATCGATATAAATAGATTATCAACCGGAGTTATATATGAAAGGATATCATATCGTATTATATATTAAGATATATAAATTCAGTTGATGATTTGATTATGTTGATTTAATTTTTTTTACTCACAATTCCATCAATTCAAACGGATTATCAATCAAAATTATAATTTAAAAGATATTGATCTCAAAAAATTTCAAAATTTATGTACAATTTGCGTTTTTGTGAATATAAAAATAGTACTCAATATGGTTGTTGTGTTCCGGAAACTTGACAAATTTTGATCGAGTTTTCAAGACTCAACAAATCGCTGTCACAGTTTGGAGACTCGATAGGCTGACGCGGAGAGTTATTTAAAAAAAAAAAAAAAAGTAAGTATGGGTTATTATTATAATTTTTTGTGTGTGTGTTATGTCTAAAAAATTCAATTTGAAGTGAAATCCTGAAAACCAGGCAGAGCTGAATGATGCATAAAGCATACAAAACTCCATAAAAATCTATATATCTTCTTTATTTTGTTATAGATCTGATGTTTGTCGTCACCATCCAATCCTCACTCGGATATCACTGACTCTCCCATGCACGGCCGACGTACCCCTGTTTCCAGTGTCCATAAACGACAATCAAAGCACCAAGATTTCAATACTTGTCTCTCTCTCTGTCGTACGAGTGGCAATGTAGCACGCAGCTAGCCCAACACACCCATAGGACGTGCACTTTCCAAAGCCACTTTTGCTGCAACAATAGGGCGAGCGGAGCAATGTAGGTGCCATGGCATATGGGTTTGGTTAATGGACCATCCTAAAGGGAGCGTGCCGTGGTGTTTTTGGGTTCTGCATCTTGCTTTTTATCTCTCCATTGGTGGGTGGCATGGGGCAGCCTGGGTTGGGCCCTGCCCTCCTCGCTTGCCCTGTGACTTACCTCACATGCCACGCATTCTTCTCTTCTTTTGGTTTAGAGTACTACTACTCATATTTTTATTTTTCTTTAGGGGCACGCCTAACTAGCTTTGTAGTATCTTTTTCACATGCTCTTCTTTGTCTTTGGTCCTCTTTCACAGTAAATCCTGTACGACTACTGATATGTATGTATGACAAACGAGTTATGACACGTCTCTTTGTTATTTTTTAACGTGCCATTTTAATTCTATGCATTATTTTTAAGGAGTAAAATAAAATTATAATTTTACTTATCTACACCCAAGTAATTAATAATCACATGACATTTTCGAAAGATAGGATAATATTTCATTTTTATACAAATTCTTTTTTATAAGATGATAGATAAAACAAAAAAAAAAAACCAGAGACGATACGTTGCACAAAGCTCAGTGCAAAGAACACGAGAGGAACGAGGACAAAGAAACACGGACCGCTGGGGTGATGATTTTGGATTGTTTTTGCATGGCCGCATGGGAAACTCCTCTTTTTAAAGATACGATTCATAGAAGATGACAACATAGTACCGACTTTTCTAAAAGAAATGACATAAATCTCCAAATCAGTCTACCTTTCGTTATCCTAGAAGAAAAATAATGTGAATTAACCATAATATATTGACGTGGTACTGATTTGTCATTTATGTTGAATAGTTAAGACCATATCAAGTGTATCAGGGTGACATAGCTTGAAGACAACAACGCCGCAAAATATGTCACCAATCTTTTATGTCATTTTCTTGTGTGGAGTTTTTGTCTGTAAAATATAAGATATAAATTTTTTAATCTTATTATGTAATAATAGTACAAGATCTACATATAAATTTATTATTATTTTTTAATTCTATCTTTATTTATTTATCTACTCTCTCCAGGCTCTAGCTACCATTTACTCTCTCACACTAACATTTTTTTTTCTCATTTTCATAACATTTATAAATGAAAGTATTTTAGTGATTTCCTATTAAGAGATAAGACTCCCCCAAAGATGCACATGTCGCAAACACTCCTATGACTCGGGGTGACCGCATGATGGGTCACTCCGAACTTGACAAAAGAGAATAGAAATGTAGAGGATTTATACAAATTAAGGTATTTAACGAGGACCTTTAATCCTGTTGGAGCACCCCTGACATTGGGTCAGTTAGAAATCATCTCCAAGGGAAGAGGATCTCAAATCACTCTGAAAAGTTAAGTGGTTATATTGATTTTTCTCAATAATAAGATTATCCTACAAATGGAGAGTACAAGGGGTATTTATAGCCCAAAAAGAAACTAAAAGTCCTTAGCACCATTCAAGGGGACCGTTGGATGCAAGCGAGATTATCTTTTGGTGGCCTAGGGCTTGCTGGATAGTTGACACATGGCGCCGCGGGCCTGTGCCTAGGGACTTGATCCAATTGGGCTTGACAAGTCGGCCCCACGCAACAGACCACTAAGGGGGTAGAACTTCCAAACCAGCGATGACCATCGGGGGCACAGGACCCCGGGAAAAAAGAACATGCGGGGTGCTCAGGGCCCTTGGGCGAGCGACGACTACCGGGAGCACAGAAATCCTCGGGAAGCAAGGACCCGCTGGGGGCTCAGGACCACCAAGCAAGAAACGACCCTGGGGACACGGAGGTTGTTAGGACAAAAAGACCCGGTGGCGCCTTGGGACCGCCGGGCAAACGACGACCACCGGGGCATGAAAATCCCCGAAAACAAGAAACCCGCCGAGAGTTTGGGGGTCCTGGGCAGGTGATGACCACATGGGACACAAGAGTCCCCGAAAAAAAGACCCGATAGTGACATAAGTTCCTCAAGCGGTTCATGGACTTTCAGAACACCAGTTTAGTGTTGCCCCAATATTTTTCATCATATTTTCTGAATTTAGAATGTTCTAATTTATGTATATGATCAAAATACGTCTTACCACAAATAGAGTATATTGTTTCATGGTATATGTCCATTTGCGAAATAAAATTGATGGCAAAAAAATTCTGTAGTTTCGAGCACAGGCACAGACGTAAGCAAGGCCTACACGCATTGATTGCGCAAAAGAATGGTAATTATGCAAGGTTTAACTCGGCTGCCTGGCAAAAGAGAACAATATTCTGAAAGCACAGTAACTAGCTGGAACTAACACAGTAGCCCTCTAAATTTCTATCAAAATATAGCAGTAATTCATTAGTCAGTAGTCACCATGGTGTTTCAGATTACCAATGCTCCCTCTATAATAAAAAAAGGTGATGTTTTGAATTTTCACGATATAATCTTGACTATTAATTTTTATAATTATATAATAATAAAAATTATAAAAGATAATATTATTGAAGTAAATTTGATGAAAAAATATATTAATATCATATTGAAGTGACTAATGTTGATACTTTTTTATGCATTAGTGGTTAAAGCTAAGAAAATTAACGTGCATGGATTCTAAAACATTATATTTTTTTAGAGACGGAGGGTGTAGAGAGAGATGTTTTGAAGGGATGACGAGCAGCTTTAAGTACATATAGGATGCAAACTGTAAACGGACCCACAGACATTAGGTGCAGAAAAGATATAAGCGAAGAGCAACTGGTACAAAGCTAAAGGCCAAAACACACCAAAAAAAAAAAAAAAAAAAAAAAGAAGCCGGCATATTTTTCATAAGCAGAGTAATTAGTTTACAGTTTCCTACAACTGGTGCAATCCTGGACTGAAAGCATCTTGCTCAGTAGTTGTAGGAAGGAGCATTAAGGTGGTGGGTTCTGAACTATAATTATAATTTTATCGAGTTTTAGAATATACTTGATATAGAGGTGAAAAAAGTTAGGAATATTTCTAATTTGAATGTATTCACATTTCTATTAAATGTGGTGTTTGGTTTATGAGTTTTTTTTTATATTCTAATTACACATAACAAGAATATATTACCTGTTGTTTGTTAGACTATTTTGTAATCACAATATCCCATATTCAAAATACATTCTAATACATTTTTCAAATGTATTCCGACTGAATATATTCTAAAATTATCTCATTTCATCACATTACTCACTTGAACTAAACATATTTTATATTTATTCATTTCACCTCAACTCCGATGCATTGTGGACTCATTACGATTATGATTACAACTCTGAACCAAATACCATCTAAGATGTATTTGGAATATATATATTGTGATTATAGAATGACCCAATTAAACATTATGTAGTATACTTTTCTCTATGTGTAATGAAAATATGGAGTAAAAAATAATGAACAAAACATTAGCCAAATTTATTCAAAAAGTACATGGACACTATTGTGCCAAGTAGCAATAATAGAGATGATCATATATATTGGATGAAGCAATAGGACAACGGTTTAAAAACATCTGTCGGCAATGTAAAGATATGAACAGGCCTACTGACACTTAGCCTGGCACTTGTACTGAAAACAAGTAATTTCTTGAGTTGGGGTTTGATCCATCTTTATTCTGATTACGCCAATATACGAAAGTTCTAAGACATAACTATTCAAAAACGGTGATGGTAAAATGAAATTTCAGTGTTTGCAAGAAAAATTAGTTTGCTTGCAGTCTTTTCCATTAAGATTGACGCAGATTGGGAAACTATTTTATTTATCAAGACGAGATGCTTGGATAAAGATGTGCCTCAAACAACTGCAGAGATGTTCCGAGGGCATCATCTAGAGCCTCTTATGTACAAGTATCAACGAGGTGTAAAAATCAAGACCTCACAATGCGAACGAATTCAATTCGTGTATTGTTTATAACGCGCACTGATGAATTAGACTCCATGTCCAGACAACATTGCAGGGAGATCTATTTACAATGCAAGCTACAAAACTACCAGCAAGCAAAGTCTTTCGGAATTATTCCAAAGAGAGGCAAGGCATCAACTTTCAGTACATGTTTCTTGAGATGCACAAAGCCACAAAGGGTTTGCCTTGAAACATGCATCATATGCATGGGAGGAAAAAAAGAGACTTGGGGCAGTGAGTGGTAAGCCCACTAGAGTTGGCTGCCTCTGTGTTTCCCCTTGGACATCTACCATCTCACCAAGTCACTACTCACTCACGCCAACAAAAGAACAGCTCAGCATTGCTTGCCACAGTTGTGCTAATCTTTTCCACTTTTGGCATCACCACACACCATTTGTCCTAAACATTTCAACTCAATAAAGTTAATTCCACTCCATCATCTGCAAAGCAACCTACGTATATACCGTATATGCAACAGCATCAAAACGACAATAACCTAGATATACTAACTAGCCATCGTGCCAAGTGTAGAATGTAATATTGGAACAATTCTGGAGGTGCTTGATGCTCAACATCACTCAAGATCTTGTCACATTACACTTTGGGAAAAAAACATAAAGCACTTGGATGATTCTACTTCTCAAGGGAAAAAGAAGGAAAGGAATCCAAGTCGACTCATAGTGCATAGAAAAGAATTATACCTGTTTAGATTCCAGGAATTGAGCATGAAATTCAAGAATTTGAATTCAATTCGACAAAGTGTATGTCTTGCACACTAAGGATTGAATCAGCAATTCTACAATCAATTTATGAAATTCAATTATAACTACAAATGAGTTAGATGGATTCTTACCTTTACCCCCAATAATTTGATGCAATTTGTTTGTCTCTTAATAATATTTAAAAAATTTAATTCCAAATTTGAACATGGATACAATTTCTAAATACAAATTTCAGACAAATCTTATATTCCCAAATTTAAGGTTTAAATTTTGAAATTCAAATCTCAAATTTGAATTCTGAATTTAAAATCTTGAATCTTGAATTTTGAATTTTTGATTTTCAATTTTTGAATTTCAAATGTCACATTTCAAAACTAAAATTCAAATTAACATTCAATTTCAAAAATTCCAAATTTCAAATTCACATAAGATTTAAAATTCCAAAATCAAATTTAAAAATTCTAAAATTTCAAATTTCAAACTCTAAATTTCAAATATGAGATTGAAATTTTTTAATATACGAAATTGGATGAATTACATTAAATTCCAATTTCATTTGAATTGAAATTAAAATTAGAATTGAATTCCAAACTTTAATTTCAGTTCCTGAGATCCAAATGGGGTGTTAAAGTAATCCCAAGACCATAGGAAGATGGATATTGGAGCGGGTTCCATTTCCCAGTAGTAACCAATTATTATAGTGTGGACTAGGCTTTATAAAATTGGTTGAGTGGAAGGTATCGCTATGCTATTTTGAGACACGATAACTCAAGAAAACCCAAATATAAATTAAGAAAATACGAAAAATGGTTCAGAAAAAACAAAAAATCATCTGATTATTGACTAGTTTCCGGCTTGAGTAAAATTCTTTACTAGTACTCACTATAATATAAGAATTTCAATTTTATCCCACTTTGTTTTAACTCTGTACCTGAAGTCCCACAGCACACTTAAGAATTACAATCAAATCCCTACCCATTAAATTCCACAAAAATATGTAAACATAAAAGATTTAAAAATAAGAAAAATTAAGAAACCTATAGTGCTTAAAGAGAATAGTCAAAAAAATATATTATAGTTAGAGAAAATATTTGTAAAAATCAAAGTAAATCAAAAACTAAAAATCATAAAAAATAAATAAACCAAAATAATTATAAGATCATAAAAGAAAAATATAGAAATTCAAAATTATCATGTAAAATAATAAATGTATCATGAAAACTATAAAATACAAAATTTCGCATAAATTAAAAGTTTTATAAATTAAAATGTTGAGATGAATTGTTTTTGTTTTTATGGATATGTTTGCAAAAAAAATACTTAAGAATTTTTCCAATATAAAAAACTGATTAGAATTACAGTATCTTTTCTATTATACTTTGTAAGTTTAGAATGTTTTCATGAATGTATTTGATATTTGATTTTTTTTAAAAAAAATTCATATGATTATTAGTTTCTAGTATCTTTTTAAAAGTCTTATGTTAATACTATTTGTGCAATTTAGTGGATAAAGATTTGATTGTAATTCTTGTATACAGCGTCAGACTTCTAATACAAAATTAAAAGAAATGAGATGAAATTAAAATTATTTTTGCTACAGTGGGGGTTAGTGGTGAAATTTAAGGCTTATTAGCAGGGAGAAGGTATTTTAGAAAAACTAAAGAAGTGATCTTTGCAAAGAAGTACATAGGTACGTCGGTGGTGCAATCTGAATCAAGACTGGATCACAATTGGAAAAGGCAGATGGCAAAAAGAACTGAAAAAAAAAAAGTAAATTTTGATGTGAACTGGATGGTGTGGCCATTGATGCAAAGTCACGATCACCAAGTACTTCTTTATGGCTACTTTTGGGAAATTATGCAGTGTCCAATAAGCGCAATAAGGAAAAGAAACAGCAAGTTCCACGTAAATCTCATGGCCTCCTAGTGCCCTTTTAGTTCTGAACTGTCCAAGAGTTTATCCTCCTCGATAAGTCATTGTAAAGGGAATTTGAGAGAGAGCAATCTTGACATCAAAAAGCCAGCTGATGGAAACTATAATGGCAACTTTAGAATAGAACCAGGTATTAAAGAAATGAGTAAATTGTATTCTATGTTCTCACACTTATCCATGTATGCCATTTAGATCTCTTAAATTTGAATTTCATGTGATCGATGTTTTAGTTTGTTTATTGTGTTATGCAGATTCATCTATTAGTTAGGTAATAAAAAATTGATGTAGGACAAATTTAAATAGCACGATGGAGCAGACTCAAGACCTAAATGACACAATTGAGTATGTTAAGAGGGCCATGAAGCCTATCAAGTCAATTTTTTCAATATTTAATTAACAGTTCGATTTAAACTTCACATCCGAGTAAGTTTAGGCGTCTATCATATAAAAATCAAGTTTAACAACTTTGAATGGCATAACCATACTAGTTTCAATGTCTCTCATGCAGTTTATTCCAAAAAATGATCAATATACAGTGAACACATTTTAAATTAGCTTTTCAGACAGGCTCATCGTTCCTCGAACGTAGCTATTAACAAACGAATCTCAAAATGCGAGTCAAATGAAAACAAACTGATGATATAGCTCAGTTATTAAGAAGATCAATCAATGCACAAAAATGAAGGGAAAAAGAATTGCAATTGAGCCAAACATACAACTAATAGAACAGCCTTGGGACGGGCCTCTGGACCAAAACCACAGCAAAAGAGTTGTAGCTGGTCGTGCAAAAGAACTTGACACATGTTGCCCAGAACAGAAAGAAAAGTTAGCCCAAAATGAGAGAAACATGCAACAGACTAAAGAAGACCTCCGGCCTATGGCTCCATCATACAATAAACCACTTGAAATATCATCCTTCAAAAAAATCATGTCCATGGAATGTTACCTACTCACCTGTAAATGTACTTAACATACCAATTTCTATACTTTTGAATACCAGAATCCCCTAACTCCGAAAAGCACAGGATATATCACAATTTGCATATATCTTAATGATAGCCGTTGCATATTTCAAGTAGTACTCATATTTTGAAAAATTGTAGATGTGTTAGGGTTTGAGAGGAAGGGATGGAAAAAAGTTGTTAGATGTAGAATAGCGGTGCTTGAGAAGGAACAACATCCTCCTCTCCCCTTTTTATTAATATGCAATTATGTAGAAACACTCCTGTAGTTTTAGACTATTACAAGTAAGTATATATCTCAACAGTCCCCCTCAAGATGCATGGAATATATCAATCATACTCATCTTGTTACACATATTTTCTAGAGCTATAGAACTAAAACTCTTGGTTAATCAATCAGCAAGTTGCTCTGGACTATCTAACTTCTCTTTAATATGTTTTGTCCTATCGTGCTGCACCGGTTTGTTTCCAATATTCAATGCAAACTAATTATTATATAACAAATTCCAAGGTGTAGATTTCAACACCTTGAGTTCCATCATGAGAATTTGCGACCAAATCATCTCACTCAATTCCAATTGTCATAGTTTGATATTCTGCCTCTAACACAGAACGTGCTACCACTGATTGCTTCTTACTCCTCCGTGACACTAGGTTTCCTCCAACAAATACACCAATATTCAAAGGTAAATTGTCTATCATTAGTACAACTCCTCCAATCTGCATCACTATAGTCTTCAATATTCAAATGTTCATTGGTTTTGAACTACATACCTTTTTCTGGACTGTCTTTTAAATACTTTTGGATCCGATAGACTGCCTCCATGTTCTTTGCACGTAGATCATGCATACAGCGGCTTACTACACTCACTGCATGTGTGGTATCTAGACGAGTATGACACAAAGAAATCAAACATCTGACTAGTCTCTAATATGTTCCCTTATCAACTAACTCTTTATCATTAGTAGAAATCCTATGATTCTGCTCGATAAGGGTAAAAGTAGGACGACATCCCAACATACCAATTTCAATCAAAAGATCAGAACATATTTTCTTTGTGATAGGACAATATCCTTCGGTGATCGAGCAACTTCTATCCCCAAGAAGTATCTCAACGGAGCAAGGTCTTTCACTTCGAACTCTTTTGCTAAATTATGTTTCAATCAAGTGATTTCCGTTTCATCATCAGCAGTAACGATAATATCATCCACATACGCGTCCATAATAGTTATGTGTTTATCATGATGTCTAAAAACACAGTATGATCTGTGTTGCTCTAACAATACCCCATGCCACAAACAGATCTACTAAACATGTCAAACCATGCCTTGAAAGCTTTCTTCATATCATAAAGCCACTTTCTTAGTTGACATACTTTACTCTTAGTCTACTTTGTGCCAAAATCAAGAGGCATCGCCATATACACCTTCTCATACAAATCTTCATGGAGAAATACATTCTTCACATCCATCTGATGCATCTCCCATTTACAGTTCTCACTATGTTAATCTTGACAACTAGTGCAAATATCTCATCATAGTCAATTCCATATGTTTGACTATACCCTTTCAATACGAACCAAGTCTTGTATCTCTCAACTTTCCCTTATGTGTGTGCTTCACAGTAAACACCCACTTGCAGTCAACTACATGCTTGCCTTCAGAAAGTGATACAAGCTCTCAAGTTTTGTTCATCTCTAATGCTCCAATTTCTTCAAGCTTCTGATTTCCAGTTGGGATCTCACTTAACTGCTTTCCAATCCTTGGTAACAACACTGTATTCAATGATGCAACAAATGTTCTATATATAGGAGAGATATTGGAATAAAATATGAAATTAGCTATACCATGTTCATTCGCATATCCAAACATAAGCGGAGGTTTCCCTGAATTGCTGTGAAATTGCCTCCATTGTGTAATAGGTAAATGGAGATTGTAAGGGAAGAGAGATTATTAATACCACTTGCCTCGTAAGGAAACGAGGAAGATTCTTTGAGAGTTGGGATAGGTTGAGCACTTGGACTTGGACATGGCACCATGGATTGACTGTCCTGCTTGTCTGACAACACAAATGATTCACCTTGTTTGTTGCATGCCTCAATGCTTTTTTAGATTTCTTCTCTGATACAGCCGCAACTCTGAAGCACCTTTCAGATCACCCTTCTCCCCTTGAACATCAACCTACTCACCTTGATAGCTAGTTATTTCTCTTGTTCCTCCCACAATCGGTATTGGAATGGATCCCACAATCACTTGTTGTGGTTGATGTATCAACATATTCTTAGATGGTGACAACTCCTCCCCCTCGCAACTAGCACCACCTATGCTAGGAGAGGCAACACTATCAAAGAAAGTCATAAAGTATGACTTCTTCCCATAATAAGATTCTAACTCCCAAATTGTCATATTCATACTAACAAATTACCTCTTCTCCATGGAACTCCAGCATTTGTAGCACTTCTACATTATGAAATATCCCACAAGCGCACACTTCAAAGCATAAGAATCAAACTTATCAACCACCCGTCGATGATCCCGTACAAAGCAAACACATCCAAATATTTTGCGAGGAATAAGATACTTGTTCTCACTTGTCAGTACCTCACATGTAGTATTCCCATCTAACACCTGAGATGGCATCTAATTGATCAAATATGTCATCGTAAGTGCACCCTCACTCCAGAGATGTTTGGGGACATTCACTGATCATCAAATATTGAACAACTTCTAATAGATGATGATTCTTCTATATAGCAACTCCATTTTGTGATGGTGTATCGAGACATGAAGTTTGATGTTGTATCCCATGTTGGGACATATATGTATCAAACACTACATTCATATATTGATGCCCATTATCTATGCACAACACTTTCACATGGGCATTATATTGAGTCAGTACTAGTCTATGAAAATTTTGAAAGTATGCCGATGTATCACTCTTATGCTTCATTAGATATAATCACGTCATATGAGAATGACAGTCGATGAAGGTAACAAACCATTTGAAACACTTATTAAAATAGTTGGGCTCACCCATACATCTGAATGAATGACACCAAAAAGTTCACCACTTCGGTGACTTGAACTAACATAGATGTTCCTTGTGTGCTTGCCAAACTCACAAGCATTACACACAAGTTTCTCCTTATTTACTTTCAAAAAAAGAGACAGAAACAACTAATTCAACATGGTAAACAAAGCATGTACAAGACGACAATATTGTAAAAATAATTCAGACTCAATATCTCCTTCAACAAGTGCAACACGTACAGATACAAGAGCAGCATCAATAGTGTGTCTGTCCAGGTACCACAATCCATTATGCCATGTGCCGATTCCAAGTGTCATCTCTGTTCCCTTCTCCAGAAACCAAAACTTTAATTTATCAAAGAGAACAATATTGTCTAATTAATGGCAATAACACTAACAGAAAGTAAATTAATAAGAAAAGAAGGAACACAAAGGACATTGGAGAAAGCTATAGAAAGAGTGCATACTATAGATCCTTTTCCTACACGGTTTCGATGTACCATCTGCAATTTGAATACTTTTATGATATATAAGAGGATGATATGAGAAAAACTCACTATATGAATATATCACATATTTAGATGCACCAAAATCAACTACCCATGCAGAAGATATATTTCTATATTAGATGCAAATGCATGCGCCTGAGTACCTATGCCCAAGTAGGCATAGTTGGCAATCTTACCAAAGTGTGTGGAAGTAGTTGCATTAGCATCATCAACCCTATATGCACTCCCATTTGAGCTTGATTGAAACACCCCCCCCCCCCCCCCCCCACATTGCTCAATCTCTTTAATTGCCTCATTTCCTTCAAGTACAAAAAGTGAACCACCTATCGTCGGCCAACATTCCTACCTCCTTTACCTCTGCCTCTACCTCCAATACATCTTCCAACTCGACCTCTTCCATGACTTGCACCAGTCCCAAAATTTGGGCAATATTAGCATACTGACCACAATTGTAGCATTTTGGGCTAGTGTCGATTGCTGATGGTGTGCTCACATTTAGTGCAAAACAGGTTAGGTAAGTGTTGACACTGGATTCCATAAGTTTCATCCGAATATTCTCTAGACTATTGGCAGCTACAGCTTCCTCAATAGATAAAAATTGAGACTATGCATGCAAAATTGCTCTCCTATTATCAAATGATGGATTCAACCCCTTCGAAAATTGCATCACCCATTTACGTTCCACCCACTTACGAGAAATGATCACATCTTCATTATAAAGCAAAGTAAGAGAATCATAGTGATCCAAATCTAACCACAATCACTTGAGTATTGCAGTATACTCAAGCACTATCTTCTCTCCTTGCTGAAATTTCATGATGTCTTCATCCACCTATGTCATCAACATCACATTACTGACTCCCAAATACATCCTCTCCAGTGCTCCCCATAGCTCACATGCAGACCTCATAGCCTCAACCATTGACGAGATTGATGATGACATCAAATTCATTAATCACACCACCACTAATGAGTTTGTAAAACTCCATATCTTTCATTCAGAATAAGTTTGATTTGTTGGTTCCTCACATGTCCCATAGACATAGGCTTCGAGGCCCTTAGTCTTTAAAATCAACATGGCTTAATGTGACCAATTGAGGTAATTATTCAGACCCTCCAATTTAACATCATTCACCATTAGCTCTAACTTTGTATGTTGCAAATTCTCAAACCGCACCACCAACTCTTACTAGCTGATCTTTTTGACACCCAGATACTAGCATCGCTAGTTGGCTAAGAAGTTCCTTCATGCCTACAAACATAATTGTATTCACCATCTTTTCATTGACACTTTGCAATTAGACAAGAACCTCAAACGCATCCAACAAATAGCGACTAAACTTTGGGTGTTGCACGTCGAATTGAACAAATGAACTTTAGACAAGTAGCACATCTTCAATTACGACAACGATAGCAACAGCGAACAAATCAAGAAAGAAACACTATGCATCCCAGCAGCCACACAGACCACAACACAATTCCATAGATTACAATCCAAATAGAAATCGTGGTGTGCTACAGGTTAGCAATCACATGCAACCCACATGCAACACGCTGTGTGCAGTCAACACATGCAACATGCCACATGCTAAGGTGGCCAACGTGGAAAATGCACATCTTGCTGGTGTGACTTGTAGGCACAGACTATTGCAGGGCAGCTCACGAGCACAGACTGTAGGTGGCTCGTAGGGGAGGACGGCTGGTGCAACCGTGCAGGCTGCCGTTATGAGTACGGGCTACGCCACAAGGACTAAAGATGGTGAAAAATATTGAATTTAGGCTCTGATACCACAAAGAATGAAGAACGGTGGCTTCAAAAGGAAGGATGTCCTCTTTCTTTTTTATTAGTATGCAACTATGCAGAAACATCCTTGTAGTTTTAGACTATTTCAAGTAAGCATATATCTCAACATATTTCATATATCAACATCACCTAGAGTATTTCTTCATCACGCAATAAACCACTTAAACAAACAACCAAAAAAAGTTGTATCCATGAATTCTGTTGAGGGATAAGACTCCCCCAACAACAGAGCTCCACATGTCGCAAGCATTGTTGTGACCCAAGATGATCATGTAACTAGTCACTCCGAGCTTGACAAAAGAGAATGGAAACGCAGAGGATTTATACAAGTTGTGATCTTAAAGGAGAGACCTTAATTCTGTTGGAGCACCTCAACTTAAAGTCAATTAGAAATTGTCTCTTAGGAGAGAGGACCTCAAGGCACTTCAAGGGGTCAAGTGACTATATTGATTTTTCTCAAAAATGAGATCACAATACAAATAAGAGATACAAGGCACTTCACGGAGACGTTGGATCTAAGGCAAGATCGTCTTTGGCTATGAAAACCTTTGATACTTTAGTTTTGGGGCTATGAAAACCTTTAATACTTTAGTAAGATGAGCAGTCCTTAAACAAAATCAAAGACACAACCATCCCCCCTTCCCTATTTTTGTGTTTCATTCTCTATTTGGCCTTAGATGCCTAGGCTCCTTTAGATGATTGAAAAGTGGTGTAGCGAGTCCCGATAATGGAATTTGATCCATCAATGTTGGATGGCGGGCCCACACGCCAAACCCAATTTTTCGAGGACGTGAAGCCTCGAGGGACTTATCTCTCCGAAAGACTAGGGGTCCTTGAGGGACAACAGATTGCCCAGAAACATAAGATCCCCGAGCACGCTCGATTCTCCAGGGAGTAGGGGGCCTCGAGGGTAGCGAATCATTGGGGGACACAGGGTTCTTAGGCGTGCTCAACTCTCTAGGGGACTGAGGGTCTTGGGGAGGTAGCAGGTTGTTAGGGCACACAGAGTCCCCGAGAGATAACAAGTCATTGAGGAACATGAGGTCCCCAAACACACTCGGCTCTCCAGGGGATGGAGGGGCTCGGGGAGATAGCAGGTTGCTGAGAACACAGGGTCCTGAGCACACCCAACCCTCCCCCTCCGGGGGAAAGGGAGCTCCCGGTGCTACCTCTGGACCATTCCCCAACGAAGTCTATTGCCCGTAAATATCCCTAACATCAAAAGTATCAGAATTCCCTTCCCTAACTCCAGAAGGCAGAGGATATATAACAATTTGCATATATCTTAATGATAACTTTCAAGTAGTATTATTTAACATATTTCATATCAACATCAACTAGAGCATGGCACACAGTTGACAGCCTTTTTCACTCGTATATAAATATCTCATGGTTTAATAAAAGGAGAAAAAAGAATGGGTATTAATGCTTAAGAGTAGTGCTACAACATCCCAATTGTCTGGCTGGAAATGAAGATCAAAATGGCAAAATGTCATATGAATTGTATTTGTGTATGTGTGCTTAAAGTATCAATGCTTACGGATTGCTATGAAACATGCAATTTGTGGAACCCAGTCAAATGTTTTCGACGAAAAGCATTTTGTCCCATAATAACTGTGCACCTAAAATGAATTTTCTTTATATTCCCAATAACAGTTCATCCACTCTGCATTATCCTGAGAACAGTTAGTTGCTCATCATTGAACCATTCAGCATAACGCTTCATGCCATCTGAACCATTCTTAGACCACTAATGTTGATTGCTTTTGATCACTATGCGACACATCACATTGACTAAAATCAAAAACTTCTGTTATATGCATGTCTAACCATCATCCCTCTGAACCAGCCACTTATGAACACATGGTCACACAAGACACAACCTAGAACAAACTCACTATGCTATGCATGTCAAACCAACAAACCTCTTTTAGTCTTCACCACGGAGTTGAGCTTGACAAAATTCAACAACGAACCAACAGAACAAACATGAATTCCTGAGTGTACACAAATTTCACCTCAAAGAAGCCAATGACAGTACATTGAACACCATTACCGTGCTGAAATTATGGAACCCAAGTACCTGGCACCATTATTCATGCCCAAATCTTCACAGGTCATTTCAAGAAAACCCTCGCACCATCCAAGCTTAAAATTCCACTACAAGACAGCCCAAACTCAACTAGCAACCAACTGCAACCAGCTATACACACTCAGCATTAAGATAGCTAAATTCCCTTGTTCAATCAAAACGTGCAGTTCCTCAGCAAATAGGACTGCAATTGTGGTAGAGAAAACTAAGCCAACAATTTGACCTTTAAGTTCAGTGCTCACATTGCACACAATTCAATTTCCATATGATATAAGGACTGGTTAATTCATCAGCCCCACCAATGAAAGTTCATCTATAAGCAGCATGCCCTGAACCCTTTTTGCGTCAGTTTCAGAAAGCTTTTGCTCCAACAATACCCTGCATTTGAACTGAAGTATCTCCATATCCCCTATAAAAGCTCACCTGAACAGCACTATCCTGATAACAGTTTGATCACTCCCAACTTTCATCATTGGATAACTCAGCAAAACACTTCATGCCATCACTCAGCATAACATTCCAAGGCCCGTAATGTTGCTCGCTTTCAATCACTGTTTAGCACACACAGTAACTTCACAAACTTATTGTTCTATGCATATCCAACCATCCATCATGCCCTATGAACCATCCTATGTTAGGCAGTAGTCACTTTTGATCATAGGGCCACACAACACAGAAACCAGAATGCCCAAACTCATTGTGATGTGCATGTCAAACTAACAGTCTTCTGGTGCACTTCAAGGAGTTGTCCCTGACAACATTTGACAAGGAACCAAAGGAACAAACATGAATTCCCAATAATCCACAAATTTCAGCTTCAAGAAGCCAATGATAAGAACATTCAACAAATTTGTCTCAATGAAATTATGGAACCTGATATCATATTCATGCTCAAATCTTTACCAATCATTTCAACAAAACCCTTGCACCAACCAAGCTTACATTCCACTGCAACACACCGCAAATCCACATAGTGACCAACTGCAACCAGCAATGCACACAGAGCATCGAGGAAAAAGAGCTAAAATTCCCCTTGTAAAATCCAAACTGGCAATTCCTTGGCAACAAGCACTGAAATTGGGATATTAAGAATGCTATGCAAACAAGAACAAGAAATTAGCTTTCTCACAATATATGAATCCAAAGAATCCAATTTGACCAATTTTGCAAGCATTGCCCATCACTGAAATAACAGAAACATAACATGATGAACAAGAAGCCCATCTTTTTCTAGCCTTCACAAACAGAAAACCATCATAGCATTTCAAAGATCATTTCTTGCACTATCAAAACTTTACAATTCGATTGAATCTACCAAAAAATTCACAGCAATATACCTGCAATGGCAATAACTGTGTTTTGATATAGCCCACCACTATATCCTCAGCATCAAGAAAGCTAATTACCCACAACAAGAAGAGGAACAAGAATAAGATCATCTCCACAAGAAACTGGCCGAAAGAATTGAACGTATGTGCATGGCTGCCTCAGTGGCGAGGACTCCGCTCGGCAACTCTGGCGCCACCAGAGAAGATGCCTGCATAAGTCTGGAGGTTCTCGTCAGAGGGGCTGATGTGGATCTTTCTTGGGAATGGCAGGATGCACGGGCCGCAAAGCATCACCCCATCCATTTCCCTCCTCCCCTCCTCCTCCGCATCGCTTCCATCACCCGCCACCGTACTGTTCGGGTCCACCGCAATCTGGGGTTTCTTGAGTGGAAGCAGCGGCGGAGGCGTTAGTGGCGTCGGGGGCGCACGGTTAAGGACGCGGAGCGCGCGGCCGCAGATCGGCGCGGCGGCGAGGTCACGGAGGGATACAGCTGGGGATAGGTGGAGGGCAGCAGCGGAGGCCGAGGAGGGCGCCGAGGCGAGGAGGCTGGCGGCGACGTTGAGGAGGCCGTGGACGCGGCCGGAGGGGCGGCGGACGCCGACGGCGAACATGGAGGGGGACCCGACGGGGCGGGAGAGCAGGCGGTGGTCACCAAGGAGGAAGCGGGCGGAGCCGACCAGTGAGTCGCCGCCAATGTGCCAGGCGCCAGCCGTGGCGGCGTAGATCTCAACGGAGACGGCAGCGCGGGAGTCGTCGACGAGCGCGCCCGCGCGGATGCGGAAGAGGAGCCGGTCGTGCCACTCCGGATCGGCGCCGCCGGTCCGGTCCGGCCTTGTCTGGAGCTTGTGCGCCGCGTCCACCCACGCCACGGCGTACGCCTGCAGCCGCCGCCGCAGCCCGGATGACGGCTTCAGCCCCTGCGCGGAGATCAGGGTCACCTCCAGAAGCCGCTCGTCCCCACGGAGCCCCAGGCCGGCCTCCTCGTCCGGCGCCTCCATCGCCGGCGAGCAGCGGCGCTAGGGTTTCGTGGGCGTGGAGGAGATGGTTCCAGAAGCCGAGGAGGTGATGGGGTGATGATTTGATTTGGGTTTCCTCTCTTATATTTCTTGGGGAGGTGAGGGGTTTTGAATGGACGGATGGATATGGCGAGGTGGGGTTCGATCGGAAGACCATAAAAGAGCCCCGCCAAAGTGCATCATTTGATTGTGCGGTTAAACTCTAAGGGCTGTTTGCCAAGCTGCCGCTTTGGTTTCTGCGAAAGAGAAAGTGGAGTAATTTAACTCTAATTTTAAATAGATTATAAATCAGAATTTTAAAAATATTTGACAAAAAGACTTTGATTTCTTCAATTTTGTGTTTCCAATGTTATTAACAATGGTATAATATATAATTATTTTAAGTTTTATATGTATGTTGGAAAGTTAAAAGTTGGAGTAGTCAGAGCACGCATATCCTACTCAAACTTTCTATTGTAAAGGTAGTTCTGACTCTATTCAATTCTAGAGAAGTTATTAACTAGAGCCGTCCTATTTAATTACACTACTCTAATTTCGATCTAAAAGTTAGGAGTCAAAGGCTGTCTAACTAGAACTAATCGTTAAGAGTCTGGATCTTTACAACTACATCTTGCCAAACTGTGAACTGCCATCGTCGTTAACCCAGCACGATCGCACGAACGATCAGTGACCTGTTACAAACACAGGCCTAACAGGCCTTAAAACTTCTGACTTGTGATGTGTCGGCCCATGATAATAAATACAGGAGCCAAGCAAAAGTGAGTCGTCAAGTATTTCAAGTTTCAAAAAAATGAGTTTGCTTAAGGTGTATATGCTTTCTTTTTTTTTTTACATTGTATATATCCTTTCTTTTCCTTGATTAAGTCTTCCACTCTTGAATTTAACTTATCTAGAAATCACCTAATCCCCAATTTAGCATAATTGATGGCAGCAGCCAAGGAGAAAGAGACATGAGTAGTATTGACACCATCTGCAGTGTAGGCAATTACGGTGAATAGGCGGTGCCATTGTGGGTCATGTGATTGGAGTGGGTGGCAATAGTGGAAAAGAGGAAGAGGATGTGGAGAAGAGTAGAGAGAGGAAGGGTGGAGAATTAGAGGTAGATAATTAGAATACATGATATAAATGATACAAGATTTTAAAAAAATACATGCACTCTGGAAAAAAAATTGTTTGTACTTCATGTGTCAACAATTGTTTTGTTGGCCATTTATTGGATATATGGTGAAAAATATTATTTAAACTAGAATTTTGAAATATATGAGATGATTTTTACTAGTACAATAATTAGCACCCTGAGAACTCAACACTTCAGTTGAAAAGGAGCCAGGACGCTGGCTGCATCAAAATGAGTCAGCCCATGGGCTCTTTTAGAACTGCGTTTATGGAACTAGCTGCATGAGCTGGTTCAGCCCATAGCCTCAAACTGATTTCTGTTCGGCGGCGTTTTTTTTCGCCAGGAACTTGAGATGGCCGGCAGAAGCTGTCGGCTTCGCAGGATGAGCGCTGCAATTTTATGCATTCCTGGATTGAACCATATGGTCCGTATCTGGCATAGGAATGAAATGTTTCATGTACTAGCAGGGGCGGACCCACATATATCTGGGTGGGGTCCCAGGCCCCACTCAATTTCAGCCCAACCATGCATATAGTTTCTCTAAATTGCACCATAGATGTTCCCACTGGTCCAACTAAGACGCCCCTACTCAAGAACCCCTGAGGCCAGAGAAAGTTGTGGCCCAGCCACCCAAGCCATGGCCAAGCTGGGCCCATTTCTTTTTTGGAAGTCCTGAATCCTGATGTCTTACCCAAAGCCCAACACTTAAATAATAGGGAAAAAATTATACATCGCACAGTCTCTACAAATCCACAACCTCTTCCTTCTTACAAAAGCATCAATCAACCCAACAACAGCATTGAGTTTGGAATAAAGAGCATCTAAAAGACTTTTTTAGGGCGAAATTACATGCTAGGCAAGTCAATTGTCCATCTAATTTTGATAATTATTGACACGTGTATGTTTTTGTTATACCGCAAGAAAATGATTTATTATTAAACACTTGAAGATCGATCACACAGGGAACTAGCGTGGAATTCCTTTGCACTTAAACTGCTAATCTAAACCTAAAATTGTTTGTAGTTTTTGGAGAACTAAAACTAAACTACTACTGAAACTACTAAACTAGGGTTAAAAAATCAAATGGAAAATCTAGAGTTTTGAGAATCTCGTCACTTCACGCACGATTCATAGCAAAGGCAATAAATCATCAATTGAATTACTATAATTTTCAACATAACTTGCAAGATTAATGGCTTCAAAACCAAATAACGATTCCAAAGAATCGTACATATTACTCTAACTCAACTAGACAAAATCTCTTTCAAACCCTAGATTAATCACTAAGGCGCAGTATTCACGTGTTGACTTAGTGTACGAATACCAATTGTCTCATGGAGTACAAACGATACTACAGATGAAACACGAATCTAGGATTTAGAGTATAAAAGTTCAAGCAATTAAATCGATAACCTTTTAAACAAATTAGAGCCAAAATGGTGCTCTCCGAATTAGATTATCTCTAACCCTAAAAAAGAATTACTCATGCAACACTATCACAAAACCAATAAATAATATAGAAATAATGAAAACATACCAAATTGAATTAATGACTGAAAAACCGTCCTCCAGATCAACGTTACAAAACTCAATTAAAATTTTAAGTAAACTAATCTAAACCCTAAACTCGAGAGGAGATAAACTTAATTTTTTGGATCACCTCTAAATCTAAAATTGGAAAACTAATCTAGAGCTTTGAATGATGAGACTTGGTGGCTCTCTTTTTTGCCGGGGTGTAATACCCCGTACAAATACTTAAAATATATTTATAGCTAAGTTGTGTTATTAATCTGTCAATCATAGCAACTAAAAGAAAATTCATTATATCACGATATTTTAACCTATCTTATAGATGAATTTGAAAAAATTAACTGAAAAACACTGTAAAAATGGAATATTGTGATAGAATAATAAATGTGAAAAAGACATATAGGTCTAAACTTCTAATGTTATTAAGCCGTCAGTATTTTAATATTAGATAACAGCTTGCTTATCTTTGATCTAAGTCTTAAGATTTTTTTAACTATACATATACGTGTGTTGTTAGTTATGATTAAAAAAAATACTTACCGAAGAAGGAAACCCAACATGGAGAAAGATTAGTCATTTACATGAACGAAGCCTTGCTTGTCCACATAGTCTCTCAGAGTGAAGACATATGTTTGCCAAGTATATGAGTTTGTTGCTCCTTTTGCCACATCAAGATTCATGAATGTTCTACATGCCTATAAATAATACCTCGGTTAGTTTCAAGAGAGCAAAAGGTGCTCGTGGAAGCAAATATGTGAGGGAGTTATAATTAAATTGAAGTATTGTCAAATTCAGATTGTCTTAATTAAGATGTCAAGACAAGAAAGTATAAAATAAATTGTGTATAATATTATCATATTTTCTCGTTTAAAACTGTATTGTGTAGTTATTTTGAGCTATATGCTATTCTACTCCTGCTCGTTACACTGAAATTTTATAAAAGTAAAATAATTTTATTTTTACTAGATATAGAAAAAGAATGGGCTAACATTCTATTGAGGTTGATGGTGATGAATTTGTGACAACCACAAATACCAACATGATGAGTAGAAATAATTCTAGAAGCTTGAAAAAACAATTGAATAAAATAACTTCTCATATTTTATTCTTCTTTTTGTTTTCAGTATTGACATAAAAAAGAATGTGTATATTATTAATCTATTTTTATTTATTTTAAAAAATATACTATTGAAAATTTATGTTTTTATAGAAAATTGTTAATATGATGACAGACGCATCGTATTGGTCACAGTTCAGTTATGAGTCTGTCTAAACTCTCCCCTGGGAACGGCCATGTTCAAATAAGGTACATAGTGACGAATTCGTGGGAACGGCTGATATTAGTAAGTCAAAGTTGTCTTCTAGGATAAAAATATTCTTGGAGAGATTTTGATGTCAGAATACTCCTCTATAAAATATAAAAATATAAAATTTCATCTTAGGGACACCCAAGAATGTGAAGTTTATGGTGATATGTGGCATCATAAATTATTTTATTCTTATAATTTTATTTATATATTTATTTAATTATTTTATTGTTCTTATTATGAATGAAGTGAACGTGACTTTATAATTGTAAATAATTTTTTAGTATAAATTCTTTGTAAAAGATAATAATTTATTTCTTTATCTATTATTGATTATGCTAGTTTAGAAAACATGACTTATCAAACTCATGTTTGTGTTAAATTAATTTTTGTGAATTCAAAAGTGGTGATCATATTGTTGAAATTCCATCAATAGTCTAATTTAGCTGGGGAGGGATGCAACTAAAAACATTATATTTTGCTCGATTCGTATTTCTTGTTTTTCTTCTAATTTAATGTACCCTATCTATATAATGCATAAAGTGAATTTCATGATATCTTTTGATTTCAGTCTATTTTGTACAAATCCATACATGTTATAGTCTTTTATTGTATAAGTGTGTGGTGACTGTTACGTTTGGGTCTTATTTGAGAGTATGGCATAGGGAGTCTATAATGAGTGCAACTTGAATCCATCTTAATCCCTGTTTTTGAATTCATGGTGTAATCTACATCATATCTAGAGTGTGTAATCAACATAATTTGAATCCATTTCAAATTCTGTTTTTGAATCCATGACAGAATTTGTTACAAAATATATTGGAATATAGTTTCCTCTTAGCTATTTATTCCTCTCGAGAACACCATCTTTTCTCAAGTCTCTTGTATATTTATTCAATTTTGATTGTGTTTAGTGTCTTTTGTCCTAAAATAAAATAAAACACAATTTCTACAGTATTTTTGTTCGAACAAGAGTTTTAATACAATAATTTGTAAAGATGAACAAACAGTAGTTCCAAAAAGAATCAAATGTGAAGGTTTATATATATAAATTTAATGCTTGTCAATTATACTTCTAACTAAAATACTTATAATGATTCATGTTCCTAACCAGCAGCAACACTGGTGTTTGAGACCTTTGTCACTAGCACCAAATCGGACTTGAAGGTTTACTTCTCTAGTCCCATAGTACCAGAGTACCACCACTCATTTTCTTTCCCGGGACTGCCTCTCTATAGTAAATTTTCTTTTTTACAAAGTTTCGTACAATTTTTGTATATCAAAGGGTCGTCGAGGCAATGAGTATCTGTTTTTCTTTAAAAAAAATATATACACCATATACACTATTGATTTTAAAATTAGAGGCAAACTTCACCGTCTCTCTCCGCATTTCTTACTCCCCTCTTCCCCGTCCCAAACCCTACCCACCCACGTGCCTCGACTCCAATGACTGCCAGTGACCACATATGCCGCCCACTATTTGCCTAATGTTTCTGAATGTGACTATTGACATTGAGAATACCGTGGATACCACCTGACTTTAAAGGTGTGCAAAAACTCACCGAACTGAAATAACCGAGCCAAATTAAACCAAATTAATCAATTTTTTTTGGTTAATTTAGAATTCCGTATTTAATTTAGTTTTCATTTTCAAAAACCAAATTTTTTGCAAAACCAAGTAAATCGAAATAGTTGAACTTACCAGATTATCTTTCATTGGTTCCAATAAACTGTATAATATTTTAGTTGTTATACTATTTATAGTGATAAGATATAATTTGGTGAATAAATCTTCAGTTGTGAGAGTATGAGGATTATAAATAGTGTAATACTTGTATTTTGATATTATAATATGTGATAATTAATATTTTTCTTTCTAAATTTTTACATTATCTAAATGTAAAAATGCTAGTATGGTAAATTTGGTATTTACCAAACTAAACCAAATTTTATTTGATATTTATCGATACTGAACCGAATTATAGTTTGACTAATTTGGTATTGATTTTATATAACCGAATAATTTAAAAAAACTGAAATAATGGAACCAAATAAACTGAAATAACTGAACACACTCTACCTGCCTCCCTTGCCTCGCCTTTTCATCCTTCCCCACCAGTCACTACCACCCGAGGCCATGAATGCCCTAACACACTACAACCTCAACCACCACCCTCATCGTCACCTGTCTCTCCTACCGATCACTACCATGGTCGACGGTGCCTTTGCTACCTCGTTGCCTTGCCACCTCCTATGGTTAGGTCGTCATTGTTAGAGATGCTACGAAAAAAGTTAGATAAATTTTAAAATGTTAGATTTGAGTAAAGTGGTTTCATCTAAAGTTAGGAAGAGTTGTATACAAATAAAAAAAACAAAAATCTACCATGTATCAAAGACCGCTTTTTCGGGAATAATGTTGCTTTTGTCTATTAAGAGTGTTGTGCTGAGTGGTAACGGTGATCATGTTGGGCATATGCATTCATTCGACAACTAGTCTGGCATACAAAATACAATCGCCCGAGCAATTGTCTTGTCAGTTAGCATAATTTGTTCACGATCATTTATATAGGGATAGTTGGTTTTCTGTATTAAACCCAGTTTAGTTTATTTATCCAAAATTGTTGGAGGATATGAATGTCGGATAGGATAGATTGTTTCATTCGAAATTAGGGATGCAAATAGAGGTTTGAGCTCAACTCCCAAAAAGCTTGAATTAAGAAGCTCATTGAGTGAGCCCTGCTTGATAATGTCGTTAAGATAATAATTAGCATACATTGAGGAATTTTAAGATAAAATAAGGTATATTAACAATTATTAAGGGTTATTTAAGTATAACATAAACAAATTAGTATTATCTCCATTTTCCAATAGACGTTATTTTGATATTTAATACTAAAAACAAGGTATGAAAGAACATAATCGAAATAATTTTAATTAATATATCTTCTTAAATATTTATCTATATCTCAATACATGTATGTCTTCTTAACATTGATAGACAAACTTTTTGGGAAAATAATTTTTTTTATTAAAGCAAGGACATCTTTGAAAATATGTACAAATATGCCTTGAAGTTGTAGTATGACATCTATTTATAGACAAAATAAGAAAACTAGAATGATATTTATTTGAAAATTGAAAGAGTAACTTTAGATAATATTTTTTACTCCTTACATTTTCACTTGCATCAACTATGTAGTCAAACAATATCTCATATTAGTTTGCATCACCTCACACTACAGAGAGCACTTTTATATCTTAGTTGTATCCCATCATCTTATCCCAACAAAGTGTTAAGGGAATGTTTAGTTGTCCATATATATTTTCCAGTCTGGTTCACAAAAATGCAGTTTCAGTTGTTTGGTTACATGTATAAAAAAAAGACTGGGCTCACATGATGCAAGATTCTTTTCTGAGTCAGACTTGGTGAGACACAGATTTAGAGTATATCTCATGAGTCAAATCCATCTAATTGCATAATTAGAGAGTGATTAATGTGTATAGTAATTTTAACATAGATTAAGATTAATTAAGAACCATTAAAATACAATAAGAATTATTAAAGTATAATATGACATATTACTAATTTTAGTAATATTTGTGCATATTATATATTTTCTATTACATTATTCATGTAAACAATAAACATCATTTTATCTCAACTTCTCTTATTTAATGCAACCAATCAAACATCATTTTATTACATATATATATATATATATATATATATATATATATATATATATATATATAATCTATGTCGTACGTACAAATCAAACTCCAATCCATTGAGATATTCAGACACACACTAACAGTATCTGTTCTGAACCAAGTTGTACTTATGTGTACAACCAATTAATCACCCTCTCAAGGGATGCCCCGTGCCTCTCTGGCCATGGTCCGTCGAGCGTAATTTTGAACATTAATTTTCAGCCCATGTAAGTGTTGGACGATGGAAAATTTCAAAGTAATCCATCTTAGGGCATGATTGGAGCAAACGAATTTTAGAGGAAAAGTTTTATTAATTCTTATTAGATATTTCTTCTTTTTAAAAAACTTTTATAAAATTCATATATTTCAAACCGGGTCTAACACCCTTTTTAGAATCTAGAAATTCTGTGAGAATTTTAGAATAAAAATATCTATTTCACTGTATATGGAGTTTCTCCATAATTTATAAGGAATTGGTGCGTTTCAAGCAGCATCTTTATGTGTTTGCAAAGGCTACAGTTCGAAAACGCGACTACTTGGCATGAAATCAAAATATGAATACGAACATAGAGGAACCATTTTACTAGGTGCTTCGCTCTCTAATAAAGCATGAAAATATTCTTTTTTTTTGAAAGAAAAGTACGCAACATTTACTTCCCTTCGCCATCTGTCAGTAGGGGTGTGGTGTTAGGGGCATTTTGGAGCCCACCGGCAAGTGGTCGACCGGACGGGACGTGTGAGCTTGACACCCCGAAAACCCCCACCGATGAAGCAAACTCCGACGTCCCGTCGCCACCCCAACACCAGTAGATTAGACAACTCCTCCACCCCTGTACTGTACCCTACGTGCCCTACTAACCCGTAGCTAGTGCAATCTCATAGCCGTCGTACGCCGGAGTGTTTTGACGTACGCGCGGCGGTGTGCGCGGATTCCCACTGTGCAGGAAAAGCGGGGCTCGCTGGACCTGCACGTACGTGACCTAGCTCACACCCGACCACGTTTGCAGCTTCCGTCGCATCGCATGCAAGCTATAGTTCTATAACTCCCCGTCACACCACACCGCCTGTACTGCCTTTACCTGCTGGATTTCCATATGGCGCGCACGACTCCAAACGTTCCATGCACACCTACCTCGCCAACTCGTTTGTGGCCGGACTTGATGAGTTAAGTCTATATGGAAATGGGAAAAATTAAAACATGAGAATGGAAAAGATATAGAAATGTTAAGCAAAATTATATACAATTTGTAAATAAAGGATTTGGGAAAATTGGATTGTTGATTGTCGGTTAAAAACAGGAATTTGCAACAACCAAGCTTAAAATCGAGGGATTGGCGATTAGTTGTTTTCATCCTCGATTTAGCGTGAGCTTATAAGATAAAGTTAGGATAAATGTGAGCTTAAGTTCCGTGCTTGTTCCATAAGTCTATAATTGATTTTTAACACGAAACCCTCAACAAATTTAGATGGATATCTATTAGAGTTATAAACTGATGTCGCAAAAATCAATTTATTAGATAAATTTAAACTCTACTACATAAGCTCAAAAATACATGTTAACATAAAGATAACCATGAAAACATAAATCCTAAAAAAAAAGATCTTTTAAGCTTCCTATAATCCAAATAGCACCGAAGGGAGGAATTGAGAATGTGCAAATTGTGGTCACATATGTCTTCTATTGTTTAGCACATGGAATGATACAAGACACGAAAAACCAAAGTGTGCACTGCATTTTCTCTATCTTGCTTTGTGGCTTTATTGACACCACAATTCCATTCAACAATTTTTTTTCGATTTGGCTACTTTATTCATGACGAGTTTCAAACGGCAGTACCTTTTTTCTAGAGCAAACAGGCACTTACATGGCTAATATGGCAACCTATAGTCGCCAACAACTGTTTGCAATTCCACAACAACTGGTCAACTGTTTGCAATTGCACCACCAGTAGAGTCGACTGCTCCTGGGTCCCTTGGGTCAGGTAGAGACTAGATGGGATTTGATGTTGCACTTGACAGCATGAAACATGTTTGCATGGTGTAAACTACTTATGTCTAAATGGAAAAAGTACAAAATTTCCCCTATATAATAACTTTACAATGTGTAAAAATATCATCGCAAAGAAGATCCCTGTAAACGTATGCATGTAAACAACATGAGCAATACTTCATGTGTTAAAAGTTTTATTTATAAAATTTTAACAAAATCTAAATAGATCGGGCAGATAAGAGGTTTATAATTTTTTTAGAGATTAAGAAGAGTTAGTGCAGGCTACACATATCCTGATGATCTAGGGAGCAACAAGGAACGGGATCAAATCTCAGAAATTCTGCAAATAGTCTTAGCTTTTGGACAGACAATCCTAATGTAGGTCGTTGGCAGGTTTATAATTCTTTTAGGGAAGGAGAGAATAATACTCTTCAACATTGGTTTATATTTCTTATAAAAGACCCCAAAAGATTCCGCTTTTACTATATTATTCAATTGTTCTTCTACTTTTTTTTGACATGACTTATCATCTTGATCTTGATATAACCATTGAAATATGATCTGTTAGCCAATATTTTCAATTTTAAGAATAGAATCTACTAACACATTCCCGCGCAAAAATATCAATCAATGGAGAGAACTGTATGCATGTCGCCAATGCTAACCGTTCTGGTGTTGTTCACTCCATGTTCAACTGTTAACGAGGGCTCAGACAGATCTTCTCCTGGGGGCCACTTCTTTGCACATTTTTATTAATAACCTTGTGATAATAATCACCCTGCCGAGCCAGGGCTTCGTGCACACTTCAAAAGCAACCTTAATTAACAATTCGAGATACGACCATTCAAACACCGGGTCCCACACGTCAGTCTCATTAGTTGGCAATACATTCGGAGAAGCTGTCGGTAGCTTAATCTAAAAAGCAGGACGCAGAAGCTGGGGACAAAACCAGCTGTAGCTTAACAAAGTGCTTATGGGGACAGCCCACCACCCATGCAACTCATTTTGCGTGCAACTAGACATGCATGTGGTTTGCATGGGAACTTGCATACACTCTACGTGCTTGTAAGCTTTGCAACTTGCAACTGCGGCGGCTACTGCTAATATTCCAAGCCCATGATAATATCTAATCTACCAATTTACTAGCTTAATTAAGATGTATGTTTCAAAGATTTGAACTCCTATAAAGGCGAAAACTTGTGCATGTCTGTATGATTCGTCTTTCTCCGCTTTAATTCTTTTGCGTATTGTGCTTAAGGAAATGGTTGTGTGGCCCATTTCCTTTTCAGAATAAGCTCCATTGAAAGATAAGGTGGATCCATGGCTAAGCGCAAAGATCTTGGTAGGAAGCATATGTATTGTATGAGAAATATACAGGGAAAGTGCCCAGAGAAAGAAATCACGATAGTGCACCATGATGTTGGAAGAAATTTGTCTAGCATATGAGTAGTTGTCGAGAGAAAATTGAGAGTGGGTTTAATTTTGCAACACAAAAATGATTAGAATGAACCTATGCACGAGTATTCGGTTTTATAAAATTTTGTAACTAAATTATTAATTTCAGTTTTGGGATTTGTAAAACTGAATTATAAAACGGTTAATTCAGTTTTGATTCTTTATAAAAAAATAATACTTTTAATGATATTAATCAATAAACATATTATTTAGTAATGTATATATAAAAAAATATGCATGTGTTATGTTATTAATATACTATATTATTTAAGTTAAAACTTAATAAATTTTCAATAATTATAATTAATGATTTTTACTGACCCGAGTGTATTATATATTCTTAAAATATATCAAATCTAAGTCAACGGTCCAATATCTATATATTAATTCGTTTATTTTGGATACTTCGATTTTTTCAAGTCAAAAACCGGACAAACCAACTTAACATTTCATTTTGGTTATCTCAATTCAGTTTAGCTTGATTATTCCGATTCAATCGATTTTTACTCCCTCCTAACCCCTCTCGATATGCACCATATGTCCACCCTATAATATAGGAAAAATTTGATGGCGAACACTAGAAAAATAAGGTTTTAGTAGAATTGCACTAAAACATTAAGTTGATATGTGAAAAATTCACATATCAATAAAACATTTGGATCCTGTAGGTAATCCAAAATTTTGAGAACGTTGCAGCGTAATTGTCCAAAAATAAAATAAGGAATGTCCATGTCTTATTGTACGGCCTCCTTTGCCAAATTAAACCCTGTGAAAGAGGTTAGTATATCAAAGAAGTGAAGTCTGGAGACATGCCAGCTGTTTAGTCCTAGCTTAAACTCATGAACCATATAATTTTAAGATTATACTAGACTCTCTGTATGAAAAAAAAATAGTTAATTGAAATCAATAAAATTATTATCTTTAATTTGCATCTGCATGCTTAAAGAATATGCCTCAATTATTGCATTCAAGAAGTACTATATATTACTGCTCGGAAAATATATATGGAATCCTGAAACACCGATACCGGCTCAACACTTGAAAATTTAGAGTAATCAAGAACACGTTTAGATCGGCAAATTTCAAAAAAAAAATTGAAGAAAAACAAACATTTATTTTCATTCGACATACGACTTTCTTCAAAATTTCCATACAAATCTTCAAATCCATTCAGAGCCTAATTAAAAGATTTATTAGAGAATCCATTTGTTAGTTAGACTTAGTACCAGTACATATATACTCCAATTTCATAGGAAAAATTGTGTTCGTAATCGTAGCTAAATGAGGTCCTCCGTCTAAGGAACACCTTTTGCCTGATCTATTCGTACAAGCTAAAATATTTAGTCTTCTCCCGAATAGGAAACAGGATCACTGGGGGGATGGCCATAAGACTGTTTCCTAAAATAGAATGCAACAGATTCTCTGAGAGTGTGTAGTGTAGTAGATTATGATATTTTAGAATCAATTAGTAGGAGTATATTTAATAGATGGCTCTAGGCTACAGCAAGATATAAAATACTACATCAAGTTTATACTCCACCCATTTTTTATAACAACGTACTATACTGCTATTGTTGTTATATAACAATCAAGGATAGGAGATGCAACGACAATATAGCAGTACATTGGCGCCACAATACAATAATATAAAATAATGCAGTTGCCACAAAGAAAGTATTAGATTATAAGCAACTCTGTGTTTCTTTAGATAGAACCTTGTGTTGATATGCTCTTACTAATAGTTGCTCTAACCAATTGTTACAAGCCCCACATGCAATTGCAAAAAAAAAAAGCATTTATTATATTGCTTTTTTAATAAGAAAGAAATAGGTATAGGGTTACTTCTCAATTTTTTGAAAAAATTATCTTCTAATTATGGGTCTTCCTTGCAATTGTCTCCGAGTCATTTTAGTTTCTTTTTTCTTTTTAATTTTCTAAGTAGGAATATATAAACAGCCCCTTCAACAAGTTTGTAAGACAGCAAGTCAGCATGCACGTTCTCCTATACGTCGTGGAAGGCTTCAGTCAGTGTCCGTTTGGGGGTCTAATTAGGATCTTAATAAACTTATATTTCACATATTTTTCAATAAATTAATAATATATAACATTTCACATCATCAAAACAATCTAAAATAAAAATAAATTTAAGTTATTTTAAAATAGATCGATCAAAATAAGTGGAAAAACATAATAGAAAGACTAAAAACATATTCTACCATTTAAAAAGATGGATATTTAAGACTAGAGATAGTAATAAAAAAAAGCAACCAATTTTTTTTTTATCTTTTCAATTTACAATGTACCACCGTTTTTTTTGAAAGAAATACAATGTAGCACCTAAGAAACTGGGGCAGGAAACTTTCTTGTCACACAATGGAGATGTTTGATTGCAGGGCCCATCAATCGTTCGATTGATCCAACCACTCGAGGCATATGGAATCTTATGTTTAATCAAAACGATGGATCGAATGACTGTGATTGAGAGAAAATTTCAAAAACTGAAGGGCCAAGCAAAAAATCATATCAATGAAGAAAACTACACGTTCCTTGTCATCGCTCTCATCTTGCTTTTATTTTTTTTTTTTTGCTTTCCGACAAATCTCTTTCTGCTTTTTGATTAATCATTTGATTCCGTTTCTGCTGCAAACATCGGATAATAGAATGATTCATCAAAGAAAAAAAAATCGTGTATTAGAATTACTCACCTCGTGGTACTTGATTTCATACCTCTAGTGCAAAATATTTCGTTCTAGTATAAAAATAGTTTTGATTTACAAATAATTATTATTTATGTCTTTAAAGTAATGTTTTCCCTCTGAATTAGTTTACTAAACTTGCTGGTTATAAATGCATTATAAATTTAGAGCAAATTAGACTTTTGTAAAATTAAATTAGTCCGATGAGATTTAAGACCATGCTTAGAGGTTGCAATTTGGTTTTCAAACAGGATTTATGGATCAGTTGTACTTTATAGTGTAAAAATACAAATCGGGCTTTTTAGAGCTTGCATACCCAGTTGAACATTTGCACATATCTAGAACAAATGTCAAATATTATATAGTTATTATAATTTCTGTCTGTGTTAATCCTATATAGAATTAATAGCACATTGAACAAGAGAAGGACGACAAATTGAGGGCGACATAAAATTGTCCTACAAAACCCGCCGTGACGAAAATCACTTTGTTAAGCAAATGAGTGTGTGCTTTTGTTGGAACTTGCCAACGAATCTAGCATTGGAAGCGACCTGCATCTAAGAAGATATTCATGTCCCTATGTTGCCCAAACCCAAGCCCCTAGCTAAACCCATAGGGGGTGCAAGGCTTAGCTTAATTATTATTATTATTATTATTATTATTATCTATAATTAACTTTTTTAGCTGAATTAAGGTATCGGCATGAAAAACATTTCGAAATATCAAAATAATCAGCAATGTACTTAAGTTTTTTTTAAAGGAATACACACTCCTACAGTTAATCTTTTTTTTTTTTTTCTAAAATAAGGTTGGGTTTTGTACATAATTCAGCTGAAGAAACGCATTTTGTTACAGTAATAGTAGGTATTTGTGCTCGATCGATAGCGACCTGTGCGGGCATACCGCATGTATAAAGGAATGAAATGGACAAACACCTCTATCAGCTATCATTCATATATATTGAGTAAATTACATGTAGGTTTTTAAATTTGTGTGATTATATCATAATGGATAAACACAAATTTTCTAGTATAATGTTGTGTCATGTCATATGCTATGTCAGTTTTTTGATTATATGGCACAATGAAAAGAGACTGAAATCTTGGTATTATTTTAATAAATACTTAGAAATAAATAAGTATAAAAGATAAGATAAAAGTTCAAAAATAAAAAAATTGATGCTAAAATGTAAAAATTACATTTAATTCCAATATTTAACTAACAAAATGACAAAATCACTAATATAAACAAATTTAGGAACTAAATTAATTAAGAGATACAGGACCTACTAAGTTAAATTTGAGGTTTAAGATTTATATAATATAATCACACAAATTTAATAACCTTGAACACAAATTACCCTATATATTTTATACACCATTCGTACATATCGCAATGCTATTTGCTATTCACAATATTGTAATATTAGAAGTTATATAGTTGTTTTTCAGCTAACATATCATTTTTACTTCTTTAGAATGGATAGAAGGTAAACTTAACTCCTATTGGGAAGGATTTAAACTTGAGTTTAAAATTTCTAGAGCTTAATTCCGCACCCAAAACTTAAGCAAGTGCTAATAGGAAAAAAAATCCTATAATAGTTTCAAAAAAAAAAAATAAAGAATATATTGCTTAGGAAACGGTATACATGTAACACCATGTAGTTAATAAAAATAGTCATGTTGTAAAATCCTTCAAAAAGCTATATCCTATAAAGAATTGGTGATGCACAAGAAAGGAACATTTATAATGTACAAACTTTTCCTAAAAAGGAGAGGGAATAGAAATTAATATATTCACCTTGGAACTGTTGTGCTTGAACAAGGAATTTAAAACCTAGTGAACTTGAAAGCTGCCAAAAGGATGGAGTACATGCAATTCTATTTCAAGTTTTGCTTGGAACAAAGAGGTCAGAACTTGAGTTGTGAATGTAAATTAACTTTATGTAAAAACCCTCTCCCTGCTCCAAGTCCAATTCTACGCCCATACATGGGATTAAAATCCTCTATCTTATAGAAGCAAAAATTGAGTTTGTTTTTTTAAGAATCTCATCCACCTAATCAAAATTTAAATAATCTAGATTAATATATAAAAGAAATTGAAGTATTTAATTATTTCACAAAAAAATGAAAATTTCATAATTACTTCCATTTGAACAGTTAATTTCTGATATAATGATAAAAAAACATGTACTTTTTTTTAAGGCAAAAAATAGGAATCCCATACGCAGATACTACTTAAATGCTATTTTCGCCCTTTGCATTTTCATATATGTCTTCTATGCCAAACTCTTTCTTCTATGTGCGAAACAATAATAAATTTAGTAAATTGCATTCTGAATTTCTAATTTTGTGTTGGTGTACTACTTAGATCCATAAATTTAAGATTTAGTTTAGTAGATCCTTAAATTCATTCGAATATTTTATATAGCTCCATCCATCAATACTGAAAATGATATATGTTTGTGATATAACAATTCTATGCTGACATGACAAGATATGTCATCTTTTTTAGCATATTATTATGTTGATTATCATACCACGTTAGTTTCTTGATAATATCGTATGTTGAAATAGATATTGAAACTATGACATTATTTTGATTAAAGACGTAAAAATTAGTATAAAAGTTACATGACGCTAAAATAGAAAATTTGCATTTAATTTCAACACTTAAGTGACGGAATGATAAAATTGATTAATGTAGACAAATTTAGAGACCAAATTGACTATGAGAGACAAATTCAGGGATCTATCAAGTTAAATTTGAAATTTAAAAATTTAAGTGAAATAATTGCACAAATTTAAAGACTCAAAACACAATTTACTAGAAAAATATGATATCAAATTTAAAATATAGAAGGATAGAGGCAATACCAGTATCCCATTTAGGAGCTGGGACACCAACATTTCCTATATCTACAATGAGTGACTGCAATAAAAAGAAAATGTACCAAGTAACTTTGTATTTTTCTCTCGGAAAAAACACAATGTTCTTCATTCATCAAAATTTCCCATATTATAATAGAAAACACACATGCTTTGCTTTTGTCGTAAATTTTGATTTACTTTCACTTGCACCTTGTAAAAACTACATATAGTTTGGATGGCATCATCAATTTTAGTTTGGTGCCAAGATTCATTTCAACATGTTTTATATTAGATGGGAAAGTGCAATTTTGGTCTATCTTTTTTGTCTTCGAATTCACTTTAGTCTCTCTACTTCAAAACAGTTCAAATTGATCACTCTATTTCCAAAATTGTATGTCTTTTAATCTTTAAGTGATTTTATCAGTTATCTTGATAACATGACTATATCTGTATGGTTAATATGGTGATTTTTGTCCATGTTACAAGTTTGCAACATGGAATTATTTCATTTTCTGTCTACTTCAAATTGTTGGTAAGATGACTTGTCAGTTCGAAGATTGACCTTGATATCGTGGAAGGCATCATTTTACCAGTGTTGGTATTTGGAGTTTTATTGAAATGTCTAATCAACTTATATTTATCATTTTTTTTTTCACAATTAGCACTATACAATAGCTCACATAATAAAAAATATACTTATAATACTATATAGGAACAAAAATAAATCAATTTTGAAAATAGAGAGATTAATTTGATTATTTTCTAATAGAGGAACAAAAATAAGTTTAAGGACAAAATAAAGACATAAAAAATGTACCTCTTCGTTTTAGATAATAATATTTTGGTTTGAGGTATTCTTTGCGATGATAAAGGAAAAGTAAATTACTCTAAAAATTGAGTATTATTTTTCATTTTTCTCTCTTACATCTTGTCGCGCAGTGTCCGACCCACCTACCAAAACCCACCCCATGCATTAACCCCTGAGGGGGTTATTCGTCTTTATCTCCCTTCTTTTCTGTAGCTCTGCAAAATCTTTTACTTCCATTTTCATAACTATCCGCCATCAAGATTGGGTTTGAGTTAGAGTTACCATCAAGACTCCAAGGACCATCACTAGTAGTGGGATAAAGTAGATTAGACCCAATAACATGAAATGTAAAATTGTTACAGCAATAGAGAATACAAACAAGATATTACTAGCGGTTACAATAGTGAAACACCATCGGCTATTATTCTTAGGTCTTTCACTTGTTGACATTGAATTTTTTGCTGGTCCTATGATAGTTTTGTACCATAACTATTTATATCACTGTTGAACATAGGATTCCAAGGAATTCATGGGAAAATATATACAAATAAAACTTTCAAACCAAATTATGGACAAATGCACCCAACAATTTAATGTGCTGAGTGGACAATTTATTTAACTCATTGATGGAAAATTCCACAGCAGAACATATTGCAAATCAAAGTGTGTGAGGGATCTAACCCGACTATATCATTATTTTTTTCCCAGAGAACACTCAGGCCAAACATGAAAGCATTTAAGTATACATTTCTAGCCCTATAGGTTGTTCTAGCAGCAATCATGTCAGCCCCCCCCCCTCCCCTATTTAAGACCTCTCTTGTGTTCAGATCCACGAGAAGGAGCACTATCTTTGCTCCCAGCAGTAAGCCCAAGAATACAAGAAAACCATTTCCCTTAATCCTCTACCTGACCTCAGTTGACTCATCAACAGTTTCTCTCCTATTCTTGCTGCTTTGGTATGCTTTTTCAACAAAACATCAAGAAAGTCAAGGTGACCATCTCCTATAACTTGTTTCTTGAAGCTGTTCCATGGTGGTTTTCTTTGTCCCATCTTTTTTGTTGGATATATTGAGCTTTTTTTAGGATGCATGTGTAGGGCAGAAAGAGAGCTCTCTTCAGTCCACTCTCAGATGGCTGTAGGGTTTTATTAGCTGCCGACTCATTCATTCGTCTGCCAAGAACCATGGAAATAGATGTGTATGTGCATGTCTTGGTAGCCGAGTGGATGGCGCGGGAGCTAAAAGTAAGCTCTGCGCCGTTTGTGGTTGGACTGAAGGGTGCTCCCTTGCATGCACAAATGCCATCAAATATTTGTTTCCCCCTCTTTGAGCTGTTCATCTTCTTGGCCATTTATTGGACTTCTTGGTGTAATGTATGAAGTCCTCATCTTTTGGTCCTTTTGATTTCACCAAGGTCAAATGGTTATATATTGTTCTTGTTTTGGGAGTTATTTGCTTAGCCTCTTACTTTTGGACTAAATTTATTGGCTTCTTACTTCTAATTCCTTAGCTTTCCAGTTTGATTTTCAAAGTTCGTTTGCGAGAGTTCCCCACTTTTAATGTTTTTATCAACATTGAAGACCATATGGTTCCTACTTCATTCTTTCTTTAATTTTTTGGAAACACCAGGGATTTGTTTTACAGTAATATTGTGCTTCTATCAGAATGTCTGAATGAAAGTCACTAAAAAAGATGCAAATCGAACTTCAAAAATCTCTTGTAACATGTACTGGGAGCTATTGATAACTGGGTACATACAATAGAATCCTTATACTGTTAACTGCTCATCCTCCTAATGAAATATGCAGCTCCTGCATTTAAAACGGAAAGAAAATCACTAAAAAATTTATTTGTTTGAGGATTCTATTTTGATGGAAAATTACTCTCCCCGCCCAAATGCATGCTTGTCTTAGTAGTTAACTAAGATTCCAGCCTGAATTGGTTGTGTCCAAATTAAGTAGTTGGTAAATTTCCTCATTTTTTAAATTGTGATCATGTGCACATCTCTAGAACTCGTAAGATGTTTCTATTGGGGTTTGTATGCATTGAAGTTATTTTGTTAAGTTGGATTGCTATGAATCTATTCGTAATTCAGTACTCAGTCTGGATGCTTGCCTTATTTTTCCTTTTTAATTAGTTATTTGTATTATATGTGACTCAGTTGCTGTGAATGTTATATCTCCCTTCCATGCAATGTACTAAACTGCTCTTTTCAGGCATAATGTACCTGTAGAAAGTTCCAAATCATTATTGAATTAGTTCTATTCTTGACCATGCAAATAACGCAGAAAATTCTTTAACCGAATGATCAGCGGATCACAATGCCTAGGCATCTTTTAGTTGGGAGTAGGGGTGAACAAAGACCAAATTGAAATAACCGAACCAAACTGGACTGACATAACCATATTGAAATAACCAAACTCTAATTTGTTTTGGTTTGGTTTTTGACTTCGAAAATGAAACTACCTGAAAACTGAATTAATACATTGATATTGACTTATTTATCTAAATTTAGTACATTTTGTGAATACAATTAACATTTGTATTTGTAAAAATCATTAATTATCATGATCAAAATTTGTTATACTTCCAACTTTAAATAATATAATGAATTGACAACACACTGTATATTAGTAAATAAATTACATATGATTAATATCATGAAAAATATTCTATTTTTTAGAAATCATATAGACCGAATCAACTGACTGTTTTATAATTCAGTGAATTTGGATGAAAAATATTAAAATCGAAATTAATAATTTGGTTATAAAATTTGAACTAACCGAATACTCACCAAACCGTTCATAAACAAAATACTGCGTGGTATATTATGGCAAACCTGAGACTCAATATATAGGGCAAATTTTTTTGTGTCACTAAAATTTTAATATTTCTATATTTTGTATTTTGGATTTGTTTTTAGATGTTTCATTTAGTTTGGTCTTACACTTGACATCTTCATAAACTAAAATTTAAAAATTTTTACAGGGGCATTGAAGGATTTCTCTGAATATAGTTCAACGAGGAAATTATACACGTGAGAGTTCAATGAGGCTAGCTTGCTTGGTTTTTGTTTTATACGTAAAATAGTGGGTATTGTTTGGTTATTGTCCTTAAATTGTCTTATCAAAAGTTCGAAAATAGTTGGTAAGTTGTGTTGCGGGTGCATTCACATTTTACTGCGTTTGTGAGTTTGATAATCTTCTGCTTACAGTATAATTTACCATCAATGTTTGACCAAAGTTGTTGCGTATGAACAATTTATTCCCTTGTGTTCAAATTGTCATTTACTCCATGATTCGTTTTTCACTAGTAAGCTCATATACATCCCTCCCATGTGAGGTTTGTTATGATCCTTGAAATTTTTGGATCAGTCAATTTAATCAATCTAGTGGTTTAAAATTTACATCTCTTCATATGTTCTTATGAAAATGTATTGCTTTTGAATGGATAGGAATGTAATTTCATTGTATATTATTGATTTTGGCTGAGTAATTCAGTTTAGATTTTCGATCTTTTGTGATTTAATTAATATATAAAATATAAGTCATATTCTTTTGGAAATCAACCATCAAATAACTCTATTAAAATATTTTTTTACCTCATACCTTGTGAAGGTGCATAAAAAATTTCCTATATCATTTGTTTTGCCATCACACATCCTGTAGTCCATACTTTTTATAATATGTTACTATATTGTAATTAGTAGTAATTTATAATAAAAAGTCAAAATTACAATGAAGATTCCTCTCTCCTGTTATAAACTCTACTGTATTAAGCCTTCAACCGAAAAGGGCGCAATCAAGCCCTTGGTTTCATAGACAATGTGTTGCTGCTCAATTTTTTCAAAGACTTATAATTATTCGTGATTTTTTTGATCTAAACTGCAATTTGGCATCCAAATTCTCAAACGTAAACTGAAATCATTATAGATTTACTTCTGTAAATTAGACGAATGTTAATGGCACATGCTCAAGTTAGAGATTTGGTTGGATCAATTTCGATTGCATTGGTTGTCAAAAAGACAGCAATAGGCTATTCATCTCACATCATGCATAAGTGGGTGCATGATTCTTTGCAGATACCACAAAATTGTCCCAAATTCGATAGTGGCGAACCAATAAAGCAAGAACTGTCATAGCACAATAGATTTGACAATAATTCCTCACTAATAAATCAAACGACATTTATTTTGGATGGTTTTAAAAAGTCTGTACGTCTCACCTTAACGTGGAGTGTAAATCAAACAGTTTAATTTATCCATAATTTTTGTTTCATAATTTCCACGCAAATTTCCTCAGTACATTTGAAAATTGACCAAAAAATGTTTTCTATTTGTTACATAATTTAAGAGAGAATGACACCAAACACCCTATATTTTGAACAATGTTTACACTTAGATTGAAAAACTCTTTTTTTCATTAATAAATGTAGCTTGAAGCGTCCTTGAAAGAAAAATTGAAGGTATTTAGGCTTGATGAAATTATCAAAAAAGGTTCAGGAACAGAATGCAAAAATGACAAATTTTGGAAACTACATTGGGATCGATCTTATCCCAATTCGAGTTGTCCTATATGTCATTTCACGAGGTAATCGCCATCACCTCCGCACTGACCACTACTGACCACTACTGACACCTCCACTGACCACTACTGGCACCTTCATTGTTGATAAATTGTCAGTCATCCTCTTAGGGTTGAGCGTCGCCTATGATCTTCTAGGTCAACCGTCTACCGTCTCCTCCACCCGCGAGGAACAAGCGACACGACTAGTCAAGGACATCGCACCACAACTGCTTGGTAAGTTGCTGATCTGATTTGGATATGGGAAAGTGTAAAGCCTAACACTCCAAACTTGATAGGAAATACTTAGTTAGAGTACTTTTTGGGAATAAGATAATCTCTAATTATAATTAATGAATATTGAAAGACTAAAACAATAACGTTTTGACTGGTCGACCAAGGACCATCGATCAGGTCCTTTGACTATCGTGCAACAGCCTTCAATCAGATCAGTCTTTATCAGTCCAAGATCGTATCGAATCATGACACCCCCCTGTTTAAGAAGAGAGCCAACTCCCATTGGTGCTCCAAACTGAAGATGCGGGAACTTCACTTGGTTGTTCTCGCATGTGTACTACTTGGCTACACTAGCGTGTTGATCTTTTCGGCCAACCTGAGAAATCTCACGTGTGTCGCGATGAGTTGTCACCTTCTCTAAGACCACGTCTTCGGTAAGAGGTGCATCTTTGGTACACCAGATCTTTGATGGACGACATTGACCACCGAGATGTTCATATACAGCAATAGTTTGAGCTACAAGCATTCTCACCAATTTTCCGTACAATCTTGAATGAACTATAACAGATTGGTTTGAGTTTTTTACCTTCACCCTATAGTCGTTCCTTGTGTAGATGAAGCCAGACCAAATCATCTTTGTGAAACTTGGCTTCAACTCGATGCCAATTATGTCGCGCCTTGTACTTCAGTTTGACATTTTGAAGGTTTTGCTGGATCTCATCGTGAAGTTGTCGGATACCTTTCAGGAATCAGTGTGCTCGTTCCTGATCACCCTCCTCCAGGTCAAATGGGCTTTGAGGAAGAAAACCCAAACATACCTCGAAAGGGGACTTCTCGGTGGAACTATGTATAGCTCGATTGAATGCGAACTGTAGGTATGGTATGCTTTTGTCCCACCTCTTAGGATGTTGTAAGTTGTATGCCTTGAGCAGATGGAAAGCTGTGCTCCTTTTCAGCTTTGTGTCCATATTATCCAGATTGATCGCCAAAAATGACTAAGGAACCGTGTATCACGATCGGACACAATAGAGCTAGGCAGCCCAAAATGCATCCAAACATGTTGGAAGAACAACCGCGTTGCTTGTTCGACCGTAACATTCTTCTTGCTCGGTATAAGTATCACCATCTTAGAGAAGCGGTCGACAACCATAAAGAGGCAGTCGTTGCCCCGTTGGGTCTTCGATAATCCACCTAACAAATTCATGGAAATACTTTCCCATGGTTGGAAATGAACTGACAAGGGGGTATACAAACCCAACTTCTAATTTACAGGCTTGGAGATGCTATAGAGGCCGCAACCCTTGACGAAACGGGCCATGTCCTACTGCATGCGCGACCAAAAGACATGTGGATGAAGATTTTGGAGTGTCTTCGTCACTCTGAAATGTCCAGCAACCTTCGTGGTGTGTGCAACTCTTAGCCACTATACTCGGTGTGTTCTAGATGTCACACAAAGAAGTGTCCCCTTGTATAGGAGCCCTTTTTGTAAGGAAAACTCAAATGGCCTGCCTTTTTTGAGCTCGGCAAGCACTAGTCGAAAATCGGGATCTTGCCTATACCAAGTGGTGTAGTCCTCATGGCATGAAGGTTCGACCTACATAAACATCGACAAGCAAATGGCAGCAACTTGGTGCCGCGATAACATGTCAGCCAACTTATTACGGACGCCCTTCTTGTACTTGATCAGCAAGTTGAATTGCTGCAAGTAGGACATCCATTTCATATGACAGGCTTGTTGGAGTTTAGACTGAGTTTGTAGATGCTGGAGCTGTTGATGATCGGTGTGAACCACGGTGTCTTTCCCAATAGATAACAACGCCAATGCTTCACTACTTGATGAAGCGCACACAATTCTTTGTCGTACTTTCGATAGTTCTTTTGGGCACCTTGGAACAACTCTAAGTGATAAGCCACTGGTCGTCCATCTTGCATGAGGACAGCACTCATGGCATAGCCCGACTCATTTGTCTCCAATTCAGAGGGCCTCTGCAAACTCGGTGACACGAGGACAAGTGTCTTGGTGATTTTGTTTTTCAACAAGAGGAACATTTCCTCATGTTTTGTAGTCGCCTCGAATTTTGTTAGTGAATGTAAAAGAGAAGCCAAAACAGAGAAATGACGAATGAACTTACAGAGGTATTGGCATGCACCCATGAAGCTACGCACCTCCATCACTGAACGTGGTCGTGGCCACTCGCGAATGGTCTTCACCTTGTTGGGATCGAGTTGAAGTGTACCACCACCGACCACCGAGTTTGCTTCTCAAACTCACACTTCTTGTTGTTGAGGCGGAGTTGATGGTGCCTCAACTCGTCAAACACCTTTTGCACGTGCCTGAGGTACTCCGCCCATGAATGACTATAGATGACTATGTCATCGAGATAGATGATTACAAAGTCATCGATGAATGGCCATACAACGTCATTCATTAGCCGCATGAATGTGGTTTAGAGGTGAACCTGAGCTGCCACTTCACCTGATTTGCTTTGACATGCTTTGACAATCCGCTTCACCTGATTACGGTGTTGATGTGGTTGTCCTTGGTGATACGAATTGTGACCCGTCTTTTGTGAGCTCGTACTCTTGAGCTCGTTGGTGGAAATGGGCATCACAATTATATTGGTAAGGACTCTCAAAGATCACCTGACAGATATCAATGGGAATAACATCGTATTGAACCTCATCCATATAGAGAGAGGAGATTGCAAATCATAGAGTACACTATCCCTTGATTTGTTGGCTCACGTCAAACGTAAACCATCCCAAGGGATATGGTCGATGATGTGTGGTTGTCTTCAGCTCTAGTAGTTGCACCAGCCCAGTGGAGACCAAATTCTTCTGGCTCCCAATGTCGAAAATAGCCGATACAACCTCGTGCTTCACCTATGTTCATGGTAAATAAATCCTCCGTCAAGTCGTGGTCTAGAGGTGAACCTGAGCTTGTCTCCTTTAGCATTGACATGAAAGATAGGGTCGTATCTGCCTTTTCGACTGAGTTCAACCGAACGGTTTCTTTCATCGGTGGGGCTGAGGTCGTCGTGGCTCCTCAGTTGCTTGGTACTTTCTTCCTGGTTCTCTTTGGTTGAAGCTCAAGATTAAATTTAAAACACTTCTCCTTTTTGTGACATGCAACCTAACAATGCTCGCAAGTAACACCCATACTCCTTTCAGAAGCTTGTCTTCTCCTTCGACGTGATCGAAATTCCCTTTATGGTCTTGTCGCCGCATGACTTGTTCCTTTTCTCGATCGTCATGGCTGTTGTACTCGCGGTCGAGATGTTGTGGACGCCAAACAGACTCTGCTTTGTGCTGGTCATCCTATGTAGCCCAGACGTATATTTCCTGAACGTCTGGGGCTCAGAGAGTGATATGCCCATGACAATTGCATGCCTCCGAAACTCTGTGTTGTATTCTTGAACAGACTGGTCGGGCCGTTGACACTGTCGGTGCCAATGGTCCCACCTCTCTTCGAGGTAGTCCATTGGGTAGAACTCTTGCCGGAGGAGCTGCTTGAGTTGGCCCCAAGTGAGGTCGTCGCCTTCCTCATCGGCAACTCGTGCCTTCCACCACATTTTGGCGTGGTCATTCATCTTCAAAGGTGTGAACTTCACCTTCTTGATAATACTGAAATCTCGAAGGTCCAAGTAGGCCTCAAGTTGGTTAATCCACGAATCCAGCATGTTGGCATCGATCGCCCCATCGTACATGGGTATGCCGACCTTAGCTTCAACCTTGAAAGGTCCGTCAACTAGGGAAGATGACTTGGTATGGTCATCAGTGTCGAGGTCGTCTGCATTGTCGTCGTTTGCCCATCTATGAGAGCTACCCTCAGATCCCATGTCAGGCATCGTCGCCTTAGAGGCATCAACTATAGGATGCGAGATCGGGGATTGCTGCTTAATCCAAGCAACCACAGTGTCCATGTTGGAGGAGACTTTGGCTACTTGGTCGGCCAAACTAGTTTGAGCGGAGACTTCTTCAGACATCGTCCGAGACGCGGTCGCCGGAGCCATCGAGAATTTGCCTTAGAACATGGTAAGTTCTTGGGGAACTTCACCGGATTCTATGTAGCCGATGCGAGTCTTCACTATCCATAGGTCAGGACAGTGCCCTTATACCAACTTGATTCGATTTGGATATAGGAAAGTGTAAAATCTAAACACTCCACACTTAGCAGGAAATACATAGAAAACTATCCGGGAATCAGATAATCTCTAATTACAATTAACGGATATTTAAAAACTAAAACAGCCAAGTTTTGACTGGTCTAATTGCCTGGTCGTGGGCTTGCACGTCCTCTGGCAGTTCCTTGGTCGTGGGCTTGCACATCCTCAATTGCAGCACGTTCCCCGAAAAGTGCGATCGTCCACCGGGAGGCTAAAGACTCAGTCTGACAACTGCCTTTCAATCATCAACCACCTCTGGTCGATTTTGACCAACGATCATCGACCAGGTCCTTCGACCACCGCCCAACAGGCTTCAACCATGCCCAGCAGCTTTCGACCACACCCATCAGCCTTCGACCAACGCCCAACAGCCTTCAACCAGACCAGTCTTTATTAGCCCAAGATTGTCCCGAATCAATTGCCATCACTATAGACTCCAACTGCAATGGCATTGCTATATTGGTGATTCTGAGCTGCCACTACAAGCCAGTAAGTTGCAAGACATTGTAGCCAATGAAAGCGCATTGTGCGAGTATTCTCACGACAAGAAGATAGCCAGCCTATACCGAAACAGTCCTTGTATGGTTTGATGCCAACTTCTCTTAGTTCTCTCTTCTCTTCTGTCAGTTGGACTGACGGTAGGTTACTAGCAAAAATTTCCACCTCACTATTCTACTTTATCATCAATATTTGATATTGAAATGAGTCTACTTTTCACTTCTTTCCATGGTTTTGGGAATCTCGTATCGTCTTTGAGTCCTTGTGAGCATGGACAAGCTGTTCAACTGTTGTGCTAGACCTCAGAAACTCATGATAACCCCCTTCTTGCGTTATCTCCCCATTTTCCATGACCTAAGAGAACTTCCCATGTTAACTACTACCATGTGATTCCTTGCAAAGTACTCTAAAAATGCCAAACTCACCAAAATTTTGTCAGCCTTGGAATGGAACTCTACTTGATGTGTCATAAGAATGGCGACCTTGTTCTCATGAGCTGTTATGACACAATCTTATGCTGTCTCCAACCCTCTTGACTCTTGCTTGACTTGTAAAATGAATATTCTCTGCCACACGTGCGAAAACAATCTCAGAGAGCCAAGCCTGCCACAACTTGGCTCTTGCTTGGCTCTTAGCGTGGGCCCTACACTCTTCAGAGCCAAACAAACACCAAGTAAGACCTAAGCACTCCAATGACTTGACAATTAGTAATATGTTAACATATTATATATTTAACGAATTTTATTAACTCATGAATTTTAATGTTAGTAATATGTTAACATATTACTTATGAAATTAAATTCGGCATTTTCGACCGAAAAGAATAAAATTTAATTATAAATTTACACTTGACATAAAAATAATAGATATTAAAATTCAAATAGTGGTACATGACATCGTTGCGAAATAAACCAAAATGAAATTTGCAAAAAATGGTCTACTATGAAATCTGATAAGATACTATTCGTCGGTGCGTCCTCTGAAACATTGTCAAATGTGCTCGACAAGTCTCTTTTTAGTTGCATATGTGTAGGTTGAGCACGGATGACAGCATTTCTTAAAAGTACATATCGAAATAAAGGCGTAGGTCCAGTGTGGATCACAGGCGGTATACTACGGTGGATGTGCCCGAATGATCGTTCTAATCATAGTTCTCAGCATCGTCGTTGCGCTCGTTTTCTATGATCATGTTGTGCAAGATGATGAATGCCCGTATGATCTTCGTGAGGGTTGACTGTCACCAAAAATCATGCCGCACCATGCACGATGGCAAACCGAGACTGTAGAACTTCGAAAGTTCGCTTAACATCCTTTCTCGCTCCTTGGTGTTGTGCAAACAACCGGTTTTTCACCGTCTGCGAAAGCGGTATCGTCTTCACAAAGACAGCCCACTCTAGATATATACTATCGGCGAGATAATACCCCATATAGTACTGTCGGCAATTGACAGTGTACTAAACATGAGCTTGCCCTTTCAATACATCGATGAACAAGGGCGATTGATTTAGCACATTAATGTTGTTGTTGGAGCGTGCAACACCAAAAAAACATACCATATCGAGAGATCATAGGAAGCTACCACTTTAAATATAATTGTCGGGACTCCATAATCTTCACGAGTGAATTGTCCCTTCCTTAATACATGGCAATTTCTCAATTCCCAGTGCATGCAATCAATGATTCCCAGCATATGCGGAAAGCCACGGGCTTCTCCTTGTTGCAGCAGGCGGTGAATATCCTCGATAGTGGGGCTGCGAAGATATTGGTCGCCAAATTGTCAATGACACATTGTATGAAGTACTCAAAGCATTGGATCGCCATGGACTCCCTTATCTGCACCTACTCATCGACGACATCAGCGGGGTCACCGTACGTAAGCAAACGCATTATTGCGGTGTACTGCTATAAGGGGGAGAGCCCACGGCGATTAGTGTCATCCTTTTTTTCGGTGTAATAGGGGGACTACTCACTGAGGGGGTCTCTCCATCCGAAAAAACCGGTGGAAGATACTGTTGGTCGGAGTAGACAGAAGAGTTGGAGAAGTAGTCCGCGACGAATTGTTGATGGCTATCTTCGCGGTCTCTCTCAATATATCTCCTATTATTGTTTCAGCGACGTATGCGGGATGAATAAGTATCTAACCGGGCGTAAAGCCCAGCGATAATACGATCTTTCTCCTCCTCCTATTCAATATATTCCATCAAGAAATTCTCAATTTTGTTGATGGCATCCTCCTATGAGCTATGTGTTCTTGAACTATAGCTAGATGACATTTTGTGAGTGGCTACCGAAACTGAATTTGTCAAGAGATGCGCTGTTTGAGAAGATATTTGGATTGTGAGAACTTTGTGGAGGGGGTGAATATATAGATATGGAGTCCAACAGTTGTATTCTAACGGCTAGTTTCCATGGTTGGATACGAAAGTAAATTTAATAGAGAATCATATATAGATTAATAAAAGATGATACATGGTTGGCTACAAGAGCAAATTCAAAAAACAAAATAACTAATCGTCGGCATCTGTGGTATTAAGTTTCTCTCTTAGGATCTTCATGCCTGCATCGTACTCTTTTTGAGCATCGTCGAAGATGGATTTGTCAAGACCTAACATTTCCAGTACGCCTTATACAAGGCGGATTTTTCCTTCAACTTCGCCACATCGCGCAAGTTATCCAATATACACACTACGTCCTTTCTCTTTTCGACCCGGTCAAGTTGATTGTGGATGAAGGCATCAAGATTCGGTCTCATTGCCGCCGTAGAATCCTGCGTGGCGTCAACTTTGCCCTTACCTTTGCGTTTCGCCTTAGCAGCGTCTCATCCTTCTGACTATGTATCCACTAGGGGCACATCAACGTTGTTGAATGATGACGTGTAGGTGCCCGACTCGGACAATCTGCTTCTTTTGTTGGGAGCATCAACATAATCTACGGACCACTTAGGTTGACCGTGAACCATCGTCCACCAATGATCCAAGATGAAAAGATGACTCATCTCCGCCTTGTACATCTCACAGGTCTGCGCCATGAGTGGGTCATCTGAACGACCGCAAGTATAGACTTCTTTCAGTCGAAGCCAAACACTATTGAATTGGACCACTTTTTTGTTGCTTCATTGTCAGTGGTCCTTACAGTGTTTCATTGTATGCCGTTGCTACATTGGCGTAGTACATGTCGCACTTCGTATTGTTTCTATCAATAGGATCGACCGAATTGTTGAGCCAAGAGCTAATTTGCATGTTGTTGAACAAAATTGAATAATGAAGTTGTGCGTAAATACATTGTGCTCATAGTACTTCTGTACAGAACTAAAATTATTACTAGTTTTATGTCATCATCGATGGACCATGGTGGACGCTTCTTCTTTCGACCAGCATCCACGACAACAATAGTGTTGTTGTCATTGATGACAATTCGGGCCACCAAATCGACTGGAGCAGAATCTGGAGTATCGTTGTTGGACGCCGACGTAGAGTGCGGTTGAGGTGGAGAAAACTACGGATAAGTCGGTAGCATACCCACAAAATGAAAATTTTGGCTATACTGTGGAGGTAGTAGAATTGCGTGGCTGTTTGGTGGATAGGGAAGATAATTTGGTAGGTACGGATGGTTGTTAGGGGGATACGGTGGCTGTGGAAAATTGGATTGCTGTTGGTTGTTTAGACTTTTGGTGTTTTTACCAGGAGAATGAGAAGAACCAAGCCAATTAACGAAACCATCAGGTGGATTGGAATCCATGTGGGATTTTTTAAAAATTTTGGAAGAATTGTAGAATGGTTTTGGGTGAAGATGGATGAACATATGTTGTGTGAAAATGGTAAAACAACATGGTCTTATATAGGGGTGAGTTGGAAAAAAATTATGTGATTCGCTGAAATTTTTTAAGAATTTTTTGTTATTTTTTATTATTTTTATGTTAAAAAAGAATTAAAAATTGATCCAACGGCTATTTCTAAATGACTATTTTTAAAACGGTCATTTTTTCTGAAGGTGGGACCCACGACTCATAACTCCCCAACAACTTTTTTTTTACTTTTCACTCGCTTACAAGTGGGCCAGCGCAACAATGTCCCCACCTGTCACCCCTTTGGTTAATAAATAAACCTGTGCGCTATAGTGTGGCCTTCTTAATTTGATCCAATGGTCATTTTTTTATTCATTCAATGACAGGTGGACTATAAAGATTACTGGACCAACTGATTAGTGAGTCGAGCTCGCCTTCGTGCGCGTCACCGACAGCAGCAATGCTGGCGGACTCGTGCGTAGCGGGCCCCACTTTCCTTGAACCATGTGCGACGTGGCATAATTTTAACTCGGCCTTTGATAGGTGGGGACGCAAAATAGGGGACCCAGCTGTCAGCGACTTTTTTCGATTCACGAGCGGTGCACGTTTGCATTGACACGGACACATTGATCGTGGCATGATAATTCTCTGCGACGCTTAAACTCGACACATACTGACTGATTTGTGGGTCTTTTTTATTTTCTAACCCCACCTATCAAATTCAAGTTTTTGCGAGTAGGGTTGGTCGGTATATTTCTCGGTGGGGTCCGCAATACGCATGAGCTCGAATTTTCTTCCCCTCTAACGGTGGTGCTGCGCTCACCGTGAGCTCGCCTACCGCTCGCCTCCACCTGTTGCGCGCGCGTCCCATCACACCGAGCAAGTAGTGAGCAACCTTTCGCCTTCGTCAACGCACGCCGCTGCAACTGTTGCCATTAGAGACAGCCTTACAAGCATAAGTTACAGATGCATGATACAAGGATTGGTTCGTTAGATCATAATGGTGACATGAAGTATGCTTATACTGAAAATGAGTGCAGCTGTATTGTGTGTTGACCCCGCTAAAAGGCTTCTGCCCTCCGCTCAGTTTTTGGCCACTCTACACAATCTCCGTCAAGTCACCGTGTGCAAAGCTATCGATGTCCTTGTCCAATGCACAACACCCAATGGCCTTCTCGTACTTCACATTGTTCAGCGGCTTCCCAAAGAGTATGTTGTTGCGCCCTGTCCCTCTCTGAATCCATAATTATCTGGGAAACATATGCTACAGAACCATATACAGCGACTTGAAGAACAAAAAGGCAAAAGAAGATCAGTAAATTATACTACATATTTCTCAATCTCTTCAAAAAATGTGCAATTGGTGAAAAAGCCATACTGACCCGGACATTCTTGGTATCTCGAGGAGCATGTCACATAGGAACGAAGATTTCCCTGCGCCGACAGGCCCACAGATTGTGATCTTCTCACGTCGCATTGTGGTGAAGTTGATATCTTTGAGAGTTACAATTACCATGGTAGGCTCCCAGCTGAAGACACCATTGTGCACAATTTAGGCCAATGTCCGAGGTTGGTATCCCGGTCTTTTCCGCGTTGTATTCTTAGAACTCGTCCTCCATTAGGAAGTTCCCTACACGGTCCGTTAGAAACGTCTGGATTATCCTAATTAACAAAACACTTGTAGTTTCTTCTCCAGAAATCAGTAAAAGTATCTTGAATAAGTGAGATCTGAAAATATCCATTGCTAACAGAAGATCCAGAAAAAAAAAAAAAAGAGTGCACAAATATTAAGTAAAATTTCTAATGCGAAACCAGTTGATATGGCATATGTGATATGTGCAACAACGAAGTGCAGCACAACCTTGTAGTGTGACAAGGAGTAAAGAACTGTCCCTTGTGATTTAACCCAGAGGGGCTCAGCATTATTTTTATTATATGTTGCAATGCTACACAATGTTCCCATCAGACTCTTTGAAGTTGCATAATATGCATCAGCATCCATCACTCCCCATCTCAACAAAGTGCACGAGCTACAGCAGCAAGAGAAATAAACAAATCGAGAACAAGCACCTGAATATTCGGTGGTCACAGACCAAAGATTGTATACATTAGCATTCCTATCCAACAATTTCAGTAATCTTACCCATGTGCAACAGCAGGATCAACTGAATAATCAAGCAGCTTATATGATAAAACTTTCCAGGCGGTATAGAAATCTGTCATACAAATTAGATGCGCACCTCAGAAGTGGGGAAGTTCAGAAGATATTATTTCTAATGCAATGGCAGATGGTACATTTAAATAACGCCATGATATTTGAAATCAGCAGTAACTGACTAGATTCTGGAATATTGGTCATGACCCAGAATTCTAATAGTAAATGATGGATAGTCAGAAAAGTTAAAACTTACCCACCACATCTGCCTCACAAAGATAGGAAAGACTTTCTAGGCCAAAAGCTTGCACCACAGAAACGTTAATCTCAAAACAAGACTACAAGGAAAATGTTAGACAGCAGATCAAGCCAAGAATATGACGTCAACAAAAATAATTTAGACAAACATACTGAGACAGATAATATGAGATCACCGGGGACAGTACCCCCGGTAGCATCCTCATTGGTTCCGAGATGACGCGCAAGGTGGCCAAAATTGCGAAGACCACGCCGGTGTCAAGAGAGCGCTCCGAGCATAGCCATCCCTTGGAATATCGTGCCTTGTTGTATGTTCTGCTATATGATATTGTTTGTTGCTAGTGAATTTTGTTGCTAGGTGATTTAGAGATAAGATCACATCAAATTGTCGTGTCAGTTGGATTTGTTTGTTGTTGCTGGTTGTGTTTGTTGTCCTGGGCTCATGGCCTTGGTGTAAAAACTGTGGTGTGTAAGAATATCCGATGGAAGTAAAAAAAGCATAAACTTTGTTTTTTGTTCACTCGATTATGCCTCTATGTTTGAGATGAAAAATTGCTAGATTTTGTCTAATTTATATTTTATAGAAAATAATTTTTAGAGTAAATAGATAAGGAAAGAGATGAGACAATTATCTAGAGTTAATTTGGGATTAATCTATGAATAATTTCTTAACTAGAACTTATTCTTAATATAGGAATATAGATTAAACAATGATCTTTTATTAAAAATTTCAAAATTAGACCGTGCTTGAATTTATTTTCTCCAAGAATGTACCGAGTCTATGGAAAAAGCCAAAGGGGGTTAATGCCAAAATAGGGGGCTCAATCTTAGGATCCCAAATCTATTGTTGGCTCTATTTTCTCCTTTTCTCAGATGCGATTGGTATGGACTTACAAGATAGGCTATTGTCATATCCTCATCTTTCGTATCATATAATAGTATCTATGATGCTAATATCATAGCATATGGAGTTAGCTTTTGAATCATAATGTCATGATTTTAACTCTTGAATAAATATTGAGTCCATTCTCGAAAACTTAAAAACTTCCTCAACTTGTTTCTTAGTTCATGAAGTGTATTTGAATATTAGGACGAAATTTGTACTATTTTTTAAACTAGAAATGTAAATTGTCTGGTACAAAGTATATCGATTATTTAGATTTTTTCACAATAAAGAGAGTAATATGGATTTTTCGTTTTTCAAAATAAATAAAATTTCGTGACATCTCCACAATAAGAGAGCGAAAATTATAAGACAAGGTGTCGAACCATACAGCCTCTATACTGTTTTCCTTTTAGACTACGCAAATAAAAAATTGCCTACATTTTTAATCATATTGTTTATCGCTATAGAATTTTCGAAACGGTAATTTTTTTACGCCACTCAATGGTAAAAACATTAATCACTAGTACGATGATGTGTGGATGCCGACGTTGAACAATTGTTAGTATGTGGCGTGGAGACATCGCTGAGCTGTTGCTCAACAGTTGCCAGTGCCAGTTTTTCGTAGGTGTTTTTGTTGCTTCTATGAACCAAAAGTAGTTGCCATCACGATGTCTAATGTTCGTGTCATATCATAACAGTTTTAGTTCTGCAAGTGAAGCTTTTAATGGTCGTTTCTTGTCACCTTGCTCAGGGTAGTAGACGTGTGCACTATTAATAACAGTCGTGTGTCCCTAGAAGCTAGTATCGATGGTTGCAGCATACAGTTTGCTACGTGCAACAGCAAAATGCAACTATTGAATGATCAGAGAAGAAAAGTAGCTATGTATTGAAATATGACTATATCAGTATAAATGTTCTTTTTTTTAGCCTCTTTTACAAATAACAAGGTATACAACAATGATGCAGATCACATTTAGGGTGATTTTTTTTATACTACATAAGACATACTTTTACGTTTGTTGATACGATATCAAACATGATTTTATAACAAAATTTTATGTATGCATGGGTTAATTTTTTGAAAAATTATGCAATGTTATTTGTAGCCTTCACCATGTAGTGGCATTTGTAATCTTATATACCAACAACACGAGATGATGTATTTTTGAAGTCGAGTTGTATATGATGCTGTTTTTTCGAAAATTACCAAAGATGATGTGATACAAATGGTCGAGCTAACTCTGAAACCGGTCTTGGTTTAGATTGCATGCATAGTGTGCGAAGTGGTTCACATATAGATGAACTCAAATTTACAGTTTAGATTCGTTACAAGAAACCTATTTTAATCACCAAATACCAACATATATATATAACAATGAGATACATCATAATTCGGGTGAATTCGTTACGGCGCAAAAGGCACTTTACGTATGCGTTTAAAACAACATAGATGATTTTTTAAACAAATTTTACATATGCTTGGATTAATCCTTAAAAATTTATGCAATATCTTTTGTAATCATATGTCTAAACTACTCATGTACTAAACGTTTTCTTTTTTCAAAAAATAAAATACCAAAGGCGATATAAGACAAAGAGTTGAGTTAACTTCAAGAACCTGTTGTTAGATTATATTCCCTCTGTTTTGCTATATATGTTTATTTTTTAGAAATTGCTGATCTATCCCTCATAATATCCTGGAGATATTTCATTTTATTATTTCCAATGAAGATATAATGAATAATTAATTATTTCTATTAATATCATGTTATATTTTAATTAGGAGTAATTGGATCAATTATATATTTTTTTTGCACTTAATTTTATGATTGTTTGACCCGTGTGTATTATAGATTTAGACTAATATAGTGAAATGAAAAAAAGTATATTGCAGTTCGTTTGTATAAAACAGAAATTACAAATAATCACCTTTTACCACGAACATCTCAAACAATTACATTTATCTATAAAACAAAACTCTCAATCAAAAACCCTTGAGAAAGGGTGTTAGGGGAGTGACAGAGACCTGAGGAAGAGGAGAAAGCAGCAGATGCCAAAAATCGGTGAACGCACGGCTGGTTTTGTAACACATGCCGGCCGAAGCCGTTGCAACACCAATCCCAAAAGTGAGAGAAGAGGAGAGAGAGAGATGGTAGAGGAGAATCTCCTACAGCCGGCAGAACAGCTTGAGTTGGTTCCACGAGGGAGTAGTGTATGCATGGTGGTCTTTTCCTATGCTCTTTCTTGTTTACTGCTCCCAATGCCTTTGGCTTTGGCTTTCCTGCTGGTCACCTCAGTACCACCACTTCATTTGCTTTCCCAATGAAACAAAAATTAATAAAAGCCAGAGATATGTTCTTTCCCACTTATCCTGACTGAATAACTTGACTAAACAAGTGCGTGGGCGACATGGCATATTTCTAAGCTCGAGGGGTGGGTGGATTCGCAGGTGGATGGCAGCCAGTCCTGATACATCCATTCATTTGTCAGTGGAGATGTCCTGTGACGGGCAACGTCACATGTATAGAATGAAAAGCTGCCACTGCAATTTAAGTGCAATTTTTACTTGAAAATTATAAACTCAAAAAACTGTGTGGTAAAACTAACTAAACCATGTTTATTCATAGATACATTAAAAATAAAAAAATTATTAATATGAGAGATTAATTATAAATAGTAGAATGAATATAGAGATAAATAAGAATAAATATAAAAATATCAATAAACTTACATATATATCTTATATTTTATAAAAAAATATTGATGTACTCCATCATGTAAAAAGGATGGAGTAGTATGGAAGTCCTCAACCGAATGCTGTTGCAATGGTTATGGACTTGTGAATGAGAGAATGGGATAAACTCAAATCAAGTTCAGAGTTTAGGATGAAGGCGTGGCTACCAGTATGCATGTCAAACTCAATGCATAAATGGTTAGGTTTGAGAAAACTTTTAACAATCTTGGTTCAGCTTGCTATGGACGCATTGCAGAAAACTTATCTTGAATCGTGCAGTATATCTAATGTAAACCATGAATTCATTGTAAACATCAAATCAACGCGAGTTAGTTACCAGATAAACACTGAAAAATTCTCAAACAAATCATAAAGGTAGTATTTAAAGTAATCCACACCAAACAAAATTTCCAGTTTAAAATCAATTGGTACTAGCAGAAAAAAAAATTTCCACAAATGATAAATTAAAAAGAAAAGACAAAAAAATTATTCATAATAAGTTTCTTTTTTTTCCTCCCAGACCAACAAAATTTGCATATCAAAGTTTTAGGTTGACAGGTCACCCAGTCAATTACGTTCTCCAATTTTTTGAGAATTTTCGTATTTGTTTGATACATGAATCAATATGGTTTGCACTCTTTTACTAAATTAGTCGAAATCTTACACGATTACGTAACTAGTCACCATATAATTTAAAATTTTATCTACATTTAATAGAGAGATATTTATTTTTAATCTATACTACTTAATAAAAAGCGAGTTATAATTAGATAACTCTCTTTTTATTTTTTTCCTAAACATTCTCATCTAAATGTATCTTAGCACTATATAATAAACCATTCTCAAAGTTAAAAATTAATAAAAAGTATTTATTACAAGATCTTATCCAATGTGTTGGATTAAAATTTAACAAACGATATCAAGTGTATCCATCTATTATAATAACATTGAATGTCCTCGATGACAATGACTATTTACACCTATATCATTCATTCAACAACAAAATCACTTAACACGTATCTAAAACAGATCCATTTCAAAACCAAGATGTATCTATTTGACCAAAAAAAAAAACAAGATTTAGGAGCAACAAAAAAAAAATCTATGCAAAAGAAATCAGCTTTTTTTTTTTGCCCAAATAGATTAAGTTTGGTTTTGAAATGGATCTGTTTTAGATACATATTGAGTGATTTTGTTGTTGAATGAATGATATGGGTGTAAATAGTCATTGCCATCAAGGGCATCCAATGTCACTATAATAGATGGATGCACTCGATATCGTTTGTTAAATTTTAATCCAACACATGATGGTAATCTTTGCTTCATCAGTCTTGGCCATAAAATCGTTTGGCCTTGTCGGCATCCAAACAGATATAAAGTTGCATAGCTAGCCTCGTCTGCACCTAGTCATGCGACATGCCTCATCGGTCACGGACAAACTTGTTGTTTTCACTTTAGTAGTACCCAACAACAAGTTTGTTGATGGAGATAGCTTAATACAATACAATGCAGAGTCAACTTTTGCCTCATCAGTACATGGTCAATTAGTTGTCCAGCCTCATCAGTCATAGACATGATGCATGCATAAAGAGTGACAAGACTTTAATAGCATTGCACAATGCATATGACGAGTAGAAACAATACTTTGTTGAAGACAATGTGCTCCCTTGGGAATAGGATGAGAGCAGCTTAATGTGAGGAGTGACATGGTTAGTCGTGCCTGACCTAGTTGGCTGGGTGTATGGGTGCATGTCACAATGATCGTTTACAAAGGGCCTTTATGAGGTACAACACATCTCTGGATCTTTTGAAGATCGAGCGGAGGTTTGTTGTTTCTCTACCTTGTTGATAAACCATGAAAATATGGTGCTGATCATGTTCTCACTACTACAGAATTCATCATCACAGTCGGGTCAAAACAATCATCACAGACGGTTCTTACCCGTCAGTGATATTCGAGTCAGTGATAATCATGTACTATCACAGACGGTTTTTGATGTTTTCAACCGTCAGTGATCTCTCCATTCACAAACTGTTATAAGATCAGAACCGTTTGTGATACTCATACTTCACAGACTGTTATAAGATTAGAACCGTCTGTGATACTCATACTACACAGACTGTTATAACATCAGAACCGTCTGTGATACTCATACTTCACAGACTGTTCTAACATCAGAACCGTCTGTGATACTCATACTACCACAGACGGCTTTAATCTCAGAACCGTCTCTGATAATTTGAGTTTCGCAGACGGTTCTAATGTCAAAACCACCTGGGATCCTCACATTATAAGTGACGGGTGTGAGAACAGAACCGTTTGTGATACTCAGGTTTTGACCTCTGATAATTTGAGTATACACAGACGGTTTTGACATTAGAACCGTCTGCGATACTCATATTTTACTGACGGTTCTGAGATCAAAACCGTCTGTGTTAGTATGAGTATCTCAGACGGTTTTGATGTCATAATAGACTATGATACTCAGATTACCAGAGACTGTTATGACATCAAAGCCGTCTGAGATACTCATACTAACACAGACGGTTTTGATCTCAGAACCGTCAGTAATAATATGAGTATCGTAGACGGTTCTGATGTCATAACCGTCTGTGTGTTTGGAGTATCAGAGACGGTTATAACCTCAGAACCGTCTGTATATTTAGAGTATCACAGACGGCTTTGAGGTCAAAACCATCTGCGATATTGTCATTATCAGCGATGGTGGTAATCTTGAATATCACAGACGGTTTTTAGGTTAGAACCGTCTGTGATAGTGTTATAATCTCAGAACCGTCTGTGATAGTGTGATATCACAGACGGCTCTGAGATCAAAACCATCTGTGATAGTGTCATTATCGGTGACTGTTATAATCTCAGACGGTTATAAAATCAAAACCGTCTGTGCATAATTATGCACAGACGATTTTGATCTTACAAACCGTCTGAGATGTCCTCTGTACAAATTGCATTTCATATATACAGTTCATGAATTTCATACATGCACAGTACTCAAATATATACAGTCTCATATATATTTGTACAATTAAACTCAGAAATATATTTGTACAGTACTCAAATATATACAGTTTCATATGCACAGTACTCAAATATATTTGTACTCCTCTGTATAGCATTTCATATATACAGCACAGAACTCAGAAATATGTACTATTGAACAAATAAATGTAATCGACAATTAAAGTCAGTGTGTTATATGTACAAATAAATGTAAGGCTGCACTAATACGAACCTTGCGGGTCCCTAAACTTCCCCTTGGTTGATATGACCTCCGAAAGGAAAAACTCAGCGAGCATCCCTCGGACAATACCAATTTGCCGAGGGTCAAGGCTTTCTGAAGGGAAGTCGACCCCCTGCAGCAAGAGTTGGTACATAAAAAATTAGCTGCGGTTGTAAATTCTGTCAAATCGATACAAAGGAGCAGTTGTATACCTCGGGGAAATTTAGCCGGTGAGGGGTGATGATCAGGTCATACATGTGGCTGTTCGATGAATTTTCGTAATAAAAATTTATTAGAAAAGTCTCATATGGCCAAATGGGCTAAAATAAAAAAAATATATATATATTTGGGCTGTAAAAAAATGATGATAAAAACCAGGACAAAAATTCCACTGGTGAAAAAAATGTCAAAATTGGATTGGTCAAACCTGGTCAACGCCTGGTCAAATCTGGTCAACGTTGGTCAACACTGGTCAAACATGGTCAACCTGGTCAACAACCTAGTCAAACCGACATGCAGCCCGAGTTCGAATAGGATTTATCTCTAACCTTTTCTTTTATTTAAATAAATAAAAATCTATCTCCTATTCAAATTCAAAAAGGGGATAATATCTCTTTTCATATTTTTGTTTATTTAAATAAGAAAATATATCTCCTATTCGAATTCAAATCCCCTAAATATCTCTGGTTGTTGGATGGTTACAACCAACCTGGAGTCTCTATAAATAGAGAGGGGGTGTTATCCTTTTGAGAAGAAGCAGGTCTAGGTCCAAGGCAGGCTCAGAGGCAGGCACACGCAGGCGCAAGGCAAGATAGGCGTACAGGTCCAGAAGCACACGTGCCAGAGGCGGACAAGTAGACGAACAGGTTCACAAAGGTGAACAGGATAAGAAGACCGGCGTAATGGGTGAGCCTTGCTCATATGCATAGCATGCATTATGCATCATACCAAACATGGAGGCCTCGTCTGTGGTGCCCGTGCTAGTCGTTTCAACGTAGTTTTCAGCTTGCCTGAACGGGAGAAGATTGGTGATAACTTCTGATCTAGAAGCCCGATCGACCACAAATTTTTATGGCGAACAGAGACGTACAGGTGCAACATGTCCTCCAAGTCTCAAGCCGATCGGAGATTTCTAAGATCGAAATTCGATCAGAAGAGAGGCTCTGTCCAGCGCCGTTGCAGCCCGCCTGAACTGGAGAAGATTGGCGATAACTTCTGATCCAGAAGCCCGATCGACCCCAAACTTTTATGGCGAACAGAGACGTACAGGTGTAACACGTCCTCCAAGTTCCAAGCAGATCGAAGATCTCTAAGATCAAAATTCGATCAGAAAAGAGGCTCTGTCCAGCGCCGTTTTTAGCTTGCCTGAACGGGAGAAGATTGGTGATAACTTTTGATCTAGAAGCCCGATCGACCCCAATTTTTTATGGCGAACAGAGACGTACAGGTGAAACATGTCCTCCAAGTCTCAAGCCGATCGGAGATCTCTAAGATTGAAATTCGATCAGAAGAGAGGCTCTGTCCAGCGCCGTTGCAGCCCGCCTGAACTGGAGAAGATTGGCGATAGCATCTGATCCAGAAGCCCGATCGACCCCAAATTTTTATGGCGAACAGAGACGTACAGGTGTAACACTTCCTCCAAGTTCCAAGCCGATCGAAGATCTCTAAGATCAAAATTCGATCAGAAGGGAGGCTCTGTCTAGTGCCGTTTTAGCTTGCCTGAATGAAAGAAGATCGGTGATAACTTCTGATCTAGAAGCCCGATCGACCCCAATTTTTTATGAAGAACAGGAAAGTACAGGTGCAACATTGCCTAGAAGTCTCAAGCCGATCGGAGATCTCTAAGATCGAAATTCGATCAGAAGAGAGGCTCTGTCCAGCGCCGTTTTCAGCTTGCCTGAACGGGAAAAGATTGGTGATAACTTCTGATCTATAAACCCGATCGACCCCAAATTTTTATGGCGAACAGAGACGTACAGGTGAAATATGTTCTCCAAGTCTCAAGCCGATCGGAGATCTCTAAGATCGAAATTCGATCAGAAGAGAGGCTCTGTCCAGTGCCGTTTTCAGCTTGCCTGAACAGGAGAAGATTGGTGATAACTTCTGATCTAGAAGCCCGATCGACCCCAAATTTTTATGGAGAACAGAGATGTACAGGTGAAACATGTCATCCAAGTCTCAAGCTGATCGGAGATCTCTAAGATCAAAATTCGATCAGAATAGAGGCTCTGTCCAGCGCCGTTTCAGCTTGCCTGAACGGGAGAAGATCGGCAATAACTTCTCATCCAGAAGTCCGATCGACCCCAAGGTTTTTATGGAGAACAGTAGGCTCATGGTGAAGCAGCTTCTTCAATTCTCACCTCGATCTAAAGTCAAGAAGATCTCCAGAAGACCAATGCAATCAAGTTGTGTCTCGCTGAATTTCAGCTTGATATATGAACATTGCATTGAAGAAAGTTTCCGATCCGACGGTCCGATTGATCTCAAATTTTGATGATCAATTGAATATATGTCCAGAAACTATTCCTCCAAGTTTGAAGCAAATCAGAGGATCATAATAATGTCAGAAGTTGTCAAAACTATCAAAGCCATTGATGAACGTTCCGATGTGCTGCCTATCATGCAATATGTGTTTCCTGAAGCTAAGGAAGGTAAGATGCTATCACAAGTCATTCCATCCATTTTTCCATGTCGTTGGGTACTGATGAGGGGAAGATGACATGCTTTTGTCCGTGACTGACGAAACCGGACACCATTCATGCCGGTTATTGATGAGGCGAAGGCATTTACTTGTTCGTGATCGACGAGGCCGAACAACCCCCTGGCCGGGCACCGACGAGGCGAAGGCCATATTTTGTGATAGTACCATAGACTGACGAGACTATGGATTTGCATATTTGCATGCATGGACATATGCATTGCATTCATTTATCAAGGGCAAAAGTTATTTTGAAGCTTAAAGACGACGACCATCAGCACAGTTTAATCAGAGGTTTTCTGTGGACTCGTTCTGCAGTTGTAATTAACTAGGAGCTTTTCAAAAGCCCTGAGGAACCATGAACCATGCAGTCCCCTGAGGCCAAGATGTACTTTCCTTTAGCGCAATAAGAGATTGTAAATCCCAAAAAGACTTGTAACTTGTAATGCTTTTCAGAATTAATAAAGTACAGTGTTTCCTAAGATTGTGCATTCTCTACTCTTTTATTTGTATACTTATGTATACTGGCACGCCCACACCATGAAAAAGGGGGGCCAATTTCCCGGAAGAGAGATCTTCTCGGCGAAACAAAATGGCACGCCCGGTGGGACATGGTTCTCCTCTCATCTTTGCTGTGCTCCGATGGTCGTCTAATTCGCTTCCATGACTCGTTTCCATATGCCCTATGTCTTTCATCCATCATGCATATGTCTGCTCGTCTATAGAGCGCCTGCATAGTAAATGTGATGATTCATAAGTTGATCAAGGAACCCCTTTTTGCAGGTGAGTCCTTCCTCAACAAACTTGCTCACACAGATGAGTAAGTTCTGATGGTTCAGTTTGGGACATTGCCCCCGATGGCAATCTTCAAGTATAGCTACACAACATACTTCCATCAGACTCAAGAACTTGTAGAGTTCCAGGTGACGGAGTCAAAGAAAGCACATAAACGTGCCTCTGCTAAAACCAAGAAGGAGCGCCGTGCGTTGATGGTAGAAGCACGCAATCTTCTGAAGAATGCTATCATCACCGACATTCAAGGTGACGTTCAAGCTGCTCAACGGCTTCGTCAGCAAGCCACCAACAGGCAGCACCATGCCACCTCTCTTCGTGTGGATGCTCCACTCATCAGTCCTGCACTGCCTACTCCAGGCGTGCAGCGCCCTGAGGTTGAGTTATTCAGTGCACTGGAGAATGCCTCCTATACTCTACGGAGGCAGATGTCATTTTCCCGTCGTGCTTTCAATCCCAATAGGCTGCGTAATCTTAGAAAGAAGTACCGCAAGGTGAGTGCTTTGCAGGAACAACTTGGTGCCCGCATCGCCCGCGTTGCTATCCCTGAAGAGGATTGGTAGCTCGGTGCAAATGATCTCATTGACAGGACTTGTCGCTATCCCTACATAGTGACACCGCCCTATGACTTGTTCCCTGACGAATGGGCAAATAACAAGATCAAGGACTTGTTGAGGCTTGCCATCATGAGGGAATTCTGGAGGTGCCATTCAACCAAGCGAGCAAGAATGCCTAGTCCAACAGGTTCTTTCACCCCCGAGGTTAAAGTAACTGGCTGGGAGTCATGCTTCCACGTTTCTGCGGAAGTTGGCCCATCCAATACCGATAACAAGTTCGCATCGTTGCCGAATGAAGTACCCGCTCCCGGTGCTGACGAAGTACAACAACAACTCCATCAACTACGAACCCAAATGAAGAGTCTGCAGGAGCGGTTGCGAGGTCGTAATATGTCTGATTTCTCCTCTCAGCTTAGAAGGAGTTCAAGGCATGACGCCTCAAGATGCCGTCCTCAACACATGTACCAGACTTGGGCGCCTCGTCAAAAGCCTTCATCTACATCGACTTATCGGCCTAGACAAGCACCACTTCCACCTCGTTGGAATCAGTGGTCTCGTCGGCCAGAGCAACCACCATGTGTCCAGCAACAATGGCGTGTGCGGACTTTTCCACCTACATCCACTTCATCTTGGCAAGGTAGGGGCTTTTTGCAGGCACCCACTTCGCCTAGAAAGCAAGTCGACTTGCCATCTCAAGCAAGACGCACTTGGATGCCTCCTTCTCAGGCTCCTCCTCTTCTTCCAACACCACCTGGCCTGCCCAAGGCCCCTCATGTCCCTACATTCAATCAACGCAAGCGTGATCGGCGTAGGAGGAATCGTCAAATGTTGCACCAAGAGTTGGAGGATCTTGTACTAAAAAATGTACAAGTTCGTGTCCGGCCCGATGGCAGCATCCGTCCTGATGATGAGAATATCATGTTCCGCATCTCGCCGACACTGGAACAGAGTCAGAGGTATCACTACCTTCTTGACCGTTTAGCTCCAAAGCGGCATCGTGATCAACCAGTTGGAGATGTTTCAAGCCCAAGCAAGCAAAAAGAGAAGGTATCATCTCCATTAACCTTTGCAGGAACATCATCTCAGGGTGCAGGAGTTCCCAAGAGAAAACGACTCCGATCGGTTGTTGTTCCCTCCAAAGATGTGCAAATTATCATGAAGGAAGTACCACTAGAATCTGTGATGACTCTTCCCCAGGAGACTACAGAAGCTCTTGCACCAATGACTGAGGTGTCAAGTACTCAAGTCATTGGAGAAGATGCTATGGTTTGTGGGATGGTGACATCTCAACCTGAGGGTGATACTGACTCTGACTGGAGGCCTCCTCCTGTTACTCAAGAGTTTTCGTACCCTTCGGATGAGGAGATTGTCCCAAACCCCAAACCTATGGCATTCTTACCTTGCTTGAAAGATGTCCGTTCTTGGTCCAAGTCCACCAAGGGGCAAGAAGATCAAGATGCATCAACAAAAGAAGCAATGGCAAAAGTTCCTTGTCTTCCCGTCACTTCCAGAAAAGATACTAACAAAGGGCAATCTTCTCGCCCTTATGTTGACATCGCGTCTCATCTTCCGGAGGATCCTGCTCAATTACAGAAAGTTGCAACTCGACAAGGCATGGAGACTTGCTTGAGGACGATGGCACGTCAAAGTGCTTTAAGTTCTATGACTGAACCATCGCAAGACAATATTGAGTCGGATGCTGAAAGAGGGTCTTCTGACTCTGAGTCAACCTCTTTTCAGCAACTCCCTCACTCACCGCACTATTCCGATCTTGCCCCTTCTATCGCTTCTGATGAGGAACAATATCTTGGAATTGGTGTCGGTGATGACAACACTGCTCCAGTTAACATGGCTACAGGTCAAGGCGATGCAGGTGATGAAACCAATGCTAATGAGGAGCAAGGGGCAGATGCTAATCCTCCTACACTTGATCCTTCCGTACGGCGTGCTTTTGAAGAACGAGATCGCGAATATAAGAAGATGTTTGGTGAATTGGGAGCGAAGTTTGATCAGTTGGTTGAAGCTCTGACTAATCCTGGTCATAGAGCAATACCATCAGATCCGCCCCAACCAATTAGTGACCCTCAAATAGCAGAGTTGGAGGCCGCTGCACAATCCCGCCCTGCAGATAGTGGTGAGCAACACACCGCAGCAATGGGTGCTCCACCTCTCTTTTCTATTCCCACCATGCCTGCGAATGCTACACCAACACCTGCTGCATTGAAGGATTGCCACAACTACGTTGAAGACTTAATCAACCGAAGATTGAAGCAGATTACAGCTGAGAAAGCTCCTCAAACTCCTGAAACCGAGCTCGAGAAGCCTTATGAAGCATGGCATGATTTAGTGCCCTTCTCGTCTGGATGGCATCCACCTAAGTTCCGTCAATTTGATGGAACCGGTGATGCGAGGGAGCACTTAGCCTACTTTGAAGCAGCTTGTGGAGACACTGGCAACAAGCCCTCACTTCTTTTGAGGCAGTTCTCAGGGTCCTTGACCGGTTCTGCTTTCCATTGGTACAATCGTCTTCCGATAGGGTCTGTCCGCGATTGGATAGGCATGAAGAAACTTTTCAAGACACACTTCGTGACTATGCAAAAGGACATCTCAGCTTTGGAGTTGTCCCCAGTCAAGCAGAAGCGCAACGAGAAGATTGATGATTACTTGATCCATTTCCGCGACAACTATGTGCGTCTTGCCTGGGAAATGCATCAAGAAGAGGCTATTCGCATGTGCTTCCATGGGATGCAACAGCATTGGTCCATAGAAGTTTCAAGGCACAGCGGTAGCAGCAACCAAATTGGAGTTTGAGAAGTCTCCTCAAATTATGGAGCTGTACAAGAATGCTGGTCATGCTGATAATGCAAGAAGATTCAATTCAGCAACCAAGCCTCCCAACACCGGAGTCAAGACCAAGGCACCGGTTGAATCCCACAATGCTGTGCATGCACCAGCTGCACATTACAATGTTCCAATGCTGGGATCAAGACGTGAACCCACACTAAGACCGCAACGCTCGGCTGTTCAACGTCCAACTGTCCAAGAGATGTTGAAGAAGTATATCTTCCGCCGAGAGTTAGTAAAGACGTTCTTTGATCAACTGATGGCGCAACAAGCTTTGAATCTTCCTGAGCCAAGAAGACTTGATCAAGTCGAGATGACAGACAATCCTTTGTATTGCCCGTACCATAGGTACGTTGGGCATACAATTGAAGATTGTTTTGCCTTCAAGGAGTGGCTCCAAAGGGCGATTGATGAGAAGCGGCTTGCTTTAGAGCCCCAGGCTATCAATCCCGATTATCGTACCGCAAACTTTACAACAGTTTGTGAAGGTCCTTCATCCATGCAAGCAGATAATGAAGACGGAGACTTGTGGTTGCCACTTGAGCAAGTGGAGCACCAACTAGCCAATTATTGGCCGGTTTCAACTACTTCCAAGCAGGGAGGAAGACCGTGGGAGACGATGGAGCGAAGACGCCCACGATATAAACTCCAAAACCACATTCAGGATCATGCTACTTCCATCTCAATGATCAAGTCACAAGCAAGACAGAGGCAATCTGATCCAAGCCGTCGACACATACCACCAAGATTTGTCCCTTTGTCAGAAGGAGACAAACCTTTCCTCGACCAAACCGCGCTCTTCCTACTTTGGCACAGTTCTTGCCTAAAGACTGGGGGCAACCCTCTGCACCAGTAGAGGCAAGTGATGCTGAAATACCTTCACCTTCTTTAAACATTGCCTCGTGCAATGTGATTCTTGCAGGTTACAACTCCAATACATTTGACTCAGAGGAGATATTTACGGCGCAAGAACGTGAAGTACTTCGTACTGACGTTTTACCTACAGAAGTTCAAGTTGAAGAGGTCAACATGAACCTGCGAGGAGGCAAGGCCTGTCCTGAACCTCTCAAATCTCGGCTGTACAGAGAAGAAAAAGAGAAGGCCTTACTCAACAAGGCTGCCAATGTACCAAGTGGTGCTCCAGATGCCCGTGCTGCTGAAGAAGAGAAGCAAGCGCAACAGGCAATTGATTATAATATCATTGCACATCTGAAGCGTATTCCTGCACTCTTGAGTGTGTATGATGCTTTAATATTGGTGCCCAATCTTCGGCAGGCCCTTATTAAAGCACTACAAGCTCCTGAGTTGTACGAAGTGGCAATGGTGAAGCATCGTCTTCTCTGCAACGCCGCTAGCATAAATGAGATCACCTTTTCTGATGAAGACAAGGTCATAGAGAATGACGATCACAACCGCCCTCTCTACATAGAAGGGAGCATCGGGAGTGCCTACCTCCGACGAGTCTTGGTTGATCCCAGGTCCTCAGTAAATATTCTTCCAATTCGAAGTTTAACTCGTGCAGGTTTCTCATTTGAAGACTTGGAGCCCACAGATGTAATGATATGTGGCTTCGATAATCAAGGAAGGGCGGCCATGGGGGCAATTACTTTGAAGCTCCAAATGTCCACTTTTAGTTTCAAAGTGCGGTTCTTTGTCATTGAAGTAAATACCTCCTACTCCGCGCTGTTAGGGAGACCCTGGATACACAAGTATCGGGTAGTTCCGTCAACTCTTCATCAATGCCTCAAGTTCATAGACGGCAATGGAGATCAGCTGAGGATAGTTGCCAACAACAATCCATATACCTTCCAAGAGTCGCATCTCGTAGATGCGAAATATTATTTTCCAAGTGAAGCTCCTGAGAGGCAGCAAGGAAGAGCAACGCCAGCTGTAGATGCTCTGATTACGCCAAGTTCACAAGAGAATTTCCTCATTGCACCATCTCTACCTGCCAGGAAGAGGGAGTTTACAAAGCGTGTCTATAGTAGTAGGGATTTTAGTTGCGAAAAATCATTCGCAGCTGTCCCTTACTTATATGGTCCTTCAGCCCCTACATCAACCCCACAGAAGCAAAACTCTTCTGCTCCATTATTGTTGAAAGCGGGAGCTGCTTCTTCTTCTTCTGCACCTACGTTGTTAAGGTCGAAAATGGAAGCATCTCCAATGCTCCTTACCTCAGGCTTAAAGGAAGCCAACTCAGCTCCTACTTCTTCACCCTCCATTTCTTCGACTAACAAAAATATTGCAGGTGCTCAAGCAAATTGCAAGACAATTGCGGCCCAGGATGAGTCCTTATCTCCTTTCATCTTTGAGGCATGTGGAAAACTGGGAGCACAAACGGTTTTCATGCAAAAGCGAGGACTTGTCAAAAGAAGAATAAAGCAGTTCGAAAAGGCAGTGACAAGTGCAACTTTCAGGTAGCCTCCAGCGCGCCATACATCTGTGACAACACCATTGGAAGTTTGGCATGTTCCGGACCCACATGATTGTACTTCACCCACTATCTTCTACAAAGTTCCAAAGAAACAGGAATACGATCCTATTATTGAACAGCCCAGTCTTTCGACTGACATCGAAGTAGCTTTAATTGCCATGAAGGCTGAGCCCCGAAGAGCCAATCTGCTCAAAAGGGCTGGAGTCAAGCTAGAAAGAAATCAAAGGTTGCCACCTCCGCCGGCAATTTGTGAAGAATGGTGGGAGCAATCAGAAAAGCTCATCCGAAAGGGGCACAAGTCTCGTGAACTCCGCCCGAAGTATGGCTTGGGATATGTCTGTTGGATCAAGGATGCCGACTAGAGGGGGGGTGAATAGGAGGCTTTAAAAACTTCAAATAAAAACAAGTTTTTATACCAAGAAGAACCAAATGCAATTTAATATATTTAAAGAGAAAGAATAGAGAACGAACACAGTTGTTTTTACCGAGGTATCGGAGACTCGCCCAGTCTCCACTAATCCTCGTTGAAGCACTCAAATCACTTGAGTCTTGCCTCAATATCCACAAAGGATATTATCACTAATGGTTGCTCCTTGTCCACTCCAGAAAGGCGAGCACCGATGCCTTGTACACACTTGCCGAGCCTCTCCGACAATCTCCGAACGGAGAGATCAACGGCCACGCCTCCGAACCGTCTAGGTGAGGGCGCTCACCAAGAGTAACAGGCAGCGAGGTCTTCTCTAGACCTCCAAACACGCACCGAGAAGCTAAGTGAATGCAAATGGAAAAGAACTGAAAACTCTCGGTGGATCGGAAAGCACTCGACTTGATCAAAAGATCAAGATTTTATATAAGAAACTAATGCTCAAGAGTGTATATGAAATGCTGTTGCTTGTTGTTATAAAACTTATGCCCAAAGCTCCTTTTTATAGCCTCAAGAATCAAATGAACCATTGGAGCTAGGGCTGAAAATCAGCAACCCAAACTGACAGTCAGTTTGCCTAACTGACAGTCAGTTCAGTGCACAACGGCCGACAAAATTTACGGAATAAACTTTGGTAGCCGTTCGTGGTCGAAAAAGGAAAGCTGAAACCCACAACTGACAGTCAGTTACACAAACTGACAGTCAGTTCGACCACAAACTCGACCAAAAACAAATAGAAACTCAGTTAAAATCTCTGTGGTCGAAACCCCAACTGACAGTCAGTATGGACAAACTGACAGTCAGTTTAGTACAAAAATTTTGAGCACAAAATACACCCTCTTTGGACAAATGTCAGTCTAAACTAACTGACATTCAAACTGACAGTCAGTTTAGCAAACTGACAGTCAGCTTGAACAAAAACAGAGATAACTTTAAATCCAGAAATTCAAAAGAGGTGTTTAATAGCTCGTTGGAAAGATAATTTCAAGGGCTACAATTTTTTCAACAGAAGCAAAAGCCAGATCTGCCTAGATCTTTCTGAAAATTACAAATACTCTTCTACTGTCAAAAACTGAACTGAAAATCCAGATTTTTCAAATAAGTTCAAAACCAAATCCAACCAAAAAGGATGCAATGCAATGACCTAGGTTTCTCGGTTTGTGTTGGAGATAAAGAGAGGATTTTCGCCACTCCTCTTTATAGTATGGTTTAAAACTAGAAAATAATTTCCCTAACCGATCATCTCCAAACTCCGAGATCGGTAAAAATAAAAACTCATAATACCTGAGGTCTTTCGCATCTTCATGATTTGCGTCTTATCTTTGCTCTTCTGCATCTTGTGCTTTACTTCAAGTCGGGTTCATCTTGATCTTCTTGCATTTCTTCCCAACTGATCCCTGTATCAATCAATATCAAAAGCACGATTAGTCCGGAACACTTTGTTTTCATTAATCATCAAAATTAGGGTTAGGCATGAAGGCCTAGATGCAGCAATGTCAGCCCTGATGATGAAGATGATGAAGCTAATGATGCACAAAGAGTTACATGTCATACCATAGTGACTGGCGTTAGCCCACAAAGGTATAATGAATTTGAATTTTCAGGTTCCAATGAAGACGATTGGACTCTTCATCAACCTCAGTCCTTTGGAGTTGCTGCAAGTCAAAGTCATTGGGATGGAGGTGAGCAACATATCTTAGCCAGGATGCATGAAGCAATGCCTTCTGAACATGGAGCAGTGCTAGATGCTGCACCTGCACCTCAACAACTTGAAGATGGAGGACAACTCAGTGTTGATGAGCTCGTAAAGATCAACTTAGGAAGTGAGGAGGATCCGCGCCCCATCTTTATTAGCGCAACCCTCACGCTTGAAGATCGCAAAAGTTACCGAAACTTCTTAATTGAGTACAAGGATTGCTTCGCTTGGTCTTATAAAGAGATGCCGGGGCTTGACCTTTGTGTTGCTACTCATAAGTTGGCGATTGATCCACAATTTCGCCCTGTGAAGCAACATCCGCGACGTTTCCGCCCAGAGTTACAAGAGCAAATTGTTGCTGAGGTGGATAAGCTAATCATAGCTGGCTTCATCAAGGAAGTGCAATACCCGCGTTGGTTGGCCAACATTGTCCCAGTACGAAAGAAGAATGGTCAGATACGTGTTTGTGTTGATTTCAGGGATTTGAACCGAGCTTGTCCAAAGGATGATTTCCCCTTGCCTATCACGGAGATCATCATTGATGCCACTACGGGCTATGGTGCTCTCTCCTTCATGAACGGATCATCAGGCTACAACCAGATCAAGATGGACGAACATGATGCCATTGACACTGCCTTTCGTACGCCTAAAGGGAATTTCTATTCACTAGTACAGAAATGCAGTCTTCTATCGGTAAAAAAAACCCTTCTACTATCGGTTTTTGTACCGATAGAGATAGACACGATAGAACAAGACTGGACATTTTCTATCGGTAAATAACCGACAGAAGAAGTTCACTATTCTATCGGCATATTATGAATCTACCGATAGAAAACCCGTCGTATTCTTACGTCCAGCAGTTGGAAAAGTACCACTATTCTAACGGTTAACTACAAGATTACCGACAGAAAAAAGCTTAGTACTCTATCGGCATATTAGGAGTGTACCGATAGAAAACTCGTCGCTAGCGGATTGAAAAGTACTACTATTCTAACGGTTAACTACAATATTACCGACAGAAAAAAGCTTAGTACTCTATCGGCATATTAGGAGTGTACCGATAGAAAACTCGTCGTCAGCGGCTGGAAAAGTACCACTATTCTAACGGCTATTTATAAGTTTACCGATAGGAAAACTCATACTATTCTATCGGCATATTACAAGTTTACCGATAGAAAACTCGTCAATAGCGATTGGAAAGTACCACTATTCTAACGGTTAACTACAAGATTATCGACAGAAAAAAGCTTAGTACTCTATCGGATATGTATGAGTTCACCGGCAGGAAAGGTCAAACTCTTCTAACGGTTAATTTTGATTGTACCGATAGAAAAAAGGACAGTAGTCTCTCGGTTGTTGATGAATTTACCGATAGAGCATTCACATATACAGTACTTTATTTGCATTCACAATACAGTACATTCACATATACAGTACATATGCAATACAGTATAGATTGGATACACAATACAGTACAGATGCAAGGTAAATTCACAGAACAAATTGACACATTAGGCAGTTATTCACATTTATTCACATATGTATGGACAAATACAGATTGCAATCCAATGTGGACATTTATTCACATATATATATTTATTCACATGTATATGAACAGTCTATGCAGAGTACACAAAAAGGAGAAAATTGTCATGCTGGATGGTTGGGCGCTACTTCCTCCATGACATATTGTGCCCAGATTTGTCGAAGATATATAATCTTTGCATTTTCATATTGGTCTTTTGACATTGCGATCTGCAAGCATGTGTGCATACTGAGTAACTAACTTCGATCCTAATTTAGAACGTGACACCCATTTTTGAAATTTGAGTTAGCTATCGATGCTTACCTGGGGGAATCGGGAAAAGTTTGCCCGCACTAGGTCGTACATGTAGCGCAGCACATAAAACCCGCATTCCCATGATTGCGGCTGCTGATGGCACTGAGATAATTGCATATGCGAATACATGTTAGCTATATATTGTTTCCATAAACTAATTAAGCATAAACAAAAAGTCTCGTGAGTACCTCATATTCTTTCCAAGCTAGTACGGAGCCCTGCGGTGCGGCATGCCTCCCTCCAGCGGACACATATTTATCAAAAGCCCTGCATTTCAGTTAGTATTGCCAGTTAATGTATTATCATTAGCTAGTGAGGTCAAAATATAAATCAAACATATAAGTTACTTACGCCTCCATATTCCCCTTGAGCACATATTCCATCGATAATCTGTCACGCATCGAATCGAGGTAGTACACCTCGTTCCTCGGCGGACAGATCACGATGAGGATCCAGTGGCCCCTGCATTGTACGTAAAAGAGGACCGCTAGCTCAAAGTACATCTCAGGTGTAACATACAAGATTGAGTTAAATTAGTACGAAATGCACTAACCTTTGGTGGTACGGCACCAGAATGAAGTCCCTGTCCTGCTGCGCCATCAGCGCGCTGGATATGTACTGCTCAGCGTGCGCGGCGTCCTGCTCTAGCATCGTGAGGCTTATTTTCTCTGGGTCGAGGAAACCCACCTTGTCACACGCAGCCTTCGATGCTAGCCTGTACATGCACCTGCATGCGAAGGACGGGATTAATATTAATTTCACAGAAAGTTACTCAGTATTCAAATGAACTGCAACATTAATGCAGAGTTAGCAAACAGAGTTAGAAAACAGCAATACATAGCATCAGCAAACTCACAGGACTCCAGTCCGTATGATGGACATATCGAGCTCCCGCCAGTTGTAGAGGTCGAACAGATCCTCGTGTGCCACGGATATAGTCCCGGGCTCACGGTGGAACTGCCCAGGCCTGTAGGGAACTAAGAAGTTCAGGCTGCGCCGAGCTCGATGTAGGTACCAGTCGTGGAGGTCTCTGGTTGATCGATCCAATTTCCGCAAAGATGCCTCCGACAGGAGTGGGAGCGCGTTCGTGAACGTCCGCGGCAGTCCCTGTCGCCCTTTGCCCTTGCCTTTGCCGCCCTTGCCTTTTGCCGGGGACTGAGCGCGTACCTTCGAAGGCAAGGGCGAGGTGATGGCGGCTTTCTTCCGAGGTGGAGGCGTGGATGCGCTGGGTGGGGTCGAGGCCGTCTTTGATGTGTCCAGGTTCGCACGAGATCGGGCCTCATGCCCCGAGCTGGGGGCGCAGTCCCCTGGTAGCCCCGCGGCAGGCCACTTCAATTAATGAGCACGTATGTTAGATTATGCAAGTTGAGTGTACTGAGTAGGATGTAATCTAAAATGTGTAGGATTTACCGGTTGTATTACAAGACACTTCTTGGGCCACTGTACGTAGGAGCCCACTGCCTCAGCAAGTGTCTGCAGTTCCTCTGTTGGGACTGGCAACGGAGAATCGTTGTAGCCCGGCATGGCCATGTCCACCTGTACCTTTGCGAAACCCAACCGCAGAGGTACACAGTGGACCCGGACATCCGGCCCAGATGGATATACGAAGCCGTGTCCAACCACTTCCTGCCCGGCGCCTACGTGATTCTGTAGGATGCAGCCCTCCGGCCCCTGCAAATTTTTAACAATTAAAATAGGTTAGCGAAACAACTCTAACAGAATGGGAGTGGCATCAACTTAAGTGCACAGATGAAGGCTTGCAGTACCTCAAGTAGATCCACTGGATCCGCGAGTACCTTCGAAGCGCAACTGCTTATCCGACCCCGCGGGGTACCATCGTCCTGGGGATCCGCATCTTCACTCTTGGCCAGCAATGTTTCTCTCAACCGTGCAAACTCTTCCCTCATTTGTGCGACCTCGGTCTTCACCTCAGACTGTACCTCAGCCCGTATCTCAGCCCGCATCTCCGCCCGTATCTCCTCCCGTACCTCAGCCCGCATCTCCGCCCGTATCTCCTCCCGTACCTCAGCCCGTATCTTATCGGAGAGGTCAGCTTCCTTTTCCTTCCAGGTGCGGGCCTTCTTCCTCGGTGGAGCCGGATCTACGAAACCGGCCTTCCACGACACAATGGCTCCCACGGCCCGTGTCCGCCCGGGATGCTCCTTATTTCCTAGAGCTCGGGTGAGGATGTCGTTCTTCCTCTGCGGGGTAAACAATCCCTCCGCTGCCTCCTTCTCAAAAGAGATCTGTTACATTTGAAGGTACCTTGTGAGACAAATTGCCTTATATACACTTGTGCGCACACAGTTTACGAGGTTAGCCAACTTACCATTCGCCTCACAACGTCGGCGTCCCCAGGGGTTGCGAACTGCACAGACCCCGTGGACGACACAGACCCCCTCCCCCTCCACCATCGCTTGCACCTCTCATCCCTGATCTCGGAGAGCGGCAACTCAGGGGTGTCGATGACAGGATTTTGTTCGTCTTCCTTCTTCCACTGTTCCTCCTTCCCTGCATAGCCCCGGGATCCGAGCCGATGCGGGTGGTCGTTCCTCTTCTGGATCGCCCTATTCTTCTCGCTAAGGGCCTTGAACTCCTCAGTCCCCTTCTGCTTGGTGAATTCCTCCCATACTTCCTCCGATATGAAGGGGTACTTCTCGCAAGGAGATTTCCCCGCAGCTAGGAAGTTACTGACGAGCCAGCTCTTAAAGGTTTTCCATGTTCCGTTCATGTCCTTCAAGCAGGCAGTCCTAGGTGTATCGTCGGGGATGTTCCACTTAGCCTGTTTCCGAAAAATGCATACAATTAATCACGAGTTAGTTAAACTTTAGTATAAGCCAAGAGAACGTGATTACGAAAGAGTTCAGCGATTTCAGTTCATTTAACCTTCACTTCCGCCCACAACCTATCCCTCTCGTTCGCCGTCACGTCCTTCCAGCTCTGGACGGTGATCTTCACCCTTTCTTTCGCCAACAGCCCAACGTAGGCCGCGTACCTCCCAGCATTCTTTCCAATCGGCCTCCCAAATTGGTTGAACTCACAAGAAAGATCAGTGCGTTTGGCCAAACGCCCCAACGTCGTCGCGCCTCGCCCCACCCTCTTGCGCTGGGATGTAACAGCCCCATCTTCAGTAGTTACGATGGGGTTGGCCCTAGTCGAACCACTAGTACCATCCGATGAAGACGACGACATGTCTTCCCCTACTAAACCTTGAACAAACCATATATATGGCATTATTATTTCACACGTAAATATGCACACTAGCATCTAAGTGCTACTGTGCATAATCTTTAGCCTAGCCTGTATGTGAGTCATTAGGACTTCACAGCTATTAGGTTGGGAAAAGTCATGTATATAGGCATTTGAAACATATACATCGAAGACCCATCCACATTGTCATATATTCATACGAAGTGAGTAAAAATTCCCAACCAAACTAGTACATTGCATGGCTCATGTCCTTCCAGATCCAAATTAAGTTTTACTACTTGTGCAGAAAATTTTCTATCGGTAAACACATGAGCTGCCGATAGAATATGTGTAAGAACACCTCCAACATATAATCTGCATTACATGGCAGTTGGATACAATTGATCACACATACAGCAGTATAGAGAAGTTAAAATCTCAAAACAGGTTCATTACAGCACTGGAACATATTATGTAAACCCTAATTAAAATCAACATTGCCTGCGGAATGTACATAAGCCAACACAATAGGGAACCCTAGTGTAATTGCAAAACTCCAAGAATTAGTACGTGCAAAACACTAGGATCAAATAAAGAAGATGCTGGAAATAGAACGACGAATTAGGGTATTTACGGCGGCGATCAGTTCTGGTGATGCAGAGGCGGTGTAGAACGCAGCAGCGGCGGGCGAAGGACGAAAATAAGAACCGGTGGCAGTGACGAACCAGTGTCCAGCCGGCGATCGTCGTGTGGGAGAGAGGAAGTGAGTGCTCACGGCGGAGGTTGGGGTTTTCTTCGCTCTCGAAGAGACGCAGTGCTCTAAGGTGGAACTGTTCGAGTGGAGGGAAACTAAAGGGCCGTGTACGAGTAATAAAGTAGCGGAGGAACTTTTCTATCGGTATAACAAAATGATACCGATAGACTTATGTAATTTTCTATCGAAACAACAAAATAATACCGATAGAAAAAGTAAATTTCCTGGAAAAATATTCGAATTAGTGATTGCATTTTTCTATCGGTATAAACAATAAAATCCCGTGAGACCAATTTTCCACAGAAAATTTTTTAAAGTGCTTGAGATTGGGTGCCATTTTTCAATCGGTAAAAACAACAAAATACCGTGAGAGTAATGAAAAGGTGCCCTGTTCTATCGGTATAAACAAAAAAATCCCGTGAGCCCAATTTTCCCCAGAAAATTTTTTTGATTAAGTGCTTGAGATTTGTGTGCCCTTTTTCTATCGGTAAAAACAACAAAATACCGTCAGAGTAATGAAAAGGTACACAATTTAACATCAAACAGACCGTGGTTGAAAGCTGCAGAATGTTAAAGAAAGAGGGAAGATAGCTGGAAAATTGGAAAATTGACATAAAAAGAAATTGTTCATTCATTGTTGTTTTATCACTTACAAAAAAAAATAAAACCCAAAATGCTAGGTCAAGGGGTGGTCTTAGCCCTGGCTGCATGTAGAATAGAGTCAGTTAGACTTGCAGCCAGGACGCAGGACTCCTCTAGCGACAAGTTGTCCCTAGGATCAACTACTACCGCGTCAAGAAGGCCTGCGACCTCCCTCAGCTTCGCTATGGTATCCTTCATAGTCAAACCGTAGCCAGCGATGGTCATATCCGCGGCTTTCTTCTCCTCGCGAAGACGCCTCGTCCTCGCCCTAGCATTGTCACCATCCGTCTTCATGCGCTTAATGCGCTGGAAGAGATCGTCAAGGTCAAGCCGTAGCTGAGTGTGCTTGTCTGTAAGGAGCTTGTGCTCCTCCTGGAGGGCCCTCAGGTCAGCCTTCACTTTGGCAGTGTCTTCCACGGCTACCATTCCCTGTGCAAATCAACAGGTCAAGAATGAACTGAACATGGATTAACAATACAGGGGTAAACCGAGGAGATTTAGAGTTCTTACCGGGGAGGCCGTGGATGACGATCCCATGGAGGTTGCCATTGTGAAAGAGAAGATGAGGAGTCCAACCGTTCGAGAATTAGAAAAACAACAAAATACCGCGACGCATGGCGAGGTACTTATAGAGTTTCCAAGGCGACGCATGGCGACACGGTTGAGAATTCGAAGCGGCAGAGTATTCTTCTATCGGTAAAAACAGGAAAAAACCGTCAAACAACAAATACCGTGAGACAAATGAATTTATTCTAACGGTAAAATAGAACAATACCGATAGAAAACGTTTTGAAGTGCCTGAGAGAAGATGTCCTTCTCTATCGGTATAAATAACAAAATACCGTCAGGGATTTTTGCTGAACTTAATTTGAAGAGGCTGCGATGAGATTTTTGCAAGTGCTATTTGAAGGGAAGAATTAAATATTTACAGGATAAAGGTACTGTACATGTTAGAACTCATGCTGTGGACTAAAATTGAGATGTATTAATGCTGTGAACTAGCTTATCATTAAATTCTAAAGAAAAATGTACTGCCTGATGTATTAATGATAAGTTCCTCACCTTGCTGCAGAACTTGTGGGCTGTTTGCTTGGCATTTATCCCTGAAATAGAAATTAATCATCAATGGTTCTCAACCCATAATCCTTCTTCGTGGTCATCTCGCAGATACGTTGTTTCGTCGATATCTTCAGTACGGATAGATTGAATGTCCTCTAAAAATGGAGGTATTTCATCGAATTGGTTATACTCCTCTTCGTCGACAACATCTTCGACCCCAACAATACGTCTCTTGCTGTGGACGACAACATGCAAGTTTGGATTGGCCGGGTCAACGATGTAGAATACCTGTGTGGCTTGTTTTGCAAGTATGAATGGATCGTCTTGGTGTCCGACTCTACCAAGATCGACGAGAGTAAACCCGTAACTGTCAACTTGAACACCTCGAGGGATTTCGACCTATTGGCATCGAAACAGGGGAATCTTAAGTAATCCGTAATCGAGCTCCCATATTTCGTCAATAACACCGTAATATGAGTTCAGCGCCCTTACTGACCTGGCATCCTCGGAAATAGCAAACAGTGTCACTCCGCTACATTGCGTGCTACTCTTGGCGTCTTGAGCTCTTGTGTAAAATGAATACCCATTGATGTCGTACCCCTGCCAAGTCCCTACAGTGAATCTTGGGCCTCTAGCCAACCATGTCACAGTTTCACTTACGGAGCCCTCGGCAGCTCGCGTGACTCTTTCTTGGATCCACTCAGCAAATTTCCTGTTATGTTCTCTGCTTACCCAAACGTCTGGCTTCGAAGGATTCTGTGACCGTAACATTACCTTGTGCTCGTGTATGTATGGCTCGACCTCCGTCATGTGTTGTAAGACCCAAAAATGTGATTTTGCGTACACATCACGAGCGGGGACGATAGCTTTGAATCTAATCGTTCCAATTCCCTCAAGCCTACCCTCGTGTCGGGACCTAGGAACACCAATTGGGTCAACCCCGGCCATATAATCTGTGCAAAATTCAATCACCTCCTCGGCGGCATAACCTTCCGTGATACTCCCCTCGGGTCGACGACGAGTCCTTACGTATCCCTTCAATACACCCATAAATCTCTCAAATGGATACATGTAGCGCAGGCACACAGGTCCACAAAACTTAATTTCTCTGATAAGGTGAACAATCAGATGGACCATAACATCAAAAAAGGATGGAGGGAAATACATCTCGAGCTGACAAAGAGTTGTAACCACGTCGCGTTGCAAAGCGTCCAGTCCATCGGGATCAATTACCTACGAGGACACAGTTGCGCCAAATATTCATATCAGAAAAATCTTCTAATTAAGCTCCACAAATGGAGGTAGTGAACTTATAGTACGAGTGCACGTACTTACCTTGCAAGATATTGCGTTGAAGAAATAACATAGGTTTGTGATTGTCTCTCTGACTTTAACTGGGAGAATGCCTCTGATAGCAATGGGAAGCATCTGTGACATCAAGACATGACAGTCGTGGGACTTCATGCCAACCAGTCTTAGGTCCTTCATAGACACAAGTTTTTTCAAGTTCGCGGAGTACCCACATGGAACTTTAACACCGTGCAGGCACCGACAGAGTTCTGTTTTTTCGCTCTTGGACAACGTGTAGCAGGCCGGGGGGAGGTATGTACGCTTTCCATTCTCTAAAGGTGCAAGCTCAGTCCTTATCCCCATTTCCACCATGTCACGACGAGCTTTCACACCATCCTTTGTCTTTCCCGGAATGTTCAACAACAAACCAATCAAACTGTCACAGACATTTTTCTCTACATGCATGACGTCAATGCAATGTCGAACTTGTAAGTGCTCCCAGTACGGTAGATCCCAGAGAATCGATCTCTTCTTCCAAACATTTTTTTCTCGAGGTTTAGAATGCTTACCGAAGTCAACTTTGATGTCGATCACGCGTGAGTAAATCTCCTTACCGGTCAGAAACACTGGAGCTGATCCCTTCTCAGGCTTCCCGTTAAATGATTTCCTCTTCTTACGGTACGTGTGATGCACCGGAAGAAACCTGCGGTGACCCATATACACTGTTTTCCGGCAGTTTCGCAACCAGATGCTCTCAGTTTCATCTAGGCAAATAGGGCAAGTCTTGGCTCCTTTCGTACTATACCCCGACAAATTGCCGTAGGCAGGAAAATCATTTATGGTGCAAAATATCAGGGCTTGCAAGATGAAATTCTCTTTCTTGTATGCATCCCACACCTGCACACCCTCGCTTCACAATTTCTGTAAGTCCTCGATTAAAGGTGCTAGAAACACGTCAATATCATTTCCGGGTTGTCTGGGTCCTGAGATTAGTAACGCCATCATGATGTACTTGCGCTTCATGCATAACCAAGGAGGAAGATTGTAGATGCATAAAAGAACCGGCCAAGTGCTGTGCCGGCTGCTCATATTACCATGTGGGTTCATACCATCTGTACTCAGCCCGAACCTTACATTCCTAAGTTCGCCGCCGAACTCAGCAAATGTTCTGTTGATGTTTCTCCATTGAATAGAATCAGCTGGGTGTCTCAGTTTTCCGTCTTGTTTCCGGGCTTCAGCATGCCAACGCAAGTGCTTCTCGACTTTCGGATTTGCAAACAGCCGCTTCAATCTAGGTATCACAGGCAAGTACCACACAGTTTTTGCCGGGGGCCCTTTCCTTACCTCGTGACGTTCACTGTCAATCCGGTCCCTACGCGTATACCTCGATGCGCCGCATCTTGGACAAACATGCAAACTGGAGTACTCGTTACGGTACAACACACAATCATTTGGGCATGCGTGTATTCTTTCGATTTCCATTCCCAACGGACACAACAGTTTTTTGGCTTGGTAAGTAGATCTTGGCAACTCATTTCCCTCTGGAAGCATGTCCGCTAGAAGATCTAATAGTGCCGTGAAACTCTTATCACTCCAACCGTTTCCTGCCTTCAAGTTATATAATCTCAGCACAGAAGACAGTTTTGTAAATGTTGCACATCCAGGGAACAGAGGCTTCTCAGAGTCAGCAATCAGTTTCTCAAATTCACAGAAGTCATTTTCGTTGTAATCTTCCTCTACATCACGTAACATCTCATCTAGATTGTCATCATCATCATCTACGTACACATCGGAATGAACATTACCAAAATTGGGATGATCATCGATATTATTGTAATCCACATCCGAGTCGTGCTGATTGGTAGTAGTGGTGCTTGTTTCCTCAAGATCTTCGCCATGCCATATCCAACGGGTGTATCGCGCGTTAAAACCACGACGAATCAAATGACTCTTAATTTGATCAGAGTTGCTAAACCTCTTCAAGTTCATACAATCTGTACAAGGACAGAGCATATTTTTCTCTCCCTTCCTCTCCTTTTGTTGCTCAGCAAATTTAATAAACTCATTCACACCATCCAAATATTCAAGAGTAGTACGTTTTATTCCATACATCCAATATTTCCTGTCCATCTACAATTAACAAAATTTAACGAGTAAGCCATGCATGAAACCTGCCCGATTAAGTTATGTATATGTACATGTACAACCTCTTACAACAGATACATGTGTTGAACCCTAGCCTGACGAAATTAACACTAATTAACCTAGCTAACTACACAATACAAGCTAGTTAGCTCCTAAAACATGACGCATTTCCAGCTACCAAGCTCCCAAGCTTAGAGCTACAAACTTGGAACTACACAATACAGCTAGCTTGCAAGTAGAGAGGAAGGGAGATCTAGAGGGAGAGAGAGATAGGTGTCGACGATTAAGCATACCTTAAAGAGAGGGGCGCAATCAACTTCCCTCCAGCCTGCGCTGATCACCCTAGCAGTGTAGCTGGAACTTTCGTCACAAACAGAGGGACACAGAGTGCAACAGAACAAATTAAAGAGCAGCTCAGCAATGGTCGACTGGGGTTTTCCTTATAATGGATATTTTTCTAACGGTAAATACATGAAATAACCGTCAAACTAACTTAGGTAATTTGCCGCTCACATATTCTATCGGTAAAAACACACACATACCGTTAGAGAATATACATTACTGAGCAAATATATGTATTTTTCTATCGGTAAATATGTGCATTTACCGTTAGAATATGCATGACTAAACAAATATATGTGCTTCCTATCGGTAAATATGTGTATTTACCGTTAGAATATGCATGACTGAACAAATATATGTATTTTTCTATCGGTAAATATGTGCATTTACCGTTAGAATATGCATGACTAAACAAATATATGTGTTTTCTATCGGTAAATATGTGCATTTCCGTTAGAATATGCGTGACTGAACAAATATATGTACTTCCTATCGGTAAATATGTGTATTTACCGTTAGAATATGCATGACTGAACAAATATATATGTTTTCCTATCGGTAAATATGTGTACTTACCGTTAGAGGAGGTACTGTTACCAAACTGGGACAAACATGCACATGCCATTTCTCACATTCAAGGAATCATATCAATGTAACATCAAACAGATCTTACATCAAACGGATCTTAACTAGAAGATAAAGCAATATATTTCAAGAAATGCTAATTTGTGGATTAACTAGGAGACACAAAAATACTTTTCGTAGGTAGTTGGGACTTCATCTTGCCAAAGAAATTACAGATGCCAGTTCACAAATTCAGGTACAAACATACACATGCCAGTTCACCAATACAAATTCAGGTACAAACATACACATGCCAGTTCACACATTGAAGTGCATGTCTGAAACAGCAGTACAAATACACACCTACCTACCAATACAATTAAATACACAAATGCTCCCTGCACATTCAAGTTCATGTCCCAATTAGCAATACATGATACACAAATATACAACAATATACAAATACAACAATTCACACATTCGATGTATATTACAAAAGCCACGTCTGAAATTAACAACAGATCACGACGAGGACCCAGTGGCCCATACATGCATTTTACATAAAAGGGAACCTTTGCAGGTTGCCACAATGCAACTACCGACTACAAGTTAGACCTGATACATCACAAATCCATTCATCCAAAACAGCAAATGTCTGAACCACATTGGACTTAACCATAGGAGTTCAGTTCGAAGACGCCCGAGGAGCTGGAACTGCCGTCGACATACATTTGTACGTATTGGTGATTTCCTCGGACTCAAACTCGATCAACTCAACTCAACTCAACTCAACTCCATTAACAAAAAGAACCTACCTTCCAAGATGTTGTTCTGTGTAGTGATGGTGTAGAATGGCTGTGCAAATAACAACAATTCTTCTTCTCCAAGCAGGTAAGCATCTGGCCACAAGCTGGTGCATGCAAAAACATGTAAGATGCTTTCTATAGGTCCTGATTTGAGAAACACGCCGGGCTTAAGCATCTTCTCGACCGAGCCAACCAAGATCTCGCCCTTCACGTCCTTCCAGCTCTCGACGGTGATCTTCACCATTTCTTTCGCCAACAAGCCAACGTAGGCAGCGTACTGCGATGAAGAACCGTGAAATACGTTGCCCCTCACGAGCATCATCCAAGGACCTGAACAGATCATAATCATATTGAAAAGAAGACACATCAAACTGAAGGATACAAAAAAAGCAGAATTATTGCCATAATCGGATTAGAATAATCTAACAATATTGCAGAAATTTTACGTACCTTCCTTGGGATGCCGACGTCTAGAGGGCGTCGATGGAGGTGCGGAGGTGCAGCGGTCCCCTGTAGAGGTGCGCCGGCCGTCCATGGAGCTTACGGGTTAGGACTACGAGCCCAGATGAACTGTGAGAATGAAAGAGACATACCCGTGTATTTATACAATTATATATTTTCTATCGGTAAGAAAACAGAATACCGTTAGTAATAAAAACATCTGTAGAAGCCGAATGGTTCTATCGGCACAATAAATATTACCGATAGGAATTTTTGTACATACTCTATCGGTCTGTACGTACACTACCGATAGAATATTACTAGTGTAGAAGGCCAACAGTTCTAAGATATTTTGTGCAATATTCTACCGGTATAAACATGCATTACCGATAGAATAAAACTATTAGAAGACGAACAGTTCTAAGTAATTTTCTATATATTCTAACGGTAAAAGAATCCATTACCGATAGAATAAAAATATTTGTAGAAGGTCAACTATTCTATCGGCGAACTACATATTGCCGATAGGAACTTTTAATATATTCTGTCGGTATATTCATACAGTAGCGATAGAATAAGTCTAGTTGTTGAAGTCGACCAGTCCTATCGGCGCACAACATTCTTCCGTCAGTACTTATGCATCTCTTCTAACGGCAAATATGTTCATCACCGCTAGAGTAAATCATACTATTTATTCTATCGGTAAGTTTCTTAGAAACCGATAGGGAAAATACATCCGTCGGGCTTTTTTGACTGCGAGGCACATTTTCTATCGGTTTTGTGCTGTTTCGCTAATAACCGATAGAAGATAGGGGTTAGTAGACTGCATTTCTGTACTAGTGATTATACAGTCATGCCCTTTGGATTGAAGAATGCTAGTGCTACTTATCAGCGAGCCATGAAATTCATCTTTGATGAATTAATTCATCATTCGATAGAATGTTATGTTGATGAATTAGTCGTGAAAACTCGGAAGTGTGAACATCATCAAGAAGATCTCCGCATTGTCTTTGAAAGGCTGTGTAAGCATCAACTGAAGATGAATCCTCTCAAGTGTGCATTTGCTGTTCAATCTGGCGTTTTCCTGGGATTTATTGTGCGTCACCGCGGCATTGAGATTGACCCAAAGAAGATCAAGGCGATTATGCAGATGCCCTCGCCAAGGAAACTGAAGGAGTTGAAGTCACTTCAAGGTCAACTTGCCTATATATGGCGTTTTATTTCTAACCTTTCAGGTCGCATCCAACCCTTCACCAGGTTGATGAACAAAGGAGTGGAATTCGAGTGGGATGAGATGTGTGAAGATGCTTTCAACAGCATTAAAGAATACTTGCTCAACCCGCCCGTTCTATCAGCACCAATCAAAGGACAGCCTCTCATCCTTTATGTAGCAGCGCAGCCTAACTCATTAGGAGCACTTCTTGCCCAGCATGATGATGAAGGAAAGGAGGTGGCGTGCTATTATTTAAGCCGCACCATGGCAGGTGCTGAACACAATTATTCATCCATTGAAAAGTTGTGTTTGGCCCTTATTTTTGCTTTGAAGAAACTACGATATTATATGTTGTCACATCAGATCCAACTCATCGCAAGAGCGGATCCAGTGAAATACATATTGAGTCAGCCGGTTCTCATGGGCCGACTCGGTAAATGGGCTTTACTTATGATGGAGTATGATATCACTTATGTCCCGCAGAAGGCAGTTAAGGGTCAAGCCTTAGCTGATTTTCTCGCAGCACATCCTGTGCCGGATGATTCTCCGTTGGTCATTAACTTGCCTGACGAAGAAGTCTTCACCTCCAACACGAAGGAATGGGAGTTGTACTTTGATGGTGCCTCCCGAACTGAACTAGACCCTGATGGTTTGCCAAGAAGGCGAGCCGGAGTAGGTCTCGTGTTCAAGACACCAGAAGGCTGGACGATACATCACTCTTTTTCTCTCCTAAAAGAAGAATGTTCAAATAATGAAGCTGAATATGAAGCACTTATCTTTGGCCGTTTATTGGCACTTTCTATGGATATTTGTTGCCTCCATCATTCGGTGATTCCCAGCTTATTGTGCGCCAAGTCAATGGCATTTATGAAGTACGGAAGCCTGAGCTAATGCCATACCATGAAGTGGCCCAAAGGCTTATAAAGAAATTCGAGCATATTGAGATTTCTCATGTGCCTCAAAGTCAAAATGCATCAGCAGATGCTTTGGCAAAACTTGCTGCAGCACTTGCTCTTCCAGATGGGGAATCCATGCAAGTCATCATTGAAGAAAGGTGGTTGCTTCCTACAGTTTTGGAGCTCATCTCAGAAGAAGTTGAAGTTGATATTGTTGTCACTTCTGATGTTGAAGAGGAAGACTGGCGCAAACCCTTCTTTGATTATTTCAATCATGGTATTCTACCAGATGAACCTGTGAAGAGACGCCAGCTGCAACGGCGACTCCCAACGTACACCTACAAAGTGGGGGTTCTATACCGGCGGTCTTTTAATCAAATGCTCCTTCGATGTCTTTCCCAAAGAGAAGCTGATAAAGTTCTACAAGAAGTGCACCACGGAGTATGTGGCGGCCATCAAAGTGGACCAAAAATGTATCACAACATTAAGCTTGCTGGTTACTATTGGCCCAGTATTATGGCTGATTGTCTTAAGGTGGCTAAGTCTTGCCATGATTGTCAAATACATGGTGATATCAAGCATCGACCACCGGTTCCACTTCATCCCACTGTTCCTTCATGGCCGTTCGACACCTGGGGCATTGATATTATTGGTCCTATTGAGCCTCCTTCATCCAGGGGACATCGTTTCATTTTGGCAGCAACTGATTACTTCTCCAGGTGGGCTGAAGCAATCCCATTACGAGAAGTCAAGTCTGACAATGTCATCAATTTTCTGGAGCGCAACATCCTTTACCGCTTCGGGATACCTCATCGCATCATCTCCGACAACGGAAAAGCCTTCAAGTCGCAGAAGATCTTTAATTTTGCAGCAAAGTACAAGATCCAGTGGAATTATTCTACAGGATATTATCCTCAAGCCAATGGATTGATTGAAGCCTTCAACAAGACATTGGGCAAGATCTTGAAGAAGATAGTCGGAAGATACCGAAGAGACTGGCATGATCATCTTTTCGAAGCATTATGGGCTTATCGTGTAACGGTGCGCACTCCAACACAGGCAACGCCCTATTCCTTAGTGTTTGGGAGTGAAGCCGTGTTGCCATTAGAGGTTGAGATTCCCTCATTAAGAATCGCTCTTCAAGAAGAACTGACCCATGACAAACAGATTCAGCTTCGTTTTCAAGAGCTGGATACCTTGGAGGAAAATCGTCTTCATGCACTTCAAGACATCGAGTTGTACCGTGAAAATATGGTACGAGCATATGACAAACTTGTCAAACCACGTGTTTTCAGGAAAGGCGAACTTGTGCTTGTTCTTCGACGCCCCATTGTGGTCACAAGCAAAGTTAAAGGCAAGTTCGAGCCTAAGTGGGAGGGACCCTACATCATTGAACAGGTATACGATGGTGGTGCGTACCAACTCATTGATCAACAGGGGAACCACCCAATGCCTCCCATCAATGGCAGGTTCCTGAAGAAGTACTTTGCATGATTGTGTTTTTGGCATGATCTCCTCACCCCTCTTCTCTTTCTTTCACCCCTTTTGCTTTTCATTAAGTTCTTTTTGTGTTAATTTTTTTTTCTCTTTCAAATTTTTTTTAAAAGTTTTCTTTTACGGGTGGCAATACCCAACAATGAAAGGCTTTCTTAGCTTTCGTCAAGTCAATCACCCCTGGTTTTGCGGCTGAAGGATTCATGTACTGAGCAAAGAATGAATCAGCTTGACTTTATTGGCAATGGAATGACCTCCACACAAAGCACATAGAAAGTGTGAAGTATGTGTAACTAAGGGCAGTAGGATGCTAATTCTCGTCCTATCTAAAGCAACCAGTTCACCATGTACTTTGCTATCCAATGCCTCTCTTCAGATTCATGGAGACATCAAGCCCCTGGAGAAACTATAAGATGAAGAGCAGGAAAGGGCTACTTGACTCGGCACAAGTCGTAGTTCAATGTGCAGCCACTTGCCACTCCTGTGAGGCATTAACAAGGGTCCTTTTAAAAAAATCAAGCCTGCGAGGATTATTTAGTCACTGCAAGATGTGGATTGGCTAATTTTGAAGTCTCAAAGCAAAGTCGCACCAATCAAAGTCTCAAAGTAAAGAAGCAACCCTCAATGGGCAATCCTTAAAGAAGCTTCCAAGAAAATCTCAAGAAGTACCTTCAAGAAATCCTCCAATAAACAATGAGGAAAGCCATCCACCATCCTCGGCAAAAATAAGGCAAAATTCCAAGAATCCTTTCACCCACAAACCTTTCAGCCATTCAAGTCAAACCAACCATACCTATGACTCCCGATTCGATGAAGTCAGTGCAAGGTGTGTGAAGTCTTGGTGATCTCTAGCAGACGAGAAAGACTTGAAGAAGTTCCTGCTGCCTTTGGTGACTTTTACTGAAGCATTATGCTACATACACATCATCACGAGTGAATGAAGTTGTAAATGAAGCTCATCATGGACATTCGATGTCTTCAGAACAGTGAATCCTTCAGAGGCTGTATCTCAGGATGATATCCATGGCTTGATGTTTAAAGAAAAGCCGATATTTCAAAATAAAATCTATTTTGGGAAAGTTTTGCCCCGATATTTTAAAGAAATATGTCTATTTTCCTTTCTTTAAGCGTGTTAAAACAAAATTTTTTGTGATGGTTTTCTCTAAAGTTTTAAAGAAAGATGTATTTTCCTTTCTTTGTTTTTTTTGGGAGGATTTCACCCCATGTTTTAAAAGAAAAGATGGTTTTTTCCTTTCTTTATTTTCTTTATTGAGGGAAGGTGTTACCCCAATATCCCAAAGAAAGATGTGCTTTCCTTTCTTGGATAATTTTACCCCAATATATCTTTCTTTTGTTTGATGTTCTTTTAATGGGAATGTGTTACCCCAATATTTCAAAGAAAGATGTTTATTTCCTTTCTTTGATATTCTTTTAATGGGAAGCTGTTACCCCAATATTTCAAAGAAAGATGTTTATTTCCTTTCTTTGATGTTCTTTTAATGGGAAGGTGTTACCCCAATATTCCAAAGAAAGATGTTTATTTCCTTTCTTTGATGTTCTTTTAATGGGAAGGTGTTATCCCAATATTCCAAAGAAACATGTTTATTTCCTTTCTTTGATGTTCTTTTAATGGGAATGTGTTATCCCAATATTCCAAAGAAAGATGTTTCTTTCCTTTCTTTGATGTTCTTTTAATTGGAAGGTGTTACCCCAATATTCCAAAGAAAGATGTGTTATTCCTTTCTTTAACCCTTTCTATGGGAAGATTTTACCCCAAATCTTCAAAGAAAGATGTTTTTTCTTTCTTTGATATGCAGGTTAATATTGCCAAAGCTCAATCTGAAGTGACCAAACAAATTTTGCAATATCACCATTGATGGGAGCAGTGAAGCATGCCAGTGCGGTTCATGTGGATCTGTGAAACCCTTCAACTCCACTGGTTGGCTTCGTGGTGGCAAGATGAACGCAGTGAAGTTGATAAAAGGCCTTAGGTTGTGGCATGATTATTCGCCATAACTTAGGAAGATGAGAGCAGTGAAGCGTGCCAGTGTGGTTCACGTGGATCTGTGAAACCCTTCAACTCTACTAATTGGCTCAGTAGTTGTTAGACGGATGCAGTAAAGTTGATAAAACGCCTTAAGTTGTGGCATGATCCTTCGCCATGATTTAGTAAGACTAATGACAGTGGACCATTTGCGATAAAACTGTCAATTCCCCTCGCTGGTTGGCTTTGTGATAGCTAGAAGGATGCAGCAGAATTGCAAGGCTTTAATTGTCGCATAGCTTCCACCTCTGGCTATCCTCGAGAAAAGTTCTTCTACAATTCTTTGGTCACACCAAGCAGCATCAGCGACCACGGTTTCTTCGATCGCCTCATCTTCGACCAAAGCATCTGTAAGTTAATTACATGCAGATTTCGTTGCTCGACGCTAGTTTCAAGTGTCGCAACTCAGAAATAATAGTCGGTTTCGCCAAGTTAAGTTTGAGCTGCTTCGCGCACGAACTCAACTCGGCGAGGGGCATTTGTTCGATGAATTTTCGTAATAAAAATTCATTAGAAAAGTCTCATATGGCCAAATGGGCTAAAATAAAACATATATATATACTTGGGCTGTAAAAAAATGATGATAAAAACTAGGACAAAAATTCCACTGGTCAAAAAAATGTCAAAATTGGATTGGTCAAACCTGATCAACGCCTGGTCAAACCTGGTCAACGTTGGTCAACGCTGGTCAAACGTGGTCAACCTGGTCAACAACCTAGTCAAACCGACATGCAGCCCGAGTTCGAATAGGATTTATCTCTAACCTTTTCTTTTATTTAAATAAATAAAAATCTATCTACTATTCAAATTCAAAAAGGGGATAATATCTCTTTTTATATTTTTGTTTATTTAAATAAGAAAATATATCTCCTATTCGAATTCAAATCCCCTAAATATCTCTGGCTATTGGATGGTTGCAACCAACCTGGAGCCTCTATAAATAGAGAGGGGGTGTTATCCTTTTGAGAAGAAGCAGGTCTAGGTCCAAGGCAGGCTCAGAGGCAGGCACACGCAGGCGCAAGGCAAGATAGGCGTACAGGTCCAGAAGCACAGGTGCCAGAGGCGGACAAGTAGACGAACAGGTTCACAAAGGCGAACAGGATAAGAAGACCGGCGTAATGGGTGAGCCTTGCTCATATGCATAGCATGCATTATGCATCATACCAAACATGGAGGCCTCGTCTGTGGTGCCCGTGCTAGTAGTTTCAACGTAGTTTTCAGCTTGCCTGAACGGGAGAAGATTAGTGATAACTTCTGATCTAGAAGCCCGATCGACCACAAATTTTATGGCGAACAGAGACGTACAGGTGCAACATGTCCTCCAAGTCTCAAGCCTATCGGAGATTTCTAAGATCGAAATTCGATCAGAAGAGAGGCTCTGTCCAGCGCCGTTGCAGCCCGCCTGAACTGGAGAAGATTGGCGATAACTTCTGATCTAGAAGCCCGATCGACCCCAAACTTTTATGGCGAACAGAGACGTACAGGTGTAACACGTCCTCCAAGTTCCAAGCAGATCGAAGATCTCTAAGATCAAAATTCGATCAGAAGAGAGGCTCTGTCCAGCGCCGTTTTCAGCTTGCCTGAACGGGAGAAGATTGGTAATAACTTTTGATCTAGAAGCCCGATCGACCTCAAATTTTTATGGCGAACAGACACGTACAGGTGCAACATGTCCTCCAAGTCTCAAGCCGATCGGAGATCTCTAAGATCGAAATTCGATCAGAAGAGAGGCTCTGTCCAGCGCCGTTGCAGCCCGCCTGAACTGGAGAAGATTGGTGATAACTTTTGATCCAGAAGCCCGATCGACCCCAAATTTTTATGGCGAACAGAGACGTATAGGTGTAACACTTCCTCCAAGTTCCAAGCCGATCGAAGATCTCTAAGATCAAAATTCGATCAGAAGGGAGGTTCTGTCCAGCGCCGTTTTAGCTTGCCTGAACGAAAGAAGATCGGTGATAACTTCTGATCTAGAAGCCCGATCGACCCCAATTTTTTATGACGAAGCCGTACACCATTCATGCCGGGTATTGATGAGGCGAAGGCATTTACTTGTTCGCGACCGACGAGGCCGAACAACCCCCTGGCCGGGCACCGACGAGGCGAAGGCCATATTTTGTGATAGTACCATAGACTGACGAGGCTATGGATTTGCATATTTGCATGCATGGGCATATGCATTGCATTCATTTATCAAGGGCAAAAGTTATTTTGAAGCTTAAAGACGACGACCATCAGCACAGTTTAAACAGAGGTTTTCTGTGGACTCGTTCTGCAGATGTAATTAACTAGGAGCTTTTCAAAAGCCCTGAGGAACCATGAACCATGCAGTCCCCTGAGGCCAAGATATACTTTCCTTTGGCGCAATAAGAGATTGTAAATCCCAAAGGGACTTCTAACTTGTAATTCTTTTCAGAATTAATAAAGTACAATGTTTCCTAAGATTGTGCATTCTCTACTCTTTTATTTGTATACTTATGTATACTGGCACGCCCACACCACGAAAAAGGGGGGCCAATTTCCCGGAAGAGAGATCTTCTCGGCGAAACAGTGGCGCATCACGTAGAACCCACATGTATTGTCGTCTGGCTACTGATGGCACTGCCAATTTACAGACCGAGAGTTAGGTGGGGACAAGTTATAAAGTAAAACAGATACCAGTTGAAATTTGTACCGAAAATTGTAACCACTGAAACTTATCGGCTCGCCGCTCATGTTGTCTCCCTACCTCGGCAAAGTACTTCGTGAAAGCCCTGTAGATAGTCAAAATTGACAGTTTGAGGATAGCCGAAATTGACAATTTGAGGACAGTAAATCTAGATGCATGCAAGATAGGTCCACATCACCTTTCGAATACATCTCGTGCGCCGCAATACGAGTACCCTTTCCTCTGCAATGAGTCAAGGTAGAACACCTTGTTGCTTTTCGGAATAAGTAGCCGCAGGATTCAGTGGTAGCTACATATTACACGTAAAGAATTAAAAATTTAATCTAAATTTGGGGGTGTGCACATGGAGACACTAATCTACGGGTGAAGTACTGATGAAAGCACTCACCTCTGGTTGTAGGGTACAAGTATATACTCCTTGTCGACCTGAGCAAGCCACCCTCTTTTGATGTAGTCGAAAACGAAGTCTGCGTCGGTCCTAAACATCACCTCGGCGACCATCTGGGGGTCCAAGAAACCAACAGGTATGCCCTTAGATTTGGCATAGTTGGTCATGCAGCTGCACGGAAGTAACCAATTAATAAATGACATATATCCGTATATGCACGGATAGTAGGATACTTACAGCACCCAAGACCGTAGGATTGACAAGTCGAGCGCATCTTTGTTCAGTAAATTGTGCAGGTCTTCGAAGGTCACCGAATAGGTCCCAATGTCGTTATGGAACTCTGCCACAGTGTACTTGACCATGATGTGCGTCGGACGCTGCGTCCTGGTCTGGTTTGTCTTCTTTATGTACCATGCATGCAAGCTCTGGCATGCTAACCCCATAGTCGAAATTGCGGTATCGGAGGCCATGGGCATTCCCAGAGCGAACGGTATGAGAGCTGGCGCACTCTTCTCGCTCTCCTTCGCCGGGCTCTTCTTTTCTTTTCCCCTACTAGCCAGCTTCTTGAATGGTTGCCTCTTAGTCGGAGTCAGCTTCGTCATCGGAGGGGTATGCTGGCTAGTAGGCCGTGTGTCGGTCTGTGATGTCTGTGATGTAAGAACCTACATATTAGGACACTAACTCTGAGGGCTATTATTACAGTACGAATTATGAAACTGGTGGGGGAATTATCTCATACAGGACGATGTCTTTCTTGGGCCATTGCACGAACGTGTGCACCGCATCCCCGAGAGTGGTAATCTCGTCGTTCGGCGGCTTCTCCAACGGAAAACCCTTGCAATGGTCAAAGACACTGTCCACCTGGACCCGTGCAAAACCCTCACATAGAGGGGCACCATGGATTGTGGCCCCCGCCGTGCATGGTTGCGCCATCCCACGGGCAGCCTCGATCGGGAAGAGACCGGCCAGCACCATAAGCTTGCAAGAGGCAGGTTCCTACAAACAGTGTGCATTAGCATGTTGAATTTCACCGCTTTTCACTTTCGAATGAATTAACATAGACAAACGGTCATTACCTGCAAAAAGTCCACCGGATACTTTGGAGAAGGCTCCGTCTGCGAAGACCCCGGCGCAGACGTGCAGCTACTACGGTGGCCAAGAATGGGGGTCGGTACTTCCGCTGCTAGAAGGGGGGTGCCCTGGGTCGCCTTTCTTAGCTCTTCATACATGGACCGCATCTCCGACAATTGCTGCAGGAGTGCTTTGTCCCGAACAGCGAACTCCGATCGCATCTCCTCCTTGAGCCGTTCATCGCGGGCTTGGTGGGATCTCTTTCTCCTCTTAACCACCTCCTCATCATCAGGGAAACCATGCCTCCAAGGCATAGTGGCACCGAGGCCGCGCACGCGGCCTGGATGCTCCTTGTTTCCTAGCGCCGCTGTGAGGATATCCGTGTCCCTCCTCGGGTTGAACTCTCCGGATGCCGCCTGCGCACTCAGCGTCACCTGCAACAGAAGAACTTAGCAATACAGCCCATTGCATGCGTGTTACGAGGATAGTACGTGATCGGACAATCTTACCAGCCGGTCGATCACTTCCCTGTCCGCAGGGTTACTCACAGAGACGCTCTTGCTCGGCACCAATTGCGGGCGCGCACGTCCGTTATGCCCGCATAAGGACTGCCGGCCGAAGACTGGGAAGCCTCCTCGTCCTGCTTCCTCCACAACGCCTTCTTCCCCACATACCCACCACTGCCTAGTCTGTGTGGGTGGGTATTCTTGGCCTGGTTAGCCTGGCCCTTCGCACTAAGCTCCTGGAACTCTGGCTTGGCCTTCATCTCGACGAACTGCTGCCATGCCTCGGGAGTCACGAAAGGGAAGTCATCGAAGGGGGTCTTCGACTCCTTCACATAGAGCCTGACAAGGTGGCTCTTGAAGTTCCTCCACGCCTTGTTTGTTGACATCAGTGTCCTCCGGCGGATGGTGAAGTGGCGATCCTCGGGAATGTGAAACGCCGCCGGCATTTCTTCCCACAGCGCATCCTTGCACTCTGGGGGCACTTGACCCGAGTCGGAGGTGGTGATGGGCACCCGCTCCCTTGCCACTTTGCCGCATAGTGAGCGGTACTGACCGACAAGTTTGTCCGGAGCTTCCAGCACACCATTGTCGTCGAACTGGACGTGCTGCTTTTCCCGCTTGTCCAGACGCACGCATGTCGTCCGGCCTCGCCCCTTTCTCTTCTTCTGCGGGGTCACGGCGGACGAGGCGACCTCCGGCCCAGGCGTCTCATCGCCAGTGAGGTCACCCTGACTCCCCGAGTGGTGCATTTCGTCACCAGACATAGTTCCTAACATAAGTGAAAGAGAGAACAGTTTAAGTAAATCTGCAACTAATAATTCTATAACAAAACCCATATACTTATAATTAACCAAGAATGACAGAAACGGTGGGAGGCGATGGAGGTGATCGCGTCGGAGGCGGGAGGGCGATGGAGGTGATCGCGACGGACGGTGCGAGGGCGGAGAGAGCTAGGGCAAACAATTGCGAAGACTGGAATGAGCGGGACAAACCCCGCCTTGAACTATTAACCGCGACGATATTATCACAGTCGGTCCAACGCTCACAACCGTCTGTGATAATATTATCACAGTCGGTTCTCGCATCAGAACCGTCTGTAATAATCGACATAGTGATAGTCACCAGAGAGATTATCACAGACGGTTTTGAGTTGACAGCCGACTGTGACTCTGATTATCACAGACGGTTTGGAATTGAGAACCGACGGTGCACGTCAAGAACTCGAAGAGTCGGACACTGTTGAAAATATCACAGTCGGTTCTATATATATAACCGTCTGTGATAATATTATCACAGTCGGTTCTCAAATAAAACCGTCTGTGGTAATCTACATAGTGAGAGATTATCACAGACGGTTGTGAGTTGAGAACCGACTGTGACTGAGATTATCACAGACGGTTGCGACTTGAGAACCGACCGTGCACGTGTACACTTGAAGAGTCGGGGACGCTTTTGGGAATATCACAGTCGGTTCTATATTCATACCCGTCTGTGATAGGTCAAAACCGTCCGTGATAATCTCTCTATTGAACGTTAGTTTTACAACTTGAAACTGATCTGTAGCTTTCAACTATGAATGCTCGAAAACTTGTTTTAAATGAACACTCAGATATTTCAAATGTAGTCCAAATGCTTTGTAAATTGGTTACAGTGTACGTAGATCCGATAATTGATTACAATGTGGAGCATGCTCAAATAAATTTAACATACAATGTACGTGGAGCATGCTCAAGTTAATGTTACATACAAATGGGAATTTTCACCGACAATTTCCACGTACACAACCATGTTATCCTCAACTTTCCACTTGCCGCGGCCCTGCAAAGACGAGAATACAGGAGATATAAGCTATACCGATGGAAACAGAGAGATAAGGACGTACCGTTGATTACCTTTAAAGTATAACCCTTCCTGGTGATCCATACGCACGTAACTGGTTTCGTCGGTGTCTTCAGTATCGACCTGTACGCCATCTCCAAATGGAGGAATCTCATCAAATTGATTGTATTCCTCCTCGTCTACGACATTTTCAACTCCAACAATCCTTCTCTTGCCATGAAGGACGACGTGCCACTTCTTATTGGCCGGGTCAGTGACATAAATGACCTGAATGGCTTGATTTGCAAGTATGAAAGGCTCATCTTTATAAGCAACGCGATCGAGATCCACAGAAGTGAAACCGTAACTGTCAACCTTCACACCCTGTGGGATTTGGACCTATCGGCATCGAAACAGGGGAATCTTGAACAGTACATAATCGAGCTCCCAAATTTCTTCAATGAACCCGTAGTACGAGTTTAATCCACGTACTACCCTTGTTGGGCCTGTCTTGGTGAACCCCTCATGGAAAGCTTCTACGCTCACTCCACTATTTTGCACAGTACTCTTTCGATCTTGAGCTTTCGTATAAAATGTGTACCCATTGATGTCGTATCCCTGCCATATCTGTACAGTAAACGTGGGCCCTTTTGCCAACCATTTAAGGTTCTCACTTGTGGACTCTCCGGTGATTCGCACCTTCATCCACGCGTTGAATCGACTGTTATGTTGTCCCGTGATCCAAACCTCGGATCGGCGAGGATTGTCTTGTCGTAGCATCTCCTTGTGCTCGTCGATGTACGGAGACACCTCCGTCATGTGTTGCAATACCTAAAAATGAGCTTTCGAGTGCATATCAAAATCAGGAGTGATGACTCTCCGTCCAATAGTGCCAACACCATCAAGCCTCCCCTCGTGACGAGACACAGGAACTCCTATTGCTTCTACCTCGGCCATGTAATCGACGCAGAACTCAACAACCTCTTCCGCTGCATAACCTTCGACAATGCTACCCTCGGGCCGGGACCGATTCCTCACGTAGGCCTTAAGTACACCCATGTACCTCTCGAATGGATACATATAACGTAGGAACACGGGTCCACATATCTTGATTTCTCTGACAAGGTGGACGGTGAGATGGACCATGATATCAAAAAACGATGGAGGAAAATACATCTCAAGCTGACAGAGAGTTCGAACCACCTCGCTCTGCAGAGAATCCAGTCCATCGGGATCAATGACCTTGAAAGAAATTGCATTGAAGAAAAAACATAGCCTCGTGATCGTCTCTCTGACCTTATGCGGCAGAATACTCCGGATGACAACAGGAAGCATTTGTGTCATCAACACGTGACAATCATGAGACTTCATACCCAGCAATTTCAAATCGTCCATGGACACAAGCTTTTTCATATTTGCGGAGTAACCCGATGGAACTTTAACACCACAGAGACACTTACAGAGTTCTGTCCTCTCAGCCTTGCACAAAGTGTAGCATGCAGGGGGGAGGTATATACGGCCTTTATCGTCCTCTCTCGGTGCTAGCTCGGGCCTGATTCTCATTTCGATCATGTTACGCTGCACATTGACGCCATTCTTTGTCTTCCCTGGAATGTTCAGCAATAGGCCGATTAAACTGTCACAAACATTCTTCTCTACATTCATGACATCAATGCAATGACGAACCTCTAAATGCTCCCAATACGGTAAGTCCCAAAATATCGATCTCTTCTTCCAAGTGTTCTTCATGCGGGGTTTCAATTTACCACCCTTTCCAAACACAACGTCTATGTCCTTCACCCGTGAGTAAACATCTTTCCCGGGCGTAGGCTTCGGGGCTGAACCATCTTCCTTGTGGCCGTCAAATTCCCTCTTCCTCTTACGATACACGTTATTCTTCGGAAGAAACCTACGGTGACGCATGTACACTATTTTCCTGCAATTCTTCAGCCACGCGCTCTCAGTCTCATCTTCGCAGTGGGGGCAGGCTTTGGCTCCTTTCGTAGTACGGTCCGACAAATTTCCAAGGGCAGGGAAATCGTTGATGGTGCAGAATATCATAGCACGTAGGATGAAGTTCTCTCGTTTGTATGCGTCCCATACCTGCACCCCTTCGTTCCACATTGTTAGGAGATCCTCTATCAATGGTGCTAGGTACACATCAATATCGTTTCCGGGTTGTTTTGGTCCTGAGATAAGTAGAGACATCATGATATACTTACGCTTCATACACAACCAAGGAGGAAGGTTGTAGATACACAAAAGAACCGGCCAAGTGCTATGCCGACTGCTCATGTTACCAAAAGGATTAATTCCATCGGTACTCAACCCGAACCTTATATTCCTCAATTCTGCTCCGAAGTTAACAAATTCCCTGTCGATGTTTCTCCACTGCGAAGAATCAGTGGGGTGTCTCAGCTTTCCATCCTTCTTCCGGTCTTCCGAGTGCCAACGCAGTAATTTTGCCTCTTTACAGTTTGCAAACAAACGCTGCAAGCGGGGAATGATTGGAAAATACCACAACACCTTAGCAGGAGGTCCTTGCTTTATCTCAGCGTAGTCGCCGTCGTCTGTTCGGTCCTTAGTACGCTTATAGCGGGATGTGCCGCACACCGGGCAAACATGCATATCCTTGTAGTCGTTACGGTAAAGGATGCAATCATTAGGGCATGCGTGTATCCTTTCTACTTCCATTCTCAATGGACACAACAGCTTTTTCGCTTGGTAGGTATTTTTTGGCAACTCATTTCCTTACGGGAGCATGTCCGCCAAAAGATCTAACAGTGCTGTGAAACTCTTGTCGGTCCAGCTATTACTTGCCTTCAATTTTAACAGTTCAAGCACAGAGGCCAACTTTGTGTACTTCGACTTGCAACCAGGGAACAACGGCTTTTCTGAGTCCTCAATCAAGCGCTTGAATTTGCCAAACTCCCTTTCACTGTAATTTCCTTCCACATCACGCAACATGTCATCTAAATGGTCATCCTCTGGCATATCCTCGTCGAAGTCGTTGTTCAGATCCGACATGTCTTGTTCCTCAACCTGAGTGGCACTTGTTTCTGCAGTTGGCTCTTCTCCATGGTGGACCCAACACGTGTACCCCTTTTTCAAACCACGTCGGATCAAGTGGGCGACAATTTGAGATGAGTTGGTGAACATCTTAATATTCTGGCAGTCTACACAAGGACAGTACATATATGGTAAACCCTTCTTCGCCATGTCTTGCTCAGCAACCTTTTCGAAATCAAAAACACCTTTCATGTATTCCTCACTCACTCGGTTGTCATTATACATCCAGTCTCGGACCATCTGCAATTAATCAAATTCATACACATGCTAATTAGTAAATCAATGGAGACCGATATTGATGATGAAATCAAGTAATGTGTATGCCTTGGGAGCAAGTACCAACCTTGGTTCGATCCTCAAATTTTTGCCCCCAAATGCTCCCCCAGCCTTTCGAGATTTCGCTCTTCCTTACCCCAAATCTCTTCGAACTGGACAGTGTAGGTCGAGCAAGAGAGAACAACTAGCTCAAAACATCCGCCAAAAGACCTTTTATACCAGGTTCAATACAGACGGTTCTATATAATACCGTCAATAATATCGGTGCATTTTTGAAGAACAGAATATCACTGATGAGTTTCACTCTATTAACCGTCGGTAATATCGGCGCATTTTGCGTAACTATGACAGAAATATCACAGACGGTTATGAACTCCAAACCGTCCGTGATAATTACAATATCACAGACGGTTCCTAGGTCAAAACTGTCCGCTTTACTATCACAGTCGGTTTTTACTTCAGAACCGTCTGTGATTATCACTGTCGGATTTTACATCAGAACCGTACGTGATTATCACAATCGGTTTTTACCTAAGAACCATCTGTGTTAATTATAAAATCAACAATCTGCAAGATTATCACAGACGGTTTTAAGGTCCGAGCCGTCTATAATATCACAGACGGTTCCTAGGTCAAAACCGTCCGCTTTACTATCACAGTCGGTTTTTACTATAGAATCGTCTGTGATTATCACAGTCGGTTTTTACCTCAGAACCGTCTGTGTTAATTATAAAATCAACAATCTGCAAGATTATCACAGACGATTTTAAGGTCCGAACCGTCTATAATATCCCGGATTGTTTGTTTGCATTCGACTACTGGTCGTCAGTTGTTCCACTTATTTTTCATATTTGGTTCTATCTTATTTCAATGTTAGTATTTAAAAAAAGAACGTTCAGACTATTTGGTTTTATCTTGTTTTTCATATTTGTTGTATATATGTCTGTGGATCTTCAAAGAATTTTGAGACTATTACAGTCGGTCCTGAAATTAAAACCGTTTGTAATCTTACAATCAGAGACGGTTTTGAGTTAAAAACAGTCTTGTTCGCAGCAGTATTTTCTTGTTAACATTTTCACACAGAACATCATTTGGTGATTATCAGTTACATAATCAATCGAAAAGCCAGATATATAAGGAAAATAAATTTCTTATTTCTTACAATCCTTGCATACATAAGAGATACAATTAAGCGACCAATTAATTAGTGTCGACCTGTTCCGAAAGTAACTTACAAAGTTCTCCTAGGGACATATTGGCATCAGTAGGATCTACACTGGCGCCCCAGGAGAACTACCAATGGCTCTAAGACTATCAACATCATCTCTCAGCAAAGGAGTGGATTTGGCATCAGTAGGATCATCCAAGAAATTAAAGTTGATACAACAAAGGTGGAGATGAAGCTGCAACTCAAAGCACTCTGCCAAGTGCAGAATGGCAAAAGACATCCTCTCAAAATGCTTCTCCAGCGCCTCTTTTTTTTTTTTGGAGAGTTCTGCACAAGGCAGATTTCCCGTCCTGCACATATGCTTCTCCAGCTTCTCCTAGGGACGTATGCTGGGAGGGTGAAGATGATTGCCAAGCTTCAGAGTGGATTTGGACGTGGAAGTGTGAGCCTTACCCCAGAAAGTTGATCATCCAAGAAAAGCTGATGATACAAAGGTGTTGAAGAGGGGATATTGGAAGGATTGTTGTGGATCTCCAAAGGTGGAGTCGATGCAACTGGAGGGGTTGCAAGGGGTAATGTGGCAACACAGGCCTCAGCACCCTCTAGAGTCTTCGCTGCAGCTCCACTGGAGTATCTTTCATCATTTCTAAGTCTCTTCTTTGGAGGGAGCATTTCCTCAGGCACCTGTGGATTTCGAAATGTATTTGTTTCGAGGTAATCAAGTCATAAAAGAAAGATCTGCATTAGAGTTTCAGAGAGGACTTACTTTCTGAAGATCCTGATCGAGTTCATTCCTTATCTCTTCCTCATCACTCTCAATTTCAATAACCTCATTGGAATCTCGGCTCGCCATCAAGGTGGGAGTTGAGGAGGGAATAAAGACAGGGATTTAGGAGCCTCGCTATTTATAGAAACAGAAGGTGACGATTCATATGCGCGGGTGCCTTGAGTTTTAAAAAGCGCACTACTGCTTTTCAAGGTCAATAAATTCATGATAACTTCTTGGGAGATAAACTACAACACGGAAAAGAAAGTTGAAGAGTCAGATTAGATAATTCGATGCAAATTAAATTTGAAGTAAATAATTAAGTCTCTTCATCTGCTCAGTTATTATGTGCGGTTATCAACAATTGCATGTAGATAATTCGAAGGGTGGGCACTGTTGGGACTATCACAGACGGTTGGGATATCAAACCGTCTGCTTTAATATTACAGACGGTTCTCATGTCCAAACCGTCTGTAATATGACTATTACAGACGGTTCTGATGTCCGAACCGTTTTTACTATGCTTGGAATATTGAACTGTTCGACTTCTTCAAATACTTGTCCCTCCCTGGAGTGTTTTGCTTCCATTCGAACCGCTCCACTTCTCTTTCTCCAAGAAATGAGGGAAAATTGCAAAATTTACATCAGAACAAATTTTTAGTTCATTTTTTCAACATTAATGAAAAACAATTTCCAAGTCGACGCTTCGTGTCCCCAGGTTAGTGCGCCGCACAAACATCAGAAATGGAAAAGACACAACACACTGTTGAGAATTTGAAGTGGAGCACACTACTTTCTTTTCAAGATCAATACCGTCATGATAAATATTCTCGGGAGATAAACTGGAACACGGCAAAACAGTAGTGCCCACTTTGGAAGTTGAAGCGTCAGATTACATAATTCGATGCAAATTAAATTTGAAGTAAATAAATAAGTCTCTTCATCTGTGCTGTTATTATGTGCGGTTATCAACAATTGCATGTAGAGAATTGCACTGTTGGGACTATCACTGACGGTTGGGAGATCAAAACCGTCTGCGTTAATATTACAGACGGTTCTGATGTCCGAACCGTCTTTAATATGTCTGTTGAATATTGAATTGTTCGACTTCTACAAATACTTGTTCCCTCCCTGGAGTTTTGCTTCCAGTTGAACCGCTGAGAATTTGAAGCGTCGATAACTGTTCGACAATCACAGTCGGTCCTTACATAAAATCCGTCTGTAATATTACTATCACAGACGGTTTGGAGTTCAAAACCGTCTGTAATATTGATAGAAGTTGAGAATTCGAGGCGAGGACACTGTTGGGACTATCACAGTCAGGGCCTTACATAAAAACCGTCTCTAATGTGACTATCACAGACGTTTTTTTTACCTCAGAACCGTTTGTGATATTCAAAGTACGTTGATATATAACTTCTATATTCTTTTTATATTATTTGCATGGGACCTGCGACTTCTATATTATTTCTATATTATTTGAAGAGCTCCGATGGACTGCCCTCACAAGCCAAAGATCGCGATAGTTATTCCTTGATCGCACACAGTGTACATACCTTTGTATGGTCGAATGTTCGACAAAAACTAAAGAAAGATAAAGAAAGAGGGAAGATTGCATGCAGTCCAAGAATGTGCTGGAAAATTGAAAAGTTGACATAAGAACAAAGTTTTCAATAATTTTTTTCATCACTTACAAAAAAAAAGTAAAAATACAGAATGCTAGGTCAAGGAGTGGTCTTAGCCCTGGCTGCATCTAGAATAAAGTCAGTTTGACTTGCAACCAGGACGCAGGACTCCTCCAGCGACAAGTTGTCCTTCTCAGGATCAACTACTACAGCGTCGAGAAGGCCTGCGACCTCCCTCAGCTTCGCGATGGTATCCTTCATTGTCAAACCGCAGCCAGCGATGGTCATATCCGCGGATTTCTTCTCCTTGCGAAGACGCCTCGTCCTCGCCCTAGCATTGTCACCATCCGTCTTCATGCGCTGAATGCGCTGGAAGAGATCGTCAAGGTCAAGCCGTAGCCGAGTGTGCTTCTCCGTGAGGAGCTTGTGCTCCTCCTGGAGGGCCCTCAGCTCGGCCTTGACTTTGCCAGTGTCTTCCACGGCTCCCCTTCCCTGTGCAAATCAACAGATCAAGAATGTATTGAACAGGGATTAACAATACAGGGGTAAGTCCAAAAGATTGAGAGTTCTTACTGGGGAGGGCGAGGCTGACGATGCCATCGAGGATGCCATTGGCGCAGAGAAGCTAAGGAGTCAAACAGTCTGAGAACTATAAAAACTTGTAAAGTAAATGACAATTTTCCACTGTCAATTTATAGAACTTCCAAAGCGATGCTTCGTGTTCTCCTAGGCGCCGCGCGCGAAGATCGGAGATAGAAATGATCACAGTTGAGAATTCGAAGCGCCAGTACTTTTCCAGTCGGTTCAGACATCAGAACCGTCTGTGATAAGTAGACTATCACAGACGCTTCGTAGTTCACAACCGACTGTATAAATCACAGTCGGTTCTGAGTTCTGAACCGTTTGTGATAGTCTACTTATCACAGACGGTTCTGAGCTGGGAACCGATTGTATATATCACAGTCGGGTTTTAGGTTAGAACCGTCTGTGATAAGTAGACTATTACAGACGGTTCTCAGCTGGGAACCGATTGTATCTATCACAGTCGGTTTTTAAGTTAGAGCCGTCTGTGATAAGTAGACTATCACAGACGGTTTTGTGTTCAGAACCGTCTGGTTTACTGTCACAGTTGTTTTTGACATCAGAACCGTTTGTGATATCTGAACATATTCTCCCGACAGGCCTTCGCAGACGGTTTTCCATTGAACAGTTCATACCTGTCTATGATGTGCCGTCCAGGATGTCTGTTTCTGTGGTAGTGTCTTGAGGTAAGAGTATCATTATTCTATGACTCACCATTAAAGAAACGAGCCATTGTAGTGTGATTACACAAGATAAAGAGTTTGACTCAGAATTCCTCTAGATTCTATCGCTCTGCCTTCTCAATCTCTGTGTGTTTGGTCTCCACCATGTATATCTCTATCTATGTTCCTTGCTTGCATGAAGATGGCATATAGTGCCACTGTTGGCTTAGAGGCCAAGTCAACGATCCATCATCACTGGATCATGGTTGGATTTGTAGCTCAGAGGCCGAAACATTCATTTGCTGCTTTCAACCCGACATTCTTGCTGATGGATCAAAGGGGGAGGAAGTAAGCCATACTCTTGAAATTGGACACTATGAGTCTGCATACAATATTTAATACTCACCTTGGAGAGATAGATTCATCAGGACCATTGTGGCTCCTAAATTATATTGCTCTTCTACCTCTTCTTAAGATTCTTCTCTCTTGTGGTGTGTGTTCAATGAATGGCTTGAGGGGATCCCTTTATATAAAACTCAACCTCCCCCTTTTTTTTAGTAAATATTCTTTTGTTATTAGAAAGTCTCATAACCTTTCTCTCATGACAGGTAGGGGCAGATAAGGGGCATCGTTTATCAATAAGAGTCATCACTAATCTAAATAATTGGTGAAATTTGATCAGATTCTTGATGCACCCCTTTTCATGGTACGTGGGATTTACCTAATTTAAGGGATCCACATTTTATTTCTTTCTTTCTTTTATTCCTTTATATATGTTTTGTACAAAAGTACATCGAACATCTCCGAGACTTATATTCTTGTACCTTCATTTTGTGCTATATAAGTACTATATTTGTATGAAAAATGTAGTATTCCTATTTTTTGAAAATGGAGTATTCATATTTGTCTATTATTGTGAATTTTTTTATGGTCAATTAATGGATAAGTATAAATGAGACAATGCCTATGTATTATACAATTTTATGTTCATTTTCAATTGATCATATTATTCCATAATAGGAACTAACTTTAATAAAAAAAAACAATCTTAAATTCCAAGTTCAAATGCCACTTACTACCAACCATATGTCATGGGTTATTGCTGATATTAGCAGCATTTGATCTTAGATGTGTAGTCTTCAAACTATCAAAGAAAAGGAAAGGGTATTTGCATCATTAGATCTTAAACGTGTAAGGAATGTACACCCCTTACCATGATTATCACTATTTACAGCGATATCATCTGCCAACTAAGTACTAATAACAAATCCAATAGTAGTTTGTTTATCTCCAATCTTCACCTAGCATAAAAAAGATCACCAAATTATCTCTAAGCCGTATATGAACAAAAATATCTTTTTAGCAACAAACAAAATTAGGGGCAAAAAACAAATCCAACGGCAACATATTTACACGGAACTAAACTTCGGCAGCAGGCAACAAACAATATTTATATTGAACTCATCTTTCGGCAGATCATATCGTGGCATAAAAAAACAAATTTAACCCAACTACATATTGTCCTTTGAAGACAACAAACCTCAATTTATTTGAAGGGAACAACAAAACAAGATCTCTCTCTAGGTTGCCACAAATCGGAGTGATCCAGTTTGTTACTCTCGGCAACACACACACACATGCAGAACAACAAAAATTAGTTCCATTTCTACAAAAATCCATAATTATATAATTATATATATATATATATATATATATATATATATATATTTATTTATTTATTTATTTATTTATTTATAAAAGTCGGTCGCCAAGATCGATTAAACGTTGGCAGTGGATAAACTGTCGCATATAGTATATTTCAAGCGCATTTAGCGGTCTTGAACGATTAGTCGACAGCATAATCTGATTAATCAACCATTTTCCCGATTAATTGGCTAACTAATCCGTTTAATCATCATAAAATATTATTTTGACATTGTTAATTGTATTCCATTAGTTAATAACTTTGGTGTCATGGGATATAAATTATGTATTACATTGATGCAATATAGATTATAAAATATAAAGTACAGAGTTATCGTGTTTTATGGTATACTATTTGCTATATAGTGGTTTTAATTAGCTATATTTTTTATTTTCATTAAATATGTACTAAATAGCATGTAATAAGAAAAATTATATTAACAATAAGCATCGTTATTTTTTTGAGGATGTTATGAGTTAAAAAAACATATAAATATTATATTGTAGTGACAAAATTATCATAATCTTGATAAATAAATTATTTTAGTAAATTATAAATATATTATTTGGAATGCCAAATTACCCGCACAATTTTGATTATTCAGCTGCAAAACGATTAATCGCTTGGTTGTACCTTGTCCATCCGATGACTATATACCGTCAGGAGTTGTGGATGTGTTTTCTACCATCTCTCAACTCAGGTCATAGTGCGGGCGAACATCACTTGGTTTTTAGTTTCTGTGCACTGGTCTTGTCCATGATGCATGCTCACACGAGTTTCCATTTTGAGTATGCCGATGGTGGTTTCAACCGCTTCCGCGCCCTTCTAGCCCACGTGCATGCTCACTATCATTGTTGCACGAGTGATTGCGCGTGTTGGCCTCACTGGTGAACATTTGTCTTAGAATGGTAGTACTAAATTAATGTTTGTTATAATGTTTATCTCAAAATCAGTTATCTGATAAGTGCATGTGCTCACGTCAAGTATATTTGATTGAATTCAAAAAAGAGGATTACCACATATCTACTTTTTTCTCATCTTGTAATTGAGTTATAATATAATAAGACCTGATCAATACGAGAATATATTACCTACCAAGCTTCCAGATGAAGAAAAAAATGCTAATTTGTATGAGGTGATTGTAAAACACATGATGCACATTGTTGCTAAATGAGGTATAGAATTTTTTGTACATTTTAAATTCCAATAATGCTCAATGCTTATTATCCTTGTCCAAAATTTCTTAAATGTAATTTATTGTAATTTTAGGAAATTGGGCATACTTACAGAGAGATTATGCCAATGAGAGTGGCAACGATTAAATAGCCAGTATTTTTGCATCAATTTCAATTTTTTTCTAGAAGTTTTCAAATATAAGGAATTTTGTTGTTTTAATCCTTGATGTTTTTATCCTTTATGTATTTGTTTGTAAAATGGGGAGATTGCATCCAAGAGGTGATATCACGAAGATACGAGGGGTGATAATTTCGGAATTGTCTGGGTTTTGCTTCAATTTCAAATAATGTTACGTTTTTATGTTTTTAAGATTAACACATGACGGTATTTATTTCCATATAGTAAGAGAGAATTGAAATTATTACTTTCTTTTTGATATTTAATTATGTATATGTTTTATGTTATCATATTATTTGATTTGCATTATTATCTTGACATGTCCCATAAATGCACCAAGTTGCCATCGACAACTAATTAAACTTTTGAATGATAATTTTTTTTAAACATGTGAGGAACGTGCACCCTCTAATACTATAATAAAAATAGAGTTAATTTTGAATAGAATTTTTCACATGAATCTATATCATAAAAGAGATAGAGTTAGTTTTAGATATGATTTTTCAGATGATGAATCTATACTGCTATAAATATAATGAATGAAATGTATCTTTTCTTTTCTAGATTAATATGAAAATTTCTAGCAATTTTTTTATAGGATTAATTGTGAGTTTTTTGTATTTTTATATGATGTTTGCAATATCTCAGAATTTATAAGATCTTAGATAGATACATTAGCGGTTTGTTTGCACCACATATCTTAATAAAGGCTACTTTAAAAATATAACAAGAAAATCACACAAAAAATGGTTGAATGAGATAAAAATTAAGAAGAAAATTTCTTACATATAGGAACAGTTAGAACTGGTGGATCTTGCATGCCTTAGAAACCGTCCGCATAAGATCCACGGGAAGTCCTACACAGTTTTCATACGACCCACAATCACAATAGGCCCGTCCTTGTGGCTGCGAGTCCCGCTCAGTCTAACCGGTGTCAGCAGCCCAGTGTGCCTCTGCACCTAGGCCCAACCAAAGTGGAAAGTGAAACCAATCACCACCGGATCAGCCCTAAATTCGCCCGTTCCGCAACTTTCAGGCTTCCACGCCCTTCAGGCGTTGGGACTTGGCGCATGGACGCTGCCAGATTGCCAGTTAGCCAGTTTGCCACCTATGCTCCTGGCGCGTGGGTGTTTACCCGCCCGATGTCCAGTTGGCGAGACCAAACGTGTAGGGTTTAGCCGGGGTGGCCAAATCTGGCTTTCCACGCCCGACGAGTATTTCGGCCCGCCTGCTGTTTGCTTATTGTTATTGGCCTTATCTCAGCTGTAGCCTCGTGATTTAAGTTCTGGTTTCTGTCCGATTCAGCCTAAAACAAATGCTAGCAAAAGGTACCTCTACATATCACTTTCAAGGATTCTTTTTTTAGAAAAAGTAAGTTTGTATCATCTTGTAACCGTTTTAAACGTAGAAATTTGATAGAAGTTTTAGGAAAAAAAATTCGTTCTCATTAAATGTTTATTTTTCTATTAAATTTTTATGAAATTTCTACATCCTACAGTATAGACCTTAAACATATGTTTATAACTTCAAATAGATCTATGCAAAAACTCGGCCGAGCCACTGAAAAGCCTCGATCCATTTGGGCTAAATGGATTCTTTCTAAACCCCGCACATGAACCTTGGCCCAAATCAAGCTGATCCAATGCATTTTACACTAAAAATACAATCAGACTATAGTCGACGCTCAAATTCAAAACTTGACTCGACTCATGTACAACAGACTCAGATCGAATTTAGGCTAGGTCAATTTTGTACAAGTCTAATTTCAAATTTTACTATACTGTAGCATTTAACATTTGTCTATGACATCTGTTTGCCCTGGTGGATAACAGAATTCAAATCCCAAGTCCCAGGTTATAGGTTTAAGGCTATGTTTAGTATAGTGTTGTACCACAAGAAAAAACACAATATGTAAGATATGAACCATTATTATCAAATATAACACTCATGTTTCTTTGCTCCAAACATTATTTATAAAAAAATATTTTTTAAAATTCAAAACCTATAAAATTTCAGCACACATAGAGAAGAAACGACACTCCAAAACCTGCTACCTGGCCAATGGCCTAATGCAGGGTTGTTCCAAGACAACATTTGCTAGCAAGTAGCAACTCAATGGAAAGACTAGCCTAAGGCAGACTAACGCGGGGTGCACTGTGTTTGCTTGGCATGCGTGACGCGTGGGGCAGCATTAGGCGTGTGGTAGCTGCATGTGTGAGTCTGACTTAGTGCCAATCGGGTGAAGTAGTGTTTTTACTTGACTCTGTATATACGGTACATTCGACACACTCTCCTCTTAAACATTGGAGATAAATATAAGTCCCTCCAAGTCATACATGAGGTATGGATGACCTGTAACCAAAAGTAAAGAAAATATATATATATTTTACTAGACTCACTAAAGACAACCATTTAACCAAATTATTTGAGTTGAGATCCACCGAGTACTGTTTGAGTAAATAAGAGTAAAGTGAAGATTGTTAGGAATATTTTTTATCTTTCTCATATTAAGATTGGATAACTCAAAATGCATTTGTATATGTTTTCTTTTGTGTGTATATAATAGAATTGGAATCTATATAACCCAAAAGAATGTGCTTAGGCAATCTCCGATAGCGGCGCGAGCGGCGGTGCGTGTCAATGCCGATGGAGCATGCTCACCGCTTGCTCGGCATGATGTGATAGCAACGACGCGCGAGAGAAAGGCGAGCGGATGGCAAGCATGCGGCGGCGAAGACGCTTCGCGACGCGATTTTGCAGGCCCCACTTGTCTTTTAATTTTTTAACGTTATTAACGTGAAACACATACTTACATGTGGGACTAGGAGAAAAGTGGGTTCACATGTTAGTGAGAAGCGTGTAAAATACGTGTGTGAAAAAGCGGGATGTGTGGTGCTACCACTAGCGTGAGTGTGCCCATATCAGCGCTACGCACACTCACCCGTAATATAGCAATATTTGATGATAACTGGATCCCATGTCCCGTGTCCCCACCAATGAGCGTATAGGTTATATTTGGTTGTGTTGTGAGCGAGCGAAGCGCGTGGGCTCCACTTGACATGTTTACCGCATGGGTGCACCAACCTCAATTCGTTCACTCATGCGCACACTGCTACTTGCATTCTCTGATAGGCGGGGCCTTGGTCCGATCGACCCCACACATCAACGACACAAAACCCAAACTTGCCATTGAAGGAATATAAAAATGGATTTAATTTTTTGCTGGCTCCTATCTTGTACACACAGACACTGACAAGTGGGTTCGATGCTTCCTTGACCCACCTGTCAGTCTTTGTTTTGTTGTTGCATGTGTAATGATTGTTGTAATTTAATTTTGTGTGAGTCCCACCTATCAGTGACACAATAATTTATATTGGATTTTAATATTTAATTGTCACATATTAAGAGCCAAGTCATAAGAAACTTGACTCTTACTTGACTCTCCAAAATTCTCCTCGCACATGTGACACAAAATATTCTTTTTAAGAGCTAAGTAAGAATTTGCACTATTGGAGACAACCTTAGTACTTCATCTGAAACACATCATCCGACCCAATCTGAAACCATCCATTCCCGATCGAAAACTCAAAAAATACCATATAATTCCCCAGTGTTTTTCCATCTAAGAAGAACTCCAACAGCAGCGTTACAGTCGGCGCGCGTCGACGAGTGAAGGCGCATAGTCGACAGATACTCGACGTGATGGGACGGCCGCATGCTCTGGGTGAAAGCAGCTCACCGACGAGCGCATGTCGAGAGCCGTCACTATTGGAGACAAAGACGACTCTTCGTCACACAGTTTGTGGACCCTATATAAATTAAAATTAGCTAAACGTACTCATGAAAAAATAATTCTAATATGTGGGTCCAGAGAAAAAAGGCCCACTTGTTAGTGTCTCGAGTTTTGGGTGAATGCTCTAAAGATTAAATGTTGCGTGGGCCCCACCACAAGGACAAACGTGCCCGTGTCAATGAGCACGCACATTGTGCGAAACTAGCGATGTATTGCTGATAGCTGGATCCTGCAGATCGTATCCCCACTGACTGAGTTAATGCGGGCCGCGTGGCACAATAGTCGAGGAAAGTAGGGCCCACCTAGCTCGTCAAACGTGACAAGTGTGTGTGCTTCATTGCCGTCATCCACGCACATACGTTTGACTTCCAATGACTGACAGATGGATCCTCTATTGGTCGGGCCCACCTGTAAGTCAAATAAATGAAAAAACAACTGTTGGTTTAAATAAAAAATTGAATAAAGTATTCCTCCTTCTTTTGTTTTGCACTCAAAGAGTATAACAAGTGTGCCTGATGCTGGTTGACCCACCTATAATGACATAAATTAGAAAATGACCGTTGAATTGATTTAAAAAATGAATTAAGTCTTCTCTCCTCAATTTTTCTACACGGAGAGAATGATAGGTGGGTCCAATGATGTGTTGGCCCACTTGTCATTTTATGAGCATTATTTTTAAATGGAAATGAATTTATAAAATTTTTTAATAGTGGGTCTCACCATTAGTGGCAAAAAAAGAGTTGTTAGCTTATAGTCATTACAAATAGCCATTGGAGTTAATTTTTATTAATTTTTGCCCTAAAAAATTGTAATAAGTAGAAAACATTCTAAAAATTTCAATTTTTTTTTCCAAACTACCTCCTTTATAAATACCATGTTGTTCTTTCATTGTGACACACCAATCTACATCAATATAGTTTCAAACTAACTCCAAATTTCTTACAAAATTTTCTAAAAATCTCATGTGGGTTCTAATCCATCTAGCGGTTTCCTAAATTGACTGGATTCTTCCCAATCTCCTAGTGAAAACATCGAAAATCGTAGCAACCAATAACAATCCAATTTTTTGTAACCGCCATATCCCCAAACTACCATCCATATGCATCAAATTGCCATCCATACCCACCAAATTATCCTCCCTATCCACCACACTGCCACGCATTTCCGCAACCTCCCCAATATGAGCAAAATTATCATTTTGTAGGTATGCCACAGAATTATCCACAGTTCTCTCCACAACCGAACTCTACATCAGAGTCTGACAACAACATTCCGAATTCTGCTCCAACCAATTTGGTGGTGCGAATTGTCATCGACGACGACAACACTATTGCTATTGCTACTGCTGATGCTGGAGGAAAGGCAAAGCGTTTACCATAGTTGATGGACGACGACATAAAGTTGGTAATAATTTTATTTCTTTAGATAAGTGCTTGGAGGATAATGTATTTATCGTGGCATTATTTATTTTTTCTCGACAACATGCAGGTTAGCACTTGGCTCAACAATTCGTCTGGTCCTATTGATAGAAACAATAGGAAGTGCGATATGTACTGAGCGAATGTTGCAGTTGCGTAGAACAAGACGATCTCGAGAAGCTAGAGAAAGGAGACCAAGCACTGTGAGGATAATTGGCAACGAAGTAACAAGAAAGTGATCCAATTCAGTGGTGTTAGGCTCCGACTATGATGTAAGCACGATTTTGCCAACAGTTAACTCTCACCAAGATCTTGTGAGCATACATCATTTTGCACAATATGATCATAGAGAGTAAGTGCGACTATGATACCGAGAACTATGATTACATGATTACAAGATCATCCAACACATCAACTGTAGTATCACTTGTGATCTATAATAGGTCTGCGCCTTTATTCATCGATGTATTTATAAGAAATGCTGCAATCCGTACTCAGCCTACACACGCAACTAAAAAAAGACTTGATCTAGCATATTTAACAACGTTTCGGAGGAGAACACAATAACGAGTAGTATTTCTTAGTTTGTAAAAATTATATTATTGTTATATTTTGATATTCGAATGTAGTAAATTTTTTTGTAAATTTATTTTAGTTTAGTTCGCAATGATGTGATGTACTACAATTTGAATTTTATGATATATTATTTTTCTGTTAAGTGTAATTTTTAAATTAAATTTCATTATTTATTATTTTGTGTCAGAAATATCAAATTTAATTTCTTAAATAATATTAACATATTATTAATACTAAAATTCATTAAATATATAATTGTTTAATTACATAGATAAAAAAAAACCAAATTATTATAGTATTTAGTTATTAGTTAGCTCTTAGTTTAGGTTTAAAGGGTGTTGGTCTCACATACGGAGTAAGAGTCAAATCATTGAGATTTTGTTGTATGTGTAGTCAAAAATATTCTTTTTTAAGAGATCTAATCCTGTTGGTGGTAGTCTAATTCCGCAGTCTTTGCCTCCTCCCCGTAAAAATGGCGGCCATTGCTCTCTCGAGCTCACTGCTTATCTCGGCCGCTATCCCCTTTCCCCCCTCCTCTTATGCCGCCCCCAGGAGCCTAACTCTAGCAACCCACGGGCAGCGGCGGAGCGGGGTCCTGATACTAGCCGCCGCATCACCGGCGCCGGACGCTGAGTGGCTGGCGCCGCTGCCGGAGAAGAAGAGGCCGCTGTACACGCACAGCCTGCCGTGCATCGAGGCGTGGCTGCGCGGCCTCGGCTTCGCTCAGAGCGGCGAGGACCGCGCCGTCTGGGTCGCCGAGATGCCACTCTGGCGAGCTCGCCTCAGCCTCGACATCACCGATCTCCATATCAGGTTCGTCCCCTTTCTCTCTCTCCGCTTCTTTCTTGAAGCCTTTTTTTAATACTTGTGCATTGAATTATAGAATCACTCGAGACTTTGTGAGAGTATTGAGATTTCGTGATGTTTAAGTGCATGATTTCGAAAATGTTGGGAACTTGCGGGCATTAACTGGTGGCATTGTGTGAGACCGTGAGTGGCAAATTCTTGTAAAGTTGTAGCCTTTAGGTGCGGCTCTAGTGGTAGTAGCAAACTAGCAATTGTAGTTGTACCCCGAGGGGGGTTGTGATCAAGTTTACTTGGGATGCATTGGTGGTGGAACCAAATCATTAATGAAATGTATGTGGCCATTTCTTGTGTTATGTGGTGTTCGGCAAGAGGGTTAGATACAGAATGTGTAAAGATTTATAAGTTATAACAACCATCAATGTATGTAAAGAATTAATCATTATTATGCAAGAATGAACTTTTTGTGAACAAGAAATTGCTTTTGCAGCGCGGTTTGCCTTCTGCAATGGCGGCCTACGAAAATCAGATTCAAAATCACACCGAATATTCATATGTTTTCTTATCTGGACTTATTTGTTGATCCTAATATGTTGTCATGAATCAGGTATTTGAAAAGTGGACCTGGAAATCTCGAGAAGGATGTGGAGAGAAGGTTTAGTTATGCACTAAGCAGGGAGGACATTGAGAATGCAATACTCGGTGGACCTTAATTTTAGGACTCAAAACTACCGTTCTTTCAGCATTTCTTGTAAGAAACAAGCACATTGATATCAATATAATATCAATCTGTGCTCCTTTTTAAACGCAGTTGTGAGTTAGGCTGTTAGGGTTTGTTTGGTTTGTTATTTTTATAATTTTGTCAAAGTTTGATCAAACCATGACATGATCAAATTTGGTAAAAATGAAGATGTTTGTTTTTAGTCAACGTTAATCAAATTTTGGCAAAAATATAAAAAATTAGTGTTTAGATAGGTGTTAAATAACATTGTCAAAATTTGGTAATAATTTTGATCAGTATTTGGTTTATTGTTAAGTATGATAGAATAGAAGTGGTGGCAAATGTGAAACTGAAATTGACGTGCTAACTTTTGACAGTTATAGATTTCGCTCTCAATTGACAAAAAAAAATCAATACACATTAACAAGGCAAGAAAAATTAATCAAATTTTCACTATAATTTAAACGACAACTAAATATTGAATGTAAGATCAAAATTTGATAATGTAAGACATAGAAGTAAATTAAACACACCCTTGATACTGTTGTTTGGGATATTCATTTGCAAGATCTTGTGTGCCAAATGTTTGCCTTGCAAAAATTTTGCCTGTGTATTTTCTATCATTGAAAAATTGGTTTGTTATTTATCACTCAAATATGAATCGATATTTTGTATTTGTCATTATTATTTAGTCAACCGCTAGTCAATAGAATGGATGATATTTTTACTTGTCAAGTAATATTTTTACTCCTGTAGATAGAGTAAATATATCTCTACGAATAACTATAAAAAATTTGTATTTCAAATAGACAATACACTTGCATTAAAAATATATTATACGTAAATATATCTCTAAAGAAGTAAACAATATATTTTTAGAAGATTAAAATATCATTTACTCAATTGATTGATCAGTGGTTAATTCATTGTTAAACAATGAATGATAAATACACAATACCAATACATGTTTTGATGGAAAATAAGAAAACCGATTTTTTGGTACTAGATATGAAAGTTCTAGTGATATGGACAGTTTTCCATTTTGCATTTCGCATCGCTAGCTTGCTAATCACATCGTTGGACATGTTGGCACTGCTTAGACTGTTGACGGTGCTTAGCGCATAACGTAAAAATGTTACAAATGAAATGAACCATCTACTCTTACACGAAGTATGTTTTGATACAACACTATGACATAATAAGAACTGCATACAGATCTACAATGTTTAACGGCGCAAGTGTTGAGTTTCCCAGTGCTTTATTATTATTCTTCAGAGCAAACAGTGTACATGAAGTCGGTGCTCAACGATAATAATGAACAAATAGGTAGTGTATACATAGAAGACGAATACTTTAAACAATCGATTGGGCAAAAAAACAAGCGGAAGTCTTTACAGCTGCAGAGCTCAACCAGCTGCTATTACATCCAGTACTGAATTACAAGGGCAGTTTATGCCGCAACCTGACCAAAGAGAAGCTTCCGGATCTGCAAGTGACGAGTGAGCTCAGTTGAAATTTAGAGGATTCATGACAAGGTATATTGTAAATGGCTATTTGCTCTGTAAAACAGAATGTCCTAAATGTACTGCAGTCAGATAAACAGGTTAATATTCGAGAGCTTCAATACCCCCATGCTTTGTGTTTGTATGAAAGCTTCCTACTTGGAGCACGAACATAATTTTCTCTGATGACTGAATTAGAAAGTAGAAACTATCCCCTTGCAAGGAAACATACACAATCATGAAAGGGTGTGAAAATTCATTTACAACAGCAAAATACATGCTGTGAACATAAATATGTTGACCATTTTATTGCCCTCTCAGGTCATTCAAGAATGCATGCTTGCACAATTGAAAGAACCTTAGTTGCCTGCTAAAGCGTGGTGATGACTTAATGTAAAACTCTTTGAACTGATTTACATCATGAAATTTGTTTTTTTTAAAAAAAAATATTGTTGCACATGATGCAAACACAAGCATTGATTATTTCTTTTTTAAAAAATAGTACCAATAAATGAGTTAACTGAAGGCACCTCTGGCAATTTCTTGCGAAACACAACTTCCAGCCTTGCATCAAGTGTATTCTCGCACACAATCTTTCCATCTCGAGAAGCCAGCACAACACCTCCAGAGCTGAAAAAGCAAATAATTTTAACATAAACTGAATAATCATGTTCAGAAATTACCAGTAGGCAATTAAGATCAACAATTAGCGTGAGCCTATCAAGAAATAGTAGGGATTTAGAATCCAAACAGCAATCTGGATCTCATTTTACATATCAAAACTGGCCAATCTAGAATCACATGTTAAAACCACCCCATGTGCTAAAATAACACAAAAGCTGGATCACTTTTTTTTCTAGCAACAAGAATGTTGGGGTGATCTCGATGCCTGTTATATATGGGAGTAGGAATAATTATTTTCACACTGATCTTAATAAGGATCACACCAAAAACAACAGCCAGCAGTATTAACACAGGTAACCTTCTTATCCTACCTGATTAATGCCAGCAGCATTAACACAGGTAGACTTGATTTTATTACACCAAAAGACAATGTCTACTGTTTGCTAAGCTACCATGCCCATACATTGATATCATGTAGGTGATAAGGAAAATCAACATGCAGCAGAGGCAAGCAACTAAGAAAACATCAAATAGTACTCCACAAAATAGATTTAATCAAAAGATGCGTTACCAAAACAGGCCATGCGTGTCGTGATGGATTGGAGATGGTGGCAGGTACACCTTGTGGTCAACAATTATCTCCGGCTCATGGACATTTGCTTTTGATGCATATTCATTCTTTGCTGAATGCAATACAGATTCCACAAGATTGTGATCTTCTTTGCGGCAGCGAAGCAGTACAGCTGGCTCTTTCAATCGAAGCAAACCCTGTATTTGATCAGAGAATATGACTAATTAATTAGTCTGACTACATCAGAAAGAAACTCGGAGATGGTCTCAGAATAGCACATGGGCATACTAAATTTTATTGATTTAATCAAATAAGTTTGCATGCCACTCCAAAAAATTATGTGTGCAATCATATTTCAATGGAGAATAATTTAGGAATTTGAGACTAGACTCTAGAGAAGCTCTTATTAAACCCTTTCCTTTGTGCACACACTTTAGATTAATTTGGGTTTAGAAAACTTATCCCACGGTGTGAAGAGACATCAATGCTCCATTTTGTGAGCATAATATGAAGTTTCAAAATCTGCACTACTTCAATTGTGTCCATATTCATATGAATCAGAACGTGTTTTGATTAACCCTTTCTTGCAGATGTGAAATTCCTCAAGAGACTAAGAATCAGTAGTCATTGTGGTAGTATGTTCCAACATACTTGAACAATCAGTTCTTTTAAAAGGTTCTTGTATTCATGGTGGTTGTTGCTGACATGCAGGAGCTCCTTCATAGCATCCTCTTTCATTGAGTTAACTAAATCATCTTGGGCTTGAAGAACTTTGATGCGAGAAGCATTCAGCTGCATAGAGTACTCACTGATAAAAAGCAAAAGAAAACTTAATCAGAAAACAACTTGACAAAATTAGAGATATTGCTGCAAGAAATGATACACCTACCTAACATTTGGTCCACACTAATGAATAACGAAATTCTAGCAATGCACAATCTGCTTATATCTCATTTACATTGATGTGCCAAACAAGGTCTCCGTGCTTCAATTCTATATTCTGATATTTTCCTGTGTCATGTATTTTAGTCTATAATCAATCGCAGCTTGCTTTTTGTCCTTAAATTCGGCATATGGTTTCTGCAAAAATCCTTTCTATTACATTCCCCTCCCCACTTCCATAATATCTCTAATCGATACAACATTGGATCACAATTCACAAGCATTTGACAAATTTTCTGTGTCAATATAAAATCTTCCCAGTCAATGTATCGGTGAAGTTTGCTGCATTGAAGCTACAAAGCCACATCTATCGATGGAGCCTAATTCCAGGTCCATAAAGTAAATGTCTCAATGCAAATATTTCGATTGCCCACAGCTGATCCAGCATGTAAGGTTTAGCTAGTCCAAGAACATGCATGAGAAGACTTCTTTACATACCCCATTATAAAGAATCACTAGTCATTGCTTAATAGTGATTACTATCAATGTAACTGTGAGGAGCAGCAGTTCTTAGTTTATCCTTTACTAATGTTAAAGAGGGCTTGATAATGATGCACTAGCATAGTAGTCTGCAAAACAACTCTAATATATTAACGTAGCTTAGTATACATGGTGGAAAGTGACACCAAATTCAACTGTGGCCATGGCAAAAGATAAATGGTTCATAGAATAATGTCTCACATTTTCTTCCGAACTTCAACTTGCTTCTCTTTCCGTTCATATTCTTGCCTAATTTTTTTCTTCTCGGCTTCAACAAGTTGCAGCTTCTCAATGTTGAACTCCTACAGAGTTCTCAAGCAAATAAGTTAAACCTGAGAATAATATAAATATTTGCCTACAACTAAAACAAAGTAAAGAACATGGTTACATTAGCAACGTGCACGCTGATGAATAAACAAGACCATCATTTAAAAAATGGTGGAGTCCATTCCCAAAGGTGAATAACTTAATACAAGGGAAACAATAGGCTGTTCTCTTGCTTCCTTCAGGAAGTAAAATATTTCCCCGAACAAGAAAAACATGGGAAGCACACTGGGCCTGTCTCCTACAGCTAGTGATAGTACATCAAGTAATCAGAAAGAAAATGTAGCGCCCATTAGAAATACAAATACCACGACCAAGTGAAATAGCACTTCATAAAAAGCTAATACTCCCTCCGGTCCACAAAGAGTGCCGTTTTTTACACCTATTTTTGGTGTGCAAATGGTGGTTATTTTTGCTTATCAAGGCAAGCGTTTCCAACACCACCCCTATTGAATACAATGGCTACCTCCAAGGCTCCAAATTAATTCTTGCATGCAGGCTTGGAAGAGCGCATGGTTGTGTTGTTCACCATCACATCCTTTACAGGTTATGCCCAGCATGCATTGAGGCACTCTTGGTCAATGTCACCAGTCTCTGCCAACCACCATTAACCACGCACAAGCTCCTGGCCACGACCACCCTTTTGCAAGCTATCGTCCTCCCTCCTGGCGAGCTGCTGTCCACCTCAGGTGAGCCACGCCAACACCCCTCCCTCTTTGCACAGTCTGCTAGGCTGCACCCCCCTGTAGACCGTCGCTGCCGGATCCATGCGCCCAAGCAGCCACCCCTCACATGCACCGTCCAAGCTGCCTTGCCCACCCGTGGAACTGTCAACCCCCATCTCCTTCAGTGAGCTACTGCACAACCGCCATCCTCCCTATTTTTCCAGCCTGTTGAGCTGGCCATCCTCCTCAGACCTGCGTGCAAGTTGGCAGAGTGACTGCATCCAAGTCCACCTCAGCGTACTGTGCCTGCGTGCTTAGGTCGCCACCGTGGAACAACATAGCCGCCTGCATTAAGTGCAGGGGGATTTGGCGTTTAATTCTGATCTTTCTGTAGGAATTAGGGGCATTCTTGTCACTTTTGGTTAAAACAGCATTTTTTTTTTTGTATGTGCGATGAGCCGATTAGTCAAAAAATGACACTCTTTGTGAACCGGAGGGAGTTGGTGGAGGGGTATGACACCATTTAGTGCATTATTTATTGCACAAATCCATCAATCCATTGCATAAACGATAGTGCTAGCACAACAAGCAGCATTTCAGTTGTATTCAGTTTGTTGCACGGACAAACAAGTAAAAAGGCACACAATTATAGCAACAGTCCAACAAGACCGTTCACTGTGCAACCAATTCATCCAGCTAGCAAATCAGAGTAGCACCGAGTCAAAACTGGCTACCCAAAGCAGGAGCCCAACAGAAAGCCCATGCACAAACTTTGACTCATTCCAAAAAATACCAGATTACAACTAAGTAGACCCTAAAACCATAAATCATAACTTTAATCAGCAACAAAATTTCCAACTCGTGAGATCCTGTAAGTCTGTAACCCAGTGCATCATCGCAACAAAACCCAGTCACAATTCAAGAGAAGGAACCACGAGAAACAAGACAAATCTTATTTGCTGAGAAATTTCCCAAGGGAAGCTAAAAAGATCCTAAACTAGAATAACAGCATTGAACAATTGACTACAACATGCAACCTGCAAACCGATAAACTAGATTAAACAAGATATTTAAGAGTTTACCCAAATCTCCAATAAGAATAAATAATTCCATCCAGCCACTTCTAATTCATCTGGTAACTTCCCACAGCAACCAACTCCCAAGCTAAATTTCATAAAACTAATCAACACTGATTATAACCTCCACACTAGTTGCCCACCGTAGCACAAAATATGCACTCTAGAAATAGAAGTTCAACTATGACTACAACTTGAAACTCAGTATTTATCTATGATCTTCACAACATCTTAAAAAGCGTCTGACCGGTTTAGTGGAATCACCCAAACCATATGACATAACTGGATACAGAACTACAGGTTTATTTAAACACCTCCAGATTAAGACACAAATTAGAAATTAAGCATCTTCTAGTGCTCGCAAATGTATGCTCAAGCAAGACGCCAGCAATCCAGAAGAGACTAGGAAGGAACATGCTATCCAGAAGTTTATGGACGCATCCAGAAGCTTCTACAGTGTAGACAATGCATCAAACACTCTGCCACTTCAAGTTTCATAATCACCTAGGAGGTTTGCTATAAGGTTCTTCAGACCAGCAATTGCAAGAACCAAAACCGCCTACCCTGTGATCCAGGCCTCTCAAATTACCTGACTAGATAGAGACGGGCATGAATTTCCCACGGAGGCAACGAGCGCCCTTCCAATTGCACAAGTTGGAGGAATAAACACTCAGCGACCCGGAAGCTTCTAGATGCATCCCAGACACCGAGATCGACGCAAGCTTCTCGATCTATCTGGAAACTTCGAGACAGGTACTACAGATCTCGTGTTCCAAAATTCGAACTTAAGGTGAAAAATCAAGAGGCTCGGAAGCAAGGAAGGAGCTTCTAGAAGCCTCCAGATCGCGGCCGGGGGAGGAGACGGACGCGTGGAATGGGCCGGAGAGCGTGGCAATCGGGCGGTTAGAAACTATGGAAGCGTGGATCCAGAGGCTTCTGGAAGCTTCTAGACTCTAGGACAATATAGGGAGAAGAACTGACCTCTTCGGCGGAGACGGAGATCTCGCTGGCCTTCTCCTCGGCCTCCTGGTGGATGAACCGCACCATCTGCTGGATCTGCTTCGCCACATCTGCGTCGTTCATCTTGCCGGCGGAGTTAGATCCGACGTCGCCCCCGCTTCGTTACGTTGCTCCGGCGAGCTCTACGTGGGGGGAGGAGGAGGAGGAGGAGTCCACAGGAGTGGTCGGGCTGAGACTATCCTAGCCACGAGGGCGACGCGAACGTGATCGGTTTGGCTCCTTGGTTGCCGCTGCCTGTCTGTTACTGCGCTATTATTTCATGGACCCGGTCCATGGACCCCTGGACCTTTCTTTCCTTTCTTCACTTCACGAGAGTTCTCTTTAAATAATATAATAAAAAAATTATTGCATAAGTGACTCACGGTAATTTTGTTTTTTGCAAAAATAAACACCGTTTTGAATAGCGACCGGAGACTTTTCCAACCCAGTGCAAACTCAATTCAGTTTTTTTAAAAAAAAATTCAATTCAATTCTAATTGAATTGCTATTGGACAATTCTTTTGTAATCAATATTTTACGAGGTATAATTATAATGTATGATTCATTTGAATCAATAGATTTCTTTGTCAAAACGACTAGATTCATAAAAATGGATCATAAATTAGAATTATAGATTACAAGTTATTGTCTTTGAATTTTATAATTTTTCGAGATTAATATTTTACAACATATAACTCTATTTAATGATCTGTTTGTGTCAATTTAATTGTTTTGATCACATGCCGATTGGTTTAAATCAATTGTTAATTGGAATTATGTATTATAAGATATTGATCTCGAAAGAATTGTAAGATTCAAAAATAATATTTTGTTATTTACAATTTCGATTGATGATATGTTTGTGCTAATTTAATCGTCTTACTATTACAAATCTATTGATTTAAACAGATAATCAATTGGAAGATATTAATTTTGAAAAAATTATCGAATAACAGTTTAATTATAATTGAATTGATTTTTTTAAAAAAATATCACTGTGGCCATTCGAAATGACGACCATACTGAATTCTGTATTCTTAGTCCAGTGCTTGTTTTGACTGGCTACTGTGTTATTTTTTTGATGTTTTATTTTTATTGCCGTTCAAAATGACAACTGGGTTGGAAAAGTGTTCGGTTGTCATTTAAATTGGTGACTCACATTTATTTTTACAAAAACTTTTTATTGAATTATTTTTAAGAAATTAGTCGTTGTCTGCCTTGTTCCTCTTTTGTTAAAAACTTTTCTTTTGAAGGAGATTTTGCTTCTCCCTCTTCTTCTTTTGCCAAAAAAAATGGTTTTCGTACATGTGTGAAATACTGAAACTGAGGTATTAAATCCAGAATTAAATTCATTTTTTTACAATTTTTAAACTGGCTTTCGAATCTATTGTTGATATGGTTCAAATAAATTAAACAACTAGTAATCGTGAAATAAAATCATGTTACTGTAGACAATCAAATGTGCAGTAGTTTAATAAATGGGTAGAGGGGACGTGGCTTATCTCCTTCTCTCAATATTCCCATGTTTATATATATTTGTCTTTTAATGGTATGTGTACTAATGTATTTGATATAGATCATAATAATTCACTTGTTAGAAGATAAAAGACATATATGAAAATATCTTATGGAAACAAATAAATCTAATTTATGAATAGAGGCGATGCGAGAAATAAGAGGGGTAAGATCATGTAGTAGAATTATAGGTATCATCACAATAAAGAGGAAGTGTGGGAGGGGGGTGGAGATGGGGTGAGGCGTAGAGAATATTATCATGATGGGAAAGAGAAAGATGGAGAGGTTGAGGATGATAAGGTAGGTAATACTAATACTTACTAGAGATAGAAGGGTGTGGTGAGAGGGTATGGCGGCATGGGATGAGGAGGAGCCAAGAGAAGAAAAATAAAATAAAGTGGGAGGAATATAAGTTGTACTACTTTTATATTTAATAGATCTTGTAACAATTTAATAATTCTAATATATTAGAAAGCACATATTTCTTTCCTCCCATATTTCATCAATTAACGTGATAATTTTCTTTGTTAGTTTGCTTAAAAAGTATGGAAGCAATAACCGTACAAATCACAACCATATTCAGAGAATTTGAGACGTTTGATCATAGAAATGAAAGGAAAAGCCTTATATGTGTTACATGAACCTAATCAAGTTCATGTTCCTTGTTTGGGTCAATTGTTCTTGTTATCAGCATATATAGCTTTGGCCGTGCAGGTATTTATACATTTTTCTATATCACATACGTGTATGCATAAAAATATATACAAGATCGTATCCTGCGTATCTTATACCACTGTTTGGTATTTGCATACACATATGTAGTGGCTGAGCTAGAGAAACTTTCGATTAGGTCCCTTGCTTATAAATCTATTTCAGTGATGTCTCTCTTTGATGCCATAGAAGAGTTTTTGAACTTATATCCCGATACATCATTATCCAAGTTTTTTTTTCTTTCAAAATTTATATTGTTCTATGACCCATAGAACTATACTTCCAGCTCTTCACTCACAAAAAAGATAATTGTTGTTGAGAAGTTAACGAAAAGAAAGGACATAACTTAATATTCATTTAAATTTGTACTATTTAGTGCATATCGAGCTATGACTTGAAGTTTTTTAGGAGAGGCATCCAAAAATTGTCACCTAGAATGCGATACTAGAATGCAAAGCACGCATGTGGGAGTCAATGTCCCGATGCAAATACAATACACCATGCATCTTCATCTCACATACAAAGGCCATATCATCTTATATTACAACAGACAAGTAATGGTTTAGTGCATCCATGCATGGCCTAAGGCTAGTTTGATCTAAGCACACTTTTGAGAAAACTGGGTCTCACCGAAAAGACACATCACGTACATGATAGGAAGGGATGCAATTTAAAAAGTAGATCATTGGATGCATAGAAATCTACAAGCTACAAGCTGGCTTCTATGCCCAACAAGATGGTTGTTTTTAGTGTATTGGCTCTGTTTGAGAGGGATATGAAAGCAAAGGTTTGTCTCAATAATCTAATTTAGAGTTCCTATTAAAAGCATAATAGTCTTCGTTCCTCCGAAACTTAACAAAGGGTGTTATTGTCAACTATCAGCAAAAGGGGAGGAGGATTATTACCTGTCCCTGCTCATGACACGTTGATGTAGCCATCCTGGGAAGTAGATCATCCGATAAAACCGGATGATCACCAAATGGTGGAAGTGCAACCTCCCCCCCAGAAGATGGCTTCCCCAACACAAGTTGAGGATTTTCTGGTAGAATAGTCACCACTTGCTGGCCAGAAAATCGATCACCCAAACAAAAGCAAGGAGTGCTAGAGAAGAAAGCTGAAGGAAGAAAAGATGATTGCTCATCTTCTACCTTTGCTCTGATGGAAGATCCTTCGTCAACCTTGGGTTTCTTCCTTGAAGGAGATGGATCTTCAGGCATTTGAGGCTTTTGCTTGCAAACTTTCTTTTCATCACTTTCAATCTCGATGATGCTGTGATCTGCCATTAGGAGGTGTATGAAGAGAAGAATGAAGGTGACTTCAGAAAGGACTTAACCGTGAGAAGAAAGTTGTGAGGTTTTGCAAAACAAAAGACCCGGTATTTATAACCATCAAGGTGACGGTTCATATTTTAAATCACCTCGGGTTTTTAAAAGCATTTACAATTTTACCTCGGGTTAAAAAACATTTCAACAACGTCATCATTACCTGTCACGTAATACCCAGAGCTCGTCTCGGGGAACCAACCGACCCACTTAGTGCGTCAGTAAGCGGGGGATTTAAAGAGTCGGGTTAAAAATCCGATGCATGACTTTAAATTCGAAATAAACACGTCCCTTCGTTTCCTTCGAATTTGGGGGCTAGCTGACAAGGATTAACACCCGGGTCAATTCAAATAAATGCATTGTTGGTTCAAGGCAGATTCGAGCCAGACACGTGCCTAGCGGTGCGGACTCAAGTCATTCTGAGAAGCATCAGCCCGAGGTCGCAGGCCTTGCGCGATCAGGTCGCAGGCTTTGCGCGATCAGACCGCAGACTTCGCGCGGTCAGGACTTCATGTGCTATACGCGAACAGAATGTCCGAGATGTTGCGCGGTCAGCCAACATCCCGTGGTCAGAACATTCTCGACCAGGGTACTTGGAGTTCATCTGTCCGGCTGCCCCTATGGCGAGAATATTCCAAGTATCCCGAAGATTCCTCCACGTGGAAGATCACCCGTCATGAGGTTAATACGTGCAGTTATCCATGAATAATACGTGTTTAACCTGCGTGGAGGTTAAGAGCGATTCTCTAAAAACCGCATCCAACCATCCAAGCAACTGTCTAATGCAGTTACGACTTGACACCCTTTCGACCAGTATAAAAGGGTGGCAAGGTGCATCAAACAGGGGGATCGAACCATCTATCGAGAGGAGATCAACATCTCTAATACAAGTGAGATAAAACACATCTCAACCGCTCAAACAGCCAAGTCTACAGCCCAGATTAGATAATATTTACAAGCCTCCTGGGGCCTCTTTTTGTACACTTACATAGGAAAAACCTTCGCCTATGAAGGTTTTTTCCCGCTAGTTTGTAAACCTTTACCACACATAGTGAAATCCCAACAGGACGTAGGGCTATTACTCCCACCATCGAGGGCCCGAACCTATATAAACCTCTCTGTGCTCATGTTCTCCATTTTTCTACATACCTTCCCGGATGGTCATCTTGAAAGGTCTCGCTAATACAAATTTTGCATAAGTTCGGCTGAGGACTCCAAGTCCGAATCGTCGGCAATCCTGATCTTTCAATTGGTACCAGAGCCCGGTGTTGTTCTCATTTGTAGACTTCACCATCTCTTAAGCCATGGCGACCGAAAAGTACACAAGCAAGCCACCCATCTTCGATGGAGATGACTTTCCATATTGAAAGAAGCGCATGGAGACATACATCAAGTATCAAGGCTTCGACCTATGGAAGATCATTGAAGATGCATATGTGGAGCCTGCTGAAATTAATGAGTCTAACAGAGCACAGGCCTTACTCAACCAGAGGGCGATGAACTATCTCTATGGAGCCCTAGGATGGATTGAGTACAACCGCATCTCGCGGGTTTCCACCGCTCATGATATTTGGGTGGCTCTCAAAGCTTTCCATGAGGGTACCACTCAAGTTAAGAACTTGAAGCATGAGCTTTTGATATCTAAGTATGAGCAATTCACGATGCAGTCGGGTGAGTCTATTGATGGATTTTTCACTCATTTTGATACTCTTGTCAACAAGATAAATTCTGTAGGCAAAGATATTTCTGAGTCTGAGAGATGTCACAAGATGTTGCATTCCTTGACTCCAGTGGTTTGGCATGTCAAAACCACTACCATTATGGAGGCTAATGACTTAGATGTCTTGATGACCAAGTATTTATATTCTTCTCTCAAGACCTATGAGATGACTAGGGCGGCGGTGTCTCCTCCTGAATCTAAACCATTGGCATTACACGCGCACATCCTGGCTCATCTGGGTCTTTAGGGTCCTCATTTGGTTTTTCACTTTCTGCTCTTACTTCTCTTGAGGATGAGGCTTTAGATGTGCTTTATGATGATGAGCTTTCTTTGATTACTAAGAAATTTGTGAGAGTTTGGAAAGCAAGAAGAGAGAAGAGAGGAAAGAGAGGAGAGATCATATGCTTTGAGTATGGCAAGTCTGGCCACATCCGTGCTCTTTGCCCTACCCTCAAGGGCGCCACTAAAGAGTCAGAGAAAAAGAAGACCTTCAGTTTTGAGATGAAGAAGAAGAATTTTGGAACTATGAAGAAGGCCATCCACAAAGCCTTCATGTCCGCTCGTGATGAGCTGAGTGATGATGGTCTTGATAAAGACAACAAGGCTGCTACCTCTTCTCATGATAGTGAGGACAATTTCACCGGATTATGCTTCATGGCCCTTGGAGATGACGACATGAATAAGGATGATCTTGATTCCGACATGAGCAAGGTGAGTAAAGACCAGCTCTTAGAAACTCTTCTCGCACAAGATTCTCAGATTGATGCTTTGATGAGTAAGGTTCAGTCTTTGAAAAAGGAGCGCGATGATCTTTTGAGCAAGAGCTCGAGCGCCTCTGATTCTGATTCTTGTGAGCTTTGTCTTTCTTTGCATTTTGAGATTAATTCTTTGAGGCTTTCACTTGGGTCTTTGCATTCTGAGCTTGATTCTGCACGTTTGGAGCTTGAGTCTTCTAAGTCGAGTTCTTGTGCTTCTTGTATTTCTTTGCGGCATGAATTTGATGTCTTACGAGCCACTCCATGCACCAAGTGTGCTGAACTTGAAAAGGAGTTGGAATCCTTGACGGAGTCATTTGCCGATCGTCTTGAGAAGGAACTCCAGAACATGGAAACCAAAACATGTCTGACATGTGAGAACCTTAAACTCAAAGAAAAAGTTTTAGAAGATTCGCTTGTTTCTTGCCCCAACTGTCTTCTTTTGATAAATGAAATTGAATATCTTAAATATGTTTTGAAGAAATTTTTTGATGCGGAAAAGAACCTTGATCTCATTTTGGACACATCAAAGTGTTCCTTTAACAAGGAAGGGATCGGGTACATGCCTAGTATGGTCGAAAAACCCCAAGTGCTTAAGTTGATACTTCTTCTCTGGTTTCTTTCAAAGGCAAGTCGGGTCTAAAAAATTCTTCTAAACTTGGTTCTTTTAAGGGCAAGTCTGCTCTTAAGTCACATGTTGCATCTTCCTCCCGTACTGATGTCTCTGCCAGACCGATATATCATTGTTCATATTGTGGGAGATATGGACATCTTGTAGGCTTTTGTTTTAGGAAGACAAGAGACTTGCGTCGAGAGTTTGCCCATGATTCTTCTCAAATGCGTCGTCAACCCCATGACACGTTTGTGCGAGAAATACCCACGAGGCTAAGATTTGTTGATAATTTCTTTGATTCCTTCTCGAGTGGTGTTGGTTATGATCATGGACATAGAAGTTTTGGTTTCACATATGGTCCACAACATGGTGATTTTGGCTCTTGTTGTTCTCACGTTGGTCTTCCTCGTTTTGATCGATGTACTCACTCATGACAATTCATAAGGCCTAGCAGTGGTTCTAGAAACATTCGTGATCCTTCTTCGCGTCAAGCCTTCATATTTTGCTACTTCACGAGTATCCAAGTTTTAGATCCCTAAGTATGTTCTTGCCAGCTTACCAGACTCCAAGACTTGGATGCTCAACTTATCTTCTCATGTGTAGGTGTGAGAGAGAGGGATGGAGAACAAATGGATCGTGGACTCCGGCTGTTCGCCCCATATGACCAGAGATGCAAAATGGTTCTAACTCCCTCAACAGGCTCTCCGATGGTGGTTTCATAACCTTTGGAGATGACTCTAAGGGCAAAGTACTTGCAAAAGGTACAATTCGAGTCAATGACAACTTTCTTCTCAAAGATGTTGCTTTGGTTTCTTCTTTGAAATACAATCTTCTGTCAGTTTCTTCCCTTTTGGATGATGATTTTGAGGTTCGGTTTAAGGAGGGTTCTAATGTTCTTGATTCTTCTGAGGAGTTGGTTTTTGGGATTGATCGGACGGGAAAAATTTTCACCACTGACTTTTCTAATTCTTATTCTTTTGCCCCCCGATGTTGGTTGTTTTCACTGGCGCTTTGGAGAGTTGGCTTTGGCATCGCCGCCTTGGATATATTGGTTTTGATCATTTGACTCGAGTTAGCGCCTTGACATTGTGAGAGGTCTACCTAAACTCAAACGAGTCACAGATAGTGTGTGTGCCCCATGTCGGCATGGCAAACAAGTTGCCACTCCACATCGTCCCATCCTTGAGGTGAGGACTGAGGGGCCGGGTGAACTGATTCATATGGACACTATTGGTCCAGCTTGTGTCATGTATGCTGGTGGAAAGTGGTATTGTTTGATCATTATTGATGATTTCTCTCGCTACTCTTGGGTGTTCTTTCTGTTGGATCTAGGTAGATCTTAGTATCTAGGTTTTGATGATTAATGACGTTTTGGATAAATCCATGATGATTAAAGTTAATCTGAAGATATTAGATTTGATGATTAAATGAAAATTTAGATAAATCCTGATTTAGCACATGTAAATTGAATTGATTATCGGTAAACCCTGAATTGGATGTTTTTCTCGATTGCTGGTTTGATATTGATGCATATGTAGAGGATGAGCTCGGTGGTTGCATCAAACTTGTGCTAATTGATTGATCAAGATGTTATATGTTAAATCTTGAGGTTGATGACTTCAGTTGTGGATTTGATATCGATGCACATGTTGAGGGAGAGCTCAGGATGATTAGTTATCCATGTTTGTGCAAAAGGTTGATGACTCCGTGTTCTGGATTTGATATCTCTATGTATGATTGAGAGAGAGCTCATGATATTAGTCATCCATATTGATTGATATCATAACTTCAGTAGTATGGATCGTGTGCGCATTTCTTGTATCATATATGGATCTATATGATTGGGAGATTCATCCATTACTCATTTGTTGTTCATTGAAATTGGTTTTGTCATTTCACCGAAGAAAGAAATTGTTGAGTGAACTCCTGTGTGGAGTGATTTATCTGGTGGTGATTAATGACGAACTGCAAATGAGACTAATGTTTGCGCATTGAGTGTATATGTTCTAGTCTCAGAATGGTTGTAGGATGAAAACAAGCAAGGGCGTGAAGAGGATGAAGACGATATGAGACATCGCGAGCAAGGTCAAGCTTAGCGAGGACGAGCTTTGCGAAGACAGGCGTCGAGATGTCGAGCTTCGCGTGGTTAAGCTTAACGAGATCGAGCTTTGCGATGACGAGCGTCGAGCGATCGAGCTTCGCGAGGTCAAACTCCACCTAAGGTAAAATCCAAGATTAAGGATTGTTTTCTTAGGGTTTTACCGGCCTCGGTGTTTGGAGACAGACCGGGTTGATAGGTGTCTTTTTACTAGTTTGACTGTACTATTAAGAGGGGTTGGAAACTAGCAGCTTGAATCTATCTAGTGCGGAAGCTCAGATGCATTCATATCATCTTACACTAGTGTCTTGCATTGCCAGTGAGTCTAAGTGTAGTTCATATGCATTAGATTAAATGCTTTGAAAAATGCACTTAGTCGTGATCGCCAGCTGTTTAAATTGGTTTATTTATCTAGAGCTGGTCGTGGTCGTGGTTGTATTTACATATTCTAATCGTATCAGTGTTGATACGTGGTCGTGGTCGTGTCGCTTGTTTGCCGGCTTTCTGTTTAGGGTTTGGGCGTGGTCGTAGGAGTTCGGACTGGTCGTACCAGTCTTCGACTGGCTTGCGTACGCTCGACCAAACCCTATCGACCACCTGTTTTCGATGGGATGTCAAGACCTGTGTGGTCGTGGTCGTTGCTAAGTGACACAAATCACATCCGCGAGAAAACGGCAAATCCGTATGTGCAAATACTCTAAAATTGCATTTGAGATGGTTTTTGGATTGGACATTTTGACAGTAGGAAAGTTTCTGAGTTTTCTAGAAGTTTCTAGACCTTTCTAGGTCTTGCTTCTGTTGACAAAATTGTAGAGCTCTGAGTTATCTTTCTAACAAGTCAAAAAATCACCTCAATCGAATCTCTGGATCAAAAGTTATGCTTGTTTTACTGTCAGTGTGCAGTGGCCGGACAAATGCATCCGTCCGGGGCTATCTGTCCGAAGTGGCCGGATATTGTCCGAAATGGCCGGACAATGTTCGGCCTGTACAAATTTTTTGAGCCGAAAAATGAAACAGAGACAAATGCATCCGTCCGGGGCATTTGTTCGTTATGAGCGGACTTTGTCCGAAATGGCCGGACATTGTCCGGCCTGTACAAGTTTTTTGAGCCGAGAGTTAACAGAGACATATCTATTTGTCCGGACAAATAATATCCGTCCGGCCTTCATAAATTTCGCCCAACGGTCACTGACACGTTTGCAACGGCTGAAATTTTTGTACTAGCCGGACAGTGTCTGAAGTGGCCAGACAATGTCCGACCTGTACAACTTTTGGCCCGGTTTCTTGCAAACGGCTAGTTTTTCGTTGAGGCTATAAATACTTCGTGTTTGGCTTCATTTTTGGGTGCTCAAAGACTTCATTCTTCAGCTGAAAACCTAGCCAATTGAGTTGCATATGTGTTATTGCATTTAGAGGCTAGAATTGAGCCCAAATCTTGAGTAAATTTGAGAGAGAGCTTGAGGGAGATTGTGTGAGTGTTTAGTGCACTTCATCTCCATTAGATTGCTAGTGCTAGAGTGTTGAGCATCTCATTTGCATCATTGAGCTTCTAGCACGTGGTTGGTTCAAGTGGAAGCGCATCGGGCTTGTTACTCTTGGCGATCGCCTTCGCCTAGACGGTGCCGGAGGAGAGCCGAGATCTCTCCAATTGAAGTTTGTCGGAGAGGCCGACAAAATATTGTGAAAGGTGTGGTGTTCGCCTATCTGGTGTGGAGAGGAGCAACCCTAGTGAGATATCCTTCGTGGATATAGAAGCGAGGCTCTGAGTGAGCGCTTCAACGAGGAGTAGGGGAGACCGGGCGAGTCTCCGAGACCTCGGTAAAAATATTGTGTCAATTGCGTATTTATCTTTTGCATTACATTCATCTTGACACAATTGCTATATTTACTTTTGTTGCATGATTTGTTGAATAACTTACATGGTTGAATGCAACTAGTTGATTAAATTGTTTTAAGCCTCATTGTATAATCTAGCTTAAATGATTATCTTGTTGAAATTGCTTAGTGGGGAAGAAAATTTAAAAGCCTCCTAATCACCCCCCTCTAGTCGGCATCCTCGATCTTACACTTTTTGGCTTCCAAAGATGAGATGTTTGGGCTTTTCCAGGATTTTGCAAAAAAGCTTCTTAATGGTCTATCAGGTGCCATTCGAGCTATATGCACTGACAATGCCACTGAGTTCAAAAATTCATATTTCTCAGATTTTTGTGCCGAGTTTGGTATTGAGCACCAGTTCTCCTCCCCATATGTCCCTCAACAGAATGGCGTTGTGGAGAGGAAGAACCGCACCTTGGTTGAGATGGCCAGGACAATGCTTGATGAGTATAGCACGCCTCGTAAGTATTGGGCTGAGGCAATGAACACGGCATGCTATATCTCAAATATGGTGTTTTTGAGACCTATTTTGAAGCACTCTTCATATGAACTCCTTTTTGATCGCAAGCCGAGTGTCTCAATTTTCATGTTTTTGGTTGCAAATGTTTCATTTTGAAAAGGGGTCTTTTGGACAAATTTGAGTCTCACACTTTTGATGGCCTTTTTCTTGGCTATCCTACTTCTTCTATGGGCTTTCGAGTGCTCAATGTTGCTACTAGTACAATTGTAGAAACCTATGATGTTATTTTTGATGAGACTAGCCCTAGTGCTAGATCAGACATTTCAGGTCCCACAGGTACATCTGACAGCATATTTGTGGAGGATGACGATGACAACGAGAGTATCTATCCAGAGCTTCCTCCTCCACTTCTTCAGCCAGACGAGCCAGCATCACCTCCTTTACCCATTGGATTTGCTCCTTCCACTCATGAGCTTGAGGTGACTTCACCTATTGTCATTGATTCAGGTCTTTCAGTTCCACGGCACATCATTCAGAGGCATCCTCCGAAACAAATGATTGGGGACATACATGAGAGGACTACATGATCACAATTTGCTGCTTCTAGCTCTGTTGTCGCATTTTCTGCATTTGTTGCCTCTTTTGAACCCCATGATGTCACCCATGAACTCACAGACACGAGTTGGATTAATGCCATGCATGAGGAGTTACATAATTTTGAGCGCAACAAAGTTTGGATACTTGTTGAACCCCCGGTTGGTCATAATGTCATTGGGATCAAGTGGGTGTTAAAAAACAAGCAGGATGAGCACGACCATGTGATTTGTAACAAGGCTCGCTTAGTCGCTCAAGGGTTTTCTCAAGTTGAGGGTCTTGATTGTGATGAAACTTTTACTCCAATTGCTAGACTTGAGTCGATTCGCATTTTATTGGTATTTGCTGCTTCTAAACATCTTAAACTTTTTCAAATGGATGTCAAAAGTGTGTTTTTGAATGGTTTTATCAATGAAGAAGTCTATATAAAGCAACCACTTGGCTTTGAAAATCCAGACTTTCCAAATCATGTTTTCAAACTTTCAAAGGTTTTATACAGTCTCAAGCAAGCTCCTCGTGCTTGGTATGATCATTTGAAGTCATTTTTGTTGGAAAAAGGATTTCAAATGGGCAAAATTGATAAAAACCCTTTTCATCCTCAGGCATGGTAATGATTTTCTTCTTGTACAAGTTTATGTGGATGATATCATTTTTGGGGTTCATCTCACTATCTTGTTTCGAGTTTTTCTGAGATTATGAGTAAGGAGTTTGAGATGAGCATGATGGGCGAGCTTAATTACTTCCTTGGGCTTCAAATCAAGTAAATGAAGCAAGGAACTTTTGTGCACCTGGTGAAGTACACTCAGGACCTCCTCAACAGCTTCAAAATGGAGGATTGCAAGCCGATTGCAACCCCAATGGGTACAATGGCTGTGTTTGATTCTGATTTAGATGGAGAGCCCATAGATGATCAAGAGTACCGGAGCATGATTGGCTCTCTTCTCTATCTTACGGCTTCACGCACGGACATTTAATTTGCCATGTGCTTGTGTGCATGTTTTCAAGCATCCCCGCGTGCATGTCACCGCCAAGCAGTAAAGAGGATCTTTAGGTACCTGCATTACACTCTTGACTTTGGTCTTTGGTATTCCTGTTCATCTACACTAGATGTTAGGGGTTTCTCTGATTCTAATTTTTTCGGGTGCCAGGTTGATAGGAAAAGTACTTCGGGCACTTGTCATTTCCTAGACACTTCACTTGTCTCATGGTCATCTAGGAAGCAAAATTGTGTAGCTCAATCCACAGCAGAGGCTGAATATATAGCAGCTGGTAGTTGTTGTGCACATTCACTTTGGATGATCTCTACTCTGCATGATTATGGTTTAAAAATTGAGAATGTACCTTTGTTTTGTGATAACACTAGTGCCATAAATATTGCTAAAAATCCTATCCAACACAGTCGCACTAAGCACATAGATGTGAGGTATCATTTCCTTAGAGATCATATAGAGAAGGGTGACATTGCATTACACTTTGTCGATTTTGAACACCAGTTAGTTGATATCTTTACTAAACGTCTTGATGCTTCTAGATTCGCTCATCTTAGATCTGAACTTGGCATCATTCATCCTTTTGGGTTGAGTTGAGGGGGAGGTTGTTGCATGTGTACATTTCTTCATTTGTACAATTCCTGCATTTGCATGTTTCCAAAGTCTGCAATTTTCTGAATTTTTTGAGTAGTTTTACTCTATATGCCTACTAGGTTGTGATTTGAGTGTTCAATATGCCACTTTTATGCATCGTGATCATTTCTAAGATTGCTTGATAGTTTAGGAATGTTTTGAGCTTCACATACTTGTTATTTATGTCTTCTAGCTAAATTATAGCAATAAGGGGCATCTGTGCGATAATTTCTGGAAATCTGCATTTTCTTGTTTCAATTAAGCTGAAACTTCTCTTTGCACATACCTTGCACCATGTAATTGATATATGCAACTTTTGTTTTGATTCCTATGCTTTCATGTAGTCTTGTGATCTCTAGTTCAATTATGAGCCCTTGAGTTAGTTGATTAAACCGGGCACCTGGACCGCAAATCTGTGGTGATCATGTCGATGAAAGCTACTCATATTTGGACAGCTCAAAAATAGTGTTTCTTATCAAATAAGTGCTCTCAACCACACACAAATTCAATGAGCGGCATCGAATCCGCAATGAGCTGAAATAATCGCTCAAATGTGCATTTTAATTAAATTGAGTCAAAGATTTTGGTTACACTTTGGACTTGGAGCATAGGACACATGTTTGCATTGATTCCTAGCGTAAGTAATGCATTTCTCCCTCAACATGATCTTTGTATGTGTCTATGTGGAAAATTAGCAATTTTGGACCTCAAAGTATGCATTTCCCATGTGATTGCTTGAATTGTCCCGATTTTTCTTATTCTAGCTATTTAGTGATTTTTGCAAGAATGTTTTAGTTCATTTCACTCATATACTATTTTTCTATCTCTAGTTGTGGTCACTTTGCATGAATTTAAGTTTATTGGCGCTTCATTTCATGGTTTACGGGCATATTTTGTAAAACTATTGTTTTTTCGTTTTCACCAAAGCAACTTTCAAAAATCCAAAAATAGTGCATCATACCCTTTTTTAAATTTCATGCATAATCTAACGGGGAGGGCGAGCTTCCTTCATGATTAATTTGAAAAAGGGGGAGAAAAAGAATGCATTTTGGGTTGAGGGGGAGTTTTGCTTGTATCTATTTATTTCCTCACCTTTGTGTATCATCTTCATGGTCGTGTATTTATCCTTCTTCTATATTTTGGACCATGTTTTTGAGCTTCATTTTCTATTCAAAATTCAAATTAATTAAATTCAAAAATTATCAAATTACTCATCAAGGGGGAGATTGTAAACCCCATGTGATTGTCTAATCTTAAGTGATGTATGTTTTGAATTGTTTATGATACATCTGTTTGTGTTTGTTTATGTTGTCGTTATGTATGAACAGTGCTATGTGATGAGTTTATTTGGTTTTAGTGCATGTTGTAGGTATATTGGAGTTATAGTATACTTGCAGCAAGGATGGGCCATTGGAGTAGAGCTCACGGAGAAGCCAAAAGACTCGATTGGTCCAAGAGATGCCAGAGGTACTAGAGACTTGTGAGAACACTAAACATGACTGTTCCAACACTCAGATGTGGTGTTGCACCAAAATTGTCGAAGTGTGGAGGTTGCCGGTCGGGGTCCGGAATGGGAGAGACTTCCCAGCATGTGGCGAGCCATTCAACATCGAGGTGGACACGTGATGGCACTATGACAAGAACAAGTGGTGCTCATGATGCCCGAGGAATCAATAAGATGGTTTATGGACTCCGTGTGGAAGCTTATGCAAAAGGTTCTATTTACGAGCTAATTCTGCACTGATCTAGACTTATTCTCAGAAAAGTGTTAACAAAAAAGTTGTAGATCTAGAAATTAGCTTTCTAACAGATCCAAGAACGTCAAAACTGGAGTTCGGATGATGAAGTTATGACTGTTTTAGTGTCTGTTATTCAGAAAATGTAAATCCGAAAAATTTAAAAAGGATTGATTGAGAGTTGGGCCGAATTGGGCTTCGGGCCTAACCTCCACTAACTACTAGTTTAGTCACACATTGGTTGTAGAGACTACTCTAAGTGGAGATTATCTCTATATAAGAAGGGAGAGTGCTAGGGAGAGCACTCATCCCTTTGAGAGAGAGTTTTTGACTATTATGTTTAGCCTTTGAAACTTTTTTATTCTTGATCCTTTTCTTGGTTCTTGAATATTTTATAAGTTGTTAAATATTCTCTTTATTGATTGTTTAAATTTTTGTATATGCTTGTTTAAATACTCGCAATTGATTGTTCTAAATACTTGCATCTGATTGTTTATTGTTTCTTTTTATTTCTCTTTTTCTTTTTTATAGATATTTTTGGATATCAAGAGAAATGGTGCTATAATTGGGGATAGCTATATTTGAGATATCTGAGCACCATAGCATCTTTAGACCTTCTCTTGTTTCTTTTACTTGCTTGTTGGGAATTTATTTTGCAAAACCGATTCACCCCCCTCTCGGTTCGCCATCCTGGTCTTTCAGAGACAATTCAGACAATCACCAGAGAAATCATCGTGTCTATGGATCTAAATGACACAGAAATTTATACAGTTTCGGGCCCTCAAATTCTGAGTAATAACCCGACTCCTGTTGATTTTTCACTCTGAATATAATGGATTACAAAGAGAATGTATTATCTAGTTCTCAATTGTCTTGTTGGGAATTCTCCTCCAAAAGCCCTGCCCTTCTCTTCTAACTTTCTCTCTTACTTATACCTGTCAAAAGGGTGTCAGTTACTTCATCAAAGGGACGCCTGGTGGTTATCAACAGCTGCTGTATAGCGGTTGTCATCAGTTGTTATCGGTTGCTATTCGCCAGTTTACAACATGCAGTTATGGAAACTGTATATTTATCCGCATCTTCATAACAATTATCATAGATGGTTAACTTAACTCCATGATCTTTGAATCATGGTATAAATTATCAATATATGGTCGCGCACTAACTGTGACCATGTATTAGTAGCTGGCTTTATCTGTGCGACATGGGATGATCGCAAGCAAATGTCTCTGCGACCATAATACTTGCAACTAATATATATAAGACCATGGACTCTGCGACAATAAGCATTGAGGCTATAGAGTTCCATAGCTACCAAAATTATGGGAATTAAACACCCTTGATGGGTTATGTCTAGAATATTCTTGGATCATCCCATTATCTCTTCCCTTAGTGTCTGCGACCATGGAAAGGTAATGACAGGTAGTTTAAGTCTCTTTTGGTGGTTTTCTGTGACCATAGAAAAGCATGTGCAACCATAGAAAGACATAGGCGATTGACTCGAATAATAATCTTCGTCAACTAGTCCCCAAATTTGAAATGAAAAGATTTCTTTTTCTCGAAAAGGCGTTTCAAGTACTGAAAAGGCTACTTTTCATTTCGAATTCTCACAGAACCCAAAAAAAACTTTGGGTGCGCGTGTCAGATTTGTTGTGACAGGTATTAAATGCAAAATTTTTGTCGAAAAGAAATTTTTTAGTGTGATCACAACGATTGGAAACTCGAGGACTACTGCCTTAAAACTCCATGTTTTAAGTTTTCTTTGGCCCAAAACCACTCTCGGAATTTCCAAAGCTTTCTCCGAGCCTCTAAGTTTTTCTTAGTTCTTCTGAGTTCTTAATCTTTAGCGTTCTTCTTTTTCCCTCAAACCTAAATCAATGGCTTGTTGGATGCGCTCTAGCCACCAAACGGAGGAGAATTTGCTAGCCTTGGAAAAGGAAGGTTATCTCCCCTCAAGATCGCTGATACCATGGCGTCCTGCTAGGGAAAATGAAGAAAGCCCTGTGGTTCGAGAGGGCGAATTGGTGATCTTCGAAGATTTCCTTCGTTGTGGATTTTGTCTTCCAGAAAGTGATTTTTTTGGTAAATCCTTGCACATTACGACTTGGAATTGGTAAACTTAAATGCCAATTCCATTTTGATTCTCGCAGTCTTTCAGCATCTGTGTGAGGCGTACATTGGAGTTTTGCCCAATGTTACTTGTTGGGGGAATCCCCAGCGATCCCACGAAGTCCTAAGAAGCACCCGGTGAGATCCGGAGGGTCTCCGGGAATCCGGTGAGATCCGGAGGGTCACCGGGACCGGTGGCACCCGGTGAGACCCGGAGGGTCTCCGGGACCCCGGTGACACCCGGTGAGATCCGGAGGGTCTCCGGGAACCCGGTGAGATCCGGAGGGTCCCCGGGACCGGTGGCACCCGGTGAGACCCGGAGGGTCTCCGGGACCCCGGTGGCACCCGGTGAGATCCGGAGGGTCTTCGGGACCGGTGACACCCGGTGACACCCGGAGGGTCTCCGGGACCCCGGTGACACCCGGTGAGATCCGGAGGGTCTCCGGGAATCCGGTGAGATCCGGAGGGTCTCCGGGACCCCGGTGGCATCCGGTGAGATACAGAGGGTCTTCGGGAACCCGGTGACACCGTTGAGCTCCGGAGGGTCTCCGGGACCCCGGTGGCACCCGGTGAGACACGGCGGGTCTCCGGGACCCCGGTGTCACCCAGTGAGTACGGAGGGTCTCCGGGACCCCGGTGACACCCGGAGGGTCTCCGGGACCCCGGTAGCACCCGGCGAGCTACGGAGGGTCTCCGGGACCCCGGAGGGCCTCCAGGACCCCGGTGGCACCCGGTGAGATACGGAGGGTCTCCGGAACCCCGGTGGCGCCCGGTGAGATCCGGAGAGCCTCCGGGTCCATGAAGAGCTGTTGCTGACCGCGGGGCCCCTAGGAAGCTTGTGGCACCACGTGTCGAGCATCCAGGCCGTCCATCAGGCCAAAGGACGTCTTCGCCCTTCCATCCGACGGTTGCAGCGATGGCATTTTTGTCTTTTGTATTTCTTAGGGGCTATATATACCCCTCTTGTACCCTTTTTCAGGGATTCCAATTCATTTCACATAAACGCAATTCCCGGCTCTCTTGGAGACCTCTCCCCGAGAGCTCACCTCCCCAGCGGACTCGCGTCCGGAGAGAGCCAACAGGACTAAGGCCCCCCACTGGGACCCGAACCTGTATAAACCTCTGTGTCACTTTCTGTGTTGCCCGGCGGGAGGAGACCAGTAACTCGGTCTGCTCGCGCCGCTGTACTCGTGCTGCGCACGTCCGAACCTGCCGGGTTATCCGTAATACCACGACATTACTCTTTTCCGCTAATACTATTCTTGGCAAGTTTGAAAAGTACCGCTACTCCTAGGTGTGTCTACTTCAGGTTGCGAGAGAAGAAGGATTTCTTGCATTTTCCTCTTCATGACTCTGTTCACAAGTGGTATCAGCGGTGGTTCTATTGTTTGGCTCCTAAGGAGAGCCATCTTTGGTTCGCAAATCGACGACTAGAGAAGAGTGGAGAGAAGGATGTTGCTCCTCTCCTTGATGACGAGCAATAAAGGCAAGCCCAGGTAATCAAATACTTAATGAATAAGGGCTTGACCACTTGTAATGCGATCCAGGACTTCATGAAGAACCAGATCAGTCCTCTAAGGAAGAGGGATCATCCTGCCTGGGAGGTTAGGGCCCTAGAAGACGCTACCAGGGACTACCACCCGGGTAATTGTCCCCATCCTAGGATTGGTCAGATTGGTAAATTTTTCTCAATCTGTCTTTCCTTTAGGATTGAGTTTTGTTGTATAATTTTGATTATTATTTTTTAATAGTCTTGTCTATTTTTGATGTCGAAATAAGGACAAAGTTTCTTCTGAAATCTTATAACCCGACCAAGAAAGGCGACATTGAGGCGCCGAGGCCGTAGAGCTTAGTTGGCAATACTGATGAGTTTGGCCAGGCGCATCAAAAGGTATTACTCTTTCGAAAAACCTGTTCTTATTTGATTTTGAACGATAGTTTACCAAAGAAGTTCATTTTGGATTTGTATAGTTGTTTACGCACCAAGTAGCCCAAAAAAGGTCTACCGGCCACGATGTAGAATCCTCTGGTGTAGGGGTGTAAAACGATCAGATTCGGAGCTGATATTGGTTAAATCATATCCTATACCATATTTTTTAATCGGATACGAATACGGATTCGGAATTTCTCGGATTTGAATACGATTTGGATGTTAGTCGGATACGAATTCGAATTGGATTTTCTTTAATTCGTACGAATTCGGACGTTTTTCGGATAAAATAATTATTTTATATTAAATATTTGTTGATTAACAAAAGTGTTATTTTCAACTCATTTTCTATCTCAACACAATACAACAATACACAACATAAACAATTAAACATTATATTATGGTTCTCAATATCATAATTATGATAGCAAACAATTTATGATCATACAACAAATTATAACTCTAAACATACGACATACCAAAACAACATCACATAATAATCATAATTTGATCATGATTGCACAAACAAAACATAAGAAGTTCATAATTGTAACTCTCATCCAAAGTCCAAGTGTCCAACCATAAAACAGTAGTGGAAAGTCCAAGTATCCAACAAGGCACAATCAAAATAATAGCAACATAGTTTATAGTTCATACATGACTACAAAAGGCTAAATCTAAATCTAGCAAGAAGTAGTCAAACATGAGTTCAAGATAATGGCAGCGTGCTTGAGTTCAAGAGGTAGTTAATTTGTCACCTACTAAGTAACATGAAGTTAGTAAAATACTTGTTAAAATGATATCGTATAGTAGCTAAAAGATTTTTTTTGATATACCATATTTAGTTGTATTTATGTCATCCATGCCAATACTTTCTAATTCCTCCACAATTGAAGGAACATCATTTGACCTACAATAACAAAATAACGAAAATCAGCCAATGCACAAATAGATGCAAAATTTGATGGATTTTATTTATATATTTACCTTTCCTAGACGCTTTAATCCAATCTTTGGTGCAAATCAAGGCCTCAACTACTTCGGGTTCTAAACAACTGCGGTATTTATCAATTACTCGTCCCCCAGCACTAAAAGTAGACTCAGATGCAACCGTTGATATAGGAATAGCTAACACATTGCGTGCCATATGAGCGAGAATAGGATAATTTGTACTTTGAGTCTTCCACCATGTCAAAATATCAAAATTCTCATTTTTAGGCCATTTCAATAGTAGTTCACTCTCATACTTCTCCATTTCAGACTTCTCACTACAATCTTCACCAATATCCCTCAAAAAAGCACTTAGTTTCCTCCGTTTTGGCTCATCATTAAAAACATGACGACGAGAAACAACTTCACTAGAGGCTCCAACAGAAGACTGCACATCACTAATTGAGGAAGCATTATATTTAGATGCATATGACTCAAATAGGTGCCTAATAGTAATTTGAAAACCAGAAATCTCATCAATCCCATCATAGTCACACATGTTCTTGTAATAAAATTCAACCACCTTCTTCTTGTAGCGAGGATCTAGAAAACAAGCAACCGCCTAAGCAATGTTAACTCAACTCCCAATACTTGTCAAACTTTTCCTTCATTGCTTTTGCCATGGAAGCAATAAACTCATCACTGCCTTTTATCCAACCAATAAGCATGAGATTAATTTCACAAAATTCTATAAAGAACAAATTTGCAGTTGGATATAAAGAACCAGACAAGAGTTCAGTAACACCAAAGAAATTCTTTAAGCACTTATTCAATACAGTTGCTTTTCCCATTCATCTCTAGAAGGAGAACAATTCCCATATTTTTCTGGATGAAGAAAAGCTAATCTTTGAAAAACCTGCTTATAATAAAGTGCATCTGAGAGCATTAAATAAGTGGAATTCCATCTAGTAGCTACATCTTGAGAAAGACCCTTCGATATATCCAAATTAAGTTCAGAAGCTCACTTTTGAAACTCCTCCCATTGCAAAGTAGAACTCTTGGCAATCATAACGGAAGAACGAATGTTGTATGTAGCATGCCCAACTATTTTCAAACCATCCTTTGCTATAAGATTAATAATATGAGCTGCGCACCGAACATGGAAGAACTTGCCATTAGAAATTAGAGAATTATGTTCATCAAGGGTTGAAGCAACAGTTTTAGCACAAACTTCATTAGCAGAGGCATTGTCCATACTCAAAGCAAACAACTTCTGATCAATATTCCAAGCTATCATGTTTATAACAAAAGCATTACTAAAATTGGCACATGAATGTCTTCCTTCTAAATGCATAAAATTTATTATTCGTTTCTGAATTTTCCAATCATCATCAATGAAGTGACAAGTGACACACAAATAACCTTTATTTTGATTAGAAGTCCAAAGATCCATTGTGCAACTCACTCGACACTTGAGAGATAAAAAGAGATAAAACAACTTCTGTTTATCTTTTTTGAAAATATCCATAACCCTCTTCCTAGTGGTATTGCGGCCTTTAATAGGAAATGAGGGGGATAATGATTTGATGAAATCATTAGTGTACTCATACTCTGAAAAATTGAATGGATACTCATGCATGACAATGGCAAGATGATACTTGTACATACTAACTTCTTCATTGAACTTCCAAGCTTGCAAAGAATTTTGTTCTCCTACTTTTGTAAAGCTAAGAGTGCTTTGATGAGGAGACTTTTCATGTTGTGTTTGAAAATGAGTTCTGAGATGAGTCGTACCATACTTTCTCTCACCAGAAAACACATCCTTGCAATACTTGCATTTTTCCATCTTACTCATCACAACCTTGCCTTCCACTTCAGTCTTCACTTCTTCAATGGTAAAATGATTCCAAACATCTGAAGTTCTCTTTTTGGGTGCCCTAGACATCATTTTTGGTGATGGATTCCCAGTAGTAGCAGTCTTTGCCCCATCACTCGCACTTGTTCCAGCAACATTCTCACTCACAACACTTTGAATGTTAATACCTGCTAGTTTAGCACCACTACTAGATGCCAAAGAAATTTGTATAAATAAACAACAAATTAACCTACAATATTAGAATTCGTAACTCCAAATAGAATGTTGTTACTAAAATTTAAATACCTGTTTCTCTGAATTATTAGCACTTGCATGTTGCTTAGTACCACTTCCAGATGCCGACATTGTGCTCAAATTTCTTTTTGGATCACACTTGATTCAATTTATTTTACCTCCTGTTCAAATACAACACAATTCTATCAAACTCAAATGTGACACATGCTCATAAAAGCATTTATCCTAGCTCTTTTATTCAAAAAATGTTCAATATGAGAAGACAAAGAGAATAGTTAGTTCAGTTAGAAAAACAACACAGATTCAGCACTAATTTGTGGAAATTTTTTGTTAATAACAGAGGGACCTAGTTTGCTCATGAACAACTGGGATGGTGCATTCACAACAAACACAAAAACCAAAAACCTTTTCAAACTATCACCTAGTTCCATGACCAAACCTTTCTACTCCAGAGGCCCAGCCGCACCTCTTAATCTCTTATATCCTAAAACTGTATGTTTTGCTTTCTCAAACTATGCCTTCTCTAGTGCAAAACTGCAAATTGCTGTCTTGCCAAGTAAACTAGCCTTTTTTGCAGTTCCTACCAAATCATCTCCAAGTTAGACAAGGAGATTATACTCTTCATCTGCAGTTCTACACACATCTGATGATCTATCACTGCTCTACCCATCCAACCAGATTTTGTACAAACAGATATGTATTGAACATTTGAACTGGTCAAATTTACAAAATATATGCTTGGCAGCCATGTGTTGATATGCATTCTACAATAGTACAACCTATTGAACTAGTTCAGCTATTCAGAATATCATCCTCAACTCCTCATGTCAACAATTACATGAACTGCCATCTCATACATCTCATACATCTAGTATCCAGATCCAATTCTACAATTCAATCAAAATTAAAGAACAAGAGGAAGAGTGAAAGAAATTGAACCTCTACTTGCTTGTTAGATGAAGCTGAAGCTAATGTTGGTGCTTGCAGAGCTCCTGGAGCTTCGGTCGAGGAAGGTGGAGACAACCGTCCGTAAACCAACTTGCCGGGGTCGGGAAGGAGGTGCTGTTGTTGGGGTTGATGCAGGTGGCTCAGGGAAGAGGTGCAGCGACTCCAATTGGGGGCCGTGATCCTCAAATTAGGGTTTGGATGAGGGAGCCCATAGAACGGTGGTGTAGAAGGCGGCGAGGAGCTCTGGGAGCAAGAGGCGGCTTAGGTGGTAGCTCGCCAGCGTGGAGCTCTAGGAGCAAGAGGTGGCGCGGCCGTGGAAGAAGAGAATGACGCAACCAAAGAAAATGCCAAGGGCGCTGGCGAAGAAGGAGCGGCGCCAATGGCGAGAACTTGCTCGATCTCGCCGGTGCGTGGAGTAGGAGTAAGAGGCGGCGCAACAGTGGCCGTGGAAGAAGAGAGTAGTGTGGCAAAAAAAAGGGGAATGAAGGCTAAATTGTGTCGATGGCTGGGAGCCTGGGACCGGCGGCCAAGAGATTGGGCGAGCGGTGGCTTGCGGCGAGTTTGGACTGTGCGCCGGCGGAGAATTCGTAGCCTCGTGGTCATGGTCTCGTGGAAGTGTGGAGCTGACGAGCGGGAGGTTGAGGCGCGGTGGAAAAATTAGGGTTAAGCCATTGCATAGTGGGCCTAGGCCGTGGGAGTTTGGGACGGTGGGGAGTTGGGGAATCACGGGCCGACGGGCGTGGGGCAGGCAGCAGTTGCCCAATTTGGGTTATCGGATTCGGATGATCCGGATATCCACATCCAATTTTAGATATATGCCTTACTGAATCCGGATTCGAATCCGAATAATAATAATTAATAAATCCGAATCCGAATTCGGATTATTTCCCGGATACTAATTTTCGTACCAAATAGCTACTTTATCGAATTGGTAAATGGATATCCGCGGATATCCGCATCCTGTTTACACCCCTACTCTGGTGGTTCTTCATCAAAGAAGCCGAAGAAGGCTCCCTTTATGACCAAGAATTTGGCTAGGGCAAGAGCCTTACAAATAAACCCTATCACCCCTTCTGCGACCACAGTAGCAATGACTGCGACCATTGCCACAATGGGGGACCCTGTGGCAACATCAGCAACTGTGGCCACGAAAGTTCTCGTGACCAAGGCGGCAATGAGCCAACAAAGGCAGGTCTCAACTGACCCTCGCATTGTGACTAAGAGGGTTGTCGCGATAATGTCTTTAGCTTCTCAAATTTTACCTAATATGACTATGAATCAGTTCATGGTGGTTCAGGGAGAAGGAAGCGATGTAGAGGAGGAGGAAGATGCCTCCTTATTCAAGTTGAGGAGGACAAGAACTGCCTCTGATGAGTTTGCTCCAGAGGCATTGTCCACGCTCTTGTCTCCTAAGGGCGTGGCTTCGAGTTCTTGAAATTTTATGGGACTCAATATCATGTGCATATTTGCCTCTTCTCTAACTAAATTATAATATTTAGTCAGGAATAATTTATCATGCCTGTAATTGTAAGTACAGGGCTCCTTCATCTGTTGCACTGCCTACTCCACCAACTAAACTATATGAAGCCGGGATGGTGGAGGCTACTGACAAAGTAGCAAAAAAAGACAATGGCTTTAGATGAAGTTGCTGCGACTGTTGAAGTTGTAGCTTCACACGCTACCAAGGAAGAACCTGAGGCCATCATTGATGAGGTGGTTAAAGACATTCAATCGATTGAACCCGTTAATGATGGAAAAGCTAAGGTCGCGGTTGTGACCTTGACCATGGGGATGAATAAACAGGCAAGTACCTCTACTCCCACTCTGATTGAAGAAACAATTCCCCCCTCTGGTGTTAAAGAACAAAGAGAGGAGAGGACAGAGGAAATGGCAATCCAATTCGCCCAAAATTCAGCACTTTGCTCAGGATATGAATCTCTAGTAGGCGCCTCATAGCTTGGCTTCTGGCGCTCGAGGCCGAATTGAAGGAGGCCAAAGAGAAGGCAGTGATCTTTGAACAAGCATCAGAGTTATACAACTCTCTCCAGGAAAAAGCTGAACATCTCTTGGTGCTTTGCGAAAAACAACAAAACAAGATAGCAAGTAAGTTTACTTTTGGTAGAAGTTTGCATTACCTTTGTAAACTTTATGAATTCAATTGAATTTATTTCTTCTTCTTTTCAGCACAAGAAGAGCAGATCAATAAGCTGGCTGAAGAGAAAGATTACTTTGAGCAGAAGTTTATCCAAAGAGGAACCGATCTTGATAAGTTCTATACTATCATTGAGTGTCATAAGGTAGCCAGCAAGAAGGTCAAGGATACTACTAAGCTTGCTCGCAACGAAAAGAGTGCTTTAGAAGCAACTATCAGGAGTTGTAGTAGTATCGAGCTAAACACCTTCAAGAAGTTGAGAATGGTCGTAGACTACTAAAGGCAGATATTATTGATCCTAAGAAGGATAATTTAAGCCTTAGTGAATCCTGGAAATTAATTGCAGCTCAAATTGATTCACTGGTCGCCAACATTCCCGAAATTGCGAGGAGGTAGAAAGAGACACTAAAGTCTAATGTTGGAGCTGTAGCCTCTGCTATCCTCTGCAAGTTTAAGCATCACCATGGACCAAATTTAAATCTGAATCCAGTAGAGGAAGATGCAATGTTTGACAGCGAGGATCAGTTGAGTGCAATCATGGATGAAGTCAGGCCTTTAATAGAAAGTCTGCTTCACGAGCTTGATCTTTCTTAATGTATATTTTCATTATATTTTGCGACAATGGAATTATAAATATAGATGAAAATATTTACCTGGTTTATTTAAGTCTTTGTACCTTACAAATATATATATCATTAGCAGAAAATTCAATGATTGAAAATATGTAAAGTACTTAGTTTTCTGACTGAATACTATAGTTATATTTGCCTAGCCCTCTCCTGTGACCATTTATATTGAAGGCATGGTATAATGGTCGCGGATAGTTAAAGTAGACTATGGCTTGAATGATCTGAAACGTATGAGTAAGTCTCTTATGCGTTAAAAAATGGCTTAAAAAGAGATTCCTTAGCTATATGCGATCATAAGGTCGCCAAATAAAATATCTTAATATAAATGCACAAGTTTTTTGCTAACTGATAGCCACTCGAATGATCTGAAACATACTAGTAAGTCTCTTAAGCATTAATGATCCGGGAGGATCTCCAAGTCCTGATCGCATGTGGCTTCGCGACCAAGTCCTGATCGCATGCGGCTTCGCGACCAAATCCTGATCGCATACCGCTTTGCGACCTTAACCGTGTTCTGAAAGGATTCGCGACCATGGATTGGTCCGCGACCGGGAAAAGGAATTTGTTCCCTGTTCGGAATTGTAATCAGATCCGAATGTGTATAATTAAGCTTATCTGTTTAGGATTAGTTATATGATTCTAATACGTTTAGGTCTCTAAGTCCGATACGTACTCATACGATTGGACTATAAATACCTTGTAATAGGTCTAGTTTAGATCATCGAATACAATCGAAGAGTCATAGAACTTATTTGAGTTTTAGACACTTATAGTTCCTTCGACGTAGCCAAGTGTGCCTAACGTTCGACGTGTAAAGCCCTCTTTGAAATAAAGAGTTGTGCAATTACTTTGGGTTTCGGTATTTCCGAGTAAGATTTCGTTATTCTGCATATTAGAATCTGGGCGAACCTAGTGCGAAAACCAAGACTAGGTCTCAAACGGATCAAGTTGGTATCAGAGTGACTTTCCTATCCTGTGGATGGTGAAGACTCGCCAGGGTTACAAAACTTCCGGCGAAATTCCAGGCGATCAATTGACGGTTCCTACAGCCACGTCTCCGACAATATCTGACGATACCTCCGTTCAAGCTAACTTAGCCGAACAAGTGGCTAAGCTCTCCACCGACATGGAAACCGTGCTTGCTTGGATTAAGCAGCAGGCCATGATTGTACCTCCTGAAGTAGGGAAGGTTATGGGTGAGAAGACTGGTGAAGACTTGCACAGGGCAGACGAAGGCGACCACAAGACCGACGACCTCGCCAACACCTCCTTAGCTATCGGATATTTTAAAGTCGACGCTAAGATTGATATACCCATATATGATGGGGTGATCGATGCCGAGAAGCTGGATTCTTGGATCGACCAGCTTGAGACCTACTTTGACCTGAAAGGGTTCAGTAGCGCTCAAAAGGTCAAATTTGCACCTTTGAAGATGAAGAACCATGCTAAGATATGGTGGAAGGCCCTTGTCGCCAGTGGTGAAGCTGACGATCTTGCGTGGGGTCAATTCAAATGACTTATGCGACAAGAATTTTATCTAATGGGTTACCTTGAGGAGAGATGGGAACGTTGGCACAGATTGTATCAACGGCGCGACCAGACTGTCCAAGACTATACGACGGAGTTTCGGCGACAAGCAATGGTCATCGGCATCTCACTGTCCGATCCTCAGGTATTTCGAAAGTACACATCTGGACTTCAGAAATCGATCAGTACTGAGCTAAGTCTGTTCATAGTTCAAGACATCTCGACCGCGAGCATGACCGCTTTGGCGATTGAGAAGAAGAATAAGACCCGCAACGACAAGAACTTGAGGGAGATTTCAACCACGACAAACTCCGGAGAGGGTACCCACGATACGGGTAACACTTGTGAGCATTGTCATGTTGCTGGGCACACAAAAGAGAAGTGTTATAAACTTCATCCTGAACTGCGACCAGAAAGAAAAAGGAGGGATGAACCAAGCACACGAACAGCTATGGTTACTTCTATTCCGCTCACAGAGGAAATTATCCAGTTGGATTCGGTTGAAAAGGCAGACACGACCTTGTCTCTAATGGCAATGCCAAAGGAGAAAGGTTCGGGTTCATCAATTGACCACAACCCGACAGAGGAATTGTTCACTGTTAACATACAGGTGAAGCACGAGGTGGTCGCAACCATCTTCGACCCCGGAAGCCAAAAGAATTTGGTCTCCTCTGGGTTAGTTCGATGACTTGGTTTGCAGACGACTCATCATCCTCGACCATATCCTCTGGGATGATTCACTTCCGACGTGAATCAGCAAATCAGGAGTCAGTGTACTCTAAAGTTTGCAATATCTGCTCGTTACATCGACGAGGTTCAATGCGATGTCATCCCCATCGATATTTGCCAAGTGATTTTTGGAAGTCCGTTCTTGTACGATCGTGACGCCCATTACCACCGAAGAGCTCAAGACTACGACCTCACAAAGGATGGGATGAAATTTATCATCAGCAAAAACGACCACGTCGACACCAAGGACTTGTTGACAGCAAATCAGGCAAAACGGATTGTCAATGCATGCTCAAAGTGTGTGCTGAGCGTGATGCGTCCAGTTAGCCAAGGGGATTGTGATACATCGAGTATGGAAAATGATGGTTGTTTGGCGAGCTTGCCTGCAGAAAACAACGTGCTGTTCGCAGAGGTATATCGTCGATCACCACAACGACTAGTTGAAAACGACATGCAACTTGTCTCTACGGCGCCACTATTCAAAATTCGCAATCCTAGCTTTGGGATCGGTGATAGTATTAACCTCGACAAGGGGAAGGCTATCTGCGAGTGGCCAAGGCCACAATTCATGACGGAAGTGCTAAGCTCCATGAGCGCCTATCCATACATTCGATCCGACGATTGTAGCATTGCTCATCGTGTGTTCGTTCCAAAACTCCCAGTCGTTCTCTACGTCATCACGGTTGGTCACCAACGGGTGTTGGCTCCTTCTCAACAGGGGAGTCATGATCCGGGAGGATCTCAGGTCGCGTTCGCAACGGATTTGCGACCACGAAAAGGTTTGCGACATTGGAAAGGTTTGCGACCTTGGGAATGATTCAAAGACTTCGAGCCTTCAATACTGGATGATGAGCCAGATACTATAGTACCATCTGTTGAAGACTTGGTCTATCAACGAGACAAACCTCTACGTGAAGATGTGATTCTGAAAAGAAGGTGACTACCACCCGCAGTGGCACCAAGGAGACTTTTCGAATCGGTCGGAAAGATCAACGAGCACGTGCGGCAAAGTGGTACTCCAAAGAAGATGGACAAGCCCAATTTCCACATCTCCAGTTTGATCGTGAGGTCGCAACAGGGGTTGGCTCCTTCTCAACAAGGGAGTCATGATCCGGGAGGATCTCCAAGTCCTGATCGCATGTGGCTTCGCGACCAAGTCCTGATCGCATGCAGCTTCGCGACCAAATCCTGATCGCATACCGCTTTGCGACCTTAACCGTGTTCGGAAAAGATTCGCGACCATGGATTGGTCCGCGACCAGGAAAAGGAATTTGTTCCTTGTTCGGAATTGTAATCAGATCCGAATGTGTATAACTAAGCTTATCTGTTTAGGATTAGTTATATGAGTCTAATACGTTTAGGTCTCTAAGTCTGATACGTACTCATACGATTGGACTATAAATACCTTGTAATAGGCCTAGTTTAGATCATCGAATACAATCGAAGAGTCATAGAACTTATTTGAGTTTTAGACACTTATAGTTCCTTCGACGTAGGCAAGTGTGCCTAACGTTCGACGTATAAAGCCCTATTTGAAATAAAGAGTTGTGCAATTACTTTGGGTTTCGGTATTTCCGAGTAAGATCCCGTTATTCCGCATATTAGAATCTGGGCGAGCCTAGTGCAAAAACCAAGACTAGGTCTCAAACGGATCAATTAAGAAACCACTTATAAAGAGATATCTTATCTATATGCTACCATGAGATCGACCAGCGAATCCACTTAAATATTTTAGTAAGGTGCTTATTGCAACAAGCCCCCGGGCATGGCCCAAGAAAAGACAAGCCCTCGGGCATGGCCCGAGAAAAGAGTAAGGACAAAAATGGGAATGTAACCATAACATCGAGTGAAAAAGGTACTTTCTTGTTTAAGAATTTTACAATGAAAATGGAAAAACTTACACATAATATTTTCACAATTGGTCTATGTTCCAGGCATTAGATAAAATTCTTCTGTCTTCCATAGCTAATCGAGCAGATCCTGGTCGTGACATTGAAACCACCGTATAAGGGCCTTCCCATTGAGGGGAGAATTTATTGCAATCAGACTGTTTTGAAATTTTTCTCAAAACCAAGTCTCCTACGTGTAGACTACGTGTTCGCACTCTCTTACTATGATATTTACACAAAGTTTATAAATATGTTGCGGACTGAAGCAATGATTGATCACGTTTCTCTTCAAGGAGAGTAATTTCATCTGCACGTGTTTCACTTTGATTTATGATGTTTAAGTTATCTACCGAACAAAGCCAATTTGGATTTCAATTGGCAACATGGTTTCTACACCATAAACCATTTGGAAAGGCGTTTCGCCTGTAGCCCTACTTGATGATCCGGGAGGTTCTTCAAGTTCTGATCACATACGACTCCGCGACTTTAACCGTATTCGGAAAGGTTTCGCCACTATGGATGGGTCCACGACCATGGATTGGTTCGCGACCATGAAAAGGAATTCATTCCCTGTTTGGAATTGTAATCCGATCCGAATATATATAACTAAGCTTATCCGTTAAGGATTAGTTAGTTATATGAGTCTTTAATATGTTTAGGTTATTGAGTCTGATACGTACTCATACGATTGGACTATAAATACCTTATAATAGGACTAGTTTAGATCATCGAATACAATCAAAAAATCATAGAACTTATTTGAGTTTTAGACACTTATAGTTCCTTCGACGTAGGCAAGTGTGCCTAACGTTCGACGTGTAAAGCTCTCTTTGAAATAAAAAGTTGTGCAATTACTTTAGGTTTTGTTTTCGATCTACCTTTGGGTTTCGGTATTTCCGAGTAAGATCCCGTTATTCCGCATATTAGAATATGGGCAAGTCTAGTGCAAAAACCAAGGCTAGGTCTCAAACGGATCACTTGATGTAGTGCGAAGTGCCATAGAACGGAGTAGAGCTTTTCTACTCAAGCCCCCAAGCGCAATTTAAGGCAATCAAAAACACATTTCTTAACCCCTTGTATAATCTGTGCATTGGCACGTTCTACTGCACCATTGCTTTGCGAATGAACAACGGATGCGAAGCAAATTTTGGTTCCATTATTGTCGCAATAGTTTAGAAAAAGACCACTAACAAATTGGAATCCATTATCAGTAATGAGATGACTTAGGACACCAAACCGTGTTACTATGTTCATATGAAAGAACTATTACACCGCAGTAGCGATAATGTTGCGAACTGATAATGGATTTAGTAAACGTATCAATGGTGAATCAGAAAATATCCTAAAAGGGTCCCCACGGTCGGCACCAGCTGTCGACGATTGGAATCAGGGTTCCTAGTTGAACTTATACGAATTTAGTTTGTTTAGTAGGGAGACAATTCAGACAATCACCAGAAAAATCACCGTATCTATGGATCTAAATGACACAAAAATTTATACAGGTTCAGGTCCTCAAAGTCTGAGTAATAACCCTACTCCTGTTTGGCTTGTTTGGAATTCTCCTCCAAAAGCCCTGCCCTTCTCTTCTAACTTTCTCTCTTACTTATACTTGTTGAAAGGGTGTCAATTGCTTCATCAAGGGACGCTTGGTGGTTATCAACAATTGTTGTATAGCGGTTGCCATCAGTTGTTGTCGATTGTAATTAGCCAGTTTACAACATGCGGTTATGGAAATTGTATATTTATCCTCATCTTCATGACGGTTATCATGGATGGTTAACTTAACTCCATGATCTTCGAATCATGGTATAAGTTACCAATACTAACTGTAACCATGTATTGGTATCTGGCTTTATCTCCGCGATATAGGATGATCGCGAGCAAATGTCTCCTCGACCATAACACTCACAAGTAATATATATATAAGACCATGGACTCTGTAACAATAAGCATTGAGGCTATAAAGTTACATAACTACTAAAATTATGGGAATTAAATACTCTTGATGGGTTATGTCCAGAATATCCTTGGATCATCCCATTATCTGTTCCCTTGGTGTCTGCGACCATGGAAAGGTAATGACAGGTAGTTTAAGTCTCTTTCGGTGGTTTTCTGTGACCATAGAAAGGCATATGCGACCATGAAAAGACATATGACTCAGGTAATAGTCTTCGTCAGTGTCAACCTGAGTTAGACTCCACCTAGATAGGCTTCAATCCGATGGTCCTGGGAGGCAAACTCCACTGAGAGATCTTAGGATCGTTCTACACAAAAACTCTCTTCGCATCTTCAGTGGGGTCCGCACCAACACATGTAGTATTTGACTATTTGTGTAGTAACTCTTCTATTTTAGATGAGTCATTTTGATGGTGACACCATTGCACTAACCACAAGGACACGGTCTCATCCTAGATGCATAAATGGGTGTATTTGTCAGACCATGTTCTTAGGATGTTTAAACCAGTTTAACACACTCATTTATTACGTCAATTGTGTCAACTAATCCGTGACTAAAACTAAATTTAGGGCATAAATCCATAAAAGTTGTGTTTATATTTATTATAACAAATTCATTTACAACTCTAATCATATCATGTTATCATATTGTGTCAAAACTTAGACATCTATACCTCATTTCGCAACAATTTCGGTCACACGTGATTTGAGCTTATTCCAAAGCACTTTTCTATCTAGGGAGCCAAAATTCTCTTTAAGAAAACATAGATGTGGTTATTGATCTGTTGCTACTATTGAGCTCGTCGTTGTCCACCAAGGCTGTCAATACAAAATTTTGGAAGAGGCAATTAGGTTGCATTGTTTGGCCATGCTAGTGAAAGATAAAAAAAAGTGGGGTTTGGACAAGACTCTTGGTCTCTAATTGTGGTCAAATCAATCTTTCCGATAAATCAGATACATTTAATAGTACTATTAAAATTGTAATTAACTAATATTAAAAGAATTTTTAAAAATAGATTCAAAGTGGTTAAGATATATTAAGAATTATTTAGGTTTGATAAATATAACTTAATAATATGATTCTTATTTATATGTGTGCTACCAACTAAATAACATATCATATTAACCTATACCGATCATACTATAAACTAAACAACTTCTAATTACATTTTCTATTCTGTCACGACTAAACAAAATAGTCTCCGAACTAGGAAGAAGTTATGCAAGCAAATGGATATTGTGAAGGATGGGTTGTGCCCTTGGCGCTCAGGGTGAACAGCATATGTTTCAGACGTATGGTCGTCATGTCAATTGAAAGTGCCCATTCTGCATTACAGAACTTAAAAACGGTCCAAAACTACAAACGCAAGCGATGTCATATGATTCGTGGTGTATGATTATCACACACGCAACTCATAAAACACAAGTGACACGCTTGCTTTGAACCCATGAGGCCATGACTAGGAGCACGCGCTCCAATCGACTGGGAGAAACGGACGCCACGCGAGCATTTCAATCTGCTTAAACATTTTGTTTAAAAATCCTATCTGCACTATTGGATGTAGCTGGTGTTCGGTCGAGTTGACCTATGGTTTATTTAGTGGATTAGCTAAACAATTTTACTTGGATTGTCTGGTTAAACACCTAGTTTAGTTTTATATTTCAGCTAATCTTGTCCTTTTCTTTTTAGTGTAGGTTGAGTTTGAATACAAAATTTTTTGAAATGGTTGATGAATTTTTTTGTTTTTTGATTTTTTATTTGCAATAACTACTATATAAATATTTTTATTGTACTTTTATTTTTTTATATGTAAAAATTGTGAGTACCTTAATATATTTAAATTTTTTTTTTTGTATATAAGAGTTGTGAGTGGTTTAGTCAAACTTTTTTTTTATAACCATCTACTATCTTTGCTCTTTACAACTTGTCTATTTAAAAGAAATAATTTGTATCTAAAAGAATACTCTATTTTATATTTTTGAGATAATCTATAATTCTATCTTCCAAAAAATACCTAATATAGAATTTTACGGACCACGGTTCTTTCAAATGACATAATCATTCTTCCTCAAAAATAGTTGGGAGATCTTGACCTCGTTTCATCTCGGTGTTTCATTAGCTTCAATGGTTGTGCAAAATTTTTAAAGAGAAGCATAGAAGCACATTCTCTTATCATGTTAACCACAAGTGTTGGGATATAATTATAATATTATTTTATTTTTAAAAAACTGTACATAAAATTAAAATGACATACAAAAAGCATGAATGGAATATATGATAATTTGATGTTGGTAACACAATACTAGTATCATTCTAATGAGTGGAAAGTATTTTAATTGGTTCACGTTCTCATCGAATAAATAACTAGTTTGAAACTTACTTGACTAAAATTTGTTTGATTTATTTCCTATCGTGACTGGATGAGTCAGATCTAGAATTTTTATCTAGGCTTATTAAAAAATTTCATACACTCAAAATTAAGTAAGAAAGTTTGATATGCAAGTTAGTTTATCACCAACAATTCAAGTCAATCTCAAACACGCCTAGAAATTAGGCAAAAATTCTTAAAACTTCAAAACAAATCTTGTCGTGGGGTTAATGATCTTTAACAACGAGTCATAAGAAATCAACAACTCAGAATGATTGTGTGATGGATCTTATTGAGTTAGACGATCAAAAAAATGTGACATAGGAGATTTATATAGGTTAAAATTCCCTTCGAAGATGCGATCCAAGTAACAAGGCTCCAAGCTTTGTTTCATCATGGGAGCCGTTAGTCGGGTAGTCGTTATCTAGGCTATCCGTCGCCTGAATGATGTCCCTGATCACATCTTCAGAGGGAATCTCCAACAAACCTAAAAAATACCTAGAAACCAAATATATTTTTGAGAATACAAATCAAATAACATCTGTGATTTTGTATCCTAAGGAACTATTACCTCTATTTTCAAATAGTTGTTACATTTGATTTTTTGTGAGCAATTTTGACCATCAATATATCATAAGTTATAAGTATCTACATCAGACATATAAAATAATATAGATAGATTTCTCATCAAAAATGTTTTTACAATACAATATTTCTGTTAATATGTTATATCAAAATTTATGATCAAAATTACTAGTATGAAAATAAAAAATTGATAGCTATTCGAGATGGGAGACATGAATCTACTCTCAGAAAAGCACACGGCCGCGCCGGTTTTACATGAACGCTGGAATGGGCGGCATCTTATCGGATCACATGCTGGATCTGGTGAGATCGGATCCGCAGCCACTGGCAGGTGTACGACGCCACGACTCAACTTTTCCTGCATGCGTGTAGAAAGTGGAGAAGCTTCCGTGGTGGTGGGCCCACGACGGCAACAGCCACCACGTCATCCACGTGACTTGGATACCTTGCTGGCCCTCGAGGGGTGCGGGGGGACGCGTAGACCGACTCACAAGTTGACACGTGTACAGCAGTGCATGACAGGGTGACGGAAGAAATAAACAAGGCAAAATTACGTTAAGAGCCCACTACTGTTTGAGACTTTTGAGTTTGTTGAAATGAAGGCACTATTGACTATACTCTCATTTTATTGGTTTGAACCATTATACTAATCAAATTTATTAAATTGAGTCATTTTATTAGTAGACGAATGGACAAATAACATGACATTTAATAGACATCACACAAATTACTAGATCTTACATAAAATACTAACTTATGAAAAAAACCAACAAAAAACATGATCCTAAAACTTTGTGTCCATCACATTTTCTAAGATGTTTTTTTTTCTCTATGTAACATAAGCATTTCATTTATAATATAGCAAACCATGTGAATCTACTAAGTGTCATGTTATTTTTTCATTTGCCATATTAACATAAGAACTCAAGTAAATTAATACAACAGGTATAGAGGTTTCAATCAACAAAATATAAAAATTTGATTGAGCAACATAAAATACTATAGGGATCTCTTACGTAATTTTGCCAATAAACAAATGGCTCGATCCTGACACAATTTGCCAACGTCACCCGCCACCTGCCCATCTACCCAACTACCCAAGCTTGGCACTTTAAATTATTGGTCCATAAGTCATTCACATCATGTTTAGCAAAGGAGTATACAAAATACTCCTTTTATTTAACAGGAATGATGGTACTATATGAGAGAGCTTTTATAAATTTTGTATGTAGAAGCAAAAATGCAATATAATTTGTAGGTATAAATGCATGATTTATGTTCGATAAAACATAAGAGACTTACAAATGAAAATACAGATAGTATTATGCCATTATATGTTACCCAGGAAAAAGTATTATGTCATTAATTTGATTTAAAAAGATATTTTATATCTCTTTTGTTAATTAAGTATATATTTTGGGGTGTGATGGTTCTAGTAAGGAAGCACCCAGGAAGAAGGTGCTACATAAAATTCTAGTTTTATTTCTTGGGGTTTTGTATGGAGCAAGTATTTGTTTTTTTGAAAAAAATTTTGTAGCTCATATTCTTCCTCCTCTTTCTTTCACATTGCCACCACCTCCCTTCCTCCTTATACTCCTCCTCTCCCTCTCCCTCATTGGCCACCGTTTCCACTTACTGTCACACGGTGCCACAATTGTCTCATCTTATCATCCTGAATCTACCTAGTTGTCAAGTCGCCGCCACGACTAAAGAACGGATTAGGTGAATTTTAGAGAGTTAAATTTTTTAAAAAGTTTGATCCAAGTATAGAAAAAATATATACAAGATAAAAAATAAGATACTTGTTTCTTAGTAAAAACTCTTATTTCTTTGTCTGTAATCCTTAAAAAGAATTTTTATTTTTTGTTACTACTTACTATAAATGCGTAATATGTTTGATGGTCCTACACAGAAGTCCTAATGTGCCATTTTTCTTTCGAAAATGTATAAGCTGACGCTGATGGTATCTGTAATCTGTTCGCTATGTTAATCACTCTATGGTGTATGCCTATCCGATAAATACACCGATTTTACTACCATTTATTTGTTCCAGCACAAATATATTTTTATTGCATTGCAATTCTCACAGTAGTTATTAAGACTGACTAAGACCTTCTCCAACAGAATTAGATCTCTATATCCTCATATACATATCTCCCTAAAAAAAATTCCATACCTAAATTTCTACTCTCTCCAACAGAATCTCTAAACCCAAAAACAAATAGGTAGAGGAGAGAGAATACCTAAATTTACTAATTCTCTGCAGTAATATTTAAAATAGAAATCGAGATAGGTATTTTGTTGGAGCAAGAAAGGTATTAATGATACCTAAATTTTAGGCTATCAATCCTTTTAGATGTTCTGTTGGACAAGGTCTAATGAGTCCTGTTACCTAAAAAATCTGCAACAATAACTGCACTGCAAAATATCTTAAAATGAACCATATAAATTATCCGTTGACCAATATAATTTGAAACATTCTTTACGAAGTATTGGACTTGCATTCATATTCTCTATATTTAAAAATAATAGGTATAAATATATGTTTTAAACCATTAAATTAAAAATTAGTATTTTTGGTAAAGACGGTGAGATATGAAACACCTTAATTTCTTATCTATATTAATATAGGCTAATTAAATTCTGATTACCGATATACTTCAATTTTTTTTATTTTTAAAGAAAATTGATCCAAATACAAACACCTTGTGTCGATAGGTCCAACTTGCAAGGGCCAATCGCATCCAATGCTGGGGTACACCAACCAAGGTCCCTAGCGAATTGCTTGTGTCAGAGGCCACCCCAGTATCCACGTTGACACGTGTCTTATGACGTGGCAACTTCCTTTGGCGCCCCACCCTCCCCCTTCCCCCTCCCCCCCTCCCCCCTCCCCCCTCTGCCTCTCCCCCTAATCTCTCTGTACACCGCAACCCTCTCAAACACCCACCCACGCAAAGCCACTCGCCTTCTTCTACCTCACCTCTCTTACCACACACACCTCCCCCCGTAACCTCTGGTCTTCTCCATCGGCACTCGCCGCCCGTACTGCCGCCAAACCTCCCACTAGATTACGATCCAGGTACGAACAATTTCTGTTCCGTTCATGCGCAATGCGCACTTCGCCTCTTCGTCTCGCCTCGAAATTTCGTGCCACCAGGCTTCGCGAAGGTTCTAGAACAGTAGAACATGTATGCGCATGTGGTTTAATCTGTTTCCCTTTGTTACGTCCGGATCCTGTAGCTTCGTCGAGTTCCCAGGTGAATCTAGTGGCGATGTCCAGGCGGCATATCTAATGTTGTAATTCTTTTTTGAACAAAAAAGAAAAAAGATGTTTTTTTTAACGGAAAGAAGAGAGAATTTTGCTATACTCGTGAGTTAGTGGGGGTGGGGGGACCAGTGCAATCTCTGTCCAATTCTTCGTTAAATAAACAGCTCGATACATTAGGCAAATTAACAAGGAATTGGGTGGAAGAGCCTGATTGAACTAGTCTATGTGGTGGAGTGGCTTATGAGCTTTAATTTTAGGTAGAGAGGCTTATTGCGTAAAGTGTGATAGTAGATTAGTAGAGGGTCTTTGTTGCAATTGTGTCTTCTTGGAATGGGCCTTGTCCTCTTTGGACACCAATGCCTCTCATTATGGGGAGAGAAAAGTTTTCAGCTAATCTGGTCAGCTCTTCGCTGGAACCGCGTATGGATGATGAGGAGATTGTTCCTGGAAAAAGAGAGGACAGGACCGGTGTGGTCTGGAGTATGGGATAATATAATTGTGGGTGCTGTAATCTTGGATTTAGTTGATGTTGCAGTAATCTCGCGTTTAACTTATTGTCGGTTCTGAAATTTGGAAGCAGTAGTTTTATACTCAGATTTTAGATGAGGATATCTAGGGAGGTATTATGATAGCTGCAGCCCATTGCAACTATGATTATGGTCAACATGAAACACAAGCTAATATAGAGCAGTGCTTTTATGCTTTTCAGAAACTAACTTTCATAAATCCTAAAGCAATAGAGATAGTAATAGGGTAGCGGCTAGTTGCAAATCAGACTCTTGGTTTGCTTTCAAAGTTGTGCATTTATTTTTTTGGAAAGTATTGAAACACTTCTTGCTAATATATTATGGCGTCAGGATACTACAGTTTTTGTGTTTTCTTCTTTCCAGACAAAATGACATCTGCAATTGTGTGATTTATCATGCAAATTGGATTCTGAAAGAACTTCCATTACAGTCTGGCAGTCTGCTAGATGATATGTTGTGTTGCACAACTTGCTAATCTGTTTGTTTTCATAAAAAAAAGGGTAGAATTTTGAAGTCAAAAGTAGCATGGAGCTAAATGCCTTCCATTGTTTTGTTTATCACACACTAAAGTTATTTGATGAACAGAAAAAGTTCCTGTGTTTAAACACAACTTTACTTTGCAATTTCTACCATTCCTGTATGGAGGTTGTAGAAGAATAAGTACATGATCTAACTTAAAAGAACAATGGATATATTTGTTAGCTGCCTATGCATGGTTAGTGATAAAATCATCAGGCAGAGAATATATAGTCTTTCTATACATAAGGATAACTTCATAAGAAGTTGTGATAAAGACTTAAGAAAAGTTCTATGAACAATGACATAATATGTCTATAATATTTTATAAATGTAGGGAAGTTGGAAAAAGTTTCTTACATCGCATGCCAACATTACTTTCAGTAAAATGACAATTTTTGAGGCACATATTTTTTTGTGGGTGTCATTATATGTCGTACTAATCTCAACTTTACTGTAACAAAAATATGCAGGCATTCAGGAAAAATCATGGGGCATGGTGAAGCTGTAGTTACTCAGAAGTCTGGAAAAACACCATCACCTCCTAAGGTAAATATTTATAATTTAATCAATGTAGTACCAAGATATTTCACATTGATCATAGCTTGATCTCTGTGGAAACAAGACATGATCTATGGAACCTAGCCAAGACCAAAGATGGATGACCATGGTACACAATGAGAATTGTCCAAGATAATGAATAAGTAAAATCATTTTGAGGACAAGCCTTGCATTTTTGCATGCAGTGCCTTTTATCCATGGTTATTCTTTTTGTTTTAGGCGTTACATGAGCCAAACATAATTTTCTGGGTGGGCTATATTAGTTAGATGGTGGGGACTTGCTTAAAGCTGAAGTGTCTAATTATCTTCTTTTGCAGGATCAACCAGCTTTTTATCCATACCTTGATTGGTCAACTATGCAGGTTGAGTACTTTGCAGTTTCCCCCTTGATGCCAAGATTGAAAATATACGTATTTAAAGTGTGCTCATCTCAGCAGGCATACTACGGCCCTGGTGTCTTGCCACCAACATATTTCGGTCCTACAATGCCCTCTGGTCACGCACCCCCACCCCTACCATATATGTGGGGACCTCAGGTATTTGAGTTTGATCTCTCTATGAGATAATGTAGTGCACATTGTAGTGAATCTAAGCTCTCTTACTGCATTTCTGCAGCCTCTGATACCATCCCCTTTTGGGAAGCCATATGCTGCGATATATCCACATGCTGGAGGTTGCTCGCATCCCTTTGTGCCCTTAGTAAGTAGGACATTGTTGTGTACTTCTGTCTATTTTTCCCTTGTTCCCTAGTAGGTAGGACATTATTTTGTATGTCTGCCTACTTTTGGCTATTGGAATGAAGTCAATTGTCATTTTATAAAAACTAATAGCGAAGGTGTTAAAAATCAAAACTTCATTATCACTAGTTAATGATGTGAAATCATTAATTAGCGATATGAAACCATTAACTGATAGAAAATTGAAATGAACGATGTGCATCTAGTGCTGTCTGAAGGTAACCATGCTAATCAAGTTCCAGGATGGGGCATTTTGAGAAAGCCTTGGTTTTCTAACAAAATACCCAAACCAACATGAAAACTCAGCTTGTATACTTCTGTTTTAGATGTTCTTGATTCTGTTAATTTTGTTGATTGTTTTGTACTATCTTGTTGCCATCAAGATGGTAAATCCATTGAGCACGGAGCCAGCAAAGTCTACAAACAGCAAGGAGGAAAATCCAAATAAGAGACTAAAGGAAATTGATGGGACCGCTGTATCGGTCGGCAGTGGCAACAGTGAAAAAGCAAGGTGATACAATTTTGTCTCATTGATTGTGAATTTGAATGATCATTTCTGGCACATGTGCATTGTTTTTGTCCTGTGAACTGAGTTCTTGTGCATCTGATTTTGTCAATGTAGTGAGGATTTCAGTGCTGATGGCTCTAGTGATAAAAATGACCTGAAGGTACTGTTTCACAGTTAACATTTGCATGATGTTCTTGAGTCATGAGCAAATATTGACTCATTTATTTCATCGTTTAGGTGAGCCAGACTCCAAAGAAACGGAGCTCAGAAGATGGACCTGGATCAGGTATTTAACCATAGTAATGACTTATCTTCTACTCAATTGTCATCAGCATAATCTTGGTTGTATCCTCATCTTGTCTTCTCTCTACAAGACTTTTCATGCATACCATCGGGTTCCTCCCTAGTTTGTCGGTCATATTGCTTTCGAGCATGATTTGTCCATTTTTAATTATGTGGTCTCAGCAGTTGTTTGTTTGGTCTCCACACTTGTAGCCTTTTGTTGCTTTCTACTTTGCAATTTAGCAGTCTAAAGTAAACATATTGACAATGCTTGTTTCTGTTTTATGGATGACATGAAATCAGTCCATTGTTTTCCAGGTGCAGAAACAAGTGGAGCTGCAAAAATGGAATATGTTTCATCACCTAACGACACTACAGGAGAGCCAGAAAAGCTAGCAATTTTGCCAAAACTATGCACTCCAGTTACAGCAGTTAAACCCAATGCTGCTTGTGCTAATAACTTGAGAGCTATTGGCATGCCAGTATTGTCATCACCTGGTGTGACGGTGGTAGGTTGTGATGGAGTGTCAACTGAATTGTCAACTAAGGCAAGTTCAGTCTGATTTTTATTTTAGTGCTAAAATGATAGTAAGTGTAGGCTGAAAAACACCTCAATATTTTTTTTTTATGGAATAACTAAGTTTCTTTATGCTGTTAATAAGAACTGCTTTGTCTTTGGCTGTTACTGTCTTTTAAACAGTACATACTTGAAATTTTTAGTTCTGTTTCCTAGGATTAAAATTGTTCTTTAATTGCCAGGATGAGAGGGAGTTGAAGCATGAGCGCAGGAAGCAATCAAATCGGGAATCTGCTAGACGATCAAGGCTGAGGAAGGAGGTATGCTATGTTGACCATTCTGTTAATTCTTGTTAACTGGAAAGCTTTCTGGCAGTCCCTTTGACCAGAAGACCATTATATATTAGGTCTATGTATTTCCATAAAACTCTCTTCTTTAAGCAAAACTTTAAATCTTGCTTATACGAAATTTTATGTTTTCTCATTGCAGGTTGAATCCTGCTTATATGAAATTTTATGTTTTTTGGTTGCAGGCTGAGACCGAAGAACTGGCTAGGAAAGTAGAATTATTGACTGCAGAGAACGCATCCCTCAGATCTGAAATTAGCAGGCTAACAGAAAGCTCCAAAAAGCTGAGATTAGAGAATTCTGCCCTAATGGTACTGCATGTTGTCGATGATGCAATGGCTACATCTTTGAATCTTCTGTGTTTTTCTTCCAAAGTTCACACTTTACTAATGCAAGTGTATGTCATCTGTCACAGGTGAAAGTTACGGAGACCGCAACCAACCACGTCCAAGAAGTGTGTCTAGACAAAACAACTGCACCATCGAGTCTTGTGGAAAATTTCCTGTCAATGATCGACAGCACAAGCACATCTAGTATTGGCAAGCATATAGAACATGGCGCGCCAAAGCTTCGTCAACTCCTGGGCTCAGGTCAAGCCAGTGATGCTGTAGCTGCTAGCTGATCTGTCCCCTCATTATAAGCGCAAGCTGCTTGCGATATTAACATTAATGTAGGTATGATTTGATCACAACACTAGGACACAGGTAACTAGTCAGCTTCTGGATGGGCTTCCATTTACTCCCGTCATATATGCATGGATGCCTTTAGCCGTTGTGTTATTTTGTTATTGGCTCTGTTTTTTGTGTTAATGTTGGAACACTGGTACGAAGCTGCCTGCTATATCAGCCGCTCTGTTCATATGAACTGAAATCTTGTAGATACTGTACTGAAATTTTGTAGATGCTGTTTAGACCCTGTTTGGATTACAGGAATCTTGAGAGTAATTTTTCATCAAATCTTACCAAATGTTATCTTATTTATGAGTTTCTTATGAAATTTTCATATTTCAAATAGGGCAAGCCTTAGTTGGGAGTTGATGTCAACCAGGCATTAAGTTTTCGGTGAGAATCGGTCATCTTGGTTTAGATGGAACATTTAATTTTGGTTGAATCCAGGGAATGAATATACCTGGTTGAAAAAATGTAAAATTTTAAAGAAAATACAAAGAAAAATAAAAAAGAACCAAAAAAGAGTCAGAACAATCGGGAAACTGACTGGCTCTTGTTATTCCTGATGGGTCCGGGAACTACACTTTAAATGGATATTCGAGCCCTAATATCAACAACGCTCCTTTTGTGATAACTGATGATAAGGCTGCGGTCATGAACTGATGATAACTATGCTGTGGCCTGTGGGCCATTACGTGCTGATGTCCTTCGGCGGTGGCCTTATCGATGCATAATTTTCTTGCTTTTTGGCTAAAGCAAGGGCTTTCTTTTTGAATGAGCGGATTAGTTTAGCTGCTAATTTTGATATCCTGCTGGAATTCTCATTAACTTGAGAAAAATTGCACCCCAGCTTATTGCCATATTATGAGAGAAATAGCAACTACCCAACAAGCTGGACGAAATTATGTTCTATGTAGTTTCCTCTAAAACCCCCCCGAAATCGGTTACTTTTCTGTTTGTGTTGCTCTCTCTGTGGTTTGTAGGGTAGAGTATTTGGTGTATATCTTGTTAAGTAATATATAAAAAAGGACAAAAAAAAAAAAGAACAGTCTCAACCGTCTCCAAGCAAAAACACTTAATTTTAGACAGGCGAATACTCACATTTTTGTTACAGTTCCAAAAACACACATCCTCCGTAGTTTTTTCTCTTGTTAAAATGTAAGCAACAAATAAAATAAAAAAATTGACGTGTGGGGACATACATCAATGATAGGTTTTTTTAATAAAAAAATCCTTTTGGACTTTCAAGTTTGGGTCTTAATTTTGTCTTCCAACATTTAAGCCCAGTATTCATCACAGTAGATAAACAAAGGGGTATTACAATTTATACCACTGACAAAATTTGAAATTCGAAATATATCATTAGAAAAAGAAAAATTAGTCTTATGTCACTGTAATCTCATAAATTTCGGAAATATCATTCTCATAAGATCAAAATAATTGATCAGAGTTAAAATGATGCTTATATTCTTTCTTTTTTTAGTTAAAACATTTGCGCTAACGGTGTGCGTGGCACGACATGGCAATGACAGCGTGCATGCGCGACAACGGTGGTAGCGTGTGCGAGCATGATAGCGACGGCGGTGTCAGCGGCATGCGTGTGCACGGTATGGCGCGGCCAGCAAAAGTGACGATGGCAATATGCGCAAGTGCGACGGCAACATGTATTTTATGCTGCGGCAGGCTAGTGCAGCGACAGCAACGTGGCGATAGCGGTGGCGATGGCGACAGCAACACGCGCACAGGGGGCACAGGGTAGTGGGCAAACATGCAGCGATGGCAGTGGTGGCAATAGTGGTGTGCACGACATGGAATGGTGGGCCAACATGGGACAGCGGAGGTGTCATGTGCGAGTGCAATAGCGGTGGCGGCATGCGCACACAGCGAGCAAATGTGCATTGTAGGAGCAAGCACATGCACTGCGGCAGGCATGTTCGGTGATGGCGCATGGTAATAACGACGTGGGCAAGAAGTGTTCGATGTGGGCAATATCATACTCATGTTCGATGAAATGCTGAAATACTAAACATGTATAAAGAAGGAAAAGAGCTAAGATATTGTTATTTTTCAAAAAAATAAGTTGAGAATATTATATATAAAATGATTTTTTAGTTCTAGTAACATATAAATATTTTGTCTTTTTTTATGACATATCTCTAATATCTACTTTTAATAGTGGTATAGGGCTAAATCTTTCATAAATAGTCAACAAATTGGATTTGGAGCAAAAGCTGTTGACATACTTGATCCGATGTTGTTAAATTGGTTTTTATCGATTGCACTTCCTTTGACCCGAGCAATATAGTCTTTTTGCAAACGTACTGAACTCAAAATGTGAAGCCCAAACCATACCTCAGACTCTTTGACCCGTGGGTCTTAACCCATCGAGGTTTAAGTTTGAGTTAAAACCAAAATCAGAACATATGTATTTGCCAAGGTATAAAGTTTTCAACATATTATGTCATTATTTGTGGGTGGTATTGAGGTGGTGTTGATTATAAGTGAAAGTGGTAGATGACAATAGGATTAAGAGAATGCGGAGAAAGAGAGGAGGAGAAGCCTGTGAGCAGTGAAGCGCCAATTGGTATGCCAGAGAGACGCGGGCGGGCAGGCAGAGACAGATGAGCGGGGCGACCGGCGGGGTGGATATGTGGTGGGCAAGGGGTGGTTGTGTACTTGTGTGGAATCTTGTTAAGTTATAGAGATTCTGTTAGGGAGCTGCTTTCTTAGATTAAATTATCTCGCATTGAGTTTAAAAGACGCTGAACTGTACCCAAGAAAAAAGTGACCTAGTAATATGCGCGTGCACGTCCACGTGTCGTGGCTCTGCCCTTGGATATGCGTGCAAGACCGTCCCTATCCATGGCCAAATCGAGCGGATTAGCTTTCCTTGGATTCTTGCGGCTCTCTTGGCCCCTTCTAAATTACCATGCCACCACCGAGAGAAACATGCCACATTCCTGTGCATTTTTCTCTCTTTTGCAGCGTTTCTTGCCTTGTGGATGTGATCTTGGCGGGTGTTTGGATTAAGCAGCAAACAAAGAACGAAAAACTAAAAAGGCTGCAGAATTTTGGGCTTGTTTTTACTCACAAAGAAAGCATGGGAATTAGCAGCAGTAGAGGCAAGCATCCATGAAGATATCTGGAGATATCGTGTCTCATCTTGTTCTTTTGTATAGTAGTTTTGTGTTATGAGGATTCCTCTTATATTACAAGCCCTAGTCTTATTCTACGTCAAAGTCTCCGCTTACGATTCGAAATACTTCTTATATTTTGTTTTCTTAGGTTAGAGTTTCTATATATAAACATTAATTGAAGCATTGGCTCGTACATGGTTTTATTCAAATTTTTTCAGAAATAAAGAGGTCTAGGTCATAACAGTTTGCCGTTGTTCTTGTTCTTGTTGGTGAACATGGGGGTTTGCTCCGACGTCTCGGATCAGACGCCGATGGGCTATGAGGTGACGAAAGACACGAACGGCGTCGACCAGGTCGTGGTCCGGTCGCCACGAGGCGCGTCCGTCCAGGTACGGCTGCCTGCTTTTCTCTCTCTCGAATTTGTTGTGCGTTTCTTTGGTTTCTGATGGAGTTTTTTGGTTGTGACGTGTGTTGCAGGTTAGCCTGCACGGTGGGCTGGTCATGTCGTGGAAGAACGAGCACGGCGAGGAGCTCTTGTTCACTAGCAGCGAGGTGAGGCCTTTAGCACCCCATCTCGCTTTAGTATGCCCTAATGTCGCTATTTGTTCATGAGAGTGATTGGTTTTGGATGTACTTACACAATCGTTTGCATGTACAAATTGATGAAATTTACGATAGAAGGATGTTATGTGTTTTAGTATACTTGCAAATGGAAATTTTGAATTCATGAGTTACTTTCCTTTTCTGTTTGTATATAGTCTACATGTTGTGGAAAGATGGAAGGTTGATTTTTTTGAAAAGTGCTTCAATGCTTTCCTAAATTGCACATATATGAGGAATAACACGGATGCGGAGGCACGGTATTTCTCAAAAAAATTAAGGACACGGGACACAGCCATGTATATATTGAAAAATAACAAAAAATATCTTTGTTGAGTGCTGTGTTAGCGAATGTATGAGACAAAAAGCGTAGGAATGAAGTGTGTATTATTAACTTAGTAGATACTAATAATTTTCTCAAAAAAATTTATAAAGATAAATTCAGACAGAAACTAATGACAATTCAATGCTCAGTGTGGATAGACGGGGAGCTCGATGTGGTCACTGGCGGTGTCGTGTGTGCAAAGAGCAAGTGCTGCATGATTATTTGTTGACCGTGCAAGAGCGGTCAGGGGTGGGAGACTACAAGATCTATGTGGGGGTATGAGACTAGGATTATTTTATTTAGGCTTATTCTATTGGTTTAGAGTGCATTATAAATTAGTTGTGTCTACATTGTGTTTGGAAAGAAAATTTATTTTTTAAAAAAAATTTAGTGAACATTTCTCATGTCTATGTCATGTCATTGTTGCACACACATGTTCAAAACTGTCCATATTTTATAGATGCTTCCATAAAAATAAATTACTAGCTCAATTTTAAAAGCAAAATTGAGAATTATTTTGCTACTACCTACTAGCCTATAAGATAACAATTTACATTCCCAAAGTTTGTTTCTTGTCCCGTCCCCTATATTTGGTTTATTTCTCTCACTCTTTTTTGGAAGAAGCTGATGAGCGTATTCACTAGAGGACCACATTGCACCAGCACTAATTCATGGTTGATGGAGGATCATGTCTACTATCTGCAAATTCTCAAGCGCTCTCTTGTGTTTGGTTTCATGTTGAAATAGTGTCAAAAACTCCACATTTATCCTGATTTTTTGTCCTTTTTGCTTTTAAACTTATGATGCATTTAAGTTTAGCGTGATAGAGGATAGAAATGGGATCATCTGCTGCCTGTTGCGTTTGCTTAAGCACTTCCATAATCGTTGATTTTTCACATACAGGCAATCTGCGATCCGCCAAAAGCGGTGCATGGTGGAATTCCTATTTGCTTTCCACAGGTATCACAATCTTTTCTGTAACCCAAAGTTTGCGTTGGATAGTGCATATCTGCTACAATCTGCACTTATCTGTCCTTCCAATTTTCACTTCTCAATTGTGCTAATAGCTGGGAAACTTTTGCAGTTTGGAAACTACGGACCATTGGAGGAGCATGGATTTGCAAGGAACAGGATATGGACCATAGATGATGAGCCTTCATCATTGAATCATAAAGATGATAAGAACAAAACTTCTGTTAACCTTATACTAAAGCCATCTAAAGATGACCTGACGAGCTGGCCACACTGGTATGACATTTGTTTTCACATACCTTTAAATGCATCCGAAATATTGAAATGTCAAATTCCTTCTACTATTGGTGTCAAGGAGGTGCTTGTTCAAACTAGACATGTGCAAACCTTGAGCTAGATTGGGTTCGGATTGAACCATCAAAAAGCTTGGATCCTTCCGGACAGGGTAGGCTTTGCCCAAGTTTGACTTTATAGAATTTGGGTAGGGCCTCTCTTGGCTAGACCACCGAGTCATTTTACACTGTGAAAGACAACTAGGTAGGAATCGGATTGAGTTTAACCAAAACCGGTTTACCCGTCAAATCTCAAATTTCAAGTCTCGTCCTATGGGTAGTGGGCTTGGGCTGAAATTGGGCTTGGCCGGGCTAAAATTGGGCCACGCTTGGGCTGAGCTGGGCCAAATTTGCTCAGCTCTTGTTCAAACATTTTAGGTCATGTAGCTTGTTCAAACAGTTCAACTCAGGTTATGAAGTTTTGATTTTTTTTTTTTAGTGCAAACTCCAATATGACTAGATATTTGAAGAACTCCCTAAAATTGTTAAACTAATGGAATGCATTGGATAGACCCAATGGTATATTTTGCTCCATCTATTGCATGTACAACTTTGCTTACTAGAAGGAACTGGTTGACAAGGTACACCTTGTATTGTGGTATGTTGGGATAATCTTTGCATTACAGTTCAACCAAAAGCTAAGAAACATTAATTCGTTGATGAAGCTGATAAGCATGTCAGACTAGAGGATTGGTGTAAGTAGGCAGGCTCATGAAAAGGGAAGCTGAAATTTTCTAAACTCTTTGCGAGAAGTCGAAAACTTGTGTGTCTCTACATAAATCAATGCTTTTGTAATTTGTGTTCCTTTTATATGCTTCATCTGATATGCTTGTAATTTGCTTTCAAGTTTTGAGTTACGCCTCAGAGTATCTCTTTCAATGGAGGGAAACCTTTCGTTGATATCGCGCGTCAGAAATGTTGATGAAAAGCAGTTCAGTTTCTCGTTTGGTTATCACACTTATCTTTCTGTTTCTGACCTCAGGTAGGGCATTGTTTGGCCAGTTGATGTTTCTATGCTCTTTTGAGTTTCAATTCATCTTGTTAAGGTTTCTGCCATGATTTTCTACATTGTTTTGTTCATTTGCTCTCAGATCTTTGCTTATTTGCTTCTTTTAGCTACACCATCAGATGTTTATTTTTGTTCTTCCTTGAGATAGAACTCAATGCTGGTTGTTTGACAGACTATATTTGACAACATTACACTATGTAGAATTATCGAATTTATGAAAATTACTTAATAATCTGTTATCAGAAGGGCTACATGATTAAATTGAACACTTTTGTTGGAACAACTCAACATTCTGCTCTTCAACTCAGAGGGGCTGCTTATGGGGTGTTTTGTTTGAAAATATCTCATGTTAGAATATGTTAGAAACTTGGATTGAATAGGGTCATTTTATAAAATTATTTGGATGACTCATTCTATATTTTTTATTCAACTATATTTCTTGTGAAATGAGTTGATGTTAGAATAAAATCATTATATTCCACTGACCAAACAAAAATATTTAAAATTAGATGTTTTTTAAAATAAAGACATTTCTCAAACCAAACACCTCTTTAATATTCCACTAGCACAAAATTTCCAGTGATTTCTTCCGAGAGACTAAAATTTGGCATATTTTCGTACTTTTACAATTCCATTGAAACATCGCAATTTTGCTGGCCCGAAACCAATCATATACATGAGGTGATGTGTTGCATCTTGTTGGTTCCAGCGACGTGAGGATAGAAGGCCTGGAAACCCTGAATTATCTCGACAATCTTCGCCAACGAGAATGTTTTACAGAACAAGGAGATGTAACATTTGAATCAGAGGTAAAATTTCCCTTGCTTCTATTTTGATGTATACAAAGGTACTTAACATAAGCTAGATGAGTCATATTATTTTTTGGTTGGACAATTTCTGCATTTCTTCAGGGTAAGACGTCACATACTGTGTATTTGCATAATATAATATATCACTGATTTTTTTTTAACTCTTTGATATGTATCACTAGATTTTTTTTTTTTTTGCATGATGCTATATACACTATTTTTGACTCACGGATATTAGTCAATTATTAACTCAGATAAAAACACATAAAGTGATCAAAATACTCATCAGTTTCTCATCAATTGAACCTAATCAAAATTTTAGATTGGAATGGGAATTTGCCAAATTTGGGAAAAACTCTTTATCTTGAGGTTAATGTTGATCTTCTTTCTACTGTTAGGTCAAGAATGTGAGGATAGTAATATTATGTCTTAAAATATGATATGGTCAAACTTAATTTTCAGATTTAATAGTTAATTGACCTAACGGAGTTAACAGTAATGACATATAACTAGGCAAAAAAAATTGAGTGACATGTACCAAAAAAATCCAAAAGTTAGTGATATATTATATTACACACCAAATTTCCATAAGTTAGAATCAGTTTTTCCTTCAAGGTTTGGCTTGTGCAATGTGCACATGTATCATTTTTTTATTTATATACAGAGTTCTTGCATCAAATATACTAGTATTTTAGTTGACTCCGCTGATTGTGTGCAAGTAGTTTGTAAGGAATGTATCAAATAGGAACCCACTCTTAAAATAAGAAATAGAACTACAATCTTAGCCGACATATCAAATTTGATTGGTGCCAATCAAAGGCTGATTGTCACATCACTGGAACATGAGAGTAAAATAAACGAAGAATATTTTAAGAGTCTTTTAAAAAATATCTATAACTTGTAGTGCTGATCAGAATAGTCTAGATTTAATCTAACAATCAAGATTGCTAGTTCTAATTCTTAGGGTTGGATTCCTTTACGTTGCAGTAATTTTTAATCACAGAATTGTAGTTTTGCAAGATGTTGCCTGTAGAATCTTGCATTAAGGTTCAATCCATATGATAATTGTTTTGCAGGTTGACCGAGTCTATGTAAGCACCCCGAGCGTAATCGCGGTCTTTGATCATGACAAGAAACGCACATTCATCATAAGAAAAGGAGGCCTTCCTGATGCTGGTAAGATATTTTCCTTTCGCATGCTCTCTAAACAAGTCATGAAACTGTACTAAGGATTTCTCCAATCTTTTTTCTTGGCATCAGCTGTATGGAGTAGACAGGAGAAGAAATCGAAAACGATGGAAGACTTTGGGGACGAGGAGCACCAGGAGATGGTATGCGTGGACGCGGCCGCCGTCGAGAGAGCGATCAAGCTGAAGCCAGGGAAGGAGTGGACGGGGAAGCTGGAGCTCTCGGCCGTCCCGTTTACGTACTTCTGCGACCATCTGGATCACCCTGCCGGCATGTAAATGCCATAGTTTACGCTTTACAGTGCGATGGTATATACTAGTTTGCCCTGAAACGAAAACCATGTCTATACTAGTTTTTTTAATGTACATGGTGGCGGGCACACTAGGTTCTTTTGTAACTGATCGGCCAGTTTTGAATTGAAGTTTCTGTCAGAGATAACAAATTGTTTTTCTTTTTTGACGAGAAGGCAGGAGGACTGCTTTTCATTGATCGAAGAGGTGAGGAATACAAAGTTTACAAGAAGGGAAGAAGGAAAAAAATATATTGCACTACATGATGGGGTGGTGTAGCCTTTTGGATTGGTGTGATCTTATGATGTCCTTAAGGTGTTTCTTTATGATTTAATAATGATCTGTGTTCACAATTGGATATGTTATAAAAAAAAAAAAGAATGCAAATAGATATACATCAAAGCCGACCCTTGCCATGTGCAAGGCGTACGACCGCACAAGGCCTCCAACTTTGATAGGGTCTAAAACTTTTTATATTTCAGACGTGATAAATTGATAGTCTTAAGGATGTTTTATATCAACGCATTGATGCGTGAAAAAGCTTGAAAATGTAGGCAATTAGCTGGCGCAAATTTCCGTCTCATTTTTTTTCTTATTGATTCTTAATTTTCTTATATTCTCTTATATTTTTTTCTCAAAGAAACGTTCATTTCTAAAAAATAATCTTTTGAAGCTGTTGCCTCACCAGTCATTACTTCCATCTTCTTAGTCTTCTTCAACTCCCATCTTTTCTTTCTCTTTTGAATTGCATCTAAACAATAGGCTGAAAAAACTAAGGTCATGTTTGAAAATACAACATTTGAAAAATACAGCATTTGAAAACCATAATTTTGGAATTATCATACAATCAAAACCACAGTATTCTGTAGTATTTCAAAACCACAGTTTTTTAAGATGTTTGGATACACAGTTTTTTTTCAAAGTTTTCAGTTTGATGTTTAAATGAACTAATTATTATGAATTTAAAAAAACTAGCCGTTGGACAATTTCTATGGGTGTTTAGATGCCAAACTTTTCAAATTCCTTAGACATGAAGCATTGGAAGTTCAGAATCCAATTCCTTGCAACTTCAAACTTTTCAAATTCACAATTCAGCACTGAAGCTGCAACTTCAAATTTTGTTTCCTGTCTAAAAAATTGCAACTTTTCAAATTCAACTTCAACTTCAACACTGATGAATTTGAAAAGTTGAATTTTGGAGAATAACAGAGAGAGAGAGCTCTTGGTCAAAATTTTTTCCAAAACTTTATACCAGAACTATGTTTACAAAACTCTAAAAAAACCATGGTTTTGAAGAAACCAAGATTTCAAAAATCATCAAAAATTTTATAACTAAACAGGACCTTAATTTTCAATACCACAATTTCTTTCAAAACTATAGAATTGAACAAAAACTCCAAAAAAATTTTGTTTCCAAACAGAACCTAAGTTGTCACCTGTTCCCGAACCAGCAATTCAAGCCTTCCACCAATCCATTTTTGACTTTTGTTCATTCTTACATCTACCGGCTATTGTGATAACCACTTATTTTTTAGATATAGTTTAGATCTATTTTTATTTGTATATTGGAGCTTTGAAAATGTTTGAGTTGGCCCTGATATACATGAGTTGGAAATAGGCAGGCCGTGCTCGTGTTAGGGAATGCGTTAGACTGTTAACATGGCACCCAGTAGGATGTGATTGGAATTGGTCAATCCTTATGGTTCTTGGTTGGTTGCTTAGCTAATTGGTGTGTGTTTTCGTGGGCCGAGGAGCTCTTTGGTGAAATTGTGGAGCATGCAGGGCGTGGGGGGTATCGGCCTATATCGGGCCGGCTTGCCGAAATGGAGGAGACGTGCCGCTTGACTCGTTCCAACTTTAGCCGCATTTGATAATACATGTACATAAACACCGTATCTCGATGATATTGAGGCTTAACTATCTAGCAATTTTTTTATGTTTTGCAATCTTATAAAAATATGTCAAACAATATATACATGGCGTGCTCATGGGTGTAACCGTGTAAGCAGGAGCATAAGAGGATAGGAGATTAGAGATGGAAACAGGTCGAGTTCGAGTCAGATAGTATCTAAATCTAGATCCACATTCACATCTTTCTTCCAGATACGGATGTAGATGCAGATGGTATGCAAATATGGATCCGGGTTAAATCTGTATTTGCATCCGTATCTGGTATATTTTAGTAAAACCCGACTCCGTATCCGCATCTGAAATTTTCAAAAAAACTACATCCGCATTCACATCCGACCCCGAGTCAGATCCGAGTTTTCATATCCGCATTCGGCTCCGTTCGGATCTGAAGCCGGGTTAAACTTGACCCGATCCGGATCCGTTTCCACTCCTACAGGAGGTGCATACATGCACTTATATCTTTGGCTTGTTTTTTTTTTTTTGTGGCTCGACCACACGCACGTTCTTAAGACGGTGAAAACTAGGTCTAAATTTTGAATTGAATCAAACCCAATCAATAATCACCCATATGCTGAAAAGCAGTGTTTTCTTTTTTTCTCTTTAGAGATAATAGGGAGTTTTTTTTTTGGTAAATTTCTATTTTGGGAAAATTTGGAGAACGGTGTGGAAGACTAAAAATGAAAAGTAATTAGAATTGGGTGGTGGGGTAGCTAAATGGTCTTTGAGCGGTGGGGGCTTAAGCCCAACACACCTCCTGTAACTCTATCTGCCACCCTCCCCTCTGTTTTCCACACACACACATTTGCAGCAGCTGTTGCACCAGCCGAGGGGGGAGGAGGCAAAGGAAAATAGAAAGAAGAAAGGAGTGGAAGGAGGAAAGGAAGAGAGAAAGGTGAACAAAAGAAGAGAGAAGAGGAGAGAAGGTATTTCTGCTACTGCCATGGGATAGAAGAGGAGGAAATGTGCTGTCCAAGAAGAAGAAGGAGGAGGAGGAGGAGGAGGAGGGAAGAAGAAGAAAAAAAAGAAAAGAACTTGTTTTCCTCGAGTTTTGACTCAATTTCTCCGGTCTACAGGTAAAATCTTGATCTCAACCTCCTATCTTGTAGTATACGCTGGGTTTAGTAGTGCTCATGCTTGATTTGTTGGGGAACATTAGGATTTGCGAGAAAAACCGAAGTTTGCTCTGTTTTTGGAAGAACCGGTGCGCTGCCAGTAGAAAGACCTGTATTATCGAGTGCGTTAAGACAAGATTTTGAGAAAAATACGTACGCTAAATTTGTGGGGAATTCTCTTATCTTTCCAACAAGGTATAGAACATCTTGATCTAATGCTTGAGTTGAAAATTATGCCCATTTTACTATGCCTGTGTCTGGAACCGGCGTGCATTTGTGAGCTGAAACTTGGTTTTTAAAATTAGTATTAAACCGTAATTAATTTGAGAAAACTTTGTACTAGATATGTGTATATTATGTATTTTAGATTCTTAAAGTGTCATTGTTTGCGTGATTTGGTGATTCCTAGTAAAAATTATCCCATTTTGAAGTCTCCACAGTGTTGACACCAAAGTGTGAATCCTTGTTTTGAATTATGGTATTGATCTAGGCCGAATTGGCCAAAAGTGTGAACTAAAAATTTGTAGATTACGTTGTGTAGATGCTCTAGATATACTTAATTGCATGATTTGGCTTTCTAATTTAAAAGTTATGGCTTCCAAAAGTTGCAGCTGCGTGTATGTTTTGCATCATGTGTGATGTGTGGAATTAAAGAAAGAGGATGAAGGAATTGGTTCTTGTATTGGACTAATTGGAGTTATCTAATGAAGTATAGATGTCCAAAATTCTTTTTTTTTTTTCCAACACATTGGTAGAACTCAAGTTATGGACCTCTTTAAGCGGTTCGCAGCACAGCCGGCAAATAGGAATGGGGAAATTTCGTACGAGCAAATATTCGTTTTCTTACCTTCGTATTGTGATGTTAATGGAGTGTGATGAGCATGAATATGCTGCTGTAACAGGGTTCCGCCATCCCAAGTTCCTTCTACAACTGTCCCGCCTTTGGTATCACTGGGGCAAGAAGGCAAGTAACCCCCCTATGATTGCCAAGAGGGAGTATAGTCTAGTAGTATCTATACTCTTCTTATATGGCTCTTATCTTGTGAATGAAATGAGGTGATACGTCATTTTTAAGCTTCGCGTGGCACAAGAGTGAATAGTGATTGTGTTCCTTGGGAATCAATGACTACTAGCGTAGTAGGTAGTTTGTGTGGGTGTATATAACTTGTGAATGGATGATGTGGGGTATTTGGCGTACTCTCTTGTGATAAGAAATTTAGTGCCCATATTAGTGGTTAATTGTCTTAGTTGGCATGAGAGGATAAAAGTATCTCCTTTGATGTTTATACGAGTTGTTGTTTAAGTTGACTCTCAATAGGTAAACGTAGATCTATTAGCACATGTTTCAGCGAAAAAATTTCCACTCTTTTTGGTAAAATTATAAGTTGCGGGTATGTCAGTATATATATAAGTATACACATCAATCATTAGAGAACACATAAAATATAAGAAAAATATACACTTTATTAATTCATCTTGAATTACAAAATACAAATTCTTTTGGGATGTTTACATTGTTCATGTTCCTATGTAAATACATCTTGACATCAGAAGATTTCTCGAGTCATGACTCTCAGGGCTTCATAAAGCACCTGATTAATTACATCTGTAGATCGGATTCGCAAAAGAGTTTCGATTAAACCGCCAATGGTTGTCGTCTTCTAATTTCAAATCTGCCTTCTATGTATATAATGCATATGCCCATGCATGTATATAACTCCATAGCCTCGTCGGTCTATAGTGCTATCGCATAAGTGTGGCATTCCCCTCATTAGTGCCCGGCTTGGATGTCGTTCAGCCTCATCGGTCGCGAATAGATGTATGGATATCTTTGCCTCGTCGGTGCTCAGCATCAATGGCGGTGTCCGATCTCGTTAGTCATAGGTAAGATAGTCGCTTTCACTTCGTTAATGCTCGATGGCATGATGTGGATGAATTGGTGAAGTTGTGGTAGCACTTTGACTTCGTCAGTTTTTGGAGATGTACATGTATGGCATAGTATAGTGACACATTGGGACATTCATTGCTGGCTTTGAATGGCGCTCCTGGGATGGGCATGGATAGCTCAGCATTGGAGATGGGTTCCGGTTGAGTCATCTTGATAATCTCAGGATAGATATGAAGCGACGCATCTTGTGTCTTTTTCAGATCTAATCCTTTGGCGCGATAAGAATGGATTTGGAGCGACGTTTCTTGTGCATTTCGCAATCCAATCTTTCGGCACAATGGATTAGATTTCACTTTCTCTGTTGGACGAGGACCTTTCTGGCCTCTAACTAAGGTGGAATTCGGTGGAGATGTTTCTGCATGAGTCTTCTACTTCTCATAAAAATTTTAGGTTAATCGAACCTTTGCATTGAAAATTATAAATCATCTTCCATCAGTATGTCAGCCTGAAATTTAGTAGAATATGGTATGTTTGCCATAATTTTCTGGAAATTCAACCTCTGATCAAGATGAAATTTGGTGAACATATTTCTGCATGAGTCTTCTGTTCTCCATAAAAATTTGAGGTCGATTGGATTTCTAGATCAAAAGTTATAATCAATACATTACCAACAGATCAGACTGAAATTTAGCAGGACGCTCACTATTTACCACAATTGTTGGACAACCTCCAATAATCCACCTTGATAGCCTCAAGATAGATCTAAAGTGGCACGTCTTGTGCCTCCTCCAGATTTGATCCTGTGACACGGTGAGAAGATATTTAGAGTGACGCATCTTGTACCCTCCATACTCTAATCTATCAGCCAACTGAAACGAACTCTTATTTACTTGACTGATTGAGACCTTGTAATGGACTTCATGGCTCCTCATCATGGGATCGCTCCATTCTTCTCTTGGTATTGACAGACTTGCTAGTACAAGTGCCAATGAATGAGCATCTCTTCTTCCTTAAAAATGGATGGTGTCTATACCGAGCCGTTGCTCATGCACAAATTCTCCATGCTATGCAAATGGTCAGCACTCACCATTGATAATAGCTCCCATGGATTCTGATGCTTGTTTGTGGAAAGAGGTAAAAAAGAGAATACGAAAAACTCTTGCGAGACTCAGTAGAGCTTTGCGTGGAGGAGAAGAGAAGATCCAACCTCTTCAAGGTAGAGATGATTCAAATCTCTAATATTGAGGACAGATTTGAATTTCTGAAGAGAATATTCCAAGGAATAGATAAGCTAATTTTTATCTCTTCTTTTTTTTATTTGTATTATTTTTTGACAAATTTTTTGAACATTTTAGGTCTACTTATTCAATATTTTTGTACTACGTCTAGTTGTATATAAAAATGTGTGTTTGAACTGAATACGAGCTAACCCGACACGTTATTTGGGTCTCGAGAAAATACCAATTCTACTCTGATAAAATTATATAGGCAAATTATATATGGTTGCATTCGTCTTGATGATGAGAACACAATAAAATATTCATTTGCCTAATGTGGACCACAAGGTAAAAGTTATTGTCACATTTATGTTTCAGCCCCCGAAAGACATTCAGTTAGGTTGTAAACCTTCAAATATACTATTCAAGCGACAATCGCACATCTTTAGGTTCATTATCTTTAGAGGATTTCGAAAAATCATGGAACCACTCATTCCGTTGGAGGACACAAAAGTTATGGCTGATATACAATTAGGTCCTTACATTAATTTGATCAAAGTAGACTTTCTGACTTTTGTGCTCTTCATGCTTCAAACTTGTATTAAGTATGTCCTTGATGTCATAAGGTTTCTAAATGATAAAGAACATTTTATTCCGACAAGTAACGAAAGAGGTAAGACTTTTTTACAAATATGTCCTTTGAGTAAGACCGGTAGTGCATCGACTAACTATACTTGTTTAAAATTTCCCAATGACTTGAGTTTATTCATGAGGGCATATTAAAGTCATGATTAACTATAACGAATAACTGGATTAACCGTGTGGCATCGTTAAGTCAGTGCACTGAGTTATAGTTAGGCTGTTATACCAAATAGAGTAAAAGATAGTATATCACCAGTACAAATTTACAAGTCAAATTATATATCATTGTATTCCTATTGAAAAATAAAATATAATTTTATATTTATTTGCTCCTGCAAGCCAATGTATAAAGATTTGTACTTTAGTTCTTAATCAAGTGTGGTCCACATATTATAAATATATGACGAATTTTGTTACAAAATCTCATCTAAGAGTGCCTATGGATGAATGTTGGCCTATTGGCATAAAAGAATTTGGGTACATATAGCACTTTGCTCTTATGAAGAATGTTAGTATGAAATGGTAGATTGTGTGGGTAAACTCAGCCCTTCTGCTCATCATTAGGAAAAGAGGGCAGCTCTTCTATGCAAATTGTAGTTGTGGGTGATACGGTTCAGGTATGGGGTGGTGAGCATATTTGTTAAGCAGGATAGTATGATCATACTTGCTGTGGAAAACAACTCGAACAGAAGGGTTTGTGCAAACGAATATCATGGTATGCAAGCTAGGCATCTAACCAATATGGGTTTGCATTGCTGCATGAGTTGAGGTATGGGAGTGTAGGTGCATCATAATATGTATGTGGTAGAATGGTTGTGCATCAGTAGGGACATGGAGGCGTAGTTACATCTATCATATGCTTGAGATAGTATGGTTTTGCATATAGGTGGAGAGATACATGTGTATATGCACCTAACTTATGCTCACAGAAGTTTGAGTATGTATAAGTAGAGGCAGTTGAAGTTGCATATGTTATGAGCTCATGGGAGCAAAGTGATGCATGTAAGTAGTAGTGTGGTCATGAAGTTGTATATATGGTATGTTTATGAGAGTAAGATTTATATATAAAAAAATAAGTATAAGCGTAGCTGTATGTCCTATATACCATAGGCGCATGATTATTCATATTAGTGTGGATGTGTAGTCGCATGTGTTGTATGTACATGAGTATATATTTTTACATATATGTGTAGATGTAAGATATGGCATGCCTTGGTTGTAATGACTCTAGGTTTATATAGAAATTTATAGTTTAGTGCCATATGAGAGATAGATATAGCTCTCTAAACTTATGCAGGTGTTGAAGGTCTTGACTGACTTGAAATGGGTAGCTGTAGCTCATAAAATTATAATGGTTGCATAATGGTCACTTGGCACCTAAATTGGAAATTGTAATCCATGTTGTTCATATAGCGGTACAATAGTTTAATCAATAAGTTGTTAATAGTAGCTTAAATGGTTCTTATTAAGCAATACTGGCCTAATATCATCAATGTGGTAGTGATAATTTTCATGATTCACAAAAGAAATATTGGCTTAGTTGATGTGAAATTGGAATTTGTGGCTTTCTTCGTAACGAATTAGTAGACAGAATTTATACGTCTCCTGACTATGGAAGTGAGCCTAGTGGCTAAAATGATGGTGGTGGCTGATGGCACGATTCATACATGTGTTGAGGCATCTTAGCCTTGTTTTGTTACATGGTAACATGGTAGTTAATCATTTTCAATTGCATTATAGTTTCTATGTGAATATGAGTTAATGGAAATGGTGGATGTGGCATATTTCATATGCATGATGAAATTGTGTTATGCATGATGTGGATATTGTGATATATGATATGCATAAAGTAGTTGCTAAGAGGTGAGAAAGTTATCATTAAATGGTCACTAATTTGATAGTACAAAATGGTTGTCTGAGAATAAGAAAATTACCACAGAATGACAACTAATCCAACAACACAAAGTGACATGACCAGGAAGGTGGAAAGCCACTATTGAGTGGTGACTAATCCCACAACGCAGCTATATCAAGATGTGTAAAGGCGAAGTAGCTATATTGTGCATGTTTTGCATCTAGTAGTAGTGAATTCATATCACAAACAAGGTGATAATATAAAGTGTTATGTATGTAAGGAGTTGTTTATATTTATTCACGAAAGTGATGATTAGTTGTGCTCATAATACATCAAGGAAATAAAAAATTTTATTATGAACTTGATGGCAGTGATAATGGTATAGTATGTAGTATGAATTTAGGAATATAATCTTTTTTACCAAGTCCTTGTAAAGGAATAGCCAATATACATAATCCCGTGGGATAAGGGTTTTTAGTTGATTAATTTGAGTGTTGAAGGGCATTTAATTGCTCTCTCTAAAAATGTAATTCCATGTTTTCAAATGTTATTTTCCATTGAGAGTATTTTTAAAGTGAAGTTGCTTTTTGTGCAATTGGGTCACTTGTTGGGACTCCATGTCTTATTCTTGTTTTTAATGTTTTCAGGATTAGGAGGAGGACATCGAGCATGCATCATGGGAAGGGTGATCTGGTTACAGATGTTTCACATTTGTCTGTCACCGTGTAGGCATTTTCAGATTTAATATATTTTAAGTTAATTTTCTTATTGGTTTTAGAAAGTGACTTGCGAATGGAATTTCTTTATCAACCGGTGATATTGAAATTTTTGTTACCTGGTGTAGGTATTTGTGATAGAATTGTTATAACATGTAAGTGTCGCCAGTTCGAACTTAATTATAGTATTTTCAGAATGTTATTAGAGGGTATGGTTTCAATGAAACTTGCTATGGGTTTCATTGAAACACCTTCGCCTACACAACCCAACCAAAGACAAAGATAGGCGAGTGTAGGTGGTAGGGATCAATTATATATAATAACATATTTTTAAATATATCAGTATAATTTATAAGTATAATTATATCATTTTAATTAGTTTTATGATATCTTTTATTCAAATAATATTAGTATCACGTAATTTTTATTAGTTAGTTTACATTTATTGTTATTTTTATAATATTATTTTCATAAAATTAATTATTAAAAAATTATTTTTTATTTTAAAAATAATTTTATTTATCAAATTGTAAAACCCAAGCACCCTTGCTCCAACCTAACCAAGGCTGGGTCGGATACGAGTAATGCAAAAGCTCACCCGACCCGCTCAATTGAAAACAGCCTGGAGACTTCGCTTGACCAACGAAATTTGCATGTTTTTTCATGTTTTTTTGTGTTTTCACATGCATGACGGATGAGGTTTTGCATCAAATATTTTGGTACTCCCACTATTATTTTCGAATACTCGTCGCTTTTTCTTGAATTTTAATAACCAAATTAATCATAATTTTAATATTAAATTTCTAAATGTGCCTACAAAAATACTTTGAATAATAACTCTAATTTTTTTTTGCAATTATGACAATCAAAATATTACTCACACGTCACTCGTCTATCTATTCCCACCAATAAACAAAGACAATAAATTACTAACTCTATTTTTGAGAGACTATTAAAAGAGATAATATGAGAAATATACGTCTAAAAAATATAAAATGAGAACTATTTGTGATCAAAATTTATTATCTAAAATAATAATAATTTGAGAACATATGTTAATGAGAGTGAAATACAATCAAGCACATACAAGAGCAGTCAAGTCACACTCATACATGAGTGCATGATGGAATGTTAAAAGCCATCCAAGCTTGTATGTTCCTTTTCTAGTGGGTTTTTTTTGTTTTTCTTCTATATATAGATTTTTTTAATTTATACTGTGTTTGGATGAGAGGAAGAGAGAAATATAAACAGAAACACAAGGAAGAAGAGACAAGTGACACTCGTTAAGAGCAGCTGCACTTAAAACTAATTGCCACACACACCATTTGTTTAAGCACTTTAAACTAATTGCTACGCAACTATGCTTGAAAGGAAACTCCTGCCCGATTCGTGGCACCTCTACTCGGAGTTATGCAACATATGCTGGGCATGGATTTCAGACAGACACCTAGCTAACTACAAATCTTTTTTAAAAAAAAGAAAAATTAAACACCAACCCAAAAGAGCCTGCATTCTACATTTGATCCTTCAGAACCTTGACCTCGAGGCCGCCACCTTTCCTCTCCTGCACGGTGTACGCGGCGTGCGTGCCGAAGAGCTTGTCCCACACCACGAAGAACGGCTGCGAGAAGTTGCGCCTCCCGCCGCCGATCTGGTGGTGCACGTCGTGGTACGCCGTGTTGTTGCCGAACACGGTGTGGAGCGGGTTCCACGGCGCCAGGAGCCCGCAGTGGTCGTCGATCCCCTTCACGGTCGCGAACACGAAGAACACTGTGGCCGCGCGCGGCGACATTCCCGAGGCGAGGAACGCGGCCGCGCCCGAGAGCGTCTCCGTGAGCACGCCGTCCACCGGGTGGCTGTACTGCGCCGCGAACGCGTACGGCGCCACGACGCGGTGGTGCCACGAGTGGAAGCGCCGGTACATGTACCGGTTGGAGTGCATGAGACGGTGCATGAAGTACTGCCACGCGTCGAGCACGACCATGGCCACCATGAACTGCGCCGCCACGACCAGCCACGACGTGCTCTCAATGGTGTTCGCCTTGGCCTTGGCGTCGCCGCCATCTTCACTTGTTAGCTGCTTGTGTTACGGATATCAAATGGGAAGACCAGGAAGACGCGTTAGCGTAGCAAACCTTATAAATGAGCACGATGAATTGATGCAAGTGTGGTGCAACCGCATCGGTCAGGACAGCTGAAAACCTCGTGATGCATGCATGCAATGTATTAGTGGACAATGCATCTATCCAATTGGGACGTATAAAAAGCCTTTCGAACAGGTCAATGAACAGGTGTCAAACATGGGCAGCCTTTGGTTGAGTCTCTCACACGGCACACGTGCTTCATGAGACAGCACCTCTACCATTAAGGGTGAGATGTGCATGCGTTGTTAAGTGTCAAGGCCTCTTCAATGCTTGTCAGGCTCTGGAGCTATCGGTTAGGCTGTCAGATTGGAAGTATAACCTTTATGGATCAATGCTCTGAATGCTGATGCGGCGACCAAGGTGGTTTGTAGTCGTGTCCATTAAATTATAAAACATCCTGACAAAGGATTGGTGCTTAAAGTGTGTTTGGCTTAGTAAATTTGGTTCTAAATTGAAATAAGTGATAGTTTACTTTTAGAATTTATTCTATAAATTTAAATTTTTGTTGTATTAGAAGTTTTTTATAAGGTATTACCTCTGTTTTTAATTTATGTCATTTTAGTCTTTTTAATTTTGCTTTTAGATACATATCATTTTATGATTTTGAGATATATCTATCCATTACTTTCTCTATATATCGTTAAATTAATATTTTGAAAAGATAAATATATGACTCGAAGAAGTGTGAGTGATTAAATGTGTTATTAGAGGCTTTTTTTTTTCCTTGTGCTCTGTTTCTTATGATAGATGCTGAGACTACGTGTATTTGAAATAGAGTTGGCAGCTTAAACCGGTGATGTGGGCTTTAATGGGCTACTAAGATAAACTTTTTCAAATACACTCTTAGCTGTCTATAGTGTATATATGGAAAATGGAAGGACATGCAATTGATACAACATTAGGTTTATGCTTGGTGGATGTCATGCATGTTTTAAGATAGTGCATGTTCATTCGCATACATACATGTTTGACTTGGCCTTGACCAATGTACTACCTGTACCAACTAACAACATGTAGGCAATAACTTCTCCCTCCCTGGACAATAAAACTACTACAGAATTCAGAGGCACCTTTCCTTTTCTATGGGCTGAATTTAACCTGCCTACCCCCACTATTGTATTGTCGCGTACTTCTGATGCCCATCACTAGGCTTCTCTATTCTTTACTCATCCTCATAAATTTTCACCATATTTTGAGTGATTTTAAGATTCTATTAAATAGTCCAGCTATGCTTTCTTCTTCGTAATGAATTCATGTGCTTAGAAGAATGTAAATGATCTTACTTTGAAGAAAAATAATCAAAGAACAACAAACAACACACTACGTAACACAGAACAAATAAGATATATAAGTAGGTAATTAAGCATATATATGCTTAAATTAACTGACCAACCTTGAGCACAAGAAGTGAGATGGTAGCCTGGATGGCTTGCTGCAGCAGTACGCCCTTCACGACGGCCTTCTTGGAAGCCGAGTTCTTGGTCTCCTCGTCCCTCCTCGAGTGCAGCCTGTACTTCACCAGAAGCTTGGTGCCGCCGAGCACCTCGTACATCCCCGAGTACAGCCAATACACGGCCACAGGCGCCACCATTACGAGGAGGTCCTCGCTGCGGACGAACGCCATCGATCTTGAGGCTTAGCGATTGACCAGGATCGAGATGCTTAATTAGTAGTTAGTATCAGAAAAGCTAGCTAGAGAGGTGGAAGTATTGGAGCTGCTTATAAGTAATAGTATTACTCTTTGTTCTTGCAGCTTGTGTTATAAGTTGTAATGTCCCTTGAGGTATATATAGAGCAATACGGTATACGTGTGACCCAACCACATGTGTATAACACATGCACTAGATTTTTCTTTTGGGGTGGACGTATCTGTACTATTAGCTGGTTACCAAACCGATAAATGATAGTATAGTAATGGGCTAAATGCTTAATCGAAATGTTTTTGTAGTTCTCAAAAGTCTCTAGTTGGTGTATTAGTTAGTATATAGTAATACATTTTGAGATTGAAATTGAATTATGAACCCTAAAATTTAAAATATTTTCATTTTTAGTTATTTACCCTCAACTTATGTATGTTTCTATCAATATTTGGAAAAAATATTTCATTCTTGTTCTTCAGTATTTTCCTACAACTGTTGGGATATTTTTTTTCTAAAAATAATATGCAACATCATGATGCTCTAAGTGTTATAACATCAATGCGAATAAAATGTTGCATTAGCTATGTAAAAATGTTAATTCTTAGTGAGAATTCTAATGCTAAGTTATTTTTGCCCCACACACACATATAAAAGAAGTCGCTTTTATACTTTCGGGAGTATGCATGTACTCTCATCTTTTAAATTATATTATAAATACTTTCTTTTATTTATTCTAGATGCTTTCTTTGGATATATATATATATATAATTTGTTTTCTATATTATTTATGAAAAAAATATAATTTATAACTTCGCAATCATATAAAATGCTACATCATTAATACTTTTTTAATTGTATAGTACGTCATTTATGAAAAATATACTTACAACTTAAAAAAGTACATACCATATTTCATTAAAACTGTTATACATACATATCGGTAATAAAAACAGTATTTAGACTACAAATAAGAAATATGTATAGTGTATTCGAATACTATGAGTACCTACTCATAGGAGTGTGTGTATAAGATGCAGATGTTTTACTCGTTGGAGTAGTTACTCCTAATGGTGGTTTGGAAATCTCCAAGTGCTTAAAAATATTAAAAACATTAGGGTATATAAAGATTATAATATTATGGATCTCTGCAAAGATTCATAAAAAAATATGATCATATGTAAGAGAAACAAGAAAAAAATAAGTCCAGACTAAATATATATTTGCCAGTTGTAAAACTGAGTTTATTTTTTTCTCCCACATATGATCGTATTTTGTGATGAAACTTTACTGAGATCCACATTACATCCTCTATATATCTTAAATTCTTTCAGAATTTTTAAAAACTTAGAAATAACCGAACTCACTATTAAGAATAACTACTATTAGGAATAAACCATATTATATATATATTGATCCAGTTTTATATAACTATTGCGACAAACATTGACCCAGTTTGCATTCAGAATATGTTAGATAAAGTCCACAATGGATGTCAATTTGACTTAGGAGTAAAATAGCAACGTCACGACTCGATTCAATCAACCCGCTTGATTGGCTTAATCTATATCTAAGACTATATTGATGTCTAATCAGATCATTCAATTATTATCATTATTTTTCTCATAAATTATATTAACTAGCTCTCAAAATCTCATTCTCTTGCCCTGAATTTATATTAAACTTAATGTATTAACTAATTCATCCAAAATCTTAAAACTATTAAAAAACAAACAACATATTCGTAATCCAACGCAAACAATAAAATGTAAAGGCTGTCGAGAAAATCTAACCATTTATTTTTCTTAGATCAACCTGTCATGCACTACCTGATCGCTAGCCTGCAGAAGTGAGTGTCCTTGCGAACATAAGATGTTTCTTTATTCTTTTTCTGCAGGCTCCAAGTTAGTGCATCTTACTTATTAATGTGGTCATCGTTACGTGCATATATTTTTAAATTGTGTGCATGCATACGAAATTTGAGATACTGGACAGCGTTTGCATAAACTTCTCTGCAGGCCAATAGTTTGTGCTAGTAATTAAACGCATGAACCGACGGATTCATATTACGTACCAAACACAAAAGACCAAGCTATGTATTCGCTTCCATCGAACAAACTTCGTCGATTAGCCAAAGACACAAGAAAAACAAAATTAAAAAAAGTTATGTAATTGATGCAATCAAGTTGTTATGGCCAACCCATTGTGACAAGTTCTGGGCTTCTGGCCAACATACTCTGACAAGTTCCACGGGAGATACGAATCGCGGTCAGCAATTGACAAATTGGCACTCTTAAAACACTAGTCAACACCAATCTCCTAAGAAAAAAAGCACCCTTTGTTTTTAATGGAATCTTATTAGACGTACGATACTTTTGATTACCTCATTATACTATCCATGGCCGTGCAAGAAAATATTAGTATTCAGGAATTAACGTTTGCAATGCATGTTTGGAGACCATTTCCAAAATTAAGGCCGTTGCTTAATAAAATTATAAAATTGACCCACCAGAATTGGAATGGAAGCTTCTGTTGCAGCTTGCGTCCGTGACCAAAAAAGGGCCACGACAACTCTGCATGCACATATGTACAGGGTTTTTCAATATTTTGGTATCAATATTTTTAAATCATAATTTCTATTGGCGATTCGTTTGAATTATTAGAATTATAAAGTTAAAATAATCAAATCGATATAAACGATCATCAACCAGAATTATATTTCACAAGATATCATATTTTGTTATATATTAAGATATATAAATCCGGTTGACGATCTGTTGATATCGATTTGATTATTTTGACCTCACAATTCTACTGATTCAAACGGATCATTGATTGGAGTTATAGATCAAAATATTTTAATGCTGGTGGAATTGAAAATTTCAATATAAGTTAATCTTGAAAAATTAAACTCAAAGTTTTCAATTCTTCCGAGATTAATATCTTTTGATCTATAACTTTGATCGATGTTCCATTTGAACTAGTGGAATTGTGAGTCCAAACGATTAGATTGACACAAACAGGTTGTCAATCAGAATTATAGATCAAAAGATATCATATCTTAAGATATATAATTCTAGTTGACAATCCATTTGTGTCGATCTGATCATTTTAGTTATAATTTCAACAGTTGAAATAGATCGTCAATAAGAATTATATATCAAAAGATATTAATGTCAAAAGGATCGAAAATTCTAATGATTGCATTGAAATTTTTTATTATTTTAACATTTATATCTTTTGATTTATAACTCCAATTAATTATCCATTTCAACCAGTAGAATTACGAGACCAAAACGATTAAATCAACACAACCAGATCATCAACCAGAGTTATATATCTAAAAATATAACAAGATATGATATCTTTTGGTCTATAATTCTAGTTGACAATCTGTTTGTGTCGATCTCATTGTTTTGAACTCTCAATTTCACTAGTTCAAATGGATCATCAATCGAATTTATTGATCAAAAGATATCTATCCTAGAACAATTAGAAAGTTTTAATTCAATTTTTCCTAATTAAATTGTACTTAAATTTTCTATTGTTCCGACATTGATATGTTTTGATCTATAACTCTCATCGATGATCCATTTGAACTAATCGAATTATGAGGTCAAAATAATTAGAGTGCACAAACGGATCATCAATCGGAGTTATATATCTTACAATATAACAAGATATGGTATCTTGTAATATATAACCCCGATTGATAATCCGTTTATGTCTATCTGATCATTTTGGCTTCACAATTCTACTGGTTCAAACGGATCGTTAATCAGAGTTATAATTTAAAAGATATTAATGCCAGAAAATTTAAAAAATCCTGTACAATATAACATACATATATGTAGTGGTGGCTCTTCTGACATGGCTTGAAGCCACAACAAAAGCTTCCATCCCACTAAGCCGCGATTGGATGAGTTGACTAGTCAATTTTACAATTTGTTAAAGTATGAGTCATTTTCACAATTATTTTTTTACTTTGGGTTATTTAAAAAAAATTGGCTGGAGAATACATCTTTCTTAGAAGAGGAAAACAAAACATCTTTTTCTCTCCCTCTTTCGGAATGCCAAGGTTTGCTTATTATATATCTATGGGTATGTCCTATTCTCTATGACACATGCACCTTTGTGATCTACATAAATGTTCTATTCCACACATTATAAAAAAAGGAACATCAACGAGTACATAACATAAAACAGACAAATTTGATTCTTTTTTTAGATAGTGGATATAATGAAGGAAAGAATAGTACAAGAGTGAGAGTGGCTATAGCTAGGAATTTTTTTAAAATAACCAAAAGTAAAACAATAATAATGAAAATGACCCATAATTTAACAAATTTGCAAAAATTACCTGGGCGGATGCAATACATCAATTGTCGCTGGTGGGAACTGTGACAGAATTTCTGTTGAATCTCGGAACCACGACTGAAAATTTTACTTTCTATCCCATTCTCAAACCATGATAGAAAGACTTCTGTTCTATTCCATTGTCATGTTGCGACAAAAACTAACCAAAACAATCATTTTGAACCATTTTGTATTGTACAACTTTTTTGGTATTTTCCGCCATCGATATCTTTTAAATTATAACTCCAATTGATGATTCGTTTGAATAAATTTATGAAGCCAAAATAATTAGATCAATATGAAAAGATCATCAACTAGAGTGATATATCGGAATATATCATATCTTGTTATATGTTAAGATATATAAGTGCAGTTGATGATCTATTTGTGTCAATATAATTGTTTTGGCATCATAATTCCACTGGTTCAAACGAATCATCAATTAGAGTTATAAATCAAAAAATATGAATACCGGAAGAATAGAAAATTTCAGTACAATTTAATCCAAAAAAATTGAATTGATGTGACGCTATAATGAATGTTCGTAAGAGCTGAGGGCAGTTTAATATTAAACAAATTAGGGTTAGGGTTTCAGCGAGTTAGAGTTAGAGTTTCAGCCAGTCAGGGTTAAGGTAAGGGTTTCCACAAGTTAGGGTTAGGGTTTCAGTGAGTTAGGGTTATGGTTAGAGTTTCCATTCTTGCGAGTTAGGGTTAGGGTTTCAGTGAGTTAGGGTTATGGTTAGGGTTTCCATTCTTGCGAGTTAGGGTTAGGGTTTTCGCGAGTTATGGTTAAGGTGTCGGAAAGTTACTTTTTACTTGAAGAGCTAAAACGTTATGCTGAAAAACTGAAACAAAAATTTACTACATATTATTTGCAAGTACATCCCATGGGATAATCCATTAACATATCTAATCATTTTGCATCCCTCTTTTGTGCGACTGTCTATCTCTTTAAAAAGACGAGGCTGAATAAGGATCAAGCAGAATATGTGGTCTCTGACCAGCTGTTGTAGAGGGTCCATAGCGGTCTGGCTGCGCTGATGGCTATGAAGGCTATGTGGGTGACGGAGCATCATGGATCTGGTTCGGTCGAAACTCGTCTTGTGTGTAGTATTGATGTGCATAGGAATCACTCATCCCTAGCATATTAGACACCTAATCATACTCCCTCTGTTGTGCCACTCACTTAGCCTCATCCCCATGTGGCACATATATTGTCTACTCCGATGGCTGACACCAAGATGTCTCTCCAACATGCTGTTCTGGATTTGGAGGTATCTAAGGAGCAATGTACTGCTAGCTCACCCGCTCCAACTCCTGCTGATCCCAAGGCTTATCTATGGCTAGTTGCTCTACCAAATCCCTACTAGCAGCCTCTTGAGCCCTTCTGATGTCCTTCGAGTCGTCTAAGTCGTTGAAATTATCGCCTCCTAGCCTATGATGTGTCGATGATGTTGGATCTAGGTAGATCTAAGTATCTAGGTTTTGATGATTAATGACGATTTGGATAAATTCATGATGATTAAAGTTAATCTAGAGAATGTCAGATTTGATGATTAAATGACAACGTAGATAAATCCTGATTTAGCACAAGTAAATTGAATTGATTATTGATAAACCCTGAAATGGATGTTTTCTTAGTTGTGGGTTTAATATTGATGCATATGTAGAGGGGGAGCTCGGTGGTTGCATCAAGTTTGTGCTGATTGATTAATCAAGATGTCATATGTTAAATCCTGAAATTGATAACTCCAATTGTGGATTTGATATCGATACATATGTTGAGGGGAAGTTCATCACTTTGGTTATTTGATTTGATTGCTATCATGACATGAGTAGTATATATCGTATGCGTATGTCTTTATCATCTATGATCTATATGATTGTATTTCATCTCGCACTCATCTATTGATTGTTGAATATGGTTTTGTCATTTTACTGGAAAGAGAAACTGTTAAGCTAACTCCTATGTGGAGTAGTTTCTCTAGTGGTGATTAATGATGACTCATATATGAGACTAATGTTGTGCATTGAGTGTACGTATTGTAATCTCGGTTTGATTGCAGGATAAAAGCAAGCAAGGGTGTGAAGTGGATGAAGTCGATATGAATCATCTCAAGCGAGGTCAAGCTTAGCGAGGTCGAGCTTTGCGAGGAAAAGCGTCAGTGTTCGAGCTTCACGAGGTTGAACTTCACCAAAGGTAAAATCCAAGATTAAGGATTGTTTTCTTAGAATTTTACCAGTCTCGGTGTTTGAGACAGACCGAATTGATAGGTTTCTTTTTACTAGTTTGATCGTACTATTAAGAGGGGTCGGAAACTAGGAGCTTGAATCTATCTAGTGCGGAAGCTCAAATGCATTCATATCATCTTGCACTAGTATCTTTATCGCTCTTGCATTGCTAGAGAATCTAAGTGTAGTTTGTGTGAATTAGAGAAAATGTTTTGAAAACTGCACTTAGTCGTGATCGCCAGTTATTTATTCTGGTTTATTATCTAGAGCTGGTTGTGGATGTATTTGCACATTCTGATCGTATCCGTACTTGATACGTGGTCGTGTCACTAGTTTTGTGGCTTTCTGTTTAGGGTTTGGGCGTGGTCGTAGGAGTTCGAGCTGGTCGTACCAGTCTTCGGCTCGCTTGTGTACGCTCGACCAAACTCTCTCGACCACCTGTTTTTCATCGGATATCAGATCTGTGTGGTCGTGGTCATTGCTAAGTGTCAGCTGATATATGCGTGAGAAAACAACAAATCCGTATGTGCAAATACCCTAAATTGCATTTGAGATGATTTTTGTGTTGGACATTTTGGTAATAGGAAAATTTTTGAGTTTTCTAGAAATATCTAGGCATTTCTAGGTCTTGATTCTGTTTACAAAATTGTAGTTCTCTGAGTTATCTTTCTAACAAGCCAAAAATCACCTCAATCAGATCTCTGGATCAAAAGTTATATTTATTTTACTATCAATGTGCAGTGGCCGGACTTTGTCCAGCCTGTACAATTTTTTTTCAACCTTTTGCAAAATGAAACCAGAGACGTTTGCATCCGTCCGGAGCTTTTGTTCAGGAAAGCCGGACAATGTCATGCCGGACACTGTCCGGCTTGTACAAAATTTCACCTGTTCGTGGAAAACGGCTAGTTTTCTTTGAGGGCTATATATATCTCATATTTGCTTTCATTTGGGACTGCTCAAACACATGATATTCTTGTGTATAAGCTAGCCAAACTCTTTGGAATCAATCTATTGCATTTAGAGCCAAGATTTGAGCCAAATCTTTGAGAGACTTAGAGGAGAAGCAATTGTGAGAGGCTAAGAGTGTTTAGTGCACTTCATCTCCATTTGCAAGCTAGTGCTAGTATGTGCATTCATTTGCATCCTTGAGCTTCTAGCACTTGATTCGTTCAAGTGAGCACATTCGACTTGTTACTCTTGGCGGTCACCTTCGCCTAGACGTGTCGGAGGAGAGTCGCGATCTCTCCGATTGAAGTTTGTTGGAGAGGCTGACAAACAACGTGTGAAAGGTTTGGTGCTCGCCTATCCAGTGTGGAGAAGGAGCAACCCGAGTGAAATATCCTTCGTGGATATAGAAGCGAGGCTCACGCGTTAGCACTTCAATGAGGAGTAAGGGAGACCGGCGAGTCTCCGAGACCTCGATAAAAATCATTGTGTCAATTGTCTTTCTTTTGTATAATTCGTATTCATATTGACAAAATTGCTTGATTTACTATTGTTGCATGTTATATTGAATATTTCATATGGTTGAATGCAACTAGATGTTTGATTGCTAAACCTTTGCAACCCTAGGTTATCCTAAATATCTTTTAAAATTGCTTAATTGGAAAGAAATTTTAAAAGCCTCCTATTCACCCCCCTCTAGTCGGCATCCTTGATCCTACAGATGACCCTCCTATATGTAGTGATCCACCTCGATGAGTAAACATTGACGTTGAGTGTGAAAGAATTGATGGGGTGCTAGACGGTCCTGCTATATCAATGCCTCACCTAGATGATGCACTGTGTCGAGTAGGACATTCACTGGAGGTACTGGGGTGTATAGAGGATGGTCGGGCAGACCTCGAGCTTGGTAGGTGCCCTGTTGTCTATCTTGGCACGGATGCATCACTAGTACGACTGCAACTCAAGTCACTCATGAGTCGTCGGGCACCAGTGTTCACTGCACGGATGCATCACTAGTATGACTGCAACTCAAGTCACTCATGAGTCGTCGGGCACTAGTGTTCACTGTACATATGGCACCAGTAAACTCACTACTGCACCAGTGACCTCCGCGTGCTATGTCAGACAAAATCAATCTAGTCTGCCGCTTGATGGTAGTTGTGATGTTGAATTAAGAAGGACAAGTAATGTATTAGTTAGTAAAATGAGTAAATGATAGATAAAAAAGGGTAATTATCGTCAAAACATACTGAGCGGTGTATCCTCCCTGGTAAATCAGAATCAAACCCTAACTTCACATGATCTGAATGCAGTATATGCGTTGGTGTATCCTCAGACACACGAGAAAGCTGTCTGTGGGTATATGGCATGTACCAGTCAAGATACACTTGGTACGTAGTGTGATCGTACAATCGATCCTCCACAATTACATCTGTCTGTGCATGCTCGTTCCAGTCTTGCACCAATCTGGTATTCCTGTTTGGCCAATTGTTGAATTGCCTTCCTTTCCTCGCTTGTCAGTATAATAAGATGGAGGTAATGTCAGGTATTGAAAGTTAAATACATAATTTAATTATTGTGCATGCATGGATGTACCTGTGAACCTCCTTGGGAAGATATCCATCACGTTCTCTCTCTAGAGATGGGATTTCCTAATGTAATTTGAACTGACACATCACCCTCTCCGGGTAGTATGGCTCCACCATATACAATAACACAAGATGACATTGTGTCATCCAACAATCATGGCTTGTTGTGCACATCATCGATATACTATGCGGTGCAATGATTTGAATGAAATCTAGTGTCCATGGCATCCATATGACTTGCGACTCGTGCAGGAGATTGAAATCCCCCTAGTACGAGACGTAGCATCGACGAACTTGGGTCGCAGATCATCTTGGTCAACCTTGTAGCCATTTTGTGCCTATTTTTCAGCGGTCCACCCAATCATGGACATCATCAGGCTTGGAATACGGATCGACCGGCCAGTCTAAACGTGGGTGCCTAATTGGAAAATGCTCCCAAGACCACAGTTGCAACAGAAGGGAGCATGCGGACAATATGGTCTCTGGTGTGATCCAGACACACACATCGTATAGCCCCCAGTATGTTGCACAAAGCACAGACATAATCTAGTTGTACCGAGGTACCTGTCCATGCTAAGCATTGACTATGCTCTTCACCAGTGGAATGAACTATAGGTGAATTGTATCCCTATGTGTAGGTGGGAACAAGATGTACTAGAACATAGCCATCTGGTATGGATGACTTGTTTTCAAATCGAGCATTTTCTACTTTGAGTGCTCCCCTTCATGATTCGTTCATGCCATTATGCAAGTGATCACGTGTCTTCTGATGACCAGATTCCTCTCTCCTATGGGTGAAATATGGGATCCATCTAATCACATCAAGTGAAATTACTCTGTAATCACCAACCTTCATGAAGACTCTCCAAATGTCACTCCAAGTTTGCTAAAAGTTATGGAGGTTGAAGTACTACGAAAGGTACGGAGACGTGTTTATATCAACGCCGCACATGCAGCAATGACATGCAAATAGGGCTTGTGTAAAAACATGGCCTTGTTGCATGTGCACTCTACAACATCTTCCAGAACAACTTCGTGTACCCTACTGAGTCTGCAACTGATACGATATGCACATTGATCAACCACTTGCTTTACGATCTCTCTTGGCATTATAGATATGTTCTCCTGCACAGTCGGTAGGATGATGTTGCTTACATACGCCGCACTCATGTTTGTATGGCTATCCAATGCTTCAATAAGCATGCATATGTGGGTAGTAATTCTCGTGACCAAAAAATTGATGTCATCTTTCAGTTATATGGCACGAACCCTCCACGAGTAGTTCAGTGCAACACAAGAGATAACATATAAACTAGGGGTGGATTTCACCACCCTGTACTATTGATTGAGTGCGATAGTGCATCTAGCCACGACATTATGCACATCTTCTTTCGTGTGAAACTTTTGCTCCAGTTGGATGCTATTTTCCAAAAAAAAAACCATCTTGAGTTGTGGTCTGTTGGCAGCACTACCAAACTGAATCCAGATTCATCAATCCACTGTTTAGGGGGTCTCAAATGATATTCGTCAGAGTCATCGGATGCTTTTGAGTTTGTCGAGTCATATTCGTCAGATACAGTTTCAAGTCCCTCCAAGAACTCATACACATCAACACGTGTGTGGCAGAAAGTTTCTGACCATTCACTCACTCTAATTGTTGGCAGACAAGGTGCATTCATTTCTCCTGCCTACACACCTCTACTAGAGCCAGCTTCCAAGTCACCCTTCGGTAGTTGTAGGTCGCAAAATCAAACATAAACTACAAATCGACTACCCAAACCACCAGAGGGTCCTTCACTCTAGTCATGAATGAGCCTCACGAGTTGTTCCTCTTTCAATTAGCACAACACCCAGTACGACCCATTGGCGATCTCCTTCACAATGAGTCTCTATACTTGGACTGTCTCATGTTGTACACACTTGCCAGACAGACTAAATATCTATAACTTCAAATCTGTGAAAGATGTGTTATGTATTATAAAATCGACCATAACATATTTGTAATGGCTCATCTCTAACAAATCAAATTGTTGTTATAAAATATGCAGAAATTTTCATGTTGCTTCATTCCCCACAGTAGATATCTATGTAGCAAAATATGACTAAATGTGTCATAAACATATTTTAAATCACATAATTAACATAATCAAAATAATATACCAGATGGATGTTATGAAAAACACAAAAATACTGACTAAATTAGACATATAAAAAAAGAACCTTAACCCACACATTTTTTTTACAGATATTTTTTTACATTTAAGGATTTTTTGAGCAGATAATTTTTTACGGATATTTATTTACAGAGTTATTTTAAAACATATTTTTTTTGTATTTTCAACCAAATTTTTTTAACATTTACAAATATTTATTTACATTTTTTAACATATATGTATTAAGCTTTTTTGGATTGTCGTGTTTTCTTATATTATATTGTCTCTTTTTTTCTGGTATTTTTTATGTTGTTTTATTTTATTATTTTAGGTTGTCTTATTTTTTTATGTTGTCGCATTTTTTTATATTGTCGTACTTTTATTTTATCTTGTCACATTTTATTATTTTAAGTTGTCAAATTTTGTTAGGTTGTTGTATTTTATTATTTTAAATTGTCTTTTTTATAATAGGTTGTCGTATTTTTTTAATTATTATATTTTTTTATTTTATGTTGTAGTAATTTTTTTAGGTCGTTATATTTTTTCTTACAAAATTTTTTATATATAAAATTTATGAGTATTATCACTGTGCCCATTTTTTTGTTACACTTATAAATATTTGTACATATTTTTTTATTGACGAACTTAGACGTGCTGTTCTATTCGTTAAACTGATATTTTTTAACACACACATATATATTTAAAGGATTCTTTAACATATTTTTTTAACATATGTGTTTTATAAATTTTTTACCGATATTTTTTAACGGATATTTTTAACATTTACAGATATGTTTGTTAAATTTTTTAACATCTACATTCTGATTTTTAACTTCTACAGATTTTTTTTTACAGATAATTTTTTTACATTTACAAATATTTATGCATATTTTAAAAGCATGATGATATTCTTTCAAATTTTTTGATCAAAAATTTTCTTAATAACCTATAACATAACCACTGTACAATTATTTTAATTTGCATCAATAAAGTATTAAACCAACAAACTGGTCAAACAAACCATAGTCATATCATACAGTCGTATAACAAAGTACTTTTAACATCTGGTTGCTAATTATGTACTTAAAAAAATAAATTAGCAAAAACTTTATTACATTTCAATGAAATTTATCTTGTTTGGAAGAGTTTTATTTGATTTATAACTTTTACAACTGCACTAATTTGAAATTATAACTAGATTTGAAGATAATTAGATTAAAGGAAAAAATTTCGAGAACATAGGAACCACATACTGGAGAGAATGAGATAATAGTAGTGCGTGAGATTGAAGGGGGGGGACTGCGGGGACCTCAGTTGAGTTGTGTAGTTTTCTGGCGCGCCTCGTGCGCGAGAACAACGAAAACCGTCTGTTTCTCGTTTCTATAGCGATTCTCGTTTCTGTTGCGGTTGGCATCTTCAATTATTTTTTCTGTCGCACCTCCAGACGCGATAGAAATTTCCACAACGTTGTAGCTTCTGTCGCCACTGGGTGGTTTTTGTCGTGTTTTTATATTGTAATTTGATGATTTAGCAGATTAATTTTTGTAAATTTGTTAAATTATGTATTTTTTTGTAATTATTTTATTAACATGCTTCTTTATTGATGTAGGTAGCCAAGTCGTCATACGTTAATTTATTAACAAAACATGACAAAATAATCTGATTTCTACTATTTACGAATAGAAGGTTACTATTAAAAAAATTAAAACAAACATATTAATGGGATAATAAGAGAAGGGGCTATCAAGAGTGCAAGTAGCTATTTTTTCTTTAAAAATTTACATCATCTACACCATAAATTTAAATCTAAATTCAATATATATTCTCCATCTCTTGTTATCTTCTTCCTCTTCCTCCTCCCCCTCACTATCGCCGCCAATCACATTCCTCTTCGTCTCCTCTTTTCCCCGATTGACCACAGTCGCCTACAACAATCAGTGTCATCACCGCTTCACCATACGACCTCCCTCTCTCTTCTGCCGCCTCCTCTTTTTACCCCGTAGCCACCACTTCATCACCTTGCTAAAGAGAGGGATAGTGAAATGTAAAGAGTTTGATATAAGAAAAGAGATTTAATTAAATGATAAAAATATATAAGATAAAAAATTAGGTGCATCATAACAAAAACTCATAAAACAAATAGAGCATCCTACGGGCTACGGTGAAAATTACTCTCTAGCCAGATATATGTGATAAAACATTGACACGATTGGTATTGTCTCACACATTTTCAAACACGCATCTGCCAAACTAGAAGTCAGCATTTTTAGAGTTAGGCTGGGCCGCCATATGACTTGAGAAGGGTTATGGTCCAAGTAAGATAAGTTGGGCCATGCCCAACGGGCCTAGTTCGTTTTGACAGGTCCAGACCAAACGGAGCAAGGCTTAATTAATCTTCAACCGCTGTCCGGTCCTATACGGTTATACTACTAGAGAGGTAATTTTCTAAAAAAAACTTAATAGCAGGGTAACATCTCAACGAGATCCACCACAATTATAATTAATTAAGTATATTAGTACTCATGCGTGAAATCAGATAATCAAAACATATATCTATATAAAAAAATCAATTTAATTCTTAATCTCTTCTATTTTCATATGTATACTTAGTTAGAGAATTATATTAATATGTGAAAAAAATGGGATGAGATAAGAATAAACTGTATATTATTATATATTACTATAGTAAATATTTTCATTTGCGAAGATACCTTTCTAAAACATTAATTAACTATATCAAATTCGTACATCTAATTTGTAATCAAATAGTTCAAATTAAACCATTATCTAAAATTTTTAAAAAATCATCTTATTATTTTTTCAATACGACCGATCCAGAATGTTAATTTTTAATCAAACAGTTTATAAATACAATCTAAATATAGTTATGTTGGATCCAAATTTACACAAGTGGAGGTGAAACCACAGACGCTTTGAACTAGAAAAGAAAAAAATAGTCCATCCAACGCTCATCAGCGACAAATCTCGGAATTTTCCCTGTCCCACTTCTCAGTCTTCTCCGCACCCAACCGCCGCCCGCCGCCCACCTCCCTTGCGAGATCCCCGCCCTAGCCGCCGTCGCGGCTTCTCCTCGCCGGCCGCCCATCCGACCGCTCCGCACGTCCGGCCGTGCGCGGCAGCAGCGGGCGACCTCCGGGATAGTGGAAAATTGTGGTCTTTGAGCGACCGCTGTATCTGAGATGGAGAGATTGGGGGATTTTAAGCCTCCTCCCTTCTTTAACTACCCGCCTTACTTCACGTAATCGATCCCCTCCTCTCTCTCAAATTTTAGCAAAACATATTTATACGATTTGCAATTTTGCATGACGATCAGTTTTCAGGAGGGAAGAGGTGAGTATACGATGATCACTTCGTAATTGGTATCTGCTTAACCAATGCTTTGTGAGTGAAGCAATTGGTAGAATTTTTGGAGTATGATTACAAGTCGACTATTATTCGCATACTGGTGTATATAGAATGGAATAGAATGAATGATCTTTTAATGTTGTTAATGACGTTCTTCTGATGCTTGTTTTTTCTTTGTATAGAATTTTCAGCCTATGGTGTAAACCATTTTATAAGAAATTCTACATTCATTACTGTCCTTAGTTTACTGGAAAATTCCTGAGTTTAGTTTGTGATTTTGCTTCTATTGTTTTCCCTTTTGCAAGAAGTGAAGTTGCTGCTTCTACTTGGTTATACTGTGAGGTCTACTATTATCATGAGTTCTAAATTTGTAATCTTTGCTCATGTAGTAATATCTGCTAATGATACCTTTCTATTTTGAGCTAACTCTTTGATTAGGTATGGAATAGCACTTTACAGGCTCCCATTTGTAAGTGGAGAACAGAACATGTATGCAGAAGTTTACATTACATGTGTTGATCACATAATATAGTCGCTAGGTTTCACTAAAAAAATCACTCAAAAATATCGTTGCAAGGTTGAGTGCTTGTTGCTTTAAAAACATGACTTTTCCAAGAGTCCCTATTTGTGAATATATATGGCAAAACAATCCCGGCTTAGAATTTAGTTGGTACAATAAATTTGGGTTTTTGTTAATAGTAGGTATCTGTTTTTTCTTATCTTGATATACATCTTTCAACCACCGTTGGATCAAATCTTTTTCTTTAGATTTAGCTCTCTAGAATTCACATAGCCTCCTTCCTTAGCTTCTCTTCCTTAGCTTCTCTGGCCGTGGCGGCTGGGAGACAGGCGGCTGTGGGTGGCGGTGGTTGCTAGTGGCGGCCGACAAGGAAGATAGGCGATAGAAAGATAGTGGTCATGATGGCAGCTTCGCCATCAGCCACAGTCGGCGTTGGCTGCAGCGGCAGGTGAAAAGAAGTGGATGGGGGGCAGCGGCGGTGATGGCCATGGTGGCAAGGGATTGGGAGAAGGAGGAAGAAGAAATGTAGGGGAGAAGGGAGGGTGGAGATTAAATTTAGATTTGGATATATGGTGTAGATGATGCAAATTTTTTAAGAAAAAACAACTACTTGCACCCAGATAGCCCATAAATTTGTAAGTTTACAAGCCTTGCTGACCTAATGTTTTGCTACATGTATTATGTATGTTAGTTTTCTTGATCTTGTGAGCGCTCCATGTAGATTTATGATGTTTTTACTCTTATAGATACATGATCTTGAAGCCATGTTGATACAAGTTAGGATCTGGTATATATAAGTTAGAATCTGGTGTATCTTTTGTTGCTTGTTTTTAACAGCCTGCTTGTGTTGTTGAAGCATTCCTTTGATTTATTTGTTGTTATATTGATTAAGCTGCATAACCAAATCTCTTTCACTATATTATCTTCAAAGACAACTACAAGCAAACATGCCTTAAAACTGGTTGTAATGCAGGCTGAGATTTATAGCATGATAGCATTTGTCCCTCAGTTTGCAGCCTGTGAGAGAGACACGTGAAAAGCAAGTGCAGCTGTGGAGAGAACTGATACTTGATTACTGTAGAAGTCAAAAGATATATATAATCTACCTGGAAGAAGATTTCCCATTGTTCTCTAATCCACTGATTGAAAGTAAGAGGTCTTTATCTTAATCTTGGGTTTTACATGTTGCTTTCTGCTGTACAACACAAACAGGTCTTATTACCTAATCTTAAAATTGTTTGCTTTATCAAAAATTCATGGCCTAGTAATCTGGCATGACGATAATGTGTTCAAAGGATCTATTTTGGAGCCTTTTGGACGTTCTGTATTAGTTTGTATGCATAACACTATCCTACTAGATTAGTGTTCTTCATTTTTGCATGTATCATTGTACTGAACTTATCGGGCTTTGGCTTATGCAGGATCTCTAAGCCATGAAGCAAAGGAAGTGTTCCTTGCAGCTCTTGTTAACGAAGGTTCGATCTGCATGCCTAAAATGTTAAATTTCTTAAGCTATTGTTACTGTTCATGGTAAATTCATGCAATGCAATATCGGTTAGTATGATATTCTGCACCTGCTTAAATCCATGCTGAATTTGCAGGGCGTGCGGAGTGGATGGACAAAGGTCACAAGAAGTGCCTCATTCTTTGGCTAAGGATACAAGATTGGGCCAACTACATATTAAACTTTGTAAGAGTTTTCTGTTATAGAAATGTTGCAAGAAAAAATTCTTGATCTATGAACACATATTAGCAGCACGTTTATTGTGTTATAATATTTCTATTTGTCCTGTGCTTGTAGGTGAAGGACAATGGATTGGAAGACAGTGTGGTGACTGTTGAAGATATACGCTCTGGAATTGAAACGCGTGGAACTGGTAAGTAAAACAAACTTTTTGGTGATGAAATTTGATTAATTATTTTCTTTTAGCTTCAGTGTTTGTGAGACCCAACATGGTTCCTTGACTCAAGGCAACTAGCGATCAAAACACTATAATTCGTAGTAGGACTGGAGTTGGGGTTAAGACTTAGCTGTCACCTAATTGTTTCATGCACACATGTAATAAAGATGTGTTAAAAGGGTAATACTTCATTTCATCCTTATCATTTGATCTTTGGTATAGAACTTGCGGGAATTGATCGCGGTGTTCTCATGCGTGCTCTGAGGTTGTTGGAACAAAAGGGCAAAGCAGCTATCTTTAAGGGCACTTCAGCTGATGATGAAGGCATAAAGTTTTCTGCCTAAACATTGTACAGAGCTCCAACTAGCAGGCTAATAATTTTGATGAATGTCTTTGAACATCCCTGTATACCAAGATGCTGATCACAACCTTTGCAACTATTATCTGCATGTACGTTTAATGCTATACTTGTTAAATGCCTCATCCTTTGCATGAACTATTTTTATCAGAACTTATTCATTTCTTCTGTGGGCTATACCTAGAAAACCTTTTGTTGTGTGTCTGGTATGAACTTGATGAACTGGTAATGATTAATGCTGGTAAGACTGCTTAAAGAATTGCAACCCCTGGTAAGCATACTTTGTAGCCAGCTGGCATCAGTTTTGATCCAGCAAAGATTTTGTGGTTGGGTGATTTCAACTGTCTTTTATCAGTTTTTATCCAATCCTTATCCGAGCTTTTATGGCATGTGTTAGATGAGTCAGATAAGCTGTTAAGTGACATTGTATGGACGAAAAGGTGCCCAAATGTTCCCATCTTTTTTCCCTTGGAACTTTCTCCGATCCATTCATAATTTAACACTCTACAGCCAATACTAGAACAGTAAAAAAAAAACCATAAAAGAAATGTTACTTTCATATGATACCGGAAAATAGGGAGGAAAAAAAAAAGCAGCACCTCGCCCGTGACCCCAACCAGGTACCGTTTAATTGTGATATGTTGTCATGTAGATAGCAATTTTACGGCTTTTAACTGGATTTTACGCGTGAGATAATAATCATAGAAGTTGCCTCAAGAATAAAGGCGGCCACCAGAACAGTCGAGAATTCTTCATTCATCAGTCAGACAATAAAATAGGATTGATAATTGTCACCACAATAAAACAAGTCGTTAGCTTTTGTATGATGCTGGTGGCCACCAATACAGTCAAGATCCGGAATCCATTCCAGCAAGTGAGCTTGCAGCATTTGGATATTTCGATCCTGTCACTGACAAGTGGGCCGCGAGGAATCACACACCGACAGGCCAGGCCTATGAACAAAACATGTGGGCGTGCCTTCCGCAATCAAAATAATAAATGCTTTGGTTTTTGCGGGAATAACTGAATAAGCGTTACGAGAGGGCAGGAAGAGCTGATTAAAGCAACTATTTTATTTTGATATAGGAAACAACAAATTTATGGAATCAAAATCTAAAATATTCATATTTAGCCAAACAATCTAATTGTTAAATCAGTCAGCAAAATAAGTCACTAAACAAATGATTAGAACGAAGCACCGCAGACTAATAGGCCAACAACCACTTTGCCGGCTATTTTGACATGTTTGCATGCATAATCATGTGTATCTCCCTCTCTCCGTTCTTTACTTCATTGTTGATTAAGAAAAGGTAAAGAATAATTCTTAGTTCTTGAGCAGCCGCCAATATGGCATTGATACCATCTGCTTTAACATCTCTTTCTTTATCAGTTATGATGAATAGTAGTTAATAAATAAATATCGCGCGCAAACTTGCAAGGGAGAACAAAGGAGGGTTCAATTACATATATACCCTTGTCCTGGCCCTTTCCCCGGCTCCATCCATTATTGGTCCTTCACCAGAATCTGCTGAGAGGGAGGAAGAGAGGGAAGGAAGCAAAGAAGAAAGGAAAAGGATTAATCCTTCAATCAAGAAGGTATCTTTCTTTTTTGCTGTTAGTTTTCTCTAATAGGCACTAATTTTTTATATCAATAGAGTTCTTGCTTTGTCTGTTATCGGAAATAGGAGAAGGGAGGGGGGGATGGCATCAAAGAGGATACAGAAGGAGCTCAAGGATCTGCAGAAAGATCCCCCAACCTCATGCAGTGCAGGTCTTCTTTCCTTCTTTCTTTGCTGTGGACTTTGCACAAATTGCCAATCTATTTTTACAGTGTTTGGTCAAACCCTTGTATGAAAGTCAAACCTTGCATAGATTCCAAAAAGGAAATTCTGTTAACATGTTTGTCTTTTCTTATAGAAGTATTGAACTGACTTGAAAGTTTTCTACCAAAAGTGCCAAGTAAATTTCTTTTTGATGGGGTTCTGATTAAAGGATTAGCTCATGGAGTAAAAGTACTTACTGGATATTAGGAAGTTTATACGTAGAAATTTTACGGTTCTATGCCCTATTTAGTTGTGAGGGAAGTCGTAAACCTGCCGTAGTATGCCTTATTGACTGTGCTTAACAATGTTTGGAATAACACTGTATGCTTAGAGTTCTATATGGATATGATATATGGAACAGTGCGATATGTTTAGCTAGTCACCAATCTAATGAGTAATGACATAGTGATTTGGGGGTTCCATGTTTACCCTAAGGTGCTCCAACACACAAGAATTTGATCCAACGATTTCGTAGCAAACACAAGAATTGTGTTTTTATGTCTCGAAAGTGCATTCTTAAAGTAAAATACGTCTTAGAAGAGGAAGGAGGTAGTAGATCCAACTATTTTTAGTCATTGAATGTAGATGATCGATTGGTCAACACCTAAACAAATTGGAGGTGAATGTAACATTCAAAATTCTGTTTTATATATGGTAGTATAGATGTTAGATACCATTTGCGCTATAAGTAGCATCATGTCTCTAAAATATGTACTAGTACGTTCATTTTATGCCTCGGAAATTGTTCTGGTTTATCCAGTCAAATAACTATCCAATTTGACTACTATATGGCGTACGAGCTTGAATACTGTTTTCTAATCCTTCTTTTGTATAGCTGTTATATAGTAGTATTCTTTTAGTTTTGACAACTTTACAATTTCTTTTATGTTTTGTTCTATTTCGTTTGAACTTGTTCAAAAACAGTTAATTGTCTTGGAAGTTAATTAGTAGTCAAATTTGTAAAGGTGGAGCTTTTGTGCATCAGATAAGAGAGTTTTGTTGCAAACTATTGTGAATTTTGTACTTTCTTCATTCAAATTACATTCCTTATTGATAACAACATAATACCATCTGACAGGCCCCGTGGGTGAAGACATGTTCCACTGGCAAGCAACAATAATGGGCCCATCTGATAGCCCATACGCTGGTGGAGTTTTCCTAGTTACCATCCACTTCCCTCCAGATTATCCTTTCAAACCACCAAAGGTATTTCAGCTGGTTAACATTTTGAGCAGTCACCTAGATATCCCTGGTTTCTGTGAAATTGTTCCTTTTTCCTTCATGTCACATCCTAGGAAGAAAACACCGTCACAGATGTGCTTCTTATCTTTCTGTGCTTGATAAACTCTACATTGATAATCCAATAGTTATATTTAAATAAGAGTCAAATGTTCCATTGTACTGAGAAATTAGAAATCAACTGGAATAGTTTGGGACATATTTTGAACAATTTTTTGAATTCTACTTATAAGTGGTCAATAATGTGTAGTATTTCTTTTTAAATTCAAGCCCATCAATCTGCAATTTAGGTTTATTGGTGAGACATGATAACGTTAAGTCACTTGCTGAAAACATCGGATGATTTTTTCTGAAAATTGTAGTCATTTTGTGTAAACAGTACTGAGTGCTAAAATATAAGCTAATGTGGACTTCACAATATTTTTGAGCAGCTGAAGTTTCAGATAGTCTAGTTGCAGCAAAAACTAAATGACTTCAGTAGCCTTGAGTTGCAATAGTTTTGCAAAACAGCAAAAGTACAAGGGATAAATACACAGTCTACTGAAAAAATATCTTTGCTATGGCGTTCATTGTGTTTCCATAGTTTTAAATCTTCACTTCAAAGTTGTGAATTTCTTTCTCATGTTGAATGTCTGTAGCTTTACAGTGCAAAACGTTGACAGATTTAATCAAGTATGTTACTTCTATAATTCGCATTGTGCAGGTAGCATTTCGCACTAAGGTGTTCCATCCAAACATCAACAGCAATGGAAGCATATGCCTTGACATATTGAAGGATCAGTGGAGTCCTGCACTAACTATATCCAAGGTGCTACTTCAATGTATTTTCAATTATGTAATCGGATGTTACTTGACAAACTCATAATGGAGCTGACTGAAAACCCACAAACATCTGCATTCTGTTTGTTTTCAGGTGCTGCTGTCCATTTGTTCCCTGTTGACTGATCCAAACCCTGATGACCCTCTGGTTCCTGAGATTGCGCACATGTATAAGACGGACAGGCACAAGTACGAAAACACCGCAAGGACCTGGACGCAAAGGTATGCCATGTAGGTTGGATTGCTGCCCGCTGGGGTGATGATGTTGTAATTGTGACATTGAACGTGGATGTGTATCCTTGTGTGTGTATGAATTAAATTGTCCTTGCAGTGCACTGTTCTGCTGTGATGTTGTGCCACCTACTGTTAATTTGATTGTCTGGGTAAAATTGGTGTTTGGAATGTTTGGCTCAGATAGTGTTGTGATGCAGGTCAGTGTCTGCAATGTCTTCATTTGCTGTTTGAAACCTAAATTTGCTCTCCTTTTTTTTTCCCATTTTTTCCTTTCCATTTCTTCTGTGTTTCTTCCACAAAAAACAGGAAAAAAAACCTTTTTTCCCTTTCCTATGCCTCTGAGTATCTCTTTAACATTGTCAGAATTGTTAGCCTTGCTGCAAGTTACTGAAATCTTAGGATTTTTTTTTTTTCATATAAATCATGTGAGTAAATATAGATCGCATTCCGGTCCTTGTGTCTGGCTATGAGATTACTGCCGATGTTAAAAAATTGTATTAACTGTACGACACTTTAGGGTCTGTTTGGATTAGAGGATTCTCATTAAAATTTTAGAAAAAAAACCTCCATATCTAATAAGAGTGGGATGTTTGGATTTCTTCAAAATTTCTATAAAAATTCTCTAATCTAAACATGTCCTTAATTTGCTAATTGCTATGGTGTGAGAGAGAGACCACACAGTTAAAGGTAATGTTTAGTTCGAGAAAGTTGGTGAAGTTATCAGAAGTTTAGCTGTAAATCCAGTGGGGTAAGATTCTTGTTGTCTTCTGTGCAGGCAGTAAGCATCCCATTTGACTGTACCAACTCTAATTATGCCGAGCATACTTCCAGCCTCCAGTCTGTCTGTACGATTCAAATAACAAGGGAAACAAAGGAATTCTGACGCATGTCTCCTCTTCTTCTTCTTCTTCTTTCTTCTTGATTTTAAGATGATCATTCAGCTGGTAGGCCGTAAGGGCCATCTTGCTAGTGTTACTGAGTTTTGTGTGGTTTTGTTCATGTTGGCTCTAGGTAACGTGAGCAGATTAGTTCATTTTAAGTTTTTAACTAGCATCATTTGATGAAGCGGATTTGGTGAGCAACTCCTTGAGAATCATTAGATCATGATTTAGATAACATACAGATCATAATTGAATAATTTTAAACAAACTCGATAGATCCACTCAAGTTTTTTTCTAACTCTTAGTATTATGTGTTAGTTTAATTTAAATTTATAAATCCAATAAATCAATGAAAAGGGTTTAATCTTATTTGATGTTTTTAGTTCAAAAGAGATTTTAATTTAAAGATAAGTTCAAAATGTTAATCTCTATTTGATTTGATTTTAACTTAATTATATGGGAAACTAAAACCCACATAAATCAAACCAAACACGTCTTTCGGTTTTCGAGTCTCAAACAAAAGGAAAGAAAACAAACTTTTCGGAGTATGATTTTTCCTAGCAATGCAAGTGTTTCTGATGACAAAAAGATCAACTCAAACAGTGTCTTACCATGTTAGCGGGATCACCCCTCGTAAACATGAATGTTGAATATTGATCTTACCATATGTATCCATTTTTCCTCCTTTCACCAAACATTGCTCATGCTGGATAGGCCGGTTAAGTTTGGCTCTTACTGGATGGCGACTTTTCTCTTGCCTATAAATGTGCCTTACCGAGTAAACATCTTTACAAATAATTGGAATCCCTCATGATGGAGTTTGTACCATCTCAGCTATTGAGATCAAACATCACCTACTAGGATACCTTTGTGCCTAAAACGAATATACTTTTTTTTTCCTAATACTAGAGTTAGTGGATTAACCATCTCACTATTGGTTTCAACTCCACTTTGACTTCAGAAACTCATCAATCAGAGTTATTCTGTTTGGTCAAATTACTCTAGTTCTAATCAAAAATTAAGAGTAAGAACTCAACTAAATAAGACTTAAATATTCAATCTTATTAATCCGTTAATTAAAAAAACCAAAAACAAGTAACTGATTATAGCCGAGTCTTGGATTTATAGGAAAAATCTGAGTGAGTTTCAACCTAGCTACTATCAAATCTGCAAGGACTAGAAACCACTCTAGTTCATGTTTCTAGAACTTGCTTGCTCATATTAGAATTCAAGGAGACAATTCAACGTGTAGAACTCTTTGACGTTGCAATGTCTCAGTGACTTCCAGTGGATGTATTGAGGTTATAAATATTCAACGTCCTCCTGAATTCTCCCTATGAATGGGCCCCGCACATCAGCCAATGTTAGTAAAAATTTCATCAAAAAAATCGTTTGCATGCGTAGCACTACTCATAGTACTAATTGTGATGATTTGAAAATGTTATCCTCATAGTTCTGCACCACATTAGAGATTGTAGCAGATAAATCTCTTCTTTTTCTCATTTCTTACTAAGGAAATTATAGAGCATCAAGTATTTACACTCTATTACTATAAAGTCTCATGTTTTAAAAATATTGACATAGGAATTATTTTTCTCTCTCTTTTTTTCACTTCACCCATTTGCATCAAACAAAATTTTATAGATAGGATTCATTTGTTAGTTGGGGTCCACTTGTTAACTAAAGATTGAATCAAATATACCTCTTTTTATTTTTCCCTCGTGCCTTTCTTCTTTACACTGCTCTTCATACTTCTTTCCTCTCCTGTACTTGTTCCAAGTTGAGTCCGTCACACAAGGGGTGATAAGAGAGATTAAAAGCAGCAAACAAACGTACTAGTACCAGCAATGGGCTAGTCCTAGTCGCCTCTGTTTGTTGCCCGGGCAATAATACCATCAGCACAGGAGGTGTTGGTGGTTGTGCTATCCAAAAATGAGTCTCCATAATAACATAGAAACCCTTACCACATGGCCAATGCATGCCCTTTGCAGCTTTCACTACTACTCCTGTGTTTGTGGGCATATCTCTTACAACTAATTCCATCGATTTGACAGGTTTCGGTTTGGTAAACCTGTCCAGATTTGACAGACGCGGTCGGATCACGGAACGATACGCTGTGCTCTGTGGTTTTTTTTTCTTTTTTGACATTCGTCCGGGTTGGAATGGTCAGGTTTGGATTGGAAAGGTGCACTGTAGATGGACCGAGCTAGGCACTTGGGCTTCAATGCCGTCAATTTTGTGACAGCTTCGTGTGTGTGAATACTACTATGTGATAGTGTGTGCACGTTTGAGGATGGCATGTCTGGTACTATTTTATGAATGCAAGCTCCAATTGATGAAGGGTGTGTTTGGACAGGGGTCTCCGTTTCTCCCATAAAAAATTAGGCATATCCCCTTATGCATGACAAACTTCATGATATGTTTTGGTGGGTTGTTAGTTAAAATTTGACAAATTTTAGGATTGGCAAATCAGCCACTAAAATAATAGTTGTCAACATCCCTCAAACTTTCCTTTTTTATGAGCTACTATAATCTAGTTTATCAAAAACTTGATAACAGTGAGTTTTATATCTGTTTTATTTGTGATCTTGTTTTTTAATATGCCCTTATATTGGTTATAGTCAAAATTTGATTGGTAAGATGAGGCGTCTATCAAACATGCTCGAAAAACAAAAGTTTTTATTCCTGAAATAATCTCAAAAAACAATGTTGAATAAACAAGTCCTATTCATAGAAATAAGCTAGTAAAGGATTGGTGCCTTTTGTCTTAGAGAACAATTGTCTTAGGCCCTGCTTGAAATCAAATATCAAGTTTAAAATCATATTTCAAATTTGAATTTCAAATTCATTTCAAATCTAGATTTCAATTTAACATTTCAAATTTCAATAATTTTAAAACTTTAAATTTGAATGAAAATTTTAAATTTTAAATTCCAATTTCATATTTGAGATTTTAAATTTTAAGATTTTAGGCTTCAAATTTCGAATTTCAATTTTGGATTTCATTTTTTAAAAAATTCAAAATTGAATATGAATTTAAATTATAAATTTAAATTTAAAATTTGGATTTTAATTTTGTATAAAGTTATATTTGAAATTTGAATTTAATTTTCTTTTAAACTAAAATTAAATGTATAAAGTAAAATTTGAAATTAAAATCTTGATTTAAATTTGAATTTAAACATATTTATGTAATTTAAAATTTGAATTTTGAATTTAATTTGATTGCAAATTTAAGTATAAGATTTGAATTTGAAACTCGACTTTAGCTATTAGAATAACATATAAATTTGTAATTCTAGCTGTTGAGTGTCTAAATGAGATATGGAATTAGGTCAATTTCAATTCCAAAAGAACTATAATTGGAATTGAAATTAGAATTATACAAACCAATTCTAATTCTGAGATCCAACGGAAAACAAAAGATAGAGGATATTTTTTTGTAGAATCTCAATTATCTAATAAAATTTTCAATGGTTAAATTGACATAGAAGAGAAATTAATATAGTTGATCATTTTGTAAGAAATTTTAAACTTTCCAACTATATTAATTTGGATTGAAATTTTCTATACGAATGACCCAAATATATATATCAATCCAACCATTGAAAATTTCTTACAAGCCAAATATATATTGGTCTTCTCGTCAGAGGATACAAATTTTGAAGTGAAACAAGCCCATGGCACATCGTATAGATTTAAGAAAAAAACAAATCAATGGATTTGGATGGACGAATCGACAAGTACTAGCAGCAAATTGGACGTGGAGTCGGCTTCTTTTTCAATCCCCAAGTTGAAATATAAAAAACAGAAACCGAAGTTTTAGCAATCCCAAGTAGGAGAGGAGAGGAGAGGCATGCATGCAGCGCAAACAAGAAACGGCTCTCCGGGACCGGGCGCCCACACGGCGCCCGAGAAGGCCAGAAGCAGTAGCAGTGCATACAACAACACCACCAGCACCACTCCGGAAACCATGCCGAGACACGTCGCATGACTCCGCTCTCGCGTGACGGACGGTCTCGTGGCCCGTGCGCTAGTTGCGGCACTTTGGTTTGGGTTTTGGTTTACCTGCCAACCTGCCATGCATGGCACCATATATATCTGCCAATTAAAGGCGTCGCATGCAAAAATTTTCTTTATAGTACGGCTTCCCATGCATGCTATCTATACCTACGTGGACCAGCCCATCTTAATTGGTTCTCTTCTCAAGGGTCATTGCTCATTTGTGACATGTTAAAATTACTGCTCAGTTCTATATCACTTTTTTCGAAACTTTTTTTCCCAAAAAAATAGTTGTCCTTATAAATTTTAAACAAATCTTCTTACACTATCTCTATTAAATTGAATTGATGAGTCTCATGTGTTTGTATACTTGAAGTTAAAAACTCATTAATTATAAAAATTGAAATTAATTTATATATGTATTTATTAGAAGTATTTTTAGTATATTTTATTAAAAATTGATTCTTTGATAACTATAATTTAAGAAAAATGGCACATATTTGAGAAGTGAAAAAAATAATAATAATACGTAGGAGCATTCAAAGTTGGAGTACATAAATGAGTTTTTCCATCTTGTAGTTGTAATATAGGAATTTTTTTACTCAAAATTCAAAGTACATGGGTTATTTTAAGCCTCCATAGAACTGTAGGGTTAAAACAAACTTGGTATCGAAACGAAACGAAGTTAAGGTATAAAAATACCATGAAATTGTAGAGATTTTAAGCTAATTTAGAAAGAAAAATAACATTTACCAATAAAGAAAGTTTTGAAAAATTAGTTTTATACCACTGTTAAAATGTCAAATTAATAAAATAGTATTGGTTACAAGACCAATTTGTAGGTTTTGAGCCTATAAACTATTAAGATATCTAGTGATATTTTGCTGAACTCCAATTTTTTCTAGTATTATAGAACTAAGTCTCCCAATAAAATTTTGTTGATACCCCACAAAAGATAACATTTAAGACCAATGGATGTGACATCCATGTTGTCTAGTTAAATATGAATATTCAAGTCCCACAAATTATATGTTGTCTGAATTATTTGTAGATTTTGCAAAATTTAATTATATAATCTCTTTTTTTTTATTTCTAGATAATTGTACTAATCAATTTTTGATAGTATCGCAGCATATAACATTTCAAGAACCAGATTCGAACCAACTGCTTCGACGCATAAAACTTAAGCTAAAAAAAAAGGACAGAAATGGAGCCACATTGTACCAAGTAACACCCAGATGAAGCATAGGCTGCCAAGATCTGGCCTCGTAATGACCCCCTGATATGCGTCAACCGGACACCGCTTTGGAGACACACGACAATTTGTTTAAGGTAGGATGTGTACGGACGGGCCGGACCGCCCATATGATTTGCCCCCCTAATAAGTCTTAATTTTTTTTTCTAAAGCGCAAGAAGAAAAATAATTAAAACGGATTTGAAGGTACCCTAAAACAGTGGCAGCATCTTAATCGACCGGTGATATGGTTTAAAAAAATTGATTGTGGGTCATTAAATTTTAGTGTCTAATATACTAATACAATATGTTACTAATTTTTGGACTCTTTCTATATATTATTGTATTTTATTGCCTAATGTTATATGTTATTTTCATTAGTTGACTCGGAAAAATGACTAAAATACTCTTATCAGTTGAGACTTAATCATGATTTTAAATAAATAAAAAATCTAGAACATAAAATTTCTAATTTTTGAAACTCTAACACAAAATTAAAAAATTTTCAAAAAATCAGAAATCTTGTTTCCTAGCCTTTCGATTTATTTAAAATTATAATTAAATCTCAACTAATAGGAGTATTTTTTTCTTTTTTGAGTTGACTTATTAAAAATGAAATAATATTATATAATAAAAATTCAGTAACATATAAAAGAAAATTCAAAAATCAATACCATATGATATTAAACACCAAAGTTTAGTAATATAGAATTAATTAAGAGCTCGTCGCCTGTGCCACGCGTGCCCGTGAGGTGGGACCCTTCCATTGGGGCCCTTAAGCCATTGCTCTTCTTCCTGGTCTTGCCCATTCGCATGAACAGATCCCAGTACTGTTGCGAAACGTGAGGAGACACAGACATTAAGAAAATAAACTAGTGGTTAGTGTACAGACATGTGTATCTTCATATGGATGGTCAATAGGTGAAATGTAGACGAAGAAGAAGATTGCGAAGAATCAACAACACATATTTTTGGATGGTGTCTAGGAAATACTAGTACGTAGGTTGTTATTAGGGGTGTAATCAGATTCGGATCTAATCGGATAATCCGGATACCGAATTCGAAAAAATCGAATCCGGATGTCTTTTCGGATATCCGATTATCTAATCGGATTCGGATTCAGATATACATCCGATTATTTTTGCGGATTCGAATTCAGATTTGGTGTGAAATATTGGCTCCGGATTCGAATTTGGATTCGAATAATATCCGAATCCGTTAAGAATTTATGTTTTGATTTTATGTCATATAAATAGAAAGTTAGAAACCCTAGCGTTTTCCTCCATTCCTCAATCCTCATCTCCCGTCGCCGCCGGTCGCCGCCCCCTCCCCGTCACCGCCGGTCGCCGTTCCCTCCCCGTCACCGCCCCCGTCCCCCGCCGACCCCGTGGCCATGCCAAATCTGCCACCGAAGGCGCCTTCTTCATCGACTTGAGCCACGCGCCTTCTCCACCGGAGCCGTTACCTCGCCTACGGCCGATCTGGGCATCCCGAGCTGCAGGACTGCGACTTCGGCTACAATCCTCGGCGTCTTCTTCCCCGAGTTCAGAACTTCCTCCTTTGCTCCGACAAGCACCTCTACGGCTTACTCTGCTCCACTTCTTCTCCAACAACCGGGAGTAACCTCCCTCGACTGGGACCAACTCCTTCAACCAGCGAACCCGACAGCAACTCAGCAAGCAATCTCCACAGCTTCTGTACTGCCTGGTTCAACTCTTGCTCTGCTCTTACCTCTGTTGTGAACCTACATTGCTATGAACAATGCACTGAGCCTAGATGTATGAATTGGTCACTCCTGTATTGTGATTGAAAGTCACATAATTAGTTTTTGCTGTTATGAACTGAGATGATTAGTTAGTAAATTGATTCTGCGCTATTTAATTATCCTGAATGTTTTGCTATCGCTGAGTTGCATTGATTAGAGCTGTGTCCTATATTTCACTCTGCTTCAGTAGATCTACATCTACCTTTGTGTTGTTGGAATTGACTGTCATATTTAGGGTTCAACTGAAGTGGATTGCAACTTAGAGCAAATCGTAATCTTTCTTGCTATTTGTTTGTGTTTATTGTCCTCTGTGATTGATTGATGGTCTGGGTTTTTGAGGGATAATTTTTGTCATATGAAATATTATTTTGTTTATTAATTGAGCTGTAATCTTATTTATGATGTGACTGCTTGTAGAAGATTATACACAAAAGGTGCCTAGTGCTGTGACACCGAGCTAGTGGGAGTTTTATAAATATTTCTCTACCGGAGTCTTTCTTTAAATAAACCATGGACTCAGTCTCAAACAAAGGAAAAGACAAAGGAAAAGAGGTACTTTATTTAGACTTAAAATTTGCATGAGCTGAAATCTTAATATTTTGATTCTTGTAGCATAAACTTAACTTATTTAATTGTTATTGATCTAGATTGATTGTATGGCATCTGGAAGCGGCAGTAACAAGGGTCAAAGTGACAGTAACAACAACAAACAGGTAAATTTTGCACAAGCTTGATGTTTTGAATCCTTGTAAATTGTAATATAATCTAATTAATTTCTTATATATGTAGAATTTTATTGCATTTGAAAGTACTAGTGGCAATACACCAACCAATGCTAATGTTGAAAGTATTGTCAACGAGATGGCATCACATGATGGATGTTGGGACTGAGAATACTACTACTGAAAGTATATCAGCAACCCGGAATAGAAGCAGGCCTCCAAGGAGGAAGACTTCAGAAGTTTGGCAGCACTTCACAGTAGTGCAAGATGAAGTTCAAGTGAATGACAAGGTTGTGATGAAGTCTATGGCTAAATGCAACTATTGCAAGGCTAAATTCTCCGCTGATAGCAAACTTGGTACGACACATCTGAGATCTCACTACAAAAGTCAGCATGATAAGTCTAAACAAACTATTATTAAATTTGGAAAAGTAGGAGAGGAAAGTACTTTACAGTGTTGGAAGTACAATGAGGAAATTAGTGTCTATAAATATCATCTTGCAATCATCATGTATGAATACCCGATTAATTTTTCGGAGCATGAGTACACTAATGATTTCATCACATCATTATGTCCTACATTTCCTTTGAAGTGTCGCAATGTCACTAGGAGAAATATAATGGATATTTTTAAGGAAGAGAAGAAGAAGTTGTTTGATTTTTTATGCTCTATTAAATGTCGTTTGATTGAGTTGCACAATGGATGTTTGGACCTCCAATCAAAATAAGGGCTATTTGTGTGTTACTTGTCATTTTATTGATGATGATTGGAAAATTCAGAAGCGGATTATAAACTTTATACATTTGGAAGGGAGGCATTCAGGAGCAAACTTGAGTAGTGTGTTTGTTAGAAACATGATTACTTGGAATATTGATAAGAAACTATTTGCTTTAACTTTGGATAATGCTTCTGCAAATAAGGTTTGTGTTAGGACTATTACTTCAACCCTTGAAGAGCATGATTCTCTTATTTGTCATGGCAAGTTCTTTCATGTTCGATGTGCAGCTCACATTATTAATCTCATTGCAAGGGATGGTTTGAAAATGGTTGGAAAAGTTGTCAATAACATTCGCTCCACAATTACTATTATTAAGAGTTCTCCTTTGCAGTTTGAGTTTTTTCAAAAGCAAGTTTCTGAGTTAGATTTAGACTCAACAAAGGGTCTCTCTCAAGATGTAGCTACTAGGTGGAATTCCACCTATTTGATGCTAGCAAATGCGTTGTACTATAAGAAAGTTTTTCAACGACTTGCTTTGCTAAATCCAGAAAAATATGGACATTGTGCTCCTTCTAGAGATGAGTGGGAAAAAGCAGAATTGTTGTGTAAGTGCTTGAAGAACTTTTTCAATGTCATTAAAATTTTATCAGGCTCTTCTTATCCAACTGCAAATTTGTTCTTCATAAAGTTTTGTGAAATTCACATCCTACTCATTGAGTGGCTCCAAGAGGATGATGAGTTTCTTGCTTCCATGGCAAGAGCTATGAAGGAAAAGTTCGACAAGTATTGGGAATTAAGTAATGTGGCTTTGGCAGTTGCATGTTTTTTAGATCCTCACTACAAAATGAAAGTGGTTGAGTTTTACTATCAAGAGATTTATGGCAATATTGATGTTGAGAAGATTTGTGATTTGAAGGTCCTTGTTGACAAGTTATTCGAAGCATATGCATCTCGATACAATAATTCTTCAGTTAGTGTTGTACAGCCTACCACTGGATCTTATACTAGATTTTCTTTCCACCTTCATGACCTTAATCCTAATGAAGAGTCAAAGCGCAGAAAACTGAGTGCTTTCCTAAAGGATGTCAATGAAGAGAATCAAGAGAAATCTGAATTGGAGAGGTATTTAGTTGTGCCATTGTTGAAATGGCCTGAAAATGATCACTTTGATATTTTGGCTTGATGGCATACTCAAGGTGCAAAGTATCCTATTCTTTCCTTACTTGCACGAGATGTTTTGGCCATTCCTGTATCAACAGTTGCATCTGAGTCCGCCTTTAGCGCCAGTGGGATAGTCATTGATAAGTACCGCAGTCGATTAGAACCCGAAATAGTGGAGGCATTGATATGCACCAAGGATTGGATAAGGGAAACTAAAAAAGGTAATTTAATAAACAAAATTTTTACAATTATTTTTCTTATGTATGTATTAGTTAATTTGTTTTATTATTGTAGGTAAAATGGATGTTGCTTCAATTGTTCAAGAGTTAGAATTTGATGACATAAATGACAAAGATGAATGCGATGTATTAGGGTATGTTAAGTTGTCAACTAGACAATTACACATGTTTTTATTTGTGTTTTTATATACTCTTGTTCTCCGATAAAAACAAAATTGTATCCTTGTTTAACTAAATAATTTTGAACCTTTTTATTTGCAGGTGATTTTCAACCATTTGGTTTGGCATGCAATTTCAGCTCTTTTGACCTCTTCTCATCTTGTCTCTTTAATTTAGTGGTGTATGTTGTCGAACTCAATTTATTAACTTAGTTTAGTTGTAATTTTTGAATGAACTTATTGAGTTTAAATGTTTGATGTGAACTGTTGCTATTTAGTAACTCTGAGTTCTGGTGTTGTGTGAGACTGTGAGTTATGTTTTGTGCAGCTTCATTGTGTTTGTCTCTGGCTCTGCAGTGTCCAGAAAACTCTGAATTGCAATGCCATTCCAATTTATCTCTGTGATGTATTTATCTATTGAGATGCTGTGTGAGAATTGATGAATTAGTGATTTTTGCTGAGTACCAAATATGCACTCTTGCAATTCTTCTCCTTGAATTCATAATGTGTGATATTAACTAATGTCTCCTACATATTTCTTTTAACCTGAAATTTATTTGACAATTTTATAGAAATAATATGATGTTAAAATTTTAAAACAGCAGTATAATCCGAACAACATTCGAATTCGATCCGAATGAAGTAAAAATCCGATTCAAATTCGAATTCGATAACTATCCGATTCGTATCCGAATCTGAGTATATCCGAATTCGTATTCGAATTCGATTAAAGTTAATAGGATTTGGATTTGATATGACCAATATCCGACTGAATTCGATCCGATTACACCCCTAGTTGTTATCATGATTGAGATTTTTGTGTTCTCTCTTGATATATCTTGTTCATATATTGTTGTTATGTGTGTCAAATTCTAATATAAAAATTATATAAACTAGTTGATGTATCACATTATAATCGGTTAAAAGAATAAAATAAAGTGCTAAGTAGTTTTGATTTTATACATGGATTTAGAGTGTAAGTATAATTTCAGTATTTTAATTTAGTATGAGTAGTATTTTTTATGTATTTGTGTTTCCTCTCTTCTTAGTGTATGGACAATAGTATTTAGTATCATGAGAATATATGAATCATAAAGAAATTCAGAGAGAGAACATATAAGCTCAACTTGTTGCACTGGCCACAAGGACGTGCGCTCATTCAGTGGCAACTTCGGTCACACGTTCTCCACTGGGACTTGGGCTCATTCCACGGCACTTTCCCATGTACAGAGCTAAATTTCTGTAAACATAGATATAAATTTAGGTGGTGATTAATTACCCACATGAAACTCAACCTTGCCTATTACTGTTGGAAGTTGGAAAAGATGCATGTCTGGTTAGGTGCATCGTATTACCGGCCAGACTATTTAAAATTTCGATGAAGACGACGACCATCAAGTCTTAACAACACATATTTTTTTAGTGTCCACCAAATGGGTGGTTACCATGCTTACAAGTTATAACAGAGGTTACCAAGCAGATCTCTTATTGTACTTGAAGCATACATTTTTAGGGGTTTAAGAGCATGTTTGGTTTATGCTCTAATTTCTTCATCATCTTGTTATGTTCTAATTTTTCTCCATCTTGTCTTGTCTTATTTAGTCAAAATTTTAATATCTCCTAAATTTGGACATCAAATTCTTGACCCAATTTTGACTAACTTTGATAAGAAATTGAATTAGAGGTTGGACAACTTTGAATGGTATATCAAAATTTTGACAACTAATTAAACACTAACTAAATTTAATCAACATGACCAAATGTTTGTGGGGCTCGCAATTTGAGACAAATTGTAGTTACAAACTAAATACCCCATAAAACTATATATATTAACAGGGCGAAATAGGTTGAATTGTCAAGAGCATTTAACAAAAAATTAAATTATAAAGAGGTAACGTGGTCAAACCTCATCAATAACAAATAATTCACGCACCTATGATATAAGACTTAAAATCATAATCTATAAACTTAATTGAGATTTGAAATGTCGTTTCCATTAGAGCAACTAGATGCTTTACCAACTTGAATACAATTGAATAGCAAACTTGTACATAAAAATAGGAAGTAAGGTAATACAAATGCAAATTCAACCAAATATATTAAGTTTACACATGAAAATACCGAACAAGTAGTATACATGTTTATTTGCCAAATTTATCTGCTTAAATGTAAAACTTTCATGTACTAAATGTACAAACCAGAATGTTCGACTTTTATTATACTAAATATTCTTTTGGATGACACTAAGGGAGCAGCTTTAATAAAAACAGATCACCTGCAGCAACAAATGCACACTTGGAATCCATATTTATGTGCAGGTCGGTTGCTTCGGCTGTAAGCACGGTTTAATGTGGTCTCTCGTGATGCTGTTTTCGTACCGGCACGTTGTATACACAAAAAAGTCGAAGCGTACTTGATCACGATAAGATACAAATTTTGTCAATTGATTAATCAATAGTGTTCTTTCGGATTTGCATGAAATGCTAATTCACCAATGTTAATATATCTATCTCTCTCTCGCCGCCAACACACGTGTGTACGTGCGTACACGGCACTTTGGGGGTCACATGCAAGGCCTGCAACTGTGGATGGAGACGAATGGGTCGTGCAAATCCCAAATCATGTAGCCACAGGATCGTGCGTGCCATACACGAGAGGAACTTTACCGGTTTGTATTTCCGTACTTCCTTAATGCAAAAATTAATTGGGAAGCACGTACTACCTGTGTTTTTAAGTCCTGTCACATCACTCGTCTCTATCCCTTACCACTTAGCTTGCCAAATTTGCATGATGGTACCTCTACTATCAAATTTTACAAGTCTTTGTATTATTCTCAGGCGTAACTGGACCTCTACGTCAAATTCCAGATTAAGTCCGTTAAGTTAATAGTCCCGGGGTGGATGGAATTTTGGGCATGCTTTAGACATCTTCTACTAAGACGTGTGTGGGGTGGGGTGGAGGGTTCCCCTCATTTTAGGTACACAGTCTTGATAGCTTTAGATCCAAATATCAGAGATTTAATACTTAATAGAATTAATGTCAGCCTTCTAATTTATAATAGCATGTTATTGTCTTCTAAGACGCCTTAAATAATACTAGGAGAGTATATAAGAGTTGTACGGTCTAATTTATTTTTGTGTTGCTTGATTTATCATTTTCTTAATTTGTTATGTATAATGTTTAGGTTTTTATATTGTAAAATTGGGGAAGTAAATGAGTAGTATCTTGCTGGTGGACCTCTATTCGGTGTATTGAAAATTAAAAATTGAGTGGATTCTTCTCTCAAAAAAATTTGAGTGGATTCTGGGCTTAGTTCTTAAAGGACATGCATGCATGTGTTCAGGATCTTGGGGTGCACGCTCACAGGAAATTAAAGGGCCGATTACAAAGACAAATAAAGCAAGCGAAGATCTAAATAAACTGGGAGCACGAGCGCGCTACTGCCTCGACTGGTATCAATCGTGGCCGTTAACGGTATATTTCGGGTTTGGGTCTCACACAGAAATCTGAAGTAAACCCATAAGCCCAATATCACCAAGTTAACCTTTTATAATGGGTCGTTTGATTTGAGTGATGGAGGAATTTCGGATAATTTAAATCATATGAAAAATTCTTTTCAAATTCTTGGAAATGAGCTATTTCATAGGTATTTTGGAGAAAAATAACAAAATGATACTTCATAATTCTTTTTAAATTCATTAAAATGAGCTATTTCATGGGTATTTTGGAGAAAAATACAAAAAAAAAATTTAACCTTGTGGAAGATTTTCTTTATGACAAATTACACTCCCCCTCCCTCCAAACTTTCTATAATTTTTTCTTGAATCATCCAAACACCTCTTTCATACAATTCCTATATTTTAGAATTTTATGGATTCTATAGAACATGTATTGAATTTATGGATTTTTTATGTTCTTATTATTTTTTTTGTTTCCTACGTTCTATATAGACTCTTAATTATGAGTATAATCTAATTAGCAGAACAACAATATATATTGTTATAGTGCTGTTCCTATGGAAGCAATAGCTCTAATATTGGATCCATCCCATCCAAAAGATATATATGAAATGTCAGTCATATAGTTTATCTCACATTTTTTCCCATTACACACACACGGAGAAAGTCTAGATTGCTACTAGGTAATGACAAAAATACTTATCAGATGAAATAAAATTATATGATAGACATTATAGTATCGTGGAAATTACAGCACTATTGTATAGATGTGACAGTAATAGTTGAAAACAAACAATTTTTTTGGTTATGTTGTGTGTGTAATTTAATTGTTCCCTTTGGCGCTATCCCATCACACAGGTGGGGCAAAAAAAAGATAAATCCTTTTTAATGAGATTTGTCACAATGACTTCTTTTATTTTCTGTGAAGATTATATGTATTATAAATGTAAGAGCATAAAAGCCATTGGATCTATGTATTATCCAATGTATCAATGTAACTAAATCTATGAACATTAGTGTAAAACACCCTCGGCATAGAAAGTAGCCCTGATCTCCACAAAGAATTAGAAACACAATGTACATGATCTGACAATTTCCATGTGACATTATTGAAGCGTACTTTTTAAAAATTATTATTATGTGGGCGTATCTAGTAATGAAGATGTTCTTGACTCGACATAGTTTGTTCTATTCTTCTCAAACCGGATTTGTGCTGGGTTGTTTGTAAGTAAATAGTACATGATGAAGCTCGAGAGGACAGAATTTATTTTTTATTAAGAGAAAGAATCTAGGGTTAGTGAAAACTAATAAATTAGGCCAACTTTGTCAGTCTATCCTTAATATAGAATAAAAATCGAAAAGGTAAAATAAAGAGAAAGTCCAATTTAGGAACATTGGTAAAAACCTTGTGTGCCCCGATTTTTAGTGTACCATGTCTACTCATTGCTTTGTTAGTCTTCAAAAATTTTAAAAATAGATTAAACTCAGAGAGAGAGACAGAGAGAGAGAGAGAGAGAGGAATTGTGTGTGTATGTTTAAAATTTTAATACTAGAATACAAATCCACATGATAAATTGATATTAAATAATAACTCAGTATTCATACAAAATTTGTTCTTCTCTCTATAAATTAATTTTGAGTTTGATTTTTGACATTTGATAGAACACCTCTTCTTCTACCTGAACTAATTTTTTGCGGTTTTTTGACTTTCAGTGGAATGGACACATACTCTTACACCAAAAATTAGATGCTCCCCATAAACTTATTGTAAAGAAGAAAAAAAAAGAAACTACACAATAGCATGAAAAATTGATATATTAAAAAATGGATTGTCTAAAGTGTAAGTGTATGTTTTTTAAAAAAAATTTGTGAAATCTACATCACACACTCATAATTGAATTTAATCACCACCCTTCCTTCTCTTGCAAACTTCTTTTCACTCCTCTTCAACCTCCTCTCGATCCATTGTCACCACTACTATTGCCACTCGGCCCATTATCTTTTTCCTAGCCGTACCGCCGCTAAGACCACTGCTCTTTTACCGTCTCTCCTCTTTGGTTGTCATTTCTCACCACCTCTACCAATGGAGCGGCACCATCACTGCCACGCCACCTATTGTTGGAGAATCTAAGAAAAAAAATCTCATCGAAGGGTGAACCTCGTCTTAGCAAATCTAAAAAATATATACAGAATTAAAAAAAATATGTGTCAATCTATTAGCAAATCTCTAAAAATTATCCTGGATATTTGCATATTTTCTCTTTAGGGGTGTACGTGAAACATACTACTTTATCAGCTATATGTGCAAAGTACAATTCAAAAAAGGAAAATCATCAGTTGCTGTCTCATGTGATCAACGACCATAAATGTGTCACTGCAACTTTGCAACATAACGACCGAGAGGGCAGTAAGGACAGCACCTCACTCAGACTCACAATGACAGCAGGGACCCAGACCCGACCCGGTAAGCGTCCTGAACCAACTTGACCCGGTAAGGCTGCAGGGAGCACCGGAGCGGGCTGTTAATCTCTCCGGGTCAGAAGTTATCTGACACTGGTGCATCACCCGACGATTTGACCACCATTTTCTTTTCTCTCACCTCCGCAACCGACCGCGCCATCACGTGCCGCCCCACCTCCCTCTCTCGCGCCCCAAGGCCCTTCCCCGAGGCCCACCTCCGGGCCCACCACGCGTCGGAACGCCATTGGCTCCTGAGCCCCCTGAGCCAGCGGCCCCACCCCACCCTATGCGGACTCCCCTGCAGGCCTGCACTGTTTCGTGGGCCAGCCATTCATGGACCACGTTGCGGTGGGCCCCAGTTGCAGTCACTGCGTAAAGCGATACTATAATGTCACGGAGGAATCCTGTTTGCTGTTTGGGCTTCCGTACAGATAAGGCCCATCTTTCAGGGGAGTCTCGGCTGATGATGAAATTTTTACAAGTGCTTATTTATAGACAGGTCTATGAATTACACCTCACGTGTCAGGTCCATCTACCATTTGCACATATAGGAATACTAAGTGTTTTAAGTACTTAGACATTTAGAATGGTTTGATTATGGTTATCTATTTCTTTACTAGAAATATATATTTTGCAAAGTAAGCAAAGTCATTTAATTGTCACTGACAGTCCCAAAAAAAGACTACAAGATGTCATTACATTACTTAATTCGCAAACAACCCAAAAATATTCCCACGATAACAGTAAGAAAAAGATAAACTGAAAAATGAAGCTGCCTGCGATTGTCTAATATGCTATCTCAAGGCATGGTGGAATTAAACTTGAAGCGACTCCTCAGCTCATCGAAGAGTACCCGATGGGTAATTAAACTAACTGAAGGCCCGGGATTTGAAACGGAGAACGAGCCTAATCCCAAGCAAGTAAATGCGGTTGTTGCGCTGTTAAAATGCCAGGTTTAATTACGGTTAAATCAAACTTATAATACTGCATTGCACTGCGGAATCGGGCGTGGGTTCCCAACCGCGGCTGTCGCGTTGGGGGATCCTATAAGACAGCTCCAAGTCTCCCACCCCCACCCCCCCACGCCCCCCCCCCAAAACCTCCGCAAAGCCCAGACTCCCAGTCTCCCACCGCTTCCCCCACTCCAAGTCTCTGATTAGCTTCGTCCTTGTTCTTTGCGCTTACTACCACTCTTGTACTCCATTTTTACGGAGTTCGAAAACCGTTAATATCCCGGACCGTCGCTGCAGCAGCTTCGTACGAGTGCGGCAGGGGACGGGGCGCGGCTTTACTGCTGCTTTGTGCTGTTACATTTCTGCTCTCCTTTTTAAAGCAAGTAAAGAGGCCGTCTTTATTGCGGCCACTCCTCTCCACCCTGCTTCGCTGCTCTTCTCCTCGCCTCTCTCGCTCTCCATCTTGCTTTGGTCTTTATTCCCCTGCCGCATCCGCAGAGGAATACATCCGTCCGTCCGTCCATTTTTTTGCCATACTTAAGGCTGCTGTTTCCTTTCTTGCTGGGGTCAGGGTTGCAGTGTTGGCTGGGTTGTTGTCTTAAAAAGAGTTTATTGAGAGATATCGTCCTGCTCTCTGTGTGTGGGGATTCTGTTGGGTTGGGTGTTGAGGTAGAGTGCTTATACCCTTGGTGCTGTACATGTCGCGGCCGCGGACGGTGCGGATCTTCTGGGACGACCCGGACGCGACGGACTCGTCCGGCGACGAGGAGACTTGCGGCGGCAGGAGGGTGGGGAGGATGGTGAGGGAGTTTCCGCCGCCGCCGCCGCCGGCGGTGCAGGCGGTGGCGGCGGTGGAGCAGTTCAGCGCTGGGGACGGTGACCGGGGGAGGAGGGTTGGAGGAGGCGGGGGCCGGAGAAGGTTAGCGAAGGCGGTCTCGGAGGTACCGAGCACGACCAAGTTCCGCGGCGTGAGACGGCGGCCGTGGGGCAAGTATGCTGCAGAGATCCGGGACCCGTGGCGCGGGGTGCGCGTCTGGCTCGGCACGTTCGACACCGCGGAGGAGGCCGCACGGGTGTACGACTCCGCCGCCATCCAGCTCCGCGGCCCCAACGCTACCACCAACTTCAACACCTCCCCCGCCACCGCCACTGCGGCTGTCCAAGAGCCGGCCTCCGCCGGGTACGAGTCCGGTGCGGAATCCTCGCCAGCGGCGTCCTCGCCGACCTCCGTGCTCCGCAAGGTCCCGTCCATCTCCTCTCTGACGACCGAGAAGGAAGACGGCGAGGCTGCCGGCTGCAGCCTCGCGGTGCTAGAGGAGCTCGGCGAGTTCGTGCCGTTCGAGGACGCGCCAGTCTACGCCGGCAGCTTCTGGGACTTCGAGCCCGAGGGGGGCTTTCTCTACGCCGAGCCGTCGTCCCCGGTACCCTGGGACGCCGCTGGCGCGTCCGTGGCCGCCCCCTGGGCCTCGCCGGTGCAGGAGAACGACTACTTCCAGGACCTGCGCGACCTGTTCCCGCTCAACCCACTTCCCGCTATTTTCTGAATGGGAAGTTGACGGAACTCCCAAACAAACTCCACAATCACGGAACTGTTTTTTTGGATGCTGCGCGTGTTGTATCTTCTGTACGTCCTTGTTTTTGTTCTTACTTTTCTCAAGTCGGTGAGAAATGTATCGAGTAGAGTAGTAGTACGTAGTTGGACCATGTAACGTGTTTATCTAGCTTGTAGTATATGTTTTGTTCTTGCTTATGCATGCGTGCCCTTTTCTTTCACTGCTTGGCATGGCTCCGTGGCGTGTGTGTGGTCCAGACGATTCGTGCGCGAAATGGCAAAGGCATGATTTGCTAGGGTACAAAGCTTGCGATTTTTTTGGTGGCCGGTTGGGGCCTCCATGAGTGAGCCCATGAAAGTATAGGTCGCAACTTGCAAGAGAGTTTTTGTCAAATTCATCACATATTTCCAGATTTGAGTTCAGGACCCGACAGACAAGCTTCTATCTTATGCATTTTCCGTATTCATTACCAGCTAATACGCCTCTGCTGCAACTGACACGTTTTTTTGTTGGTTTGGAGAGTTATGATACAGGCCCGTACACGTGTGAATCTTGTGACCCGGGACAGGATAACGAAATGTAACCCAGAGGCCGAAATTAATGAATGCAAAAATACAGTGGTCCTGGGACGCTGCGAGTAGGCCCACAACCACGTACCACCCGGACCCAAACAACACGTAGAACAATGGCCACATGGGGAACTCACATATGTAGCGCATCGGGAAGGCCGAAACCAAGTACATGCGGACGCCGTTGGGCCTTCTGATGCGGTGCCAAGGCCCAGCTGCTGCGGCCGTTAGGTGGGCTCGGCGTGTCCGGCAGCGGCACGCGGCGGGACAGGGGAGACGTGCCGACGCCGCAAAAGTCGTAGCACGGGCTGTGCCCAGTTGAGATCAATGACGGTCGGGGCCGTTGCGAGACCGGTTGAGTAATTATCTGACAGCCACGGGGCCCATTTGGCCTTTTTTTTGGGACAAGTGGAAGTTGTCACCAAACCAGTATTTTTTCTTAAAAAGAAGCTCAAACCAGGTGTATTGGTTTATGTGTCTTGTGGCTTCTCATCATAATCCATTTCTCACCTACTCATAAAATCATAAACTAAGATTTTTTATCGGTCAATTTCATGTATTGATGGACCTATATAAGAAGTCAATTTTGAGTTTTGACTTCTTTCTGAACCGGCAAGCTGGTAGAGGTTTAGGGTCGAGTCAAACTTGACATACCTGGTTTGGTAGCAACCTAAGCCTGGTCTAAGCCCACTTGGCTCTCAAAAGAATTGAAAGGGTTCGGCTAGTCCAAGTACCCTATTTAGGGTCGGGTTAGAATTTGAAACATTATCTGTGAAAAGGAGCCACAATATAAAAGGCAAGACAGATTCAAATCCTTGATATATAGATATTAGGATTTGAACTCAGGTCTTCATCAAAGACTTGTGTGTATTTTAATAATTTACTTATAATTGATTGGTAGATATGTACTTTTCAACAGGAATACTTTGTCATGGAAGTGTAGAAGGGTGCATGTGCATTAGATTTTTTTTTTCCTTTTTGAGTGGAGGGTATTAGCTTACAGCGATTTGAACCCAATGTAAATTCTGCGTGATCTTATTTTCCTCAAAGGCCCAAGTTTGTTTCTCATCGAGTTGGTCCGTATAGCTTATTCAGGGGCTTTCCAAACATGCTCCAACTTGTATTGGTTATTGCCATTACCTCACGTCACACTCGATCTCACCATTAATCGTGAAAAATTGTAGCATCAGTGGAGCGAGAACACTCAACTACTCAAGCATCTTGTAAGTCAGAACTAGCACGTTGCCTGGTTTAATGTAAGTTTATAGTTCGTAGTATAAACTCGCATGCTTTGTGATCTTGTATCTTAAAAAAAAAAAGAGTTGTGACCTTGGCCTGCAACAGTGCAGATACCCTTGGACATCGAAGACAGCATTTGACACCTATCCGTAAGCGCTAGAGCAGTTGTAGAATATGCCGGCTAAAACGACGTATTTGCCTGTTAGATAAATTCGAGCCTAAGTCCCAGTTGCAACTTGCTCCAGTCAAAAAACAGAAAACCTAATACCTTCCTATATGTTGGTAGTTTTCTCCAGTTATCTCCTACATTTTTTTTTTATATTTTGAGCCCCTTATTGTATACTCAATTTACCCTTTTTGTCAAATTTATTGTGAATTATGATAGAACAATTATGTAAATTTCACACAAGACATCCAATCTAACTAATATCATATCTTTATTAGATTAGTGACATCATGTCAGTTTTATTTGTCCCACTTGAAAGAGAATTTTAAATATGATGATCCTGTATACTGTGCTGAAATAAAGTTAGCATAGTATCGATAGTTTGATAGGGTATAAGTATGATCAAATAGATGTCTCATGTGTAACTCATACACTAATTTTAGCACATCAACGACAAATTTGATGGAAGAGGCAGATTGAGAATGCAATTAAGACTAGAAGGGCTAGGTTCTGGAAATAAAATATAAGGTTTGTAAAGGGAAAAACCACTAAAATACAGGAATGTGCTAGGTAATTTCAGCAAGCTTGCTTCCTCTATAACAACTATTGAGTTCTAAACCAAATCTTCTCCTATTAGTAGCTCTCACTACTCATATATATGAAGACAAAAATATTTTTAACCCTTAACGCGCGCAACGACAGCCGAAGCCACCCTTAACAATGCCACATAGTACACAATGTGGAATATACTACCAGCAAACAACAAGCAAAGCTCGCAAATAAACACACTTATTTCTCGTTGTAAACGCCCTCTCCTCCACCGATCTCAACTACAAAAACTACCACTCGAGGCACGTACCTCACAAGCAGCTAGCTAGGCGAGCACAAGCGCATAAGAGAGAGAGAGAGAGAGAGAGAGAGAGAGAGAGAGAGGGCATATACACCGGAGGGCGGAGAGAATGGCGGCGTCCGGCCCGAACATGGCCGTGCTGGACGCGCTGGACTCAGCGCGCACGCAGATGTACCACATGCGGGCAATCGTGATCGCCGGCATGGGCTTCTTCACGGACGCCTACGACTTGTTCTGCATCTCAACGGTGTCGAAGCTGCTCGGCCGCCTCTACTACCCGCACGTGCACGAGAAAGAAGGGAAGCCCGGTACGCTGCCGACAAACATGAACAACATGGTCATCGGCGTGGCGCTGGTGGGCACACTCATGGGGCAGCTCGTGTTCGGGTACTTCGGCGACAAGCTGGGCCGAAAGAGAGTGTACGGCATCACCCTGGTGCTCATGGCGGCATGCGCCATCTGCTCCGGCCTGTCGTTCGGGAAGTCCGCCAGTGCCGTCATCGGCACGCTCTGCTTCTTCCGGTTCTGGCTAGGCTTCGGCATCGGTGGCGACTACCCGCTGTCGGCCACCATCATGTCGGAGTACTCCAACAAGAAGACGCGCGGCGCGTTCATCGCCGCCGTGTTCGCGATGCAGGGAGTCGGCATCATCTTCGCGGGGCTAGTGTCTATGATCATCTCGGCGATCTTCCTGCACTACAACCCGGCCAAGTCGTTCAAGGAGGACCCGGCGGGGTCAGCGCAGCCGGCGGCGGACTACATGTGGCGCATCGTTCTGATGATCGGCGCGTTCCCCGCGCTGGCCACGTTCTACTGGCGAATGAAGATGCCGGAGACGGCGCGGTACACGGCGCTGATCGAGGGCAACGCGAAGCAGGCGGCGAACGACATGCAGAAGGTGCTGGAGATCCAGATCGAGGCCGAGCAGGAGAAGCTGGCGGCGTTCAAGGCGGCCAACGACTACCCGCTTCTGTCGATGGAGTTCGCGCGCCGCCACGGCCTGCACCTCATCGGCACCACCACCACCTGGTTTCTACTCGACATCGCCTTCTATAGCCAGAACCTCACCCAGAAGGACATCTTCCCAGCCATCCACCTGACCGACAAGCCCGAGACCATGAACGCTCTCCGCGAGGTCTTCGAGATATCCCGGGCCATGTTTCTCGTCGCCCTCCTCGGCACCTTCCCCGGCTACTGGGTCACCGTCTTACTCATTGACAAGATGGGCAGGTACGTGCGCGTCTATCCAAATCTTGAATGAGACCTATGATTCTTCGCTATTCACCAACCTTTTCCTTCTTTTTGTTGTTGCTTCACTGTCAGATTCCAGTTTGTTTTCTCTTCTACATATCTACTTTCATTCACGAGACCGGATCTAATTGTACTTGGCGCTTTTAGTACTGGTCGTAACGTTTAATGTTCACACTTTTTATAAGTTGCTGATTTCGCGACTGATTATAGAACTATTGCCATGATTTTTACACTGATTAACTACTTAATTAATGGATGGGCAGGTACCTGATCCAGCTAATTGGTTTCTTCATGATGTCGGTGTTCATGCTTATCATGGGTATCAAGTACGAGGTTCTCAAGAACAGCAGTCACGTCCTCTTCGCGCTCCTCTACGCCCTCACCTTCTTCTTCGCCAACTTCGGGCCCAACAGCACCACCTTCGTTCTCCCCGCCGAGCTCTTCCCGACGCGCGTCCGCTCGACGTGCCACGCTATCAGCGCGGCGTCAGGCAAGGCGGGCGCCATCATCGCAGCCTACGGGATGCAGACCCTCACCCTCAAGGGCGACGTACCCTCTATCAAGAAGGCCCTTATCATCCTCGCCGTCACCAACATGCTCGGATTCTTCTTCACCTTACTCGTCCCCGAGACCATGGGCCGGTCGCTCGAGGAGATCTCCGGCGAGGACGGCAACGTCGCCGGCGAGGTGATCAAGGAGGAGAAGTCGCTCGCTTGAATTGGCATGCATGAATGCATGGGAGTTTGATGTGTACGGGTACTAGTACGTACTAGTAATAATCTTATTGTTGTGGTTATGGATTAATGCAGTAAAATGGGACAAGAATAACGGCAGTCACATCAGCTGCCGGATGCTAGTTTGAGAGTCCATGTAAGGTACCGTCTCTTTGCATAAAATGTGTATGAATGACTAGTATAAATGTTGGGAAACAAGAAGACAGGAATCTAAATATTTAAGTTGCCACATATATGTCAACTGTCAAGATGTAATGCTACGTATTATAATTATAACATGTTGAATTCAATCTGGTACGTGTTAACGGTTTAATCTGTGGGCAATTTGTGCTGATACACTAAAATATTTTTGTGTTTAGTGTTGAATTCACATAATTCACATATCAGTCTCATATCTAATGTGTTATAATAAATTATTAATTTTTCAATATTTGAATCATTGTGTCAGGCGCGCAGCGAGAAATATTAACAGTAATTACAACGATCTTTTCCATGTTCTTGTTTTTGGAACAAATTGAGTTAGTTAGTTAATTAATTAATTAATTACTTAATTGGACACCCTTAGTTACAACTCTCAGTGGAGTTTCAAAATAAGGAGCTCAAAAAAGCTTGTATACAGAGGATGCATCCAAGGGGTGGATAAGGTAGGTGAGGACAAGTGCCACAAACATCAGCATATAGGCAATCCCTTGATCCACACTTGTTCCTGCCAACATCAGGAAAAAAAAAACTAGGAAATCAGATTAACAACAATTAAAATGACAATCATCCAAAACAACTACCTTGGAGATTTCTCCATACAGCTATGCAAAAAGGAAAAACAATATTATCCTATATGGAGAAACTTATCTAGAGTATGTAATATGGTACCATCTAGCTAATGAATACATACAAAAGTATTTCTCAATATTCACAATGCAAACAGTATAAAAAGAAGTGCAATATTTCTCAATATTCACAATGCAAACAGTATAAAAAGAAGTGCAAGTTTATCACTGAATAGCGCATAATACGATCCTTGTAATGGATTCTAGACTTTATAAGTACTACTAAAATTTTTGGAAAAATTGATTATATACTAATAAAATATGATGCCTAATACAATATAATGTTTACTTTTGGCTCCTTTTGTATGTGCTAGTGGAAATTTTTTTGTATGATACTATATATCATTTTTTACTAATAGATATTAGTCAATTATTACACCAAGTATAAAGATATGTAAAATGATCAAAATAATTTTGTCAGTTAGCTGTCACTTAGACCTAATTGTGATTTAAAGAAATAGAAGGATTGGATTGCAATTTTTTCAAATTTAGAGGAAAAGCTCTCTCTATCTTAAAGTCAATACGGATCTTTCTTTATTGTTAAGTCAAAGACATAAGGAAAATAATATCATTTCATGAAATATTTGACATGGTGAAACTCAAGTTTCAAAGTTAGCAACTAGTTGACCTAATAAAATTGACTGTAGTGGCATATTGTATTATGCAAAAAAATCTAGTAACATGTACTAGAGAGTTTAAAAGTTAGTAGCAAATTATATTAGGCGTCAAAATTTCAATAATATAAAATTAGTTTTCCCAAAATTTTTGAGTTTGATGTTATATGCCACTACATTCAATATGAAATAAATTATTCAACGATATACAACAAAATCGCAAAATTTCATTGACAAATCCAAAATTGGGTATTTTTCAGGTCATAAAACAATCTATCCTAAAAAAAAAAAAAATCGAAATAGCTAACCATCGCTGGCGGGTGCGGGAGCCGGGGCTTGAGCATTGGCCGCGATGGCGAGCATTGCAACAATGGTCATCACCACAATAGAAATTCTTGACAGTGAAGCCATTTTTCTTGTCTCAACTAGAGATAAAAGAGCTAATTAAGAACTCTAGTTCTCCCTCCCTCTCGCTCTGGAGAGGACGAGAAGGAGAGAGAGATCAATTGGTGTTTTTTTGTTTGTAATCTTGCTCAAGTAATTTTTGGAGAAGGCTAGTGAGATCCAAATTTATAGTTGCTCAAGACATTAAGGTGTGGACAGCATTTTTCTTCGTATGCTTAAATTTAGGGGCTATTTTTCTTTTCTTTTTTTATCATTAACACTAATCAAGTATCACATCTCCGCTTGGCAATTGGCATGCTAATCTATATTTAGGCATTGAGTAGTTGGGCCTGCGAATTGGTCAGGATGGATTAGTTAGGAGGCTACCATTCTTACAAAGTTTACTATATTTTTCTTTCTTTTCTGCTGATTGTACATGTTTATAAAATAAATTGATTTGAGACCCAGATCTACTATAGTGTAATAAGAATTACATATGCGTGCAGCTACCAAACAAAGAAATGACATTTCAATTGAGGTGAAAAATTTGGTGGTGGAGTGGGGGAATTTTAAAGTTTTTTTTTTTATCATGAATTAATTTAGATCGTCTCATCTGTGCTTGAATGCTGCAAATCCACCCACTAAAGTGGACCTGTTAAATTGAGTTGAGACTCAAGCTCCTAACTTATTTACAAACTAGAAGATATTCCTTTCCATGAATAAACTGATTTAGTTTTTTAGGAGAAGCTTATTTCTAATTTGAAAAGTTAATCTAATAAAAGAGGACAGACCTTGCTCACTTATTCAATGATTTACAAGGGAACAATATTCTCTTATGCCTACCTAAAAATTTCATAGAACCTTGGACGAAGTTTTATGAAACTTTGGATGTAAGTTTCAAAATAATTTGTATTTTAAAATATTAACAAAAAATTGCATAAATATTTTATAGGTGTGGTTAAGATACTCGTAACTCTTATATTCAAAAAAATTTAGGGTAATTGATACTCACAATTTTTACATATAAAATAATTTGAGTTTGACAAAAGTATTTATAATTCTTATATAAAAAAATAGAAGTGCAGTTAAAATGTTTGTATCGTTGTCATTTTGAAGTTTTATATAAATTGTTTATATTTTTATGAAATTTCACAATATAAATTTTTTTATTTACTGAACCTTTCTTTTCTTTTGATTATTGATCTCCTCAAAATTTTAATTATTTCAATGTTTAAATAAATGTTAGCGATACGTGGTGTTTTCCATATATTAGCTTAGCTAAAGGACTAAAGTAAATAGAAAGACCCAAATAGCGGGCCTTAAAGTAGAAGTATCATTTGGAGCAAGTATCAAAAATAGCTGCCTTAAAAGTGCCATTTAACCTAGATAATTAATAACGTCTCAAACTTCATAGTACTCGCATTCAGGTAATTTTTTTTATCTGTATTTCTTATTTTAAATAGTGATTTTTCCTATGCATTTTTTAGAGCCTTTTGTCCTATACTTATTAGTTACTTACTGACATAATAGTTGAGATTAGCTGTAAATAACTAGTATCGATGTAATTCCATACTGTATGAGCATTGCGTAAGGAAATTCTAAAATCTCATTTCGAACCTAAAAATTTAGAGAAAAGAACATTTATTTTTATTGGGTATGAAATTTTTTTCTAAAATTTTTGTAAAATTCATGAATTTTGAATATATTTTAAGGATGTATTTGATTGTCTATTCTGAACCATTTCATATTGAATGAATGGGATAGACTTGTTTGGTTTTTTTTAAACCATCCATTATTGCAGAACAAAAAATATTGTCTAATATGCAGCATGATACACACCTATGTTTCTATACCGGATGACTCGTCCGCCTCAACGCAAGCTGGGGAAAAGTCACCACCACCGTGTGCCGCCTTCACCATCCGCTGCCGCCGCGTGCCGTCCGCGCTGCCTAGGTGCCTGGTCACAGGCTCCGGCGGCGACCTGCTGATTGACAGGCAGGAGGAGTTTGTCAAGTGGCAGCAGGAGTGCGGCGTGGATGTCGTTGCAAAGACGGGCGGCACGGGGTTCCACGCGGCAGAGCTCTTCGTGCCGGAGAAGGCCGACGAGCTGCTCGCGGCGGTGTGCGAGTTCGTCTATACCGTTGATGCATGAGGCGTGCAATCCTGTTGCATGATGTGGATGGGGGTTTGATGTGCTCTTGTTCATGTTGTTGTAGTTTGGAGTTGGAGATGAACTGGTGTGCTGGAAGTGTTGGAGTTCTTGCCTTGTCCTATGTGTCATTAATCAAACAAAATCTTAAATCATCTCATTTTATATTAATCAAACAAGCATTTTGTATCAACTCATGATATATTATTTATCTCATCTCATACTACATGATTGATTCAAACAATCAAACACAAACACAGAATATTGATAAACAAATATGTTAGGAACTTACTTACATAGTTGATGACCAGCCTATACTAGTGCACACAAAAATTCTAAGTGTTGACTAATAGATGAAATATCTTATGAGATAGTCAAACTTCTCTTTTATCAAAATCTCAATTATTCAAATCTTAATCGGACAACTTATTGTTTTGAATCCAAATACTGTGCAGCCACGTACAAAAATAAATATGCGATAAGAATAAGATCAAAACCAGTGCAACAATAAATGTGCACAAAAGGGAAACGCATGGATTTATCTCCTTTGTCAAGCTACTTGACTATTACCTCCGAAAAACTTGCAGCTTGATTCATATCGTTGGCAGAGATCACGGCAAGCATCTGCATACATGCACAACACCCACCAGATATAAACATGGAGAGCAGGATGAACCCAGAAACTGTGTAAGAGTAGCATCTCCCTCAGTGCATATGCGATAAGCACGTCTGAGAATAACCAAGGGCCATTTGAGATTATGGTGTGATAAACTGCAGTGTAATGGAACATAATAGTTATATAAAATATTTTTCATATTTTTAGAGATATTATTATTATATAAGTGAGTAATAAATAATCATATCTAAAACTAGTATATCAAATTAAAATTTTGAAACACAACATAATACCAAACATATCCAAGTGTTAGAAAAACACTGCAGCCTCTACGCATAAAAATCACATAATATGAATTATAGACTTCAGGGATTGAGAATCATCAAAATCTCAACAGGGCAAGATAAAAAAAAATGTCAAGTACAAAATTACAGCAATGCCTTCACTTCATATCTGTTTTTTTAATTCTTCTAAAACATAAATAACACAAATATGTTTACATTATTCATGCTTCATCGCAATTAATTCAAATCATGGGTCCTGACTCTAATTATTCTTACGACAGAATGAAAAATAACCATATCTTTTGTTGAGTTAGAGAGGTGTTCGGGACGGATGGGATGGATCCCTTTTGGATATATATTTTGTATTATTTTAATTTTCATCTTTGGTTTCTAAAAATAATAATAGTTTTTCTCATATCTCCATTGCTATATTAGAACCATTATCTTAGTCTTACCTTGTCGAGATAGACCAGACTTGTGTCTGGGTATTTTCTTGGTATCAAAGCCCGGCCGTCCCAGTTAGCCGTGCCGTCTTTTCGTCTGGGGGGAGGGAGGAGTTGGTTAGTAGGTCCAGACGGACGGAGATCCTTGTTGGTTTTGTCTGGGGTTACGAGCTAGCGTCGCTCTTTTAGCCGTGTGATAGGCGTTTAGTGGGCATAAATCGTGAAAAGAATACTGCAAAGGAACGAGGTTCATTTTAATTGTGGGAATTATCCCTGCCGTTGACTGGAAACTATCCATTAATCCCTCTTCTTTACTAAAAGACGTCTTGGTTAATCAGGACTCTGAGCACTGCTAATTAGGCTGTAGCCTCAAGCAGTTAGGAAGGGTCCATTAAGACAATGTCGGTTAAGAGTGGTTCTTCTATATGTTTTGTAGATGTGGGAAAAAATATTGCAAATGAGAAGATTCCCAAGGAAACTATTAGTAAATCTAATTTTGAAATAGATAAATCTCTTCGTAGATTTGAGTTTTCTCTTCCTAAAAACAAAATGAAAAAAGAAAGATTTTTCAATAAAGTCAAAGAATCTTTTAGAACTAAAATCAGAGATCTTTGATATGCTTATATGATAAAACAAAAAAGACATATCTTTTTCTTTGATTGGTATGAGGATTCCTTTTGGATTCATATTGAAGATTATTTATATGAAAAATCAGATCATACTTCCTAAAAAATCTTGATCATCTTGTTTTTGAATCTGTTTAGAACATCTCTCTTGAAAATTTTCTTCCTTCTGAGCCTGTTCAGATCCTTAAAGAAGCTTGTTCTTCAGAAGAGTCAGAGCAGAGTACCTTTGATGAACTCAAACATACAAATGCTTTAGAAGAGTCGGATGAGAGTACCCTTGATGAACTATACATACAAGTCATCTTATAGATCATCAAGGTCTGGAAGAAATTTCTTCAAATACTCTTGTCAACCAAACTGATGTGTTCAAAATAGATCCCCTTTCTAGCCTTCATCATCTTGAGACTAATACTAGAAAGAAGAATCAAGAAAACCAACAATTTGAGCCTAGAATTGATGAAGATCTGAGAACTTCAGATGTGGTGAATAAAGACATGTGGCAGGATAATCTCATGATTCTAGTTAGCCATCCTAGGAAGATGGATTATGATCCTGACCAAAAAATCAATTCTCTTTCAAATAACACCACTAGAATTACTCCTTGGTATCAGAGCAATATTAACAATTGTGGAGAAAATTATGAAAGAAAGAATAAAAAATTGATTGATGAAGAACAATTGATTGAAATAAGATGTGCAATCATATTAGATTTGGAGATAATAATGATAAGATTTATATTCTCCTTAAATCAGACTTTGGGAAGCAAGACTTCTGGGGAGAATTTTGTCTCTACTTTAGAGCCCAAAAAGATTGGTATGATTCTAGAAAAAAGAGGAACAAAGATATGAAGCATAAAATGATATATGTTTTAATCTTAAAAAACAATCTCTGTTGTGTTCGGATTCAAATAATTGGAAAGCAATTTTAGAAGTTGTTGGTACATGTAATAGACATTGGTTCATTATGAGATCAGAAGAAGTCCCTGATAAGGACGTTCAGGTACTTACAAATCTTGAATAATTTATTTTGGATATAATTGATTCAATCCAAGGTCTAGGAGAAAATAGAAATCAATTAGAAAGATACATCTCCATGATTAAAGGCTCTAAGGAATCTGATAAAAAGCTCAGCCATAATAAAGGTTTTCCCATATTAGGAAAAGACGCCCAGAAGTCCAAAGATTGTAAAGAAAAGCAATTTTTGCTTAATAATCTTAAGAGAGAACAAAATATTATAAAGAAAGAGTTGCAAGATCTCAAAAGGAAAACTCATATTTTAGATTTTCATAAACCTAGTATTTCTGAAAATGTTTCTCAAAATGATTTCAGTTTGAAAGAAAATTCTGAAGATTTTGTTGGTTCAATAGAAAAATATCTCAAGCAAAAATGGCATGGTGAGATTTCATATAAGTTTCCTGATGGTCATATTTTTAAACACAAAACTCTTCTTGACTCAGGTGCTGATGTTAATTGTATTAGAGAAGGCATAATCCCTCTAAAATATTTTCAAAAACTACTCATAAAATTAATGCAGCTGATGGTAATCCTTTAAAAGTGAAGTACAAAATCTCTGAAATTCACATTTGCATTTCTGAAGTTTGTATCAAAACCTCTTTTCTTTTAATAAAAAATCTTAGACAAGGAGTTATCTTGGGAACACCATTTCTTTCTCTTATTAAATCTTTTTTGGTGACTACCCAGGGTATCCAATTTAAGACTTGATGAGGATTGTTAGTTGTTTTTCAGCTCCCATGGTCGCGAGAGTGTCCCATGGTCACCCATAGCCATGGTCGCAGATCCTCCTTATGGTCGCCAAGGGCCAGAAGGAAAGACATCGGGTAATCTAAGAGCATTCTGGATATAACTCAAAAATCATACTTATTTCGCGCAAATTCAAGACACTTATTATCACAAAACCCATACCTTATGCTATATCCAAAGACAGTATGGTCGCAGAGATATCACCCTATGACCAAACTCTGTCGCAGATACAAGGTCCAATCTGGTTACCAAGTTCGTAGCAGTACGCGATCATCCTTTATCATTACCTCACCATGATCCTTATGATTAACCCTGAAATAATCATAAGTCCCTGACAAGGTAACCGTCGAAGGAGGTTAAGATGATAAGACAGTTCCATAATGACCGAGTCAAGACTCCCAAACTACCACATACCCATGATCTACGGCAACTACCATGTACCCACGACCTCACAGTTGCCACTTTGGGGTGGTTAAGAGAGATCGTGGAGCGTGCCTTCAGGAGGACAACCGATGACTTCTTTGGCAAGTATAAAAAGCCTTTGAGGGAAGGATCAGAGGGGATCGGCGATAGAGAGAATACTAGACTTAGCAAAGATAGGATTAGCTAGCTTATACATTGTAACCACTTCTCTGTAAATCTTTTTCCACATAGTCAAATACACAGGACGTAAGGTCGTTACTCTTCTAAGAGGGCCTGAACCTAGATAACTCTTTCCCGTGTCTTAGATTCATAGATACTTTGAACATCTTGAGAACTTGTCTGATTGGCTCCTTTTTTCCTCACACTCTTCTTTTCATAAGATCGATAGAAGGACCCCAGGGTCCCAATCATCGACAAGACTAAAGGAAAGAATGTTACTATTAAATTATGTTCAAAACCTAGAGAGACTATGTTAAACTAGCTTAGAGAAATTATGTGTAACAAGGAGAAATTTGTTCAACAAATCTCTTCAGAAATTCAAAATATTAGAATAGATAAAACTCTTGATGATGTTGATTTCCAAAGAAAGCAAAAAACTTTGCATGAAAAATTTATTAAAGAAATTTGTTCTGATCTCCCTTCTGCTTTCTGGCATAGAAAAAAAAATATGTTGTGAGCTTGCCGTATATTTCTAGTTGCAATGAAGAAAATATTCCCACTAAAGCAAGGCCTACACAAATGAATAAAAGGTTGCTTGAAATTTGCAAAAATGAAATTGAAAGTCTTTTGCAAAAAAATTTGATTAGAAGAAATTCTTCTCTTTGGAGTAGTGTTGCTTTTTATGTTGAAAATGCTGCTGAAAAAGAAAGGGGTGTGCCTAGACTAGTAATTAATTATAGACCTCTGAATAAAGTTCTTCAATGGATCAGATATCCCATTCCTAATAAAGAAGACCTGATTAGGAGAATTGAAGGAGCTAAGATTTATTCAAAATTTGATATGAAATCTGGGTTTTGACAAATTCAGATAAAAGAAGAAGATAGATATAAAACTACTTTTACCACTCCTTTTGGGCACTATGAGTGAAATGTCATGTCTTTTGGTTTAAAAAATGCACCTTCCGAGTTTCAAAGAAAATTGAACGAAATTTTCTTGCCTTACACTTCTTTTATCAGTGTCTACATTGATGATGTTCTGGTATTCTCTCAAAATATTGATCAAAATTGGACACATCTAAATATTTTCTACAAAACTATTATGCATAATGGTCTTGCTAGGGTCATTGACTTTGCTGATAAATTCCTAGATGAAATAAAGGATAAAAAGCAACTACAAAGATTTTTGGGTTGTTTAAATTATGTTTCGGATTTTTATAAAGATCTTGCTAAAGATAGGAAAATATTGACAAATAGTTTAAAGAAAGATCCTCCTGCCTGGACTTTGAGTCGTACTCAGGCAGTTAGACAGATTAAGAACAAAGTTAAAAGATTGCCTTATTTACATATATTAGATCAAGATACTCTCAAAATTATTGAAACAGATGCTTCATATATAGGTTTTGGAGGTATCCTAAAACAAAAGAAAGGATCCCTTGAGCAATTAGTCAGGTTTACTTCGAGAATTTGGAATCATGCTTAGAAAATTATTCTACTATCAAGAAAGAAATCTTGGCGGTTGTCAAAGTTATCTTAAAATTTCAAGGAGAACTTCTGAATAAGCAATTCTTGCTACGACTCGATTGTAAAGCAGCAAAAGATGTCCTTCAAAAGGATGTTGAAAATCTTGTTTCAAAGCAAATATTTGCTAGATGGCAAGCAATATTATCATGTTTTGACTTTCAAATTGAACATATTAAGGGAGAAAATAATTCACTCCCAGACTTCCTTCTTGTGAATTTTTATAGGGACATGGCCCCAAAGAGAGATATCTCAGCAAGTGGGAGGGCAATTGAGAACTCTCCAAACAAACAAAAACTCTCCAATATATATCCTGAGAGTTCAACTCAAAAACCTCTAATGTTGCCACAAGATTTTGGGCATACATCTCAATATATTCTTAAAATAGAGGAAAATTTATTACCTCTGGAATTCAATGATTTGAATCTTCGTCTCAAAAATATTATGACCAAGTATTTCCCAAAACAATCATATTTTGTGCCTAAATCTCCAAACAAAGATAAAAAAATATTATGAAGCAATTTTGCTTGAAACAAGAAGTACTCAAGTATATCACACTATGGGGAATGACAAGGAAACAACATATACCAAGTTACTTATCAACAAAATTATAGATTTGGAAGAATGGGATACTGCTTCCAACCCATATATATCTAGATCATTTTATTCATATAGTCCTAACAAATATAATTATTGGGACTATCAAGATGCTTGGCAAAATGTTCTACTACTTCAAAATATTCAAATGAAGCATTCACGGTTTATCCGCTTCAAAGAAAAATTATTTAATATACCATTATGGTTCTTTAAGAACTGGCTCAAAATAGGAGCTATTCTAGAAATTCTTCTAGTCGAAGTTATGAAGAAGGTGGCCAAAGAATCTAACAGAGATCTGAAGTGTGAATTAGACTTATGTTCAGAGATAGGGATGTCTTGGATTATGAAGTGTGAATTAGACTTATGTCACAATCAGTTTCCAGCTACCATGATAAGAAGCTATCAGGTGAAATGGTGGGATAAGTTTGATATAAAACCAATTGTGCAAGGAAAAGGGAACATAATAAAGTCCTACATATCTAACATGGTTAAACTAAAAGATAAAGTTACAAAGGAATTACTCCTAAAGAAACCAGTATTATCAGAAGTTGAGCTGCAACTTCAAGTCTACGAAACAATATTCAAAATGATACGAGAAAGTCTGCAGCTGTTAGATTCAAGGGCTCCATGTTGAAGCCTAGAAGATATATTTTCACAAGCCAATGGCTCTGGAACCTCATCTTCCCAAAGGTTTAATTATTTTTCCTCATTAAAACAAAAAGATCAGGAGGAGACATCATAATTTATACCTCCTTAAGAGATTAACAGAAGAATATTATCAAGAATCTGAAGAAGAAGAAGAGGATTTCTTCCAAGAAAACTAAATTATTTCAAGATACACCAGTAATGATAACATGACAAGACGTAAGAGTCAAAAGACAGTACTCTACTTGAAGACAAACTCGACAAGATATAGGAGTCAAAAGGCACTCTACTTGAAGACAAGAAGACAAATTATATGAAAAAACTATTCAAAAGGGCAAATTATATGAAGAAACTATTGAACTAGTCCTTCTCATGAATCTCCATACACTCAAGACCTCTATAAAAGGAGGAATCTCTCAAGAGGGAAGAACACAACTTGGAACACAACACAAGTGATCACAACACACACACATCGACTACACTCTTCCATTCCACTTCCACCTCCACTTCCACTCCACTTGTAAATAAAATCTAAATAGTATTGTAAATAGACTTGCACTAAATAAAGACTTTATATAGAGAGTCATAGTGCGTAAAGTTTGTACTGAATTTGAACGCATGTACAAAACTTGAACGTGTACTGAACTTGAACTTGTACATGTGTGAATATAGCAGAAGGACTCGTCTACTGCCTTTGTAAGTATTATGCTTTCTTAATATGATTGTTCCTGTTGTATATTACTGTTCTTATTATCTATTTGCTTTGTTTTTCTAATTCATTATTTTCTATATTATTAGTTTTCTTATGTGATTTACTGTTTATCTTCTTTCTTTTGCATATTCACTATTTATCTTCTTTCTTTTGCATTTCATGTTTACTATTTCCTTATTTTCTTTCTTTGCATTACTTTAGTTTTCATCCTTAGTTTCTAAAAATAGCAATAGTTCTTCTCATATCTCCATTGCTATATTAGAACCATTATCTTAGCCTTATCTTATCGAGATAGACCAGACCTATGCCTGGGTATTTTCCTGGTGTATATATATATCAAGGTAGTAAGTAAAGTTTCAGATACAGCCTCAGTCTATTATAGTATTACTTAAGGTAGGTAGTAAAGTTTCAGATATAGCCTCAGTCTATTATAGTATTACTTAATCACACTTTCTCTTAAGATATAGGCTGAAAGATATCAATCATACACATTTTGTTACATGAATCATACACACTGCTAGGTCTTAATCCTTTGGTGAGACAATCAACTAATTGCTCACCAGAGTGAACATACTGAAGTTCAACACCCCACTATCCAATTTCTCTTGGATAAAGAACCAATCCAGCTTCATGTGATTCATGTGATCATGCTGCACAGGATTGTTGGCGATGTTGATGGCAGACTTTATCATAGTGTAATACTGAAGGACCTTCTCGTAGTATGTGTAGTTCAAAGAGCAACCTCCATAGCCCCAATATCTCACATAGAGTAGCGACCATAGCTTGATACTTTACCTCTATGGTTGATTGAGAAACAACCTCTTACTTCTTACTCCACCAGGACACTAGGTTACCACCAACAAAGACACAGTAATCTGAAGTGGATTTTCGATCATCCACATAGTTTGCCCAATTTTCATCACAAAATTCTTCAACCTTCAGATGTCCATGGCCCTTAAACCAAAGCTCTTTTCCTGAACTTCCCTTCAAGTATTGCAAGATCTGGTAGGCAGCCTCCATGCGTTCAGTTTGAGGATCATGCATATACCTGCTAACCACACTTACTACATATGTGATATCAGGTCTCATGTTGTAGAGGTAAATAAGACGACCCACAAGCCGCTGGTACGATTCCTTGCCACTTGATCACCCGATTGAGCACTCAACTTATGATTATGTTAAATCAGTGTCGAGGCCAGTTGACATCCAAGCATACCGGTTTCATTCAATAGATCCAGGACATATATACTTCCTTTAAGAGAGAACAATCCCCTTTGAAGACCGGCCAATTTCTATCACAAGAAAATATTGTAACTATTCAAGGTCCTTCAAACTTCTTTCCCAACCTAGCTTTTAGACACTCGATCTCCATTGTATCATCACCGATGATCACAATATCATCTACATACACAGTCAGAATTGTGATCCGGGAGTCTCTGTGTCTATAGAACAATGTATGGCCACCACCGCACTGTGACTAACCCATACCACACAGCACGCTTGAATCTGTCAAACTAGGCTCTTGGAGATTTCTTCAAGCCATATAAGGACATCTTCAATCTACACACATTCCCAACATTTGGTTAGTATTGAAGTTAGGGGGAATCTCCATATACATTTCCTCTTGTAGATCTCTTTGAAGGAAAGCATTTTTCACATCTATTTGGTGTAGAGGCCATTTGAAATTTGCTGCAAGGGATATCAAGATTCTCACAGTACTCATCTTTTCCACAGGAGCAAAGGTACTCTCATCATAGTCAATTCCATAAGTCTAACTATACCCTTGACAACAAATTGGGTCTTATATCTATCAACCTTGCCTACAGGGTTTTGCTTCATTGTGTATACCCATTTGTGTCCCACAACCTTCTTCCTAATTGGGAGTGGAACAACCTCCCATGTCTCTGTTTGATGAATTTTTGCAATAAAATTAATTAGAAAAGTCCCATATGACTACAAGGGTTCAAATAAAAGTACACACATGTTTGAATGGTCGAAAAGACCTTTGGTCAAAAATGGCTGCCAAATTAGGATGGTCAAAATGACCCTCAAAAGACAGGTCAAAATACCCTTCAAAGTTGGTCAAAATTACTATTGAACTGGTCGAAATTACTGTCAAATTGTGCTGGTCGAAATGCCTCTCAAAACTGGTCGAAATCTATTACTAAAATGGTCTGGTCCAAATTTTCTTCGAGAGTGCTCTGGTTGAATTGGATTTGATCTAACTCGGATTCGACTCGAACTAGTCAAATTCGATCCGATTTCAGCCATATTCAGTTTTAATTCGAATAAGACTTATCTCTAACCTTATTTATTTTATTTAAATGACAAAACTCTATCTCCTATTCAAATTCAAAGCTCCAAAAGGGATAATTTCTATCTTTATCTTGTTTATTTAAATATATATCCTATTCGAATTAAAATACCCTAAATATCTCTAGATTGTTGGTGGTTGCAACCAACCTAGAGCCTCTATAAATAGAGAAGGGTGCTAGCCTTTGGAGAACGGAGACAGAGATGTAGGGTAGAGGGCACATGAGGACATAAGAGGAAGCTCAGGAGCTCTTTTTCTTGTGCCTTCTGAAGATCCAATCAAGTAAGCTTTTGAAGATAGCCATGGGTGAGTCTTATTTATCTGCATATACATGAATATGCATTATGCATCTATTGATCAGAGATCAAACCCCACCAAAGTCAAGATCGATCAAAGATCTAAAAGTTGTTTACTTTCGATCAAAGATCAAACCCCACCAAAGTCGCGGTCGATCAAAGATCTAAAAGTTATTTACTTTCGATCAAAGATCAAATGCTACCAAGGTCCCGGTTGATCAAAGATCCAAAAATTGCATACTCATCTTTTTATCAGAGATCAAACCCCACCAAAGTTGTGGTTGATCAAAGATCTGAAAGTTATTTACTTTCGATCAAAGATCAAACACCACCAAGGTCCCGGTTGATCAAAGATCCAAAAATTGCATGTTCATCTTTTGATCGGAGATCAAACCCCACCAAAGTTGCGGTTGATCAAAGATCAAACGCTATCAAGGTCCCGGTTGATCAAAGATCCAAAAATTGCATGTTCATCTTTTGATCAGAGATTAAACCCCACCAAAGTCGTCGTCGATCAAAGATTTGACAGTTATTTACTTTTGATTGAAGATCAAGACGCCACCAAGGTCTCAGTTAATCAAAGATTTGAAGGTCATATATGCACTTTCAAAGGGGTCGTTCAAAGGGGAAGGTTCTGCCCAGAAGTTTGTTCACTTTGCCCCACGAGAGATAGATCATTGATAATATCTCATCCAGAAATCCGATCGATCCCAAATTTTTATGGTGAATAGAAGACTCTATGAGAAACCTTTTCACCAAATTTTAAGTCAATCAGAGATCTCTAATGTGTAATTTGACTGAAAGAGATACTCTATCCAGAAGCTTGTTTATTTTGCCCCATGGGAGATAGATCAATAATAACTTCTCATCCAAAAGTCCGATCAACCCCAAATTTTTTATAGTTAATAGAGGAATCTATGAGAAACATTTTCACCAAATTTAAAATTTCAAGTCAATCAAAGATTTCTAAGGTGCAATTTGACTAAAAGAGATGCTCTATCCAGAAGGTGGTTCACTTTGCCTCATGAGAGATAGATTGATGATAACTTCTCATCCAGAAGTCCGATCGACCCTAAATTTTTATGATGAATAGTACACTTTATGTGAAACTTCTCCACAAATTTTCAGATCAATCAAAGATCTCTAAGGTCCAATTTGACTAGAGGAGAGGCTCTATTCAGAAGAAAATTCAGCTTGTCTCACGGGAGAAGATCGATGATAACTTCGGACCCCAAATTTTTATGGAGAACAGCAGTTCATGCTGAAATAATTCCACCAAGTTTCACCTCAATCAGAGCACCAGAAGACCACCAAAACCATTACAAACAACTCTGTCTTGCTGAATTCTAACTTGACATACGAGTAATGTAATGAATATAGTTTCTAATCCGACGGTCTGATTGATCTCAAATTTTGATGAACAATTGAGGATCTATCCAAAAACTAGTTCTCCAAGTTTCAAGCCAATCAGAGGCTAGAAAGGTTCCCATCCAATTAGTCTAAGAGGAGTTAATGCACTGATTAATCATGTCTGAAGCTGTCAAGACAACTCGAAATTCTACTAAGTCCTTGATGGATATTCCAATGGGCTGTCTATCATGCAATAATATACTTTTCCTGAAGCTAAGGAAGTCAAAGATGTTATCACAAGTCATTTCATCCATAATTTACATGTTGTTGGGCACTGATGAGGCAAATGCAACATGCTTTTTGTCCGTGACTAACGAACGCGGACACCATTCATGCCGGGTACTGATGAGGTAAAGGTATTCATTTGTTCATGACCGATGAGGTCGAACATCCCCCCTGCCAGGCACCGACGAGGCGAAGGCCACATTTTGTGATAGCACCATATATTGACGGGGCTATGAATTGCATACTTGCATGCATGGGCATACGCATTGCATTCATTCATTCAAGAACAAAATTATCTTGAAGCTTGAAGACGACGACCATCAGCACAACTTAATTAGAGATTTTTTATGGACTTGTTCTGCAGATGTAATTAACCAGAAGTTTTTCAAAAGACCTGAGGAATCATGAACTATGCAATCCCCTGAAGTCAAGATGTACTTTACTTTAGCGCAATGAGAGATTGTAAATCCCAAAGGGACTTGTAACTTGTAATTATTTTCAGAATTAATAAAATACAGTGTTTCCTAAGATTGTGCATTCTCTACCCTTTTATTTGTATACTTATCTATACTGGCACACCCACAACACGAAAGGGGCCAATTTCCTGGAAGAGAGATTTTCCCAGCGAAACAGTCTCATTCTTCTCCAAGGCATGAAGTTCCTCCAACATAGCACCCTTCCATCTTGGATCCTACTCTGCCTCTCTCCAACTACTCGGAATCGGCACTAACTGAAGAGATGCAATGAAATATAGGAAAACCCCCGGTCAAGTTTGGTTTTGAGCATCATATAGCTAACTTCATTTCATATGCATATGTTTCCTATGTTAGGCGAGTGGTAAGGGGCTAATAATAGGACTAGAGGTGGAAGGAATGTTACCACTCATCTCAAAGGTAGAGGAAGGGACCGGAAGAGGATTTAGGACATGAGCAAGTGTGGTAATGGACTAATCAATCTCAATCACATTGGGTTGCTGTTGCTACTCTAGTTGTTGTTGCTGCTCTTCTTGGGTTTGTTTCTCCCCGTGAGTCCCTTTCTTACATTTACCATACTTACTTTTCTGGTAGACCTTCAACTTCGACAGAACATTGGGTCCAACACCTTGATGTGCAGACTCAACCTCTTTAGCTCCCCCCTATATGCATATCCGAGCTCCTGATAGGACATGGTGTCCTATCGATAATCACGTCAAACCTCCTACGATTCTCCTCCTCTCAAGTAACAGGCCCACCAACATGAGAGGTAGAAGGGAACAATGATGACAAATCAAATTATTCGCTATAGAAGGACTCACCCTCTTGGAAAGTAACATCTATGCTTACAAACAACCGACAATCCTTAGGGTTCTAAAATTGATAACCCTTCTGACTCGAGGAGTAGCCAATGAATATACACTTCACTGCTCGAGGATCCAACTTACCCATCGAGGAACGATGATCCTGCACGAAGCAAGTGCAATCAAACACTTTGGGAGAATCCACAAATAGATACGCACCAAAAAGTAATTCACATGGAGTCTTCCACCCTAGAATCCTAGAGGGCATCTGATTGATGAGATATGCGGTAGTCATAACGGCTTCACTCCAAAGACCACTTGGCACATTCATTTGAAATATAAAAGACTGTGTCACATCTAGAAGATGGTGATTCTTCCACTCAGTAACCCCATTTTGTCCAGATATTTGAGGACACGAGGTTTGATGAAGATATTCAATCCCATTGTCAGTTTGAAGGATTCAAACCTAGACACTGAACTGCATTTGAACAAGATTGTAGAAATCCTAGAAACACAAAAGGACCTCATCCTTGTGCTTCATCAAATAAATCCACGTCATGCGAGTATAACAACCAATAAAGAGGACAAACCATTTGTAACCACTTACAGACACGACTGGAGAATGTCAAACATCAGAATGTATTAAAAGGAAAGTTTCAATGATCTGAAGACCCATACTGGAGTAAACAAAGTGTGTATTTTTACCAAACTCACAGGCATCACACACAAGTTTGATCCTATCAACTTGGTCAAACAAAACTAGATACAACCTAATCAACCTATCAAAAGACAGATGCCCCAAGTGGCAATGTTGTAACATAACCCCTGCCTCAGCGGCGCCAACAACAATAGCAAAAGCAGCATCCACACTCAAAGTATCCAGATACCATAGTCCATTACGCCTGACGCTAGTCCCAATCCTCCTCCCAGTCCTCTTCTCCTGGAACAGACATTGAGTATTGTCAAAGAGGACCCAATGTAAGATCGAGGATGCCGACTAGAGGGGGGGTGATTAGGAGGCTTTTAAATTTTCTTCCCCACTAAGCAATTTCAACAAGATAATCGTTTAATTGACCAAAATGTCATTAATCATCAAAACCTAGATACTAAGATCTACCTAGATCCAACACCCAATAGTTGAATTGGTCAATGATAGAGTTAATAATGATAAGATTGATTGAGAAGGAAGGAACATGTAAGATAGAGGACAAAGGGATGATGTGCAACTAACAAAACCAACCCCATTGATGGGTTGAGAAGTACCATCAGCGATTTGGACAGTTTTAGCATGAGCCATAGGAGTATAAAGATTGAAGACATCTAATGCATCAGTAACAAGTTTAGATGCCTCTGAGTCAACAATCTAGTTCCTATGAGGATATCTATATGTCAATGCAATTGTCAGGGCCTGAGTACATGTGCTCTCATGAGCAAAGTTGGCAAAGTTATAAAAAGTAATGGTGGGGGCTGTAGAGTCTGAAACGACCATGTTCTTGTCCTTGGAGTTTGCCGCCTGCCAGTTAATCTTCTACTAGTATGCCCACTGATCTGCAGCCATCTCCAGCATGTGAGGCTGCTCATAATCAATCACGACAACAATAGCCTTAGGTCCAGTTCGGCCTCAACCACTATCGTCTTGACCACCTCCTTGACTGCGACCACCTCGACCTCCTGGAGCCCGCAGGTGAGGACATGCATGGTTTAGATGCCCCTTCTCACCATAGTTGTAGCATTCTCTAGTCTCAACAAGAGATAGAACCAGCAAGGTAGATCGAGTTGGAAGGGCTGGGGCTGGATGGCAATGCCTTCATACGAGCCTCGTCATGAACCATGGCCGAGATAGCTTCTCCAAGACTAGGAAGTTGGGCTTGATGAAAAATGGTGGCACGCTGGTGCTCAAACTCAAGATCCATGCCCTTTAGGAAGCATAAAACCAGTTCTTGTTCCACCCAATTCTTGGTGGTAACGACAGAAAGGCCATGATCTAACTTGAGAGGATGATATTGATCCAGATCGAACCACAATGTCTTTTGCTCAACCGCATACTCCTGAAAACTTTGCTCCCCCTACTTCACATCATGCAGCTTGAAATGGATCTCAGCCATGAGCATCACATTCCCTTACCCAGAGTACATCTCCGTCAAACTTTTCCAAATAGACGTTGTTGTTGGAAGTTCCTCCACCATGCAGGCTATAGGCTGAGACATGGAATTAAGCATCCATACCTTTACCACAAAGTTAGTGGTTTTCCAAGTCTTACTCCTCTAATCGGTGGGCTCAATGCAGGTCTCCTCCATATAGCGCTCAATATCTTGCATCCTCAGAGTGTGTCAAACCCGTTGGGACCAACTCAAGTAGTGGGCGATGGCGGGGCTCAGGCGGCAACAGCGGGTGAGTCGCTACCCAATGATGGCAGTGGGTGAGGTACAGTGGGTGAGGCAGCTTGGTCAAGCAAAGTTTCAGATACACCCTCAAGCTTTTACAGTATTACTTAATCACATTCCATGACAAGCTGGCAAATCTTGATCATCCTGTTCTTCTGTTGCTTTTTCCTGTAAATATCAAACAGCTGATTGGAGCATTCCAAGGCAATTTGTTGACATGAAATAAGCCCGCCAGGAGCATGGTCCCACTCCCATATGCTGGCCATCCAGAAGAAACTCTACCAACTTAATTCCCTAAAATGAACAACATCAAATGATTATAGTTTGAGAAATTGGTTAATCAACAAGTGCTTAAGTTATTGTCATGCCTAATGCTTCTAAGAATATTTTATGCACGACTATCACAATGGTAAAATAAAAAAAAAGGAATATTGTATTAGAAATGACGTTGCAAAATATTTATTAATGGAAAACAATTGCACAATTGAAGCTAAATCATTTATAAATGCATGAGCCTACCATATCTCCCACAATATTGTATGAGTAAATTACAAAAAGAGATACTCGTAAAATATAAATTTGAAGCTACAAAATAAATAATCATGTAAACCTAGTTCTATTTTTTCCTCTCTAAAAATATAACAAGAAAAACAACCTATTTGATTCAATATTTAAAGACGTGGTATGGTTGTTTCCATTGCAACAAAATTGAAAGGTATTATGGTATATTTAGCACGGAGACTTATCTCCAATTAACTTTATCATTATCCTCTTGGCAGCAGACTACGCGCCACGTTTCGGACTGCCTTTGTCATTTGTGTGCACAGTGGATGGATCCAACAATTGTACATGTTAATGTGTTTATCGATGAATGCTCATATTTTTAAATCCAAATCTCTAATTCATAATTTAATTAATTGTACTATTGATTTTCTGTCGACAACATATTTCAAACAAATCCAATGTTTGATATTTTTCTGAGATCATCTGAAAATACCTAAAATATGTTGGATCAAGGATGCCGACTAGAGAGGGGGTGAATAGGAGGCTTTTAAAAACTTTAAACTCAACCAAATATTTGCAAAGTAAGAACGAATAATAAAATGAGCAAGAGGAGAAGAGAATGAACACAGTAATTTTTACCGAGGTATTGGAGATTCACCCAGTCTCCACTAGTCCTCGTTGAAGCACTCAAGTCACTTGAGTTTTTCCTCAATACTCACGAATAGTATTATCAACTAACGGTTGCTCCTTGTCCACTCCGGAAAGGCGAGCACCAATGCCTTGTACAAGCTTGTCGAGCCTCTCCAACAATCTCCGATCTGGAGAGGTCAACGGCCACGCCTCTGAACCGTCTAGGTGAGGGCGCTCACCAAGAGTAATAGGCAGCGAGGTCTTCTCTTGACCTCCAAACACGCACCGAGAAACTAGTAGTATGCAAATGCAAATGAACTGAAACTCTCGGTGGATCGAAAACACTCGACTTGATCAAAAGATCAAGATTTTAAGTAAAAAACTAAAGCTCAAGAGTGTATAAGAAAATGCTGCTACTTGTTATGTAAAACTCATGCCCAAAGCCCCTATTTATAGCCTCAAGAATCAAATGAACCGTTGGAGCTAGGGCTGAAAATCAGCAACTCAGACTGACAGTCAATTTGGTGCACAACGGCCGACAAAATTTACGGATAAAAATTTGCTAGCCGTTTGTGGTCGTTTAAGGAAACTTGAAACCCACAACTGACAGTCAGTTCGACCACAAACTTGACCAAAACAGATAAAAACTCAGTTAAAAACAACTGTGATCGAAACCCCAACTGACAGTCAGTATGGACAAACTGACAGTCAGTTTAGTACAAAAATTTTGAGCCCAAAATACACCCTCTCTAGACAATTGTCAGTTAACACAAACTGACAGTCAGTTTAGCAAACTGACAGTCAGTCTGAACAAAAACAGAGATAACTTTAAATCCAGCAATCCAAAAGAGGTTTTTAATAACTCGTTTGAAACATAATTTCAAGGGCTACATTTTTGTCAACAGAAGCAAAAACCAGATTTGCCTAGATCTTTCTGAAAATTGCAAATACTCTTCTGTTGTCAAAAACTCAATTGAAGATCCAAATAACTCAAATCAAGTTCAAATCAAATCCAACCAAATAGATCCAATGTAATGACCTAAGTTTCTCAGTTTATGTTGGAGATAAAGAGAGGACTTTCGCCACTCCTCTTTATAGTACGGTTAAAAGCTAAAAACAATTTTCCTAAACCGATCTATCTCCAAACTCTGAGATCGGTAAAAATAAAGACAATATTACCTTAGGTCTTTTATGCTTTTGCGATTTGCGTCTCGACTTCATTCCTTGCGACTTGTGCTTTTACTTCTTTTGTGTTGGGTTCATCTTGTTCATCTTGACTATCTTCCTAACGGAGCTCTGTATCAAACAATCTCAAAAATACAGTCAGTCTAAAACACTTGGTTTTCATTAATCATCAAAATCAGGGTTAAGTATGAAGGCCTAGATGCAACAAATATACTTGCAACAACATTGTGCAACACAATATAAAAAATTGCATAAATTGAAAATATCTCATAAATAGATAAGAAATATGCCTACAAATAATTTTACAATTATATTAAAGAACATATTTTCTCACACTTTCAATTCTGTAGCTCTTCCTAATTCTTTTCTACTTACATAAGTTGCGTATAAATAAATCATGAAGACTCTAATGCCCAAATATGGGTGGCTTAACTCCTTGGTTGTATAAAATAGTCATCATATGCACTTGCCATGGTGCAAAACTTGAAGTGGCATGAAACTTTATCGATGTTGCTAAATTTGTATTATGGATAACATTGCTCAAAATGAAATAAAAGAACTTCGGGTCCAAATGCAATGCAACCCAAGTGGTGAATCAAAACACCTCAGATACTAACTATCTTCTTAACATGGCTAAAAATCAAACAGCACAATATGTGTGAAATAAATTGGCCTTACTGATCTAAACCACATGCACAAAAACTTTTAATGGCTTAAAATGGGTAGATTGGCGAAAAAACTCATGGGCCACCAAACATCCCTACAGCCAAAAACATCTTGTGATGAATAATTCAACTTGATGCGCAACAAACCATGTCAAGTACGAGGCAATTGCTCAACCAAAACTCCTTTGTATGAGCTTATTGTTTCAATAGGATGAGAGTCGACCCAACAAACGGCCATCCCAATAGTTCGTTTCATCAAAGTCTTTGACTCCCAGATTTTGCTCTAATAGCACTTGTTAGGATATAAGGAATCTTTGTTTTCAGAACGAAGCACACGACAAACTATAAATAACAATGCCAATATGCCATGCTGTGAAAATTCATAACTCTTGTAGCTTTGATGCCACTTGTTAAAATAAAATGAGTCTTTATTATAGAATGAAACACACAAAATTACAAAATCTTCTACTGCTTATATAGATGTATGTCTAGGAGCTAGAAACAAACCGAAAAAAACTAAAATTAGCTAATGCTCTAGTTAGAACTTGATTTAAACTCTTATTAAAGAGATAAGAGATAATCTTAACACTACTACAGAAGTGCATTCCACTAACCCATATTTTCTAACGGTTATAAGCAATCTGGGAAAAATCCGATAGAATAGGACGACAGGGGCAGAAAAGAGGCATTTTACTATCGGTTACACACTAGTCCAACGTTAGTAAAATACAAATACTTTTTACTATCGGTCATTATTGTACAAACCGATATAATATATTAAATAGTACTATCGGTTTTCCACTTTTAACTGATAGTAAAATTGCGCACTTTATACTATCGGGTATTACTGTACCAACCGATATAATATATTAAAACAGTACTATCGGTTTTTCGTTCGTAACAGATAGTAAATTTACTCACTTTATACTATCGGTTCGTACTCTATCAACCGATATAATATATTACATAGTACTATCGGTTGTTCTCGCGTAACTGATAGTGAAATTACTGACTTTTTACTATCGGTTCTTCCTGTACTAACCGATACAATATATGAAATAGTACTATCGATTATATAAAACAAACCGATAGTAAAATGACTTCATATAAACTAATGGTTATGACAGTGGGGACCTTATTTTACTATCGGTTTGTGTTGTTGAACCGATAGTAAAATTGGACAACTTAATTAGGTCGACCCCTGCTCTGCGCTCTGCATGTTGGAATCATTTCAGCCGCGCACGACTCCAAGCTAGAGTGATCTGGAGAAGCTAGCTGAGAGGTTGATCATATTTCCATCCCCCTCGGTATTGTCATCTTCTCATCACCTCTCTCTCTCTCGATCACTCTTTCACATGCACTCTCCCTCTCTCTCTCTACTTGCAATTCATTAAACTAGATACATGTATCTCCAAACTAGCTAGAAGGCTAGATTGGCTAGCTAGCTATAGCTTGCTGAATTTAAGCAGCTAGCTAGCTGGCTCTTCCAATTAATGCATGCATCAAATTAATTAGGGTTTCATATATACAAATCCATTTAATGTAATTAAGCAGCTCATGTACACACATATGGCCTAGCTAATTATGTTTCATGCATATATGCATGCCCTGAGTCATTAATTATTTATTTGAATTTGTCAATTTTGTGAAATAATTGTAGATGGACCGAGAATATTGGATGTATGGAATAAAACGTACTACTGTTGAGTATTTGGAGGGTGTGAATGGGTTTATTAAATTTGCTGAGCAAGACAAGGCGAAGAAGGGAGAGAAAGATATGCATTGTCCTTGTATAGATTGTATGAACTTAAAAAGGTTCGGCAACTCTGATCAGATTAGGAGTCATTTGATTCGTCATGGTTTTAACGCACGCTATACCCGTTGTATATGGCATGGTGAAGATCTTGAGGAAATGAGCACCGCTACCACTCAGCAGCACCCGGAAGTGGATTGCAGTAATGATGATCATGATCAGAACATTGGTAATGTTCATTCGGAAGTCCATATAGATGACGACAATTTAGATGAAATGTTACGTGATGTAGAAAAAGACTACAGCGAAAACGATTTAGCTAAATTTGAGAAATTAATTGTTGATTCTGAGAAGCCTTTGTTCCCCGGATGTGCAAAATTTACAAAGTTGTCTGCTGTGTTGAGATTATATAACTTGAAGGCAAGCAACGGTTGGAGCGATAAGAGTTTCACGGCGCTATTGGATCTGTTAGCGGACATGCTTCCAGAGGGAAATGAGTTGCCAAGATCGGTTTACCAGGCCAAAAAACTATTGTGTCCGTTGGGAATGGAAATCGAAAGAATACATGCATGCCCAAATGATTGTGTTCTGTACTGTAACGAGTACGAGGATTTGCATGTTTGTCCAAGATGCGGTGCATCGCGGTATAAGCATGGGGACAGAATTTATCACAATGGATATGATGAGGTAAAGAAAGGGCCTCCGGCCAAAACTGTGTGGTATTTGCCTGTGATTTCCAGATTGAAACGGCTGTTTGCAAATCCGAAAGATGCGAAGTACTTGCGTTGGCATGTTGAAGGTCGGAAACAAGACGGAAAACTAAGACATCCAGCTGATTCCATTCAATGGAGAAACATTAACAGAACATTCGGTGAGTTTGGCGGCGAAGTGAGGAATATAAGGTTTGGGCTGAGTACGGATGGTATGAATCCACACGGAAATATGAGCAGTCGACATAGCACTTGGCCGGTTCTTTTATGCATCTACAATCTTCCTCCTTGGTTATGTATGAAGCGCAAGTACATCATGATGTCGTTACTAATTTCAGGACCCAGACAACCCGGGAATGATATTGACGTGTTTCTATCACCGTTAGTCGAGGACTTACATAAATTGTGGAGCGAAGGGGTGCGGGTGTGGGATGCACATAAGCGAGAGAATTTCATGTTGCGGGTCATGATATTTTGCACCATAAATGATTTCCCGGCCTATGGAAATTTGTCGGGGTATAGTACGAAAGGAAGCAAGGCTTGTCCTATTTGCCTGGATGAAACTGAAAGCATGTGGTTATCGAACTGCAGAAAAACAGTGTACATGGGTCACCGCAGATTCTTTCCGATGCATCACGCCTACCGTAAGAAGAGGAAGTCATTCAATGGGAAGCCTGAGAAAGGATCAGCCCCAGTGTTTGTGACTGGTAAGGAGCTTTACTTACGCGTGAAGGACATCAAAGTTGAGTTCGGTAAATGTTCTAAACCTCCAGGAAAAATGTTTGGAAGAAGAGATCGATTCTTTGGGATCTGCCATATTGGGAGCACTTACAAGTTCGACATTGCATTGATGTCATGCACGTAGAGAAAAATGTTTGTGACAGTTTGACTAGTTTGTTGTTGAACATTCCAGGAAAGACGAAAGATGACATCAACGTTCGCCGTGACATGCTCGACATGGGCATAAGGACTGAGCTTGCACCGTTGGAGAAGGGAAAGCGGACATACCTCCCCCCGGCCTGCTATACTTTGTCAAAAAGAGAAAAAACAGAACTCTGTCAGTGCCTACATGGTGTCAAAGTTCCATGCGGGTATTCTGCGAACTTGAAAAAACTTGTGTCCATGAAAGACTTGAAACTGGTTGGTATGAAGTCCCATGATTGTCATGTACTGATGTCACAAATGCTTCCCATTGCTATCAGAGGCATTCTCCCAGTCAAAGTCAGAGAGACAATTACAAAGCTATGTTATTTCTTCAACACAATATCTGGCAAGGTACGTAAGCGTGTACTCCTAGCAAGTTAATTAGCTCCATTCGTGGAACTTGTCAGATTTTTTGGATCTGAATATTTGCTGCAACTGTGTCCTTGCAGGTAATTGATATGGATGGACTGGACGATTTGCAACGCGATGTGACTACCACTCTTTGTCAGCTGGAGATGTATTTCCCTCCATTCTTTTTTGATGTTATGGTCCATCTAATTGTTCACCTTGTCAGAGAAATTAAGTTTTGTGGACCCGTGTTCCTGTGCTACATGCATCCATTTGAGAGATTTATGGGTATCTTGAAGGGATATGTAAGGAATCGACATCGGCCTGAGGGCAGTATCATTGAAGGTTATGCCGCCGAGGAGGTGATCGAATTTTGCACCAACTATATGGCCGGGGTTGACCCAATTGGCATTCCTACGTCCCGGCATGAGGGCAGGCTTCAGGGCATTGGAACGATTGGATTTAAAGCAGTCGTCCCCTCTAGTGATTTGTATGCAAAAGCCCATTTTTGGGTCTTACAGCACATGACGGGGATGGAGCCATACATACACGAGCACAAGGAAATGTTACGGAAACAGAATCCCTCGAAGCCAGAGATTTAGGTCACCAGAGAACATAATAGGAAGTTTGCTGGGTGGATCGAAAATAGAGTCCTGCAAGCTTCTGAGGGCGATGTAGATGAAGATGTTACATGGTTGGCCGGAGGGCCTAGACTTACTGTAGGGACTTGGCAGGGGTATGACATCAACGGCTATTCATTTTACACAAGAACTCAGGACGAGAAGAGTATTATGCAATGTAGTGGAGTGACACTACTTGCTATTTCGGAGGATGCCAGGGCAGTAAGAGCATTCGACTCATATTGCGGTGTTATTGAGGAAATATGGGAGCTCGATTATGTATTACTTAAGATTCCTCTGTTTCGATGCCAATGGGTCGAAATCCCTCGAGGTGTTAAAGTCGACAATTATGGGTTTACTCTCGTCGATCTCAGTAGAGTCGCACACAAAGATGATCCATTTATACTTGCTGAGCAAGCCACACAGGTGTTCTACATCGTTGACCCGGCCAACTCAAAGTTGCACATTGTCCTTCACAGTAAGAGACGTATTGTTGGGGTCGAAGACGTTGTGGATGAAGAAGAGTACATCAGTTCGACGAACTACCTCCATTTTTAGATGGAATCCTTCAATCTGTCCCTACCGAAGATATTGACGAAACAAGTTACCTGCGAGACGACCACGAAGAAGGATTATGGGTGGACAACCATTCTTGACTAATTTGCAATATGTAAGTGACGTATATTACTTGGATCTTTAATCGAAGAATTCTTCAAATCATTTTTCAAAAATTCTTTGGGAAAACATACGTGACGCATTGAGAATCATTTCTGCAAATTTTCATTTCAATTGGAGTATATACTTGATTTGAGCAATAATTGATTCTTTTCACAAATATATATGAAAACTGCAAATTTTCATTCCATGATTGGTTTTTACTGTTAATTTATTTCAAAATTATTGGAAGTCATTTGCATGGGTTTTCAGGTGTCTTTACAAGTGCAAAATGATGTACTGAGACCCATCTGTAATTGTTCTCAGGAAATACCTTTAGATCAATTTAACAGTATTCTACTATCGGTTTTAACCTCAAAACCGATATGAAAAATACAATGCAAAATGATGTACTGAGATCCTCTGTAATTCTTCTAAGGGAAATCCTTTAGGGTCAATAACATTGTATTTTACTATCGGTTATAACTATGAAACCGATATGAAATTAAACTATACTATCGGTTTACCGTTCATAACCGATAGTGATTTATACTGTGTTATGAGCCCCTGTTCTTAGTTTACTATCGGTTTAGTGTTTACAACCGATAGTGATTTTTACTGTGTTATGAGCCCCTGTTTCTTAGTTTACTATCGATTTGGTATAATAAAACCGATAGTGAACAGTGCCAACACTGCAAACCCTAACTTACATGTTTTTACTATCGGTTTTGTGGTTATGAACCGATAGTAAATATTCATAGATTAGGTTATAACCTTGCACGATTTTCCCTCCAGTGCAACTGATCACATTCCAATTTCCAAATACTCGCGCGGAAAACCCTAGATTCGCCGACGTTCGCTTCTTCGCTCCTCTGCGCCACCATTGCCGATCAGAATCTGGTTCTCCACCGCCTCCGGCACTGCATTGCGCCACCGCCTCCGGCCACTCCACGATCGACTGTAAGTGTTCTTGACCAAATCGCTCGCGTGTATTGCTTAATTTTGTATGCAATGGTTCATATCCCGTTCAATGGATTACAAATATAAACCTAGAGTAAAATTCATGAACTACAAACTTGATAGCTATGAGAATGACAGAATTGATGAAAATCACTAGCAATTTGTCATACAGTGTAGTCCACTATCGGTTTCTTATTCAGAACTGATAGTAAATACCTTAAACTGAATTTTCTGTTAATTATTTTCCATTTTCTAATTTTCATCTGAAATTTTGGTTCATTTACATTTTAACATACTTTATGTTCCTGCTAAGAGACTAGCATAGTTTGCACTGCTAATCTTATAGATTTTACTGAATACAAACTTGATTACTATCGGTTTGACTTGGAAAACCGATAGGAAATAGTAGTGCCATCATGGTTTGCACTTCTAATTTGAATTTTTTGTGAATTACTTCCCATTTTCTAATGTTCATCTCAAATTTAGGTTCATTTAAATTTTAACAGACTTTATTTTCCTGCAGAGAGATTAGCATAGCTTGCACTGCTAATCTTTTAAATTTTCCTGAATACATACCTTAGTACTATCGGTTTTCCTTTCAAAACCGATAGGAAATAGAGTATGTCTTAGTTTGCACTGCTAATCTGAATTTTCTGTGAATTACTTCCCATTTTCTAATGTTCATCTCAAATTTAGGTTCATTTAAATTTTAACAGACTTTATTTTCCTGCAGAGAGATTAGCATAGTTTGCACTGCTAATCTTTTAAATTTTCCTGAATACATACCTTAGTACTATCGGTTTTCCTTTCAAAACCAATAGGAAATAGAGTATGCCTTAGTTTGCACTGCTAATCTGAATTTTCTGTGAATTACTTCCCATTTTCTAATGTTCATCTCAAATTTAGGTTCATTTAAATTTTAACAGACTTTATTTTCCTGCAGAGAGATTAGCATAGTTTATACTGCTAATCTTTTAAATTTTCCTGAATACATACCTTAGTACTATCGGTTTTCCTTTCAAAACCGATAGGAAATAGAGTATGTTTTAGTTTGCACTGCTAATCTGAATTTTCTGTTAATTACTTCCCATTTTCTAATGTTCATCTGAAATTTTGGTTCATTTAAATTTCAACAGACTTTATGTTCATGCAGAGACTAGCGTACGCACAACAATTTTAGTTATGAACTTTGTTATGTACCTTTCTTCATATCAATTGATGGTTTGTTCATGGAATTTTAGGTAAGCCATGTCGGCATCTTCCTCGGCTGATAGTAGTGATTCGGCGAGGGCGAACGTAGATGGCGCTGCCTCGTCCCAGCGCAAGAGGAAGGCGCGAGGCCCGACGATGTTGGGTCGTTTGGCCAAACGCGCGGATCTTTCATGTGAGTTTAACCAGTTCGGGAGACCGATCGGGAAGAACGCCCGGCACTATGCTGCCTATGTTGGCTTGTTGGCGAAGGAAAGGGTGAAGATCACCGTCCAGAGCTAGAAGGACGTCAAGGCCGACGAGAGGGATAGGTTGTGGGAGGAAGTGAAGGTAAAATTAATCAAAATCACTGAACTCTTGAGTAATTAATGACATTCCCTTGGTTTATCCCAGAGATTAGGTAAGTCCTACTTATATGCACCATTTGAAACAGGCCAAGTGGAACATCCCGGACGATGGTCCCAAGATAGCTTGCTTGAAGGACATGAACAACACGTGGAAAACCTTCAAGAGCGTTCTCGTCAGTACCTTCCTCGCTAAAGGCGAATCTCCATGCGAGAAGTACCCCTTCATAACGGAGGAGGTATGGGAGCAATTCGCCCAACAGAAGGGGATTCTTGAGTTCAAGGTATGTATGGTTCCTTTGCTTGGTTACACCATTGTATGCAGTAAGCAGTGGTGCATTAATTTTCTTGTTTCTGGTACAAAGGCCCTCAGCGAGAAGAACAGGGCAATCCAGAGGAGGAACGACCACCCACACCGGCTCGGCTCTCGCGGCTATGCGGGGAAGGAGGAGCAGTGGAAGAAGGCTGAAGACGAGGCGTCGAATTTCGTCGACTCCCCTGACCTACCACTCTCCGAGATCCGAGATCCGCGATCAGCAATGCAAGCGCTGGTGGCTGGCCAGAGGGACCGTGTCGGCCACGGGGACTGTGGCGTTCCCAAACCCCAGGGACGTCGAGGTCGTGCAGCGACTCGTAAGTTGGCTAACTATGATCACTAGTGTGCGCACAAGTTTGTATATATTTCTTCCTCACAATGGAGAGCTTTCAATGTAACAGATCTCTTGCTCGAAGGAGGCGACCGAGGGATTGTTTAGTCCCCATAGGGAGAACGACATCCTTACCCGGGCTCTAGGGAACAAGGAGCATCCAGGGCGGACGCGAACCATGGGGGCTGTGGTGCCATGGAAGGAAGGCTTCTTGGAGCCCGGGCAAAAGGCGAAGAAGGCTGACAGCTGGAAGGAAAGGGAAGTGGAGCTATCTTAGAAGATACGGGAAGATGTGACTACACAATTCGCGGACATGTTCGCTCAAATGAACGAGAAGTATGAACGCCTCAGCCGAGTTGTGCAGTCCAAGGGTTTAGATCCAGCTGCCAAGGTCGACGCTGCCAGGCCGAGTAGTGTTGGTTGGAAGGTTCACGTGGATCCGGTGGACCTGATCGAGGTATTGCAACTCTTGAGCTATATATGCAGTTCGGCTGATGCCACTCCTGTTACGTTAGAATTGTTTCGCTAACCTGTTATAATTGTTGCAAATTGCAGAAGCCGGAGAGCTGTAGCCTATTGATCAACATAGGCGACAAACCTGTTGCGGTTGCAAACGGGATCGTATACCAGTCTTGGGAGGATGTCCGGATCCACTGCGTACCTCTGGAGCCTGGATTCGCAAAGGTACAGGTGGATATGGCCCTCCCGGGCTACAGCTCTTTTCCGTTGCCCGTCCCAACGGACGAAATGCGGACAATTGGCGAGGCATTGGGCTCGTACATACAGTGGCCCAAGAAGGGTGTTAAACTACATGAGGTAAACCCTAGCCATTCTATCTTACAACTCAGTTAATATACTCAATTTGCAAAATCTAACTTATGCGTTTGTACTTAAAGTGGACGATGGGTACCAGCTCACTTCCTGAGGACACCACCCCCTCCACAACGCATGAACGAACTCCTTCGGCCCCCATGCCTCCTCCGACGGCCTCAAACCCTTCGCCATCAAATGAGGCCGGCGGCACCACACCCCAACCTTCGAAGGTATACACTCGCTCCCCGCCCAAAGGCAAGGGCAAGGCCAAAGGCAAGGCCAAACAAAGCCAGCCGGATACGTTCAAGAACGGGTCCCCACTCGTGTCGGAGTACCTTCTGCGCAATATGGATCAAATAACCAGAAGTCTCCACGAGTGGTACCTGACCCAGTCTAGGCGCCACATCAACTTCTTGGTTCACTTCAGGCCAGCCCATTTTCACCGTGAGCCCGAGAGCATATCGGTGGCCCACGAGGATTTGTTCGACCTCCTCAACTGGCGGGAGCTTGATATGTCCATCATACGGACTGGAGTCCTGTGAGTTTGCTGTTGTCTGAAGTTATCACAGTTCGTTTCATAAATCTAATCACTTTGTATGCACTACTTACTAATGTCTACTTTGCATCCAGGTGCATGTATAGGCTGGCGTCGATGAGGGCATGTGACAAGGTGCGTTTCCTCGACCCAGAGAAAATAAGCCTCATGATGTTAGAGCACGACTAAGCACATGCGGAGGAATACATATCAAGGGCACTACTAGCGCAGCAGGACCGAGAGTTCATCCTTGCGCCGTACCACCAAAGGTTAGTGCATTTCCTACTAATTTAACTCATTCTTGTATGTTATGCCTAACATATGTATGAAACGGTTCGCTTATATATGCAATGTAGGGGCCACTGGGTCCTCACCGTCATTTGCCCATGGATGAATGAGGTCTATTATGTAACATCCCTGTTTTTGCTAAACCCTAAAATAGCCAAAATCCACATCCGGACCCCAAAACCTAATCTGCTTCAGCCATTCCCTTCTAAATGCTGTTCAGAACATTTTTCCCTTCGGGACCATCTCCAAAATCTCACCCTAAAGCCGAGTCTCAAGCCTTGCCATTTTAAAACCCTAATTACTCTATTTTACCCTAAACTGTTTTCCCCAATTCTGTCGAAACCCTTCAGATCTTGCCCGATCTTACCAAACTTTGGCCAGATAAGTTCTACTAATCTTTTGCAACTTAGCTGCGAAATCAGATTTCAGATCGGACCCTCAGATCTCCAGATTTGCAAACAGGTCCATTTCCTATTCAAGTTTTCTTCACAGAACAGCCCCTGGAGCAAGTTTCAGAAATAGCAAATCGGCCCAAACTTCTTTTTAGGCCCTTTCGACCAGCGCCTGGTCGTTGCCACGACCAGTGCCCGAGCCACCGTTGCCGCGCCGCGTTCTCGCCGCGTTTGCTCGCCGCCGGCCACCGTTCTTGTCACCTGTGTTGTGAGCAACCAAACCACCTCCCGCGCACGTGCCAGCGCCGTGGCCTCGCCTTGCCCAGCGGATAAACGGCCGCGCTCCCGAGCTTTGTTTTCGCGCGCGCTCTCGTTGCCGTGGCAGTTGCATGCGTGTACGTGTCATTGCCGGAGCCTTGCTGTTGCCTCCGCATCTGCGCCATCACTGGTGAAGTCCCAAGGCAACTGGCAAAGCTGCAGCACCGCCTGAAGCGCGATCACGTCGCCGTCGCCGTCGTTGCGCCTGCGCCCGACAAGTTTCTCCCCGGCGCAAGCAACCGTTGTCGCGTTCACCCTCGCAAGCTTCGTCCCCGTGCCTATTTAAACCCTCTCAGTGCTGTGAAGAAGCACAACCTCAGGACTTAGCCAAATTTCCAGCTTCTCGCCGTTTTCGCTTTCTTCTCCGGCGAGCCAGTGAGAGAGCTCACGGTGCTAGCCCTTTCCACAGCCCCTCTCTTCAATCCAGGTTCACCAGTGAGTTCCCCTCGTTCCCCTCTCTGTGTCATAGCAACCAATTGCACCAGATCGATCCCCATCGCCGGTGATCGCCGGATTCCCGATTTGCCCTGTTCCCCCAATGCCGTTCGATTCAGCCCAAATTAACCCTCAATCCTGTAGAAGAAGTTGATCAGTAAGCTTAGTAGAGCAGGCCTGTAGAACCAGAATCCCCAATTAAGCTCAAATCGAAGAAATCCCAAATTTGAACCTCGGCCGTTCGCCGGACTTCGGCGCCAAGCTTCTCCGGCCGATATCCAATGAAATTAACCTCCCCAGTAGCTTTGTTGTGCCCTAGAGACCATCCCCAAGCTTGGAATTGAGCTCATTCGCCCTGAATCGAAAACCCCCTTTGTCCAGTGTCGTCTTCTCCAGCGCCGGTCGCCGGAATTTGTTCCCGGTCGATCCAGCACCTGAAACCTTGTCCCTTAGATAGATTCCAGTACCCTGAGCAATATTGCCCACTAGCTCGACACCTGGATCTGCCTAGATTGTGAGTTATGCCTATGCCAAGATCACTGTCCAGTAGCTCAGTTCATGTCCAGGCCACCGTGGTTCATCGCCGGATTTGGCCACCCTCCGGCCACTTTCAGCCCTTGTGCCTGTTGAGTATATTGTTCCTGTTAGTAATGCCTACCTCCCAGACAAAGTGGTGCATCATTTGGAGCCCTGGATCAAAAGTTAAGCCATGCCCTAGTTTCTGGCCATGTCCAGCACTATGTCAGTGCATGTCAGCCACTGGCATTAGCCTTGTTTGACCCCTTCTGGTTGAGCAATTGAAGTGCCACCTTGTCCTTTAGATTCCTGGAGTTGTGTTCTACAACTTTCTCTACTGTCACTTCTCCAGAAAACCATCCCAAGACTAGTTTCCAGTTATGTCAAAGCCATGAACTGAATGTCGACCCTTCGACGTTCAATCCTTTTTAGCCGTTTCTTCGACCAGAGCCCTTGTGACCTTGCCCTAACTTTTTCCCCTGCATGCATGACTTATTTACTTAATACTTTCTATAGAAACTATTTTCAGTATGCTTATGTGGTATGTGGTTGTGTGTTGTCTGATTGCCGCAGAGTCAGAAGCTGAAGGAGCGGAAGAAGTCTTTGAAGATCCGTCTGAGTTTTTAGACCCCACATTGCAAGGCAAGCCTCATTCCTTTGATCATGTCTCACCCAATATTTTCATATGAAGTATATTCACTGTTTCTTACTATGCATGTTTAGTTGAAATACAAGTTATGTTTGAATGACATGAGTAGATATTCCCTAATGAATCATGAAACCCCTTTTGTTATTGAACCTTCTTATGTATGCTTTTGTCACCCTAGGACTCATATACTGAATATCCACATTAAACTTGAAATGGTCAAATGCATGAGAAGTTATAATGAAAACCGTTTTGACAAGAAAACTGATAAAAGGGATCAGTAGTGAGGATTGGATTGTATGGAGAGGGTGCGGTGCGCACCAGGGTATGTGAATGTTCCTCACTATTGGTTCATAAGGACAAGAACCTTGTGCTGTGTCTCTATACGAATTGTAAACGTACCAACCACTTGCCTGGTATGGGACAGGCACAACTCAGTAGCTTTTTGGTATTAGCAGTTCCCTGCATGGTTTGACGATCTGGTTTCTCGCGTGGAAACTGGAAGGCCAAGGTTCGGCCATGAGTGATGTGAGTCAGAAAAATGATGAGAGAAAAAGGCGTAAATGAAGGAAGGCGCCCTAGACCTGATTAAGCCGTGAGCGGCTGTAATCTTAAATGGTCGTATGTCTCGCGTGGACATAGACCAAGGCTATGTGTCCTGAGGGAACATAGACCAGAGAGGCTAGGAAGTAAGGCAGTGGGGAAGACCCACAACGGTACTTGAGACTTAATTGTCTATTTACCGGGCAGGGATACTGTTAATACTGAACTGTAAAAGCGTTGTGTGATCTCGGCCTTGTCACATGTGTATAAGTCACATGGAGCTGATCCGACTTGAAAGCCGAGTGAACCAGTGGATTTAAAAAGAGGTACACCTTTGCAAAGTGTAAAAGAAGTATCAGATACTCTGTACTCCCAGGTTCAGGAGTCTTTTCGTAGTGGATGTTATCCATGGGTTATAGCACAAGTAATGTTTTGGAATGTTTTCATAATGCGGTTAACAAAGTAGTGACTCATGGGAGACCACTACATCTAATGTTTTATTGAAAACCTGTTTAATGTTTAAAGTACTATTTTCATGACAAAGTACTGTTTACTGAACAAATAACTTGGAAATCTATATATCTCTATCCATATGAAACTAAAATCCCTGAATCATATGTTTTACCCTCATATAAGTACATTACTATAATCCCCGGAATGAGTGTTGCTGAGCACCAAGTGCTCACCCTTGCATTTACATCCAACTGTAGAAGAGGGATTCGAGGATCCCGATTCCTTCAGTTATGAGTTCCCGGCAGAAGATGGAAGTGCCCCGGACGAGCCCACGTTCTAGAAGGATTGCGCACCAAGTCAAGTCAGATGTGGGAGGAGCCACTCCAACCTTGCTGCGGATGGAAGTCAAGCTTTTCGTTGTTGCCTTGTGCTTTATGCTGTGTGTGCGGTACTTGGATACCGATTCTAGTTCTGACAAACTTGTTATTTTCTTAGCAACTCTACTCAGCGCCATTTTTGGTGCTTTGGTTATATAATATTGGCCATGCTGGCCTGCTACTTGTTTAATGCTATTACTATGCTTGTCTGGTTTGGAGCTCATGTGTCACCCTGCTGTGTGTAACCTACCTGGGCGGTTACCAAGGTGATCCTCAAATGGGGGTCTCACATATTACCTCGATTCGATGAGCGACAAGGTGGCGCATGTTTTCACCCTCACATGGTACATAGACGCGTAAGTAACATAGTTGTCTTAAATTTTTCTCTGACTAGCTAATTAATGATAACATATTAACTGGCAATGCTAAATTAAATATAGGGCTTTCAAAAATTATGCTAGTGCTGGAGGGAGGCATGACGCGTCGAAGGGCACAACAATTTCTTGGAAAGAATATGAGGTAATTAATACGGATGGAAGTACTCATGATGAGTCTTTTAATTTAATCTTAATTAGTTCTTTCAAGTTAATGTGGGTTTATGTCTTTGCATATGCAATTTTTCCAGTGCCATCAGCAGCCACAATTGTGGGAATGTGGCTTCTATGTCATGAGATTCATGTATGACCTGATCAGGACAAACTTTGCCCAATTCCCTAAGGTAACCATTTTTCCTGACTCAAAGTCAAACTTTAATTGGATGTGACGTATGATCCTAACTTCATACACGCATATATGCAGAGCGCCATGTTGAAAGAGCAATATGAGTTGCCTCAATTGAAGGAGCTGCGAACAATTTGGGCTCAATATTTCATGGAAGAAGTGGCTATCAACGATCGATAGTAACTGACTTGTGTTGATTGCTGTATTTGTGAATATATATTGAATGTGTGGATTGCTGTATTTGTGAATAAACTCAATATGTGAATAGATTCATTGATGTATTTGTGAATAAACTCGATCAATATGTGCATAAATTCAATCTGTCCAATGCATGTGTATATTACTGTATTAGTGTATTTGTGAACAAATTCAATATGTGAATATTGGTGAATATTTGTAAATATTGGTGTATTTGTGAATGATCCAATGTATCTCTGTATAGATGTATGTATATGTGCATGATTCCAGTACTATCCGTGCCAGTACAAAACCGATAGGAAAAACTAATATTACTATCGGTTATATACTACAACCGATAGAATAAATATTACAGTACTATCGGTTCATATGCAGCAACCGATAGAATAATGTTTTCAGTACTAAACGTGTCTACAAAATACTATCGGTTATATAATATAACCGATAGAATAAATATCTCAGTACTATCGGTTCATATACAACAACCGATAGAATAAAGTTTCCAGTACTAACTGTGTCTACACAATACTATCGGTTTATATATAACAACCGATAGAATAAATTTTCCAGTACTAACTGTGTCCAGACAATACTATCGGTTTATATAAGAGCCGATAGAAAAAAAACATTAACATTACTATCGGTTTAGATCCTAGCCGATAGAAAAATCCTAAACAATACTATCGGTTTATATACGAGCCGATAGAAAAAACGTATACAATACTATCGGTTTAAATTCGAGCCGATAGAAGAAATAGTCGATAGCGATTAGTGAACATTGGGAATGTAGATGTTTTACTAACGGTTTTTGAACCGATAGAAGTGTGCTGCACCTCTACTATCGTGCCGACCACTATCGGTAAGAGAACTGATAGTAGAGTGGATTTTTAACCGATAGTGAAAAGCATTTCTGTAGTAGTGTAACAACCTAATTTGGACACCAATGATGGACCCCCTTCCTCCACAACTCTTGCTTTAGCATGATCCCTCTTTGAAGAGGAATATTTCCATGGAGTCAAACCATTCCTTGCACCAATACTAGAAGAACCACTTGGTGTCTTGTTCATTTCACCACTCCCCTTCTCTAAATTCCTAGTTCGTATTGCTGGCACACGACCAGCTCTTGATGGCGATGGAGAAGCCTCTTTTGTGTTGCATCTAGGCCCTTTTTGGGTTGATTTTGATTATTGATGACATTAAGTGTCTTGGACTAATCGTGTCTTCGAGCTATTTGTATGCAGCGTTATTTCTTTAAAGTTTGCAAGTGATCTGGGAAGGTCTGCAAGTCGCAAGCACAAGGTCAAGCGCAAGGTCGCAGTGTCGCCCGAGGTCGTAGTCCGAGGACGCGAGCCAAAGCCGCAAGTGCAATGTCACCAAGAAGGAAGCTGCAAAGACTTAAGGTAAGTACTTGTTTATTGTACCGGTCTCGGAGTTTGGAGTTTGACCGGGTTTTATAAGAAATTCTTTTTTAGTTTAACTGTACTATTAAGTGGGGTTACAAAATCTCTTTTAGTTCCGGCAAAAACTGAGAAACTCTTAGGTCATTTGTTGCATTCGCATTCATTCATATTCTTGGTCAAAATATGAAAAATATATAGATTTCAAAGAGGGGCTGAAACTGTTTTTTTAGTACTGTTCATTTGACAGATACTGTTCATACGACCAGTTACTGTTCATTTTGACTAGATACTATTTATACGACCAGAGGTCACTCGAGTACTGTTCATACGACCAGTAATATTGTTCATTCGACCAGAGGTTCCAACGGCTATTTACTAGCCGTTAGAGGTCGAAGCTGGCTGTTAGCTGGTCTGATTTCTTTCCTTTTCGACTACAACGGCTAGCTGATATGTTGGGATATAAATACATGTGTTTTGAGCAGTATTTTCACACATCTCAAGCTATAATCTCATACACATTTTTGAGCAGTCTCTGTACACACCTTTGAGCATCTTTTCTATACATTTTGAGCAGTTTTTAGAAGTTTTGAGTAGATTTTCTCTACTGTTTTTGAGCAGTTTTAAAACACTTTTGAGCAGTTTCTTTAAAACACTTTTGAGCAGATTTTCTCTACTGTTTTTGAGCTCTTTTAAAACACTTTTTAACAGTTTTTGATCAGATTTTTGAGCAGTTTCTGTTCACATTTTCGAGCAGTTTTTAAACAGTTTTTGAGCAGATTTCTCTACTATTTTTTGATCAGTTTTACAAACACTTTTGAGCAGATCTTTGAGCAGTGTTTGAGAAGATTTTTGAGAAGTTTCTATTCACATTTTTTATCAATTTTATAAACACTTTTCGAGCAGATTTTGATCAGTGTTTATAAACATTATTTTGAGCAGTTTTTCTAAAGAACCAAGAGATATATTTTTTGAATATATACTTAAGCCCAAGTGTCAAAATCTTAATCTTTTGATCAAGTATCATTCATTGTGATTGATAGAGATTTTCTGAGAGCATTCATTTGCATCCTTAGAAGTTTCTCGGTATTTGTTGGGGGTCAAGAGAAGATCTTACAACTTGTTACTCTTGGTGAACGTCCTCACCTAGACAGTTTGGAGGCGTGGCTGTTGACCTCTCTATTAACGGAGATTGTCGGTGAGGCTCGGCATATTTTGTGAAAGGCATCGGTGCTCGTATATCCGGAGTGGAGAAGGAGCAATCTTAGTGAAAAATATCGTTCGTGGATATTGAAGCAAGACTCATTCATTTGAGTGCTTCAACGAGGAGTAGGGGAGACTGAGCGAGTCTCCGAGACCTCGGGATAGATCACTGTGTTTGTTTTTCTTACTCTTTCTTAGTGCAAAATATTATTAAATTGTTTCAGTTTATTTGCTCTTTGTCCTTTCTTTACAAAAATTGTTTTTAGTTGAAAAGTTTTAAAGCCTCCTATTCACTCCCCTCTAGTCGGCATCCTCGATCCTACATTTTGGTGGTACTGAGGAACCTCTTCTCTCCCCTGTTCTTGCTTCTCTGTCTTCCCTCCTCAAAGAAGAACATTTCCGTGAACCATTCGACATAGAACCAACCACTTTCTCCTACAATTCCCTATCTTTCTTGTTTGATTCCCCAGCTCCCCTTGGGTTAACAAAACTAGGCTTAACTCCTTGCTCCCTAATTCTACCAGTCTCTTTCAACACCTCTGTCTTGCTCATTCCACCATTTCCTTTCCCTGATTCCCCACATTCTTTGCCCTGAACAATTCTTTTTCTTGACTACGACAGCACGGTAGCCCCCAGAGCCACAGATGAGCCACCTTTCTCTCTAAGTCTTCTTTCACCATCCTCCTTTCTTGACGAAGAACCTTTCAACGGACCATTCCAGGCACCAAACCTCAGAGGACTATTTCTTTGGCCTGAAAATTGCCCCATTATGCTCCTTTGATCCCCCAATTCTTCTCGTCGGCACACTACCAGCACCCAACTGCATAAAATCTTCCACCATTGGCTCCTCAAGGTTACCCCCTCTCTGCCCAGTTAACTTCCCCATCCTTCCTCCTCACAGAAGAAAATTTCTGCTCACCATTTCCCAAAGAACCAATCAAATCCTTCCGCGACTCTCTCCATCTTCCTTCTCTGATTCCGCAATGCCAGGCTCACCTCTTCGAAGCCTCTTCCTGTTCATCTGGCTAAGTGGCATGGTTTCATCATCATCGTCGTCGCTGTTGGAGCAATGCTTCTTCTTGCAAGAAACCTCCTGCTCCATCACCTCGTCCTCATTGTCATTGCTGAGGTCAATGAAGGTGACACCTTTCTCCAACTTCTCATCGTCTGGATGCGACAAGGCGGTGACCTTTTGGTCCACCATGTCATCGTCCTCGTGCTGTAGCCGTCAAAGCCTGCTACAAAGGGTGTCGAGCCGCTTCCGTAGGGCGTCATTCTCGGACCATGCGGTGCAGAGGTCGGCGTCAGCTGTGGTGGTCTTGTGCTTGCGCGTGGCGAGCACGCACGCAGTCACCTCAAAGTTGGTATTGCATATGGTGGTGCACAGGTGGGCCACCAGCTCCTCACCCGAGAGGCTAGCGAGCTTGTCGTCACAAGTGGTGGGCGCACAGCAGGAAGCCATCATGGGAGATCGAAGTGCAAAGCCCAGAAGAAGTGGGGAAATGGGAGGAGGGATCTTGGGGTAGGGTTTTACACCTTAAGACGCCATGGCACTTCAGAGTTGCGATTGTACATTCCATTTGTTTATTTCCTTTTGTGTTGCTCTGTGTGTGTGTGTGTGAACACAACTATCTCGATTTATTTTTTTTTTGAACAACTAGGTACAAACTTTTTATCATAAATGTTTTTATTTTTTTGTTATTGTATTTTCTAATTTTAGAAGGAATCGAATGAAGATATGACATTTTATTTTTGTTATTCTAGGTAATAGCATATTTTAGGTTTTTATGTTTTCTCATTTTAGGTTGTCCTATGTTTTGATTCTTAGGTTGTCACATGTTTTGATTTTTAGGTTGTCATATTTTCTTAGTTAAAGTTGTCACTTTTTTATTTTCGGTTATTGTATTTTTGTTCACTTTAGATTGTAGCATTTTTTATTTTAGATTAGCGCATTTTCTTAGAAAATTTTTTATATGCGAGAATTGTGAACACCTTAGTCACACCCTTATTTGTTTTTTTCTCTTTTTCTATGTGTGGGACTAGATCACTTAATATAAATTATTGAGACCTATATGTCACAAAAAGTAATACACAAACACACACAAAAGAGAAAATAGAAGGCTCAATAACTCTTCAGTCTTTATCAATGCTTACCACTTTTCCTACTATAAGGTCATAGGATGAGAGTTAATAGAAATTAACATATATAAGAGTCTTCTTGTAATGCACAAATATAAAAAATATGAAGAAAAAAGCACATAAATTGAATGTCGCATCCAATTCTATATGAATTAAAATCATAGGAATGAGAAACTCAAACTATTTGGTTGTATCATAGGAAAAACATAGAAAAGCTGAAATAAATAGGTTTGAGCTAATATTTTTTTCCATGCAAAATATGTTGAACATAAACTATCCCCATTGTGTTTGAAACACAGGAATTTTAGTGGATTTTAGAGATAAAAAAACATGAGTTGAGAACTAATGAAAAATTTCCTTCAAATTTCTTTGAATAGGCTCTAAATGTTACACTCCCCTCCTTTGGTCCAAATATCTTTTATATAAACTATTCTCTCAGTTACACAATATAAGATATAATTTTTTTTAATTTTGTTGTACAATATAAGACACATGCAAATTTATTATTCTCTTTGTTCTACAATGTAATGCATATAATTTTCTAATCTTAATACAAAATTTAAGATGTGCATGCAAAGTTATAGGTATCTTTACTATTCTACCTTATTTATTTCTTCACTCTCTCTGCTATCTGCTATTTATGAAAAATCTCTCATACTAGTATTCTTTCTCGTTTTCAAGACAAATTGAATAAGGGTAGTTTAATCACTTGTTCGATGTTCTCTGGAACTTAGAAATTTCTTAATTCATGTGTGCCCTCAAAATATGATTATATTTTGGGAAAATTGACTATTGGACACTTCAAAGATGATCCGTTTGGGAAATAGCATCTCAAAGACATTCCACAGCTGTAGGCTACTGCAAAAGAAATAAAACTAGTCTTAGAACATTGCCCGTCAAATTTATCATTAATATTAATGTACTTGGTTATTTGGCCTTTCTTGCCGTTTCTGACAAGACTCCATGGATGCTTTCCATCCTTTGGCAACGCCGCCCTTGTGGAGGTCACCTTCTGTCCATATTGGGGCCACCTTCATTGCTCACCACATTGCCCCAACTCCTTGCTGTTGCACTCCTTCATGTCCACAACCCGGACTCCTCCATCCAAGCTACCCTCGAAGAGGTCACCCTCTATCCACATCGCTAAATGACCAAGAGTATTAATGTAATTGATCAAACTAATGATTGACACTTGACGTAGTGTCCTATGGCTAATGTTATTTGTTTTGCAGTGTTATACATTTTTGGAGTGTTTTTGGGATGCTATTTTCCAAATTGACTCACTTTGGAGTGTCCAATAGCCAATTTTTCTTATATTTTACGATGAAGAGTATTTGTTAGACTCAAAATCTGTAAAATTCCTGCAAAGCCCCCATTCATTTTGTTATACAGAACATCCATTCCATCGAGTAAACAGTGGATATTGTTTCTATTTTTTTTCACAAAACAACAACATCATTTTATTTTAAACATCATAACTAGGGTTCGTTTGCTATATTGTATCTTAGCTTGCCTATAATCTCAAAATTCCTCATAATCCTTTTTCGTAGAATAAGATAACATGTAATTTAGGATTACTGTATTTTGTAGAATTTGTAAGCTTATTAAATCATTACTGGGAATGTTAGACTGGCATGTTTGGTATGATATAATATGATTTCCCGTAATCACTGTTTGCCAGTTAAATTCTGCATATTACAAAAGTTATTTGCAAGCCATATATTGGAGTATAACGTGGCCACTATCACCAGAATTAGTTGCATAGCCATATATTGGAGATATTTTAGATTACATGATCTTTTAGCCAAACATGGGAATCTTTTTAAATCATAGTAAGATTCCATGTAATCCTCAAACATAACAATGTACCAAATGCACTCTTAGAGGTGAAAATAAGATAGATAATATCTGTCTCATCCAATTTCATTTCTTTGGACATGCATGTGTTAAGAAAATGGATTGAATTGAATTTAGACTGCATCATTAACTAGTTCCTTATCAATCTCGATTCATTTCAATATGAGGACAAGAATTGCACCTCCTCACTAGAGTCAATCAATATTCTATTACGAAAGAGCTTCTTCTTTCTCCCAAAGAAGTTGGACATAATCATATTCATTTCATTTTTAGGCAAGTTCTTGCCTATCAACTACGCTTGTTGGGTGTTAACCCAACCTTCTATTCTAGTTTCCACTCCTCTAGTTAGTGACTACGCCATTTTATCTATGAGAAAAAGTTTTTATAATTGTATGAATCTTCCTAGAATTTTTTTCTCTTGAATCTTAGTTAAGAGAGTCTTGGATTGCCTGGTATTGCCTATGGTAGGAAGATTCAAAGCCCTCTAAAGTGATCATCAGTAGATATGTGACATTTGATGAGATGATGATCATTGCTCCACATAGGGAATCTGGAAAGGAGTTTGTAGATTTTGTGGTAACTATGTTGAGTACTTTCCAACAAACTATTTGTTACGGCAAAATTAGGACAAAATTGAGTCCAAAGATTGCAATTCAAGATAAATTCATGCAAAACACCTCAAATTTTCTGCTTTCCACTTCCAAAAATGTCCTTGGTTACAACCTTCTACGGATTTGCTTATGAGAATGGAAAACTCGAAGATTTTTTGCATCGGTAGGCTAACTGGTAGGGTTTGCCGTCCTGTTCTAACAAACAAGGGGGATTGTAGGATCTTCTCAACAATTGAAATCTATGTTGCTAGGATGATCCATCCCTTGGTTCATTACCATATTATCCATAAAATTTTTGATATGTGTTGTAATTTTAAAATCTGAACGATATCCGTATTTGAATTCGGATTCAATTTTTATTTTCTTCTAAATACAGATTAGAATATGGGAAGAGCGATATCTGATTTCATATCCATATCTAATGAATATCTACAAAAATGAGAAAACATATATCCATTTTCGTCCTAAGACCACATATTTATCCTTATTATTGATATGCCTACATATTTCTTTACATAGGTGTTTGGATTTATCAATAGTAACTATAAAATAAAAAATTGTAAATAAATGTAGGCCCTCCATATTTGGAATTCTTTAAATTATAATATGTATTCTTGTTATAAATAATATCTAGATTATTTTCGGAACCGTATTCGCATCTATTTCATATTCGTTTCATTTCAAATCCATAACTGTCCGAATCCGTATCTAATAAAAAATATGGATTATAATATAAGATAGCCACTATCCATGTATATTGGATCCAGTTTCATCCCTATAACCATGAAACGAAAAAAAAGTAGTTTGTAGGCAAACAAGCTATGTGTTTCATGGTATTATTTTTATTAAGTAATGATTTTTAAATAATTTTTTAAAATGGGCACTCGGCCACATTGTTTTGACCGAATGAACCAGAAACCAACACCAAAAATCAAAATGTTTCAATTCATGCTGGTCAGGGTGGAAGTCGAATCTGTCACAACAGAGGCCACGTATTAAGGTAGCAATTTCGCTCCCATAAACAATGTAGCATGCAGCGTTTCCAGTGTTAGCTGAAAACACTCAAACAAGTGCCTTTCTTGGTATCGTTTTCTTTGTACTTGGAAACGCCTTGGTAGGCGACGTTGGGCACACAGATGGTGTTTTCTTTGTACTTTGAAACCATGGGTAGTGTTGTTGCGGTGCATTATAATAGCATCAATGAGGATTGCAGTGGATCCCACCCACCATAACCCTCACAATTGTTCTTTTTCTCTAGTTGACCACCAGATAGTTTCCATGTCCTTTCTCTCCATCGCATTTGGACTATGATTTTGCATTAAATTTGAAACCCCCCCCCCCCCCCCAAACAACCACACTCAAGGTTGGCTCCTCCAAAATGTTGAAATTTTGCTGAGTTTAGTGATTGTTTGGGGGTATAGTTGAAGGCTTGGAGTTTGGTTTGAATCAGAGCGAATCATAGTAATTCGGAGTTTGGTTTGAATCGGAACTAATCAGAAGTAAATAGTTCAAAAAATTATGGATTTATGTGAAAGATTCATAGTTTTTTGTTTAGGTTTTTTGTATGGGTTAAAAGAAACTTACTAAAAGTGAATGGTTTATATTTGTGGATGGAATTAAGTTATTATAAATGTCATTTCAGTTACTAGGGGATGGATAGAATAGTTCGTATATGTGTCGAATCGATTATGGTAGCCATGATGTTTGGTGCTATCTATTTTAGTACTCGTGCACAGGATGGTCCACTACAATTTGCTGGACCAGCAGTAGTTGTGTTGCATTATGCTCAACTCCTGGAGCGGGGGATCATGTATAGTGTTGTTTTTTTGCATTTGTTGTCTTTTGAAAACTAAAATTGTTGCTTTTATGGCTGCTAGTGAACCAAATGTGCAATAAAAGTGAAGATTTCATAAAGTAGTATTATTTTTTTTTGTCTTATATTGTATGTAGATCTGAGCTGGCCTGAGCTAGCCCCAACCTAATACCCATAGGGTTAGGTCTAACTTTGAATTTGAGGTCCGAAAGTCAAACTGGGCCAAACCTGATTCCAACCCAAATGTATTTTGTAATGCAAAATTCATTAGCTTGACCTAAGGCCCAACCAGGGTGCCCATGGTGCTGTGCTTGGGTAAATCCCACTTTCCTTGAATGGACCTGGGTTTTTGGTGTCGCGACCCAAGCTTGGCATTACTCGCATCGACAGGTCTAATTGTATGGCTGACATTGAACCAAATATGCACCAAAACGGAAGCTAAAGTTGAAATTGAAATTGAAGTTGAAAATTGTTCATATAATATGCACCAAAACTAAAACTGAAGTTGAAATTGAAATTGAAGCTAAAAGTGAAAAGTGTTCATATAACAATAATATTTTATTACATATGACAAATAACTTATATGACTATCATATCCCACAACACTATAGTTCACTGCACCAAATGCCAAACAAACCCTAACACTTTAAAAAGAAGTGCAGTGGAGCTAAGTAGGCAGCATTGCGTTCTTGGGTTACATTGTCTAGAGAAAAGTTGGAAAGATATATAATGTTTTGGTAAATTGAATTACACCCCATCCAACTTCTCCTCTTAGGTCTTGTTTGGATATTGATGTTGAATGAATTTTTGTACCCAAAATAGGTGAAGAATAAAATAAATAGAAATAAAATATGGGTCTCTCAAGTTAAGTAGACCCCACATGTCATGAGAGAGGGCATGTTAAGAGTCTGTTAAATTCCACCAACCATCTGTATAAATGATGGCTCTTGTGGATAAATGATGCCTTCCAACTAGTCCCATCTGTCATGAGAGATAGGATAACCCATTCTTAAGTAACAAAAGATTATTTATAAAAAATAGGAAATGTTGGGCCCTATATAAAGAGACCCCTCTTAGCCTTTTAACAGAGATAAAGAAAGGAAAAAAGTTAGTAACACAGAAATGAAGAAGTAAAAGAGATCGTTTCTAAAGCTGAAACTCTTCTCTTCGCTCAGTCCTACTACGATGGCTCTCATTCCCAACGGTGAGTCATAAACATATATATGGCATCGTTACCTTGGGAGTGCAATCAGTGCCATGGCTCTGTAGTTCATCAGTAAGATAGAGAGGCAGCAAGCCTTCAATTGATCTTCATAAAAGAATCGAAGATGTGTTGCACCTCATAAGAGCTCTGTACAGATGATCTTTGTGACATGTGCACGTCCGCCACGAGCAACTATGCCAAGCGCGACTAGCAAGTCACAACTCTTATTGAGCTGCTCATGCCTTGTTTGCAAGGGAGCATATCCTCTTTGACAAAGCACCGTTTCTATTCATCATGTGTATCATGCAAAATTAGATAAGTCTTGTCACATTCATCTATGCATCTGTCCACAACCGATGAAGCCGGACAATTGAACCTGCATTGCATCAAGCTGTCTTCACCAACAAGCTTGTTGTCGGGTACTGATGAAGCGAAGGCAATAAGTCCGTTCATGATCGATGAGGCCGGGTAGTCGCATGACTAGATGCCAACGAGGCTAGCAATGTGAACTTTAATTCATCCGCGACCGATAAGGCTGGACAATTGCATGGCTAGGTGCTGATGAGGCTAGCCATGTGACTTTATCTCCATCTGGGTGCTGACGAGGCCAGACGATTCCCAGCCAAAGTAAATGAAGTAAAGACCACAATTGCTACAACCTGCATTGCATCTCCTCATCCATTGCATGAAGAGCAGAAATGAAGTTTGAAAGAGACAACCAAAAAATGCAGTTTAATTGGACGGAGGTTCTCAACTAAGTTAAAGACTTAGTAGAGATAATTAATCGAGAGCTTTAAATCTCAGAAACCAAAAATTCACACAAAACCCTGCAATCACATTTCCCCATGACGCAGAAGACAAAAATAACATAAGTACAAAGAAAACTTGTATCTTGTAATTCAATGAAAGATTAATAAAGAACCAGTTATTTGTGTATTTTTTTGTCTTTTGTCTTTTTATATTTTTTGTTAAAATAGAATGACACATCCGCAAATATAAAATTAAAAGGAGAGAAACACTCCAGAATAGAAATTTTCTCTGCCGAACAACTGGAAAAAAATTTTATAAGAAAATAATCCCACTGGGATTTTGTATTTAATCAAATTAGTATCCCAAATTTAATGGATAAAAATTTCTTAGGAATACCAAAAACGGCCCTTCTACCCTCGGAGTGATTGTACACATGAAAAAGTTCATGTGGCTACTGGCAAAGGATTAATATGTGACACCATGAATAATTTATGTATGATCGGTGGCCCGAGTACCCGACCACACAAGATTGTTTCTGTCGACAATTGATATATTTTAGCAGCGAGATTGGTACCATAGGAAGTTAGACAAAATACATGCACTTCTTTTACTAAATTAAAGACACATACTTCTATACATACAAAGCGTAAATTTTTAAAATTCGCTAGAGGAATACATAACAGTTTTCTAATATTCTTTCAAATTCTTTCTTTTTCATGGTGAGTACTCAACCAGAGAAAGCGGCGGTGAAGTGACAACAACAATCAACACTACTGACAACCAGTAAATACCACGCAATTAGTAGAGGTGAATAACAACAGCTACACCTATAGAAGCATAATCGTTGCCTGTTTCAGAGGATTGGCTGCAGTTGTAGATCTAACAAAGGATGGTTGCTTGGGGTTAGAATCTGAAAAGTCCTATCTTTGTTTTATGGGACCCGCCATATAAATTTTTTATGAATTCTGTATGGACATCTCTCCCGCCATATCCATGGACATCTCATGTCTCTCTCTGGACTTCTTTTTAAGGAACTCTCCCTGGACTTTGGACCTTTGTTTTTGTGTGTGTGCAGTCGTGCAGACTGTTCAGGATCTCCTTTGCAAGACATGTTTGCACTTTAGTACTTCACCTCACCACATTTCCTTATGGCTAGAAGAAATGTCATGGCTTAATATATGACGTCAAAGGGGAGACTTCGGACTGGGAAATTAGTATTGACTAGAAATAAAGAAATAACAAAAAACTCTAGATATTTTCATATCCTAAATATTTGAAATCAGTATTACTCGAGATATTTTGCAAAACATTTCAATTTACTTCAATTCCATTACTTTCACCTCAGTCCGCATCAACATTTCAATTTTCCATTACTTTTTTTATCATCTATGTTTTTAAATAGATATATTAGCCCACTTACCTACTTAATTAAAACAAAACAAAATAAAGAGCTTACAACTTAACGAAGAAAATATATGTGTTCTTCTCAAAAGACAAAATATATGTGTTTGGTGTTGTCAAAGATCATTGTACAGCACAATCTGATCTTTTTCATTCTTTGTTGCTAACGCTTAAAACAAGACAGCAGTTGATGCGGATTTCTTCTATAAAATGCCTTGTTCTGACGGGTTTTAGCTAGAAACTATGCCCAAGTGGCAACCTTTAAACCATTTATATGACATTAGGCATCATTTGAGCTGTACATATTATTTGTGTTTACAATGCTATCTCCAATGGCTTGACTCGCGGTGATGCACGTCGGTTTGGCTTGGCTCTTGCTCGCCATTTATCGAGCGTGATGGCATGTGGTGGACGCCCAATTAAGCGGTAGCTGTGAGCTCGACTCAAGTCGAGCCTAGCAGCCCCCTTGGAGCCCAAGCCAACGCGATGCGATGTGCTTTGCGTGTCCCACATGATTCTCATCTCTAGTGTTGATACCAGCGAAAATTGATTTCTGACATATGGGCCCAAGAATAATGTAGGTCCATACATCAGCAATACAGGTGCGGCTGCGTGTGCATCATGCGAAGCGAGGCCAATGGGCCCCACAAAACGCTTGAAGACATGTGAGTGCACCTGCCTTGCATCATGCACACACCGGCCACGGCACCACCCACATCCAATGACATATGAGTCTCACACTACGTGTCCCCACATGTCAACGAATGAGAGTTGTCGCATGCATCACACGTGTAGCGAGACGCATGGGCCCTACCAAGCATCAGTGTGCTTGCGTTGATTCGCACGCATACACAGTCGCTGTTGACACCCCTCACTGACAAGTGGGTCTACTGGAGCACAACCCCACATGTCAGTGACACATATCCATAACTAGTCTATGGAATAAATTGAAAACGATTTTTTTTCCGCTCGAGGCCGGTTTTGCTCATAGTGACTGTCAGGTAGGTTCATGGCTCTAATGGCTCACTTGTCAACCATTGATTTGCTTTTTCTAAAACTAGCCGTTGGAGAATAGTTTTAAGTAGGGTTCACATATCAGTGGCATAAAAAAGAGCTGTTGGGAATATAGCCATTGACCTATTTTGTAGTGTTTTTTTTGGCAAAAAAAAAATTAAAAATAGCAAAATATTCATAAGAAATCTTAAAAATTGATAAGAACTTACACAAGTCCCTCCTCTATAAATATTATATTATTGCCTCATTTTTACATACCATTCTAGCTTAATTTTGCTCCAATCCTACTCCAAATTCTTCGAAAATATTCTAAAAATTTCATATGAATTCTAATCTATCTGGTGGTTTCCTAAATAATTGGCTCGGTTCTTTTCAATCTCCCAATGAAAACAAGAAAAATCAAGACAGTCAATAACAACCCAATTTTTTACAACCACCATATCCACTAAACTACCCTCCATATCCACCAAATTATCCTCCATATGCACCAAATTATCCTCTCTATCCACCACACGCTCACCCATTTCCGCAAACCCCTCAATATGGTCAAAAGTTTCATTTCGTTGATATGCCAGTGAATTATCCGAATTCTCACCACTACAACCCTCTAGGGACACTTTGTACTCTACATTGGTGTCCGACAGTGGCACCCCGCATTCCATTCCAACCGATCTGGCAGTGTGAATTGTCATTGATGATGACGACACCAATGCTATCGCTGATGCTGGAGGGAAGACAAAGCATCTGCTATGGTCGGTAGACAATGACATGAAGCTAATAATAATTTAACTTTTTTATATATATTTTTTAGTAGACTTAAATTTATATATAAGCAACTAAATCTATTCTTATATAAATTTTTCTTACCCCAAAATTCATTTTTGGTTGACAACATGCAGGTCAGTGCTTGGGCTCAACAATTCACTTGATCCTACTAATGGAAACAATAGGAAATGTGATATGTACTAGGCGAATATTACAGCTACATACAATGAGACGAGCCCAAGAACTTGGAGAAGGGTGACCAAACACTGTAAGGACTATCGACAACGAGCCAACAAGAAAGTGGTTTAATTTAATGGTATTTGACTCCGACTAAAGAAAGCATATGCTAGCGGTTATTTTGATGACCAACTCATGGTACAGGACCATGAGATGTACAAGACAGAGATGGGCCATCCTTTCATCTTGTATCACTGGTGGATAGTAGCACGATCAACCAAAGTGGTCCAGAGTGTACGTCGAGCCTGCTAACAAAGAAGTAGGTTGTCCGAGTCGGGTGCATACACGTTGTCATCCAAAGATGATGATGTATTCAAAGAGGAGACATGATCGGAAGGTCAAGATGCTACCAAAGAGAAACGCAAAAGGTAAGAGCAAAATACAGGATTCTATGGCAGAAATCAAAGTGGACCTAGAAATCTTCATTACCACTCAAGCTGATTAGGTTGAAAAGAGGAAAGACACAATTCATGTCTTCAAATCCTTGCATGATATGGGCAAATCCAAGGAAAAAGTCACCATGTACAAGGTGTATTGAAAACTGATGGCGTTTAACAGATCCAACTTCGATGACGTACAGAAGGAGGAGCATGTGACAACATTGAAGATGCTTAGAGAGAAACTCAGTGAGAGAGATGATCAAGATTAGTTTTTTAATTTTTCAATTAACTTAGGCGGCCAATTATTGGCTCATGTATCTTTTTAATTAATATGTATCTTTAATCAATCTATGTATCCTTTTAAATTAATCTATGAGTCTTTTTAATTAATCTATGTATATTTTCTTATTAATCAATGTGTCTTTTTAATTAACCTATGCATCAATTAAATTTAAAATATTGCTCTCCAAAAGTAACCGTTAGAAACTAGTCATTGGAATCTACCCATTGCAAATTAGCTATTGGAATATAGTCATTGAAAACTAACCATTGGAATACAACCGTTGGAATTATAGTCTATATATTCGACCCATTCACAAACTGCTCTTCACAACTGAACTTCTCATCTCAAATATCATACCTCTTCACAAACTTCTATTCACAACCCCTTTACAAAATGTCATCTAACTTTACCTCCAGCACATGTAGTTCTAAGGAGAATGACATCAATAAAATGGACGAATTCTTGGTGATATTTTTGGAGGAAGAGGAGGTTGACGATGAATAAGAACATTGTATTATCACTGTCTTCATGCCTGGTTGGAAGCTTGTTCCTCCTGCGATCATCGTCAACGCAACAGTAGGAGATATATTGAGATGAATCGTGAAGATGGCCATCAATAGCTCATCGCGGACTACTTTTCCGATAAGCTGGTCTATCCCGACAATATTTTTCACTGGAGATCGCGGACTACTCTTTGTTCGCATTGTCCAAGCCTTTGGTGAGTGGTCTACCTGTTTCACTGAAATGAGAGATGCCACTAACAGTCGGGAACTCTCTCTTTTATAGAAGTACACCGCAATCATGCGTATGCTGATGTATGGTGGCCCTATGATGGTGTTGATGAGTACGTACAAATAGGGGAGTCCATGGCGATTCAGTTCTTATAGCACTTTGTAGATGGTGTCATCGACAAATTTGGCGAAGAATATTTTTGCAGCACCACAGTTGAAGATATACAGTGCCTACAGTAACAAGGAAAGACTTGTGGCTTTCCAGGGATGCTTGAAAGCATTGATTGCATGCACTGAGAATGGAGAAATTGTCCAATAGCTTGGAAGCGACAAATCATTCATGGAGATTATGAAGCCCATACTATTATACTTGAAGTGGTGGCCTCCTATGATTTTTGGATATGACATGCCATTTTCAGTGTCACTGGTTCCAACAATGACATCAACGTGCTCAACTAATTTCTCTTGTTGAGCAATGTATTCAAAGGCTGAACTCCTCGAGTTCACTTTACTCACGGTGGCAGACAGTACAACTTAGGGTATTATCTCGCCGATGGTACATACCCAGAGTGGGTTGTCTTTGTTAAGACAATACCGCACTGATAGACGGCGAAGCACAAGTTGTTCGCGTGGTATCGAGAAAAGGCAAGGAAAGATGTTGAGTGAGTTTTTAGAGTACTATAGTTTCCGTTTGTCGTTGTGCACAGTGCGACACAATTTTGGCAACGCTCAACCCTCGCCAAGATCATGCTAGCATGCAACATCTTGCATAACATAATAAAATAGGATGAGCAAGACTATGATGGCGAGAACTATGATTACAACGGCCATTCGAGCACATTCACCGTAGTACTGCATGTGATCCACAATGGGGCTACTCTTGTTTTCGCGAATGTACTCATAAGAAACACTGCGATCCCTACTCAACCTACACATGCACAACTAAAAATAGATTTAATTAAGCACATTTGGCAATGTTTCGGAGGCGACCAGATCGACGAGTAGCTATCTTGTTGTATTTCTAAGTTTTTCAAAGTATGTTTTTGTTATGTTTCAATATTTGAATGTAGTAGACTTCTTTGCAAGTTTACATTAATTTAGTTTCCTCAATGTCATGTTCCAATTTTCAAGTTTAATAAAATAAGTTTTTTCCATCACATGCACTTTTTAATTTACAATTCATTTAATTATTATGTTCTATGCAATTGTCTCAAATTAAGCTTCCTAAATATTATTAAAGACTACAAATTCATTAAATATTTCATAGTCCCATTCGATAGAGCAAAGCAAGAGCAAGACATTATAGTGTTTGACTCTTACTTTGCTCTTAATTTAACTTTATAGAATGTAAGCCCTACATATAAAATCAAACAAGAGTTAAGTCATTGAAAGGGTGGTTTTTGCTTGACTCTATGCCTACGTAGCGTACACTCTCCTCAAGAATCAAGCAACTGTTGGAGATAGTCTAAAAATTCTAAAGAAAATCTTTGAAAACTCTAGAAAATGGATACCTTTCTTGGACACACTACTATAGAATCTTGGTCTATGTTGAAAACACTCGACAAAAACAAGAAAAGGCAAAAATTTTGCTAAATGTAAACACTTGTGAAAAGGTAGTTGAAGGCTTAGATTTGGGAAAAAAAACTTTGCCTAGTGTTTTGGAAAAAACACTATAAATACTTGTTTTTCAATGTTTCTTGAACACTCAGCACAGAGAAAATTATAGATCAAGAACAACTGTTCTGCAACTATTCCAGATTGTTGCTTAGCACTCGGCAAACAATTTTTTGGATTTAAAAAAGAAATTATAGGAGACAATGAGATCCGTCGCTGCCAATGTAGCAACCTTCGTCGTGTGCTTCCTGTGTTGCTAGCAACCGCCCACACCGCCTACACGTGCTGCCTCAAATGGTTACTTGGAGATTGCATCGCTGTTGGCCGCCACACGTGCTGCCTCAAATGGTTGCTGTTGTGCTGACCACCACACGTGCCTTCCTCTCCTATGGCCGCTCGTTGGTGTCATCCATGGCGCTGCCTCCATAGATGCCTTAGGAAATGAGATTGGGATGGGAGGGTGTGAAATAGGTTGGAACTGGGATAGAGAAGATGGTGGGGTGGGGATATTAAAATAAAAAGAGTGCAAGATTGTAAAATTATGTTTTGAGGTTTGAAATTGAAATTTTAGGAGGGTGGGAAATGAAAATTTGTTTGAAATTATCTGAGGGAGGTTTTTTTTTCATAACTCTCGGCAAAATCCACCTCTCACACTCTGAAAAGTTTTGAGTGTTCTTTTGGTCAAAACACATGGAACATTTTGACTCATGATAAATTGGTGCTCACTTTTTTGAGTATCTGTTTAGTAACACTCGCAAACAATTCTTTGCCAAGAGATTTTTGAAATACTCACCAAAATCTGCCTAGTGTGAGTTCAAACACTTCGAAAAAATAAAACACTCGGTATAGATAGGGATTTTGGTAGAGACACCAAATTAATACAATGTTGCCAGTGGAAGGAAGCGGTTGTACGAAACATTTACAAATTCACTCGTCTCCCAAATCTTGGATCATGATGGAGATTCGATCAATGGTAGGCAATACGATGCAATAAAGTGACAGTGGCGTTACTGACTGTAGGAGATATCAACACCATAGAAAATGGGAGAAAAAAATGGACAGAGTGATCTTGGGGGTTTGAAGATGCCGGTGGTGATACTGGAGAAATGAATGGAAGGCAGTTGCAAGCACATGAGTGGAGTTAGGGATAGGAGGTTAGAAGAAGAGTTTAGATCTAATAGGAAAGAATGCAGTTCTTTGATTAGATTGATCTAACAATTATAAATTATCTTGAAAAAATAAGACACTTTAATGGATCCAAAATTCTTTTGGTGCGTTAGTCTATGCAAACAGTCCTACTATAGAATCTTCGCGCGTTGGTGAGCATAAAAATGTAGACGAGAACAAAGATAAACAGCTAACCCGTACGCCTCCAATGCACATGCACCACATAAAACAAGCGCGTATTCAATATGTTCAAAATTTTTGTCTGCTCTTGCACCACTTTTGCAAGCCATGGAGCCCACGCGCATGGTCCACACTCCACAGGTCACAGTCACATGGTGCAAGCCAGGCTTAATTACAATTACATGGTCAACATGCATTGCAGATCACCTGCTGTGTTGTGTGAGGACAAAACAAGATGGATGGCAATATATCTAGATCACTCGAATCAGATCCCATCTACGAGTCGATCTCAATTCTGTAATTTTCTACTTAATAAAAGGACTTTCCATGGGATTAGTTCTACTTCCAAGTTGCATCTTTTAAGGCGCATTAAGTTAATCATCAAAATTTATTAAATTAATTTATGATAATAGTCAATTATATAATATGATAACAAAAATGACTATAATGACATGTTGTATGACGATAATATAGTTTGGCATAGATTTAACTACAAATGATATAAAAAAGTGATTAGATTCTACTGGTTGTCCAAATTTTGATTACAAAGCAAAATAAGGCTCAATCACATTGACACTACCAATATTTGTTTGGTAAAATTTGGTACCAAAGCAAACATACGTCTAGTTTTTTTTTTAGACTTAGACTTTATTTAGGAGAGTTTAAGCTTGTTTCTGGAAATGAATATGATATTTACAGTACGAAAGAATTGCATATAATGGCTAAAAAAATCAGTGGAAATCGAAATATTTGCCATGACCTATATAAGGCTTATTTGTCTTCACTTTAGTCTTTCAATTTCAATTTTTGGTCAATAAAAAATAAAATCAGAAACAATCTACTATTTTTTATAGGTGCTTCTCTCAGAAGTTCAAACCCTCCACAAAACAGAAACTCAAGCGTTTGAGTGTTTTTTTCTTCTCATCCCATCTACCAATAAGCTCACTCTTATACTCATAAATTAGATTTCTTATTAAACAGTTACTTAGATTTTTCTAAAAAAATCATGTTTTTGATTTCTCTATTATAAACATAAAAAATTGGTTTATTAGAAAAGCTATGGCTAGCCAAACATGCCCATAGTCGGTAGTAGTTTCATCGTGGATATGATTTTACAAATGTTGCTATTAAATAGACTAGAGGAATTTGCACCGCATATCCCTCATCTTTGTTCAAATTTTCATATAGATCCCACATCTTTATATTTGAGCAATCAAGCCCCACATCTTATACTCCACCTACAATGTTAGTTTCTCCTGTTAATGGACCATTAAAACTAAAAAAGAAGACAATGACATAGCTGCTGAGATGGTGCTACGCTCTGCAATGTTCCTCAAACTCTGTGTTGTGACACACAAATATAGTTTGAAGGAATTATCCTTTTTTAAAAAAAAATTAGACTAATAATTGTATGTTTAACGGGTGCTATTTGTGTAAATAATAAAAGACACTTGTTATTCTGAATGTCCTTGACTGATATATGTCATATTATGTGAGAGTGTTACTTTGCAAAAAGTTTGAGCCATTATATTTGTATAGGTTTTTTAGTTTTGATATGTCAATTAATATGTTGTTTGTATTGCAACTTGTATTGGTCAGAATTAGAAAAACTTGGTAGTGGCCCTTAGTTGATACAAGTTATAAGAGTTTGTATTGAGATTTATCGAGAAAAGGCACATATGAGTTAATAGTGGGATATGGGTATTGTTAGAATATGCGTTTCTTCCATGCATATTCTTTGTATATTTGCTAATTTCCTTGATTAGCTCCTTATTTTATTACTTTCCTAGTTTAACCTTGATTGGCTCGTGCTTGCCCTGCAAGCGTGCATGCCATGCATGCTCCTGTACTATATGTAGCACAAACATTCTCGTGAATGATTCATTGTGTGATTCTCCATTTCTCTCACACTTTCATGGTATCAGACTAGTTCCCGATCCTCCCTTCTCCACCACCATGGCTGATGATGCCGTCGCCGAAGTTGCCGCCGCGGTGGCGGCTGCCGATGCCAACGCCATCATGCCAGCCCCCGTTCCCGCTTCCGCTCTCTCTACCATCAACGTGCGCATGCACGTCCCCTTCTCGCTGGAGCTCCATCCTCCCAACTACACACGGTGGCGCGAGCTCTTCCTCGTCCTCGTCGGCAAGTTTGGTGCAATGCAGCACCTCGTCGCCGATGCTCTTGCCCAGCAGAGTGCCGCTTGGACGGCCACCGACTACGCCGTCCTCTCCCTCCTCTACGCCTCCATCTCAGAGGAGATACTCGGCATCGTCCTCTCTCCCGGTGCTCAAGCTCGCACCATATGGCAAAGTCTCGAGAGCCTATTTCGTGACAACAGGATATCTCGTGCTCTGTCTCTTGAGGCTGAGTTTCGCAACTTGATGCAAGGCAATCTCTCCATCCTCGCCTACTCCCAGAAACTTAAATCTTATGCCGACGCCCTCGCCAACATTGACCAACCGGTCCCTGAGGACACTCTTGTCCTCACGCTTCTTCGAGGCCTCAGCGACACCTTCCGCAACATCGCCACCATCATCAAGACACAGACACCATTCCCCTCCTTTCTCCAGGCGCGCTCCATGCTGCTGCTCGAGGAGGCCGACCTCAAGATCACAAAGCCGGGTGGCGTCACCACAGCTTTCGTCGCCCCGGCCAACCCCAAAACGATCCAATCATCCGGTTCTTCCTCCAACCGTGGCTACAACAACTCGCGCAACAAGCCCAGGAACAAGAACCGGCACAACTACAATGGCTACAACAACTCCACCCCTAAACCGGTTTATAACCCGTGGATAGGCACATTTCAGCTGTGGCCTGCTCGTGCACCGGCTCCTCCCTCTAGTGGTATTCTCGGCAACCCTGGCGCTCGCGCCAGTGCACCACAGGCAAATCTTGCCGTGGCGCCCCCCCCCCCCTCATGCCCCCATGGCGCCAACACCTTCATGGGATCAGGCGTCCCTTATTCAGGCGATGAATTCTATGAATCTGCAGCAGCCAAGCCCCTCTACTTGGTACATGGACTCAGGCGCTTCGTCTCATCTCACTGCTAATTCTGGTACTCTCACCACCACCCATCCCACTTCCTTTACCACCACTAAAGTCGTCGTTGGAAACGGATCGCTCCTTCCCGTCACTGCCTCTGGCGACATCTCCTTTCCCTCTACCACCCGCCCTCTCTCTCTTTCCAATGTCCTAGTCTCACCTCATATTATCACCAACCTTATATCTGTTCGTAAATTTACAATAGATAACCTTTGCTCTATCGAATTTGATCCCCTTGGTTTTTCTGTGAAGGATCTCCGGACCAGGACCGTGATTGACAGGAGCAATAGTTCGGGCGACCTCTACCCGTTCCTGCCAGCATCCAACACCTTTCACCATGCCTTTGCGGCCACCCCCTCCTGCTCCGAGACTACTTGGCACCGATGTCTCGGCCACCCCGGCAAACAAGCCTTCCGCAGCTTACATTCTTCCCATGCTTTTTCCTTCGACAAAAATAAAACTGAAACGCCCCTATGCCATGCATGTCAGTTAGGACGGCATGTTCGCCTCCCCTTTTCAATTTCTCTGTCAAGAGCTACCAAACCTTTTGAATTAATTCACTGTGATTTGTGGACATCTCCTATTGCCAGTATTTCAGGTTACAAATATTATCTTGTGTGTCTTGATGATTTCACTCATCACCTGTGGACTTTCCCTCTTAAACTCAAGTCTGACACTCTCTCCAACCTGAGACACTTTCATGCTTACGTAAAAACTCAATTTTCCTCTTCCGTCCAACAAATTCAATGCTACAATGGCCGTGAGTTCGACAACCATGCTGCCCGCTCCTTCTTTCTTGCACATGGCATTCAACTGCGCCTCTCCTGCCCTCACACATCCCAACAAAACGGTAAGACTGAACGCATCATCCGTACTACCAATAATATCATGTGCACTATCATGTTCCAAGCATCCCTACCACCCCCATATTGGGCGAATGATTTAGTTTTGTAGGTGAGAAAAGATACTTTAAGCGATATAGTGGGTTATGCACACCACGTAAGTACTCATGATATTAATTTTGTTAATAGAGAATCAAGATTGTTGGTAGAGTGAAAGATATATAATTTGATTATTCAAATTAAAATATGTGAAACTTATAGGAGCATTGGATAAATATGAGGGAGCCTTGGTGCAAATTCCTCGAATAGAATACTCTAGTTTCTGGCAACCACATATGCTTTCTTGTTCCTCTATGCATCATCATGTACCCGCTGTGATTTGACACTAAAAAAATCTACGTAAGTATATATGTATACGCCATCATTGGAGTAGTTATTATACTACGTCGTAATGCACTGACGTAAGTACTCATATGATTCTTCGTTTATGATTAACTATGCTATTACTATATGACAATATGACAACAGGGATGTAACGAAATCTACCAGTTCGTTCATGCATCAAAGTACTCATCTGAATGATCGAAGCAGTAGGTTACAACTTGTTTGACTTGTTAATTGAAAAATAAATACTTTTTGCGCATGAGAAATTATTCATTATTGTAATGGAGAGGCCTAAACGCTTTGATTGAATCGCAGAAAAAACACATAAAACTAAAAAAATAGAGTTTTTTTATTAATAACTCAAATAAAATAATTATTTATAAAATTAACCCACAGTTCGAAAAAATTACACAAAAAACCTACCACGTCAGTCTGTCGAGTTCTCAAAATTCGACAGGCTGCATGTCGAGGGAAAGAGCTTGTCGAGTACCCAGAACTCAACAAGTATTTATTTGTTATTAGATTGTACAGTGGCAATAAATTAATAAAGAGATTCTAGCCCAACTGGCTGAGACGCTCTCTCTCCACCTTCGCAACCCGGATTCAAATCCCATACTCCCCATTTTTTTTAAAGCTTGTCGAGTGGTCTCAACCAGTTGCGCTAAGAGTGGTTTGTTAATTTATTGCCATGGGCACTCGACAATTTTTCAGTTGCGCTAAACAGATACTTGTTGAGTCATGGGCACTCGACAAGTCTTGCCACACGACGCCGGATTATTACTAATATAATCATAAAAGGCTAATTTTTCGGATTCGACAGGCTGACGTGGCAGATCTTTTGTGTAATTTTTTCGAACTGTGGGTTAGTTTTGTAAATAATTATTTTATTTGGTTTATTAATAAAAAAAACTCAAAAAAATAGGTTTGGGTTAATATATTTTGGGCATGGGTTAAAGTGCTCATAATTCTACATAAAATCTTTTTTAAGAAAATATAGTAAACTAAAATAAAAAAATAAAATAACCTAAATGATAAAATATGACAACATAAAATAAAAAAATATACAACTTTAACTTATAAAATGAGACAAATTTAACTAAGAAAATAGGACAACTTAGAAAATTACAACAACGTAAAATAAGAAAATACAACTACAAAATAGAAGCATATATAATAAAAAAATTTATACCATAACAATACAATTATTTTTTCTTACAAAATATGAAAATTATGAGCCGTTCCTCCGGAATATAACAATCCCTTCCTTTTTCTCAAAACAACTCTTATAGAAAATATTCCTAAGGATTCAAAACCTACAAAATTCCTTAAAAAAAATGTTTGGCCCAAATAGGCTCTAAGTGTGTGTCGGCATAAAAATTGCTTTGTACAAACAAAACCAATTGCACGGTATTGAAATAGCTAGATCGAAAAATCAATATTGAGAGAAAGACGTAGAAGAAATTGACTTTTGAAACTTCTCACAAACTTTCAGAATTTCTCATCTGTCCTAATTGCAATCGTCTAGAATCAATCCAATTGCTACAGAAAAAACTTGTTCAACACATCCATACTGTTTCTTGTAGATGATAAATAACCTTGAGCTTATGCTGTCAATATTCTTTAGCCAAAATCTTAACTTATACGAACTGGTTCAAGAGAAAAATAAATAAATAAAAAGACAAAGCCTTAAACCCAATCACCACTAAAGCTCAAAGAAGGGAATTTCACAGGATTTCCCTCGAGTCGACCGTCTGATTTGACGGATTTAAAATGAATGATCTAAAATGAACGGTCGAATCCACGGCAGCAATAAACATGCATTTTATTTTTTGAAAAATAAAATAACTCTAGTTTTTAGACAAACCAATCCTTTTTGATAGAAAAATTGTATTGTTGTGAATACATTGTTTTCGAAGAAACCGTGGAGTCCACTGAAAATTGAAGGCCAAAAATAAGATTCCACTTGGACGATGCACTGGAAACGAGAGCCCATTGAAAGTGGCCGTCCTCGTCAGCCCCCACCACCTCAAGCCTCATGGCGGGAAGCCAAAGCAGCGCCTCCGCCGCGTCAGCACGCGCGCGGACAAAACAAATGAATCAAAGCCAGCCGTTTCGCTTAGCTGGATCCCACATCCCCCCAGCTCAGCTTCCCGCCTCGCACTACCAGCCGCCACTGCCTTACGGGTCCACGTTTGGTCCAACATGCCAGTCACTTAGACGGTTTTTTTGTGTCTGCCGCTGTGTGGCTCTATCATCTTTATGAGCTATAGAATGGCGGGAGCACTGTTCGGGTTCGGTGGCATTCCCGTAATAACATACAAGAACTGGGGGCCTTTATTTTAATATATGCAGAAGCAAGGTTCCAAAGGACAATTTGTTCCTCTTAAGTCTTGATACGTTTCTAATACTGCCCATATACCAGAGAGAGCCTATGGGCCTATTCTAGTTTGTTGTGCTTCATCGAAGGCTTCAGGTGTCTTCTTTTCTCCATGCGTTTTTGTTTCCTTGTTTTCATCTTTTCTTGTTACTCTACTTGATTGCTCTTGATGTGCTGTCTAACGGTGCTTTGGTGTTCTTTTTCTCTTTAGATCTTAGTTTGGATCAAGAACTGGTGGAGATAGAGAAGAGGGCACATTTTGGTACGTTTCTTGATTTGTTTCTGGCTTCTTTTTATCCCTTTTCTTGTTCTGGGTTGTTCAGTTTTTTTGATGCTTCTGTTCTGGATTTCTGGATAATCTTCCTAATGGTATAGTGGATGGTTGCGTATGTGAGAATGGGTTGCAGTTTTGGAGATAATGGAATTGCTTCCTCTTTTTTTGGATGGGTCCTTGTGATCTGTGTGTGTTCTTGGATGTGTGATCTGGCAATGAGATGGTAGATAAGTCAAGGAAACATGCTTATGTTGGGCATTTTATTTTCCTCTATTATTCGTCGTAGTCTTTGATCTTCCCCCTTTTGGTTTTCTTTTTGCCCCTTTGTTCGTATGTGAATATATCGTGGGGCCTCTGCCTCTTGCGTTTAAGCTTGCTATTTTTTTGGTTTTGTGTTTTGCTGTTAATTTTAGAGTGGTTTTAGGTTTTCCTGTTCTTGGATTACTTTTGCAATGTTCATCTGTCCACTATTTTATAATACTACAGTGTTCTTGTAATCTGGTCCCACCAGTAGTACTAGTGTACTCTAGCGCAAGAAACCATATGCATACGGGATGGAATCCGAAGAAGGCATGATCCAATCTCTCGTAGTAGTAGCTACGTTTATGCGACTATGTGTAGTAGACTTCAGATGTAAGGCGCTCCTCGGGCGTCTGATTGAAAATGGACGTGCTGGATGTAGAGATTGGTGAGACCGTGAGATAGCGATGCTTTATCGTCAACCTTCATCTGGGCCGTCCAATTTTTGATGAGATGGCTGAGAAGGCACAATAGACAGGTCCATACCCGAGGCTTTACAACGAACGGTTGGATCTGAACCCATAAACTTCAGATCAATTTAGTGGTAGTACCCTCATGCAGGATTTGACATCGATGTATCTGTGGGTGCATACGGTTTTTGGTGCTCAGTGAGTTTATGGTGCGATTGACTTTTTGTCTATTGCAATACAAATGTGGCTGATGTTTAAGACTCCAAGTAAAATAATGAAAACTTTTATTGTTTCAAATAATTTATCAAGTTGCAAAAGAAAAAAATCCTAGATATTTGATGTGTGCTTATTTCGTAGCATGCCTTTCTTGCATAACCAGGACAAAATTTTCAAACTGTTTGTTTTTTAGTACTCCCCTTTTTCTTTCTGATAAAGCTAAGAGAATGCAATGTGAATGTCAGGAGTGCAAGGGTATTCAGCATTGTGTTGCAATAGTATCCTAATGGATAATACCTAGTGAAACATTACAGGTTGTTGTGAACATGCCGTTTCTAGTCCTGAAAAGTTGCTTGTATCAAGCACTGTATGCAAAGGTCAAAGGAACTATGCGCAAAATAAACTCGTTCATAAAATTGTTCTCTGAATACTTCTTGATGTTCTTTTATTACATATTGGTTTAGACTTGAAAACTAAAGTATATTATCTTCATGGCAGAATGAAGTGATATTTCTACATACCTGTATTGTTTCAGCATGATGTAAGCGTGTTGTAGCAAAAAAAATCCATGAGATGACTGATTTCCAAAGATATTGCAGGCTGAAAGGAAAGTTTTAGTCGTTAGAATGTGCAATGGGTGCCTCTTGTGTTGGCACTCCTAACTTTCCTTGGCTTCCAGGGTATATCCATCTAATAAATATCTGATAGCTGCTAGTATTTCAGGCTCCACAATCTGCGATATAAGCCTGAACCTTTTGATGCCTTGATGCATGTTGAAAATATGGGCAAACAGCCAGCTATCCCGCTATTAGTGTTAATTTCTAATTAGTCCTTTTGTTCTTTGAATATTTCCTATTGGTAAGAGCTTTGGCACTAATTTTGATAAAGGCATACCCTTTCCTCCCCACAAAAGAGAGAAATTGAGATTCTAGGTTAAATTTGCCCCTTCGAATGGACTTCAATCATTTCCAAATTGCTTGTGCAAGTTATATGTGCATAGTGTATTTGGACGTATCAAATAATCAAATGACCATGCCTTCTCTCTACAGATTTGTTCTTTTGCTGTTCTACATGAGCTATTCTTAACGGATGATTTCGTTTCCAGTTCATTTAACTGTTTTTATTTCTGCAGGTAGCTCAACTCTAGTCCAGGAGAATAGGTTCTGTATCAAATGACTTCAAGTATGATCAATTTGGTCTAACTTGGGTTTTGTGCAAGGAAATAGTGAAGCTAGTGGATACAAGGTTTCACCTACAACATGACAAAGGAAGACGAAATAATGAAGTCCAAAAATCTTTTGGAGAACAAAAAAGGTATTTTCTTTATTAATGTTTTACTGACATTAGGTTTAGCCTTTTTTCCTTCAAAGGGATCTCAAACTGCAGATTTTTTTTAAAAAAAAGCATTTTCCTTCAAAAGAAAGTTCATAGGATATAATGTTATCATTCTTATAACATACCCATAAATATGGTTCTCATGTTATAAGCACATGCGCAAGTCTTATACATTTTCTTCTCTCATTTAGTGCTCACAGCATTTGGTATATTTCAGTTCTTTCAGTACTCTTTCTTGTACTGTAATTACCAGAGGCTTCTATGCCTAGTCATATGTTTGTCTGAGAAAAAGTTGGTCTTTTTGCTTTTGCAGATGTTGATGAGAATGTTGAGAACATTCTAAGAATGGTGGGAGAGGAAAATGAGCCAGATGACTCTGAAAATTCCTTCGACAAATCAAAGCTATCTTCCCTCATAAAGGGCTTTCATGAGGAGTACAAATACCTTCACAAGCACTACAAACAGCTGATTATCAAACTAGAAAATGATGGACAGAGCTCTGCCGGTTTGGATTTACCTAATTCAGACTCAAAAGGAAGCAAACCAGAGAATGATGCCCCTAATCAAAAGGGAGATGCGGTGAAGGAAGAAAATGGCTGGAAGCAGAAGCTTGTTGAAGATCATCGAGCTGAAGAAGAGAGACTAGAATCAGATATTGAGAAGCTTGAACAAAATGCAGTTGAACAAGCCAAGGAAATATCTGATCTGAAGCAGCTACTGGATAATGCAATCAAGGATAAAGACTCTGCAAGAGTAGAGTTAACTTCACAAGCTGCAATTTTGTCATCTGAGAATGAAAATCTAAAATCCTTGATTGAAGCTACGAAGGAGGAGGCAAGCAACTTGTTGAAGAAATTAGCATCTAAGGAGAGTGTGACCAAAACATTGTCCAGTCAGAAGCAAATCGTGGAAAACGAGCAAGATGATCTGAAGATTTCACTGGCAGACATGGAGAACAAGAGGGATGATCTCAACAATCAATTGAAAGATACAGTGGAGAAATGCAATTTATTGGCATCACAACTTGAGAAGGCCCAGCTGACTGAGAATGAGCTGCAAAACTTGCTAGTAGAAAACCAGAAGATGAAGAAGGAGAACTCGATGCTGTCAGCGGAGTATGATGACCTGAAGGCACGGGTACAAAATTTAGAATTTGAGTGTTCCCAACTGAAAGAGACTATTGCAGAAACCAAAGATGAAAACCATTCCTTGTTAGGAGAAAAGCATTCACTTGAAAGCAAACTTCAACATTTAGCAGTGGAGACAGATAATCTGAAAGTGGAGAAAGAAGAGATCGTAAACAATCTGAACAGTGCAAAGAGATCTGCAGAAGACGAAAAAGGTAGACTGGCATCAGAGCATTCCAGGTGTTTGAATGAGTTAGAACAGGTACAGTTAAGCGTGAAGGAACTAGAAAGGGAACTGAAATCAACAAAAGGCATTCTGAATGATGAGATTGCAACACTACAGAGGCAGAAGAGTAATGCCCTCTTAGAGCTGAAGCAGTCAGAGGCTTCTTTGAAGAATCTTGAAGATGAGTTAAAACAGCAACAGGAGCAGATTTCAGTTCTGCAGAAGACTATTGAAGACCTGGAATTGGTGAAGTCCAATCTGCATAATGAGATTGCAGCAGTACAAGGCCAGAAGAATGTAGCTGTTGCTTCTATCAAGAATCTTGAAAGTGAGTTAGAACAGAAAACTGAACGAATTTCAATTCTGCAGCAGGCCAATGAAGACCTCAAATTGGCGAAGACTGATCTGCTTAATGAGGTTGCAGTACTTAAAGAGGAGAAAAATGCAGCACTCTTGCGGTTACAAGAGTCAGAGGCTTACATCGAGAATCTTGAGAGTGAGTTGGAACAGCTACACAGGCAGATTTCAATTCTCCAGCTGGCCAATGGAGAACTGCAGGAGAAAAATTCTATCCTGGACAGGCAACTGGAAGAGGCCAGGACTAATCTGCAAGCTGGGGTTATTGCACTACAAGATGAGAAGGAACAAACCCTCGAATATATGCAGCATTCAAAGGCTTCTATCAAGAACCTTGAAAGTGAGTTAGAACAGCACAAAGAACAAATGTCAATTCTGCAGCTGGCTAATGATGACCTGCAGAAGAGTAACTCTACCCTGAACAAGCAATTGGAAGAGGCAAATGTTAGTCTTCATGCTGAGATTTTAACACTAGAAGAAGAAAAGAACAAATCACTTTTGGAGTTGCAGCAGTCACAGGCTTGTATCAAGAATCTTAGAAGTGAGCTAGACCAAGAAAAAGAGCAAATTACAGTCTTGAATCTAGCTAATGAAGACCTCAAGAAGACCAATGCTAGCTTCAACAAGCAATTCAAAGAGGCAAGGACTAGTCTGCAAGCTGCAATTGTAGCAATACAGGAAGAGAAGGATACAGCTCAATCAGAGTTACAGAGGTCTCAGGCTTCTGTTAATAATTTTGAGAGTGAGCTAGAACGGCAAAGGGAGAAAATTTTAGATCTCCAACAGGTTAATGATGACTTACGGAAGAGAAATGGTAGCTTGACCGAGCAATTCGAAGAGGTGAAGGCTGGGTTGCAGAGAGAAATTTCAGTAACAAAAGAACAGAAGGATGCAGCTCTGTCACAACTAAAGCAGTCAGAGGCTTCCATCATGAATCTTCAAAGTGAGTTGGAGGATAAAACAGAGAAAATTTCAATCTTGCATCAAGCTAATGAAAACCTGAATAGCAAACATGCTATCCTGGACAAACAGCTGGAAGAGGCAAGGGCTAGTCTGCATGATGAGATTGTAGCACTACAGGAAGAGAAGGACACAACCTTATCAGAATTACAGCAGTCTCAGATTTCTCTCAAGAATTTTGAGAAAGAGCTAGATCATCAAAGGGAGAAAACTTCAATTCTCCAGCAGGCTAATGATGACCTACAGAAGCACAATTCTATCTTGACCAAGCAATTTGAAGAGGTGAAGGCTAAGCTGCAAAGAGAGGTTTTAGTAACAAAAGAAAAGGAGGACACAGCTCTATCACAGTTAAAGCAGTCAGAGACGTCTTTCAAGAATCTTGAGAGCGAGCTTGGACAGATGGAGGAGGAAATTTTAACTCAGTGGCAAAACAATTCCAGCTTGGAGAAGCAATTGGAAGAGGCAACATTGGAAGTGTCTAGTTTACATGAGAAACTTGAGAAGGTTCAGGCTGAAATGGCTAGTCAGATCAGTGATATGAATATTAATGCAAAAGATCAGGAGAAGACAATTGAGCTATTGTCTTCTCAGAAGAACAAGGCGGAAGAGGATCTGAAAAGTATGATTGGAGCATGCACAGAAAACATGTCTTTGATGAAAGAGTTTGAAGATACAGTTGAACGAAAAATTGCATATTGCAAGACTAGACATGTATGTCTCCAGCAGAGCCTCGGAGAAACTCTTAGAAGCTGTCAGAAACTCCAGTATGCATATGATGAAGTGTCCACAAGGGTGTCCCAGCTCGAGATACTTGGGAGGAATCAGACTGAGCAGATAGATCGACTAGAGGAGAAAAACACCAGAACTCTTGACAAGCATCGACGCCTGGAGGAGGAAAAGTCATGTGCAGATAAGGAGAGTGCAAAGCTGCATAGTCATGTCCAAGAACTTGAGGTTCAGCTCCAGCTAGCCAAGCAGAAGCTTAAAGTCACGGAGGCTGAGAGCAAGTGCAAAGAGGATGACTACAAGATAGCAATGGAAACATCACAGGCAGAAATCCGGCAACTTGAAGAGCAACTACAGCAATTTTCTGGAAGTATCAGCTTGCACAAAGAAAATCTCATGCGAGTCAAAGGAAACGCTGAGTCGGGGGTTTCTGTATTGGTGAGACAATTGGATGAGCTAAAATCACTCTTTGACCAGAGGTTTGCTCATTGCATTGAACAGTCATTTGCATGCACCGGAGAACTCAAACTCCTGAGGAGAAAGTTGCACCGCCAGCTTGATGAGAAGAAAGAACTAGTCAAGCAGAACCATGAACTGGCTACTAGATTGGGAGATAAAGAAATAATTCTGTCAGAAGTGACGAGAAACGCCACCGAGGCGGAGCAAAAGATCATTCAGCTGAAGAGTGCGATTGAAGAGAAAGAAGAGGAGCTAGCATCTAGGGTGAAGGAGAAAAGAGAAGCCATCAAGCATCTGAGCGATGCAATTGTCTACCACAAGAACAACAGCGTCGATCTGATCCGCCACATTCGCAGTCATAACTGCCGCCGTCTTCCATTCTGTCTGTAAATTGGATCAGCAATGATACAGTATCAGTATATGTAAATGTTGAACTCTTGTTGCAAACTCTGAGAGAAGAAATTACTGTTGAATCCTCTTTCGTATACCATAGTATAGCGCACAAATACTTTCTGGTCTCGGGAAGCAGTAAAAAGGTTGCTCTGTGTATGCTATTTGTAGTGAACTGAAGACCCTACATATCTGAAAATATTGACATGTTGCTGTTTTGGAGGTTGGACATATATTCCAGTAAGGAAATGAGGCTGGAATTTTTTTTCCTATCGATTTTTTTTTGTTTCTCATATCCATTGAAAATATGTTGTCATTACAATGATACAAAAGCAAGAGCTTGTCCCCTCCTTGAAGGCCATAAGAAAGTTCATTCGATTCATTATACTAGGTCCAAGATTCTGGTTGAATTGCTGCTCGACCGTGTAAATCTTACTGTAAAATATGTTCCCAAATTTTCTGGAAAGTTAGAAAAGATCCATAATCCATTGGGGTGGGGTGGAAACTTGATAAAAATCTTAGCGGAGTACTGCAACCTGATGGCAATGGGGCTGCCCGTTGTGGTGGCGTGAGATCCCGCCACCCATCCTGGCGCGGGTTCTAAGGCTGTGTCCAATTCTGACATCTCAATGTGCTGACAAGTGGGTCTCACGTCAAAAAATTATTAAATAATTCAGTTGATAAGAGAGAACACCTCAGCAGGCAACAGCCGTTTCGGTTTTTTTATTTATATTGTCTCGATTTACATGCAACATAATTGTATACAATTTTGTTTATTTGATTTATGCATTAATCTAGTTCAAATTAGAAGATGATTATATTGAGAAAGTTGTAGATCTTTTAATTATCTTCATATAGAGATCAAACATTGCATATATTCGATTTTTAAATTAAAAATTATTGCTGTTTTACTAAAATTACCTAGATGTACTACTCGTGAGTCCGTGCAAAACGCCTCGCAAAGCGCCTTTGTATTAGAATAGAGAGTGTTTCGAGTGGTGTTTCGCATAGAATATGCTAGAAAATATTCTGTTGGAGTACCTCGCGAAACGCTGTTGCATTAAACTCACTCTAAGACGGCCAGATGTTTCATGGCAGGTGGACCGTGGAGTTCTTCAAAGATCAATATACACTCGTTGCAAAATAAAATAATTAAATGACAGGGATGTCCATCCTTCCTCTTCGTATTGCACAAATACCCTTCTAAATATTGAAATGTCATACATGCCTATATAAATAGGTCTATAAATATTTTGTACCCTTCTAGTGTAATTAACGGAATTCAAATTGTGTTTAATGTTTTAAATTGATATTATAATCTTGGTTTGTTGTTTTTTTAACTATTACTATTTTATATCTTATCAGTTGCGGAACAACTCTACTTCTAGTCCAGACTATATTAGACAATACGGTCCATGTTACAGCGGTGCATCTAGTCTATGCTACAGCACACATTCGTGCGTGGACTCGCTGCTAGTTAGGCATAAAACGTTCACAACACTAACGATGGGCAAACGTAATAGAGTTAAAAAAAAAACTAGGACAACAAAGCAAGATGTACTGCAGCAATAGCAGTAGTTAACAAAAAATACATATATTTAGACCCTTAAACACAATTAGAACTCCCTTAATTACATTAAAGGGCATAAAATGTTCAAAAGACTACCCATTTGTATGGATATTTATGATATTTTAATAGGGGCATTTGTGCAATATCAATAGTAAGGATAGGCATCCATGCCATTCTCCCTCAAATATAGACAAACAAAAGCATAGATCAAAGAGGTTGTTGTGGATTTTTTTTTTTTTCTGACCACAGATTAGGCCGGAGTATAAATCAGCCCGCTCGGTTGGGTCCGAAGTTAAGAGCAGACCTGGCTATACCGGATATTTTGGTTCCCAAATATTAAAAGAAAAAATTATTTTTATATCATTATAAATAGGTAATATTTGTTAAATATCACTAATTGAGAGACTGATAAATGAAGTATAAACCCATATTTTGTGAGATATCAGTGATATCTAACAAAATATCATATTTGTATAGTGATATAGTGTAAAATCTACAATATTAAAAAACCCAACCAAACTTGATTTTTTTAACACTACCCAATCGAACTCATTTGGTTCAAACCTAGTCATCCTAACTAGTATGTGGGTTAGACTGCATTAAATTTGAGCTAGTCCATTTTGTTGCCCCCACCTGAACCTAGTTCAAGCTTGAAATTCTCAAGTCTACCACAAATAACATTTTTCTCTATTCCTTTAAACACGAATTTTTTTAGTTTAGTTTTAATTGAAAATGCACAAAAGACACGAAATACACTTTTGGTGCTGTTCCATTGCAACACAACCATTTGGTATTGGATGAAAATGTACGAGATTTTAAGGTATTTGAAATATTTCATGAGATTCATATTTCCTTTCTGTCTCAATCTGAGACTTCTTTGCAGAGTACATAGTCATATTGGATCTTATGATTGCACAGAAAAAACAAGGAAATGGATCAAATAATACAACAACCAAACAATGAACAATTTGTACTTCGTATGCCCTTTTTTTTTTTAAATAACACATTAAAAAAATTTAGCCTCTTAGGAAAAAAAATTGCAAAATTGGCATTCAATCGATGATTGGACCTCAGTAACTAACTTTCAATCGTTAATTGGGCTAGCAACTGAAGACGTAAAAGCACACACGTGCTACACTAGTCAGCAGGGCACATGCTACACAACCTTTCAATCGTTGGCTGGGCCAATGACAGAAATACATGCTGACATGTGAAGTCAATCGTACAAACGTTTCAGTCGTTAATCTAACTAGCGACTGAATTTGCACCTACGCGAGGGCCCAATTCAATCATTGGTCGGCTATTTAATTTTTTGCAATGGCTCTGAATAGCCATCCGGGAAAAAATAAACCAAAGAACAAAGAAAAGAGGTAGGAGAAGAGACAAACTAAAGAAAGAAAGGAAGAAAGAAAGGAGGGAGAGGGAGAAGAAGGAAAATTTTTTGTCGATTTTGTTACCGACTCGTCATATTTACACGAAAAATTTCTCGAATGTGTAGACAGTAGAAAATTTTAAATTTTTGTATCACACTAGAATTCAAGACAAGTTGAAAATTTAAAATTTTCGCATCACTATAGGATTAGGACAGGTAGAAATCTAGGGTTTCAAATAGATGTCTGGTTCTGGGTAGTTTTATTGTTTTCGAATAAATTTTGTCTTTTGTATATTGATCCTTTTAAAAAATATGTGTTATTCTCTTCATTTAGTTACTCACTTACACTCTTTACATTTGCCAACGTAGAGTTCACTCTTTTCATCAATAATATTAGTTGAACTTATGGTTTCATACAGTTCATCGTCTAGAGAAAGATACAACGAAATATATCAATCATCGCCATTATGCCATTGCAACAAGCTATCATTAGAGCATCGGTCTTGGAAAGAAGCAATGTCTTGCCGGAGGTACTACGGTTACACAGACAATAAGGCTTCTAAGAATAGATATGTAAGTATCATACCATGTTTATAACATTCTTCTTAGTATTCATTTATTGCTATCATTTTTTCTTCAGAAGGTCGAGGTTAGTTGTGACTTTGTTCAATGGATTGATAACGACATATTGGACTATACTAAGTCATACTCGAAGTGGTGGCAAAGAATAAAGGCTCATCGCAGGATGTTTAAGGCGTTCATTTGACCAAGACTGTCAGAGGGTATGAACTAGGATTGCAATAGCATTTTTTTGAGCCTAACCAATTCTAGACTTTCTGTTAAATATTCGAACATCTGTGATGTTTCAAGACTTTGTTTGATCAATATTGTTTAGAGGTATAACTATGATGTTCGTAGTTTTCCATGTTTCGACGTTAAAGACATGCCCAATGTATTGTAGAAGTAGACCATGTGTAAAATAAATATTACCTGTTGTGAAAATTGCGGAGATCAAAACTTTTGTTTTTTCGGTGTGAATGATCAAGTCTTGCCATTGATGAGAGAAATGTTTTCTAAAAAAGTTGATGCGATGCTATGTTGAAGATGATGAAAAGTCTGAAATAATTTCAAATAGATCTAACTAATATTCATTTGACAACAAAAATATAGTTTATGTATAAGAAGGCGTAAACTATGTCTCCCTCTCTTTGTCTATGCCTGATGCTCAGACAGCGTGTAGTGAGTGAGTGGGTGATGATCCCTAACTCGATGCCTCCTGACCGCCAGTGTCTGCATAGTTGGAGGTGGTTGCTACTGTGTGGGCTGCGTAGTTAGAGGAGCGTCAGGAAGCTGCGATGGTTCATGATTTGCTGCAGTGGATCGGGATGTGATGTATCACAGTGCCATGCAGGACCACTTAGCCTGACCTGTCTTCGTGGCCAAATCCTTAGCCACCCCTTGGTTGAAGCTAAACCTATGTGTGGCAATGTTCACTTCTTCATTAGAGGACCTATCGTTCGGCAACAGATGTGGGTGAGGCGGCGGTGCATGCGACGAAAAAGGGTGATTGGCCAGCAGGGGGTGTGATGAAGAAGGGTGATTGGCTGGCGAGGATGCGAGGATGAAAGATGATCGGTCGACGATGAAGTTGGAGGGACCACGGTCAACTGAGGAGGTAGAAGAACCTTGAAATCAACCAATATGTAGACCAGACCCTACTCCACGTGTACCTAGGTTGCATCCATCTTGTCTCTAGGCACGTCCTCACCGTCACATAGCCTCCACCGCATCCGCTAGACAATCATGGATAGTGTGGCAATAATATCGAGCTGTATGAATGACAAACATCAAATTATGAAAGTAATGATGATTATCAGAATAAAATTAAAAAAGTTTCTAGTACTTACAGTGGAGTGAACATGTCCTGCATGTAGTCAATCAATAGTCAGTCGAACCTCTCATGGATGGTAGGAAGAGCTGAGGACTCGTCATCTCTAGGTGATGGCTGAGGTGACAATCTAAACATGATCCGAGGCCGATACTATGACAAATAAGCCATATGGATGTCATGATTATATGGTCGATCCTCGAAAACCATCCATGTGTGCGCACGATCCATGTACTCATGTACATAGGGTCGATGCTGATCAACGAAGTTGTTCTGGACACAACCCTTTCTAGTTTACCTGTAGTGAGAAATATTAGCTAAATGAATTTTTTCTGGAATTAGAATAAGAAATATACATTTATTTGAGGTATACGTACTCGTGAACATGATGTGGAAATTGTCGTGGTGGTCACACCAGGACTGCTGATGTAAGCCGAATTGCCACATAATGCGCTTTGATCAGTACCCCTCTACTATGTGAGAGAAGATCAAAAGAATCTGGGTGCACTAATAAGTGAAGTCCTGAATGCAGAGACTAGAAAAACCATGCGTGTGATAGTGTTGATATGCTACTGCTGCCACAGTCGTCATATAATATTGTCATCCAAAAGCAAGTCAAACCCATAAATGTATGCAAGATAACACTATGGCAACTGATTCGTAGCCCCACACAAATTGTCTTTGGACCACCGCCATCCTATAATTGGAATTCCCAGAAGAATCATCTCAGCATCATGTAGTCAAGTAACAACACCATTCGAGTCTACGGCTGGAGTATCCATAATTTTAATTATAGTGCCTGAATTGGCTTTAATAATGAACTAAAGTAGACTAGGTATTAAATTGTATGGCTCAATAAATGTATTAAACAGCTCTTCCAATATCTTCTGTTTTACCCTCCAAACCTTTCTATAGTTTATTTTGTATCCATACTTCTAGCCACATATGCAATTAGTTTCTTCGGTGGCATACAATATTTTCCTTGACAATGGAGAGGATAGGACTTGCAAGAAAAGTGGATGTAATATTTTTATGTTGTGGCAATATGCCCTCCACCAAACATTTGTGGTCTACCACTCTAGTAACCTAAAAGAAAGACTCATTTTTTGACACCCCGCATGAATGTACCACTGGAAATTATCAACTAAACACTTTACAACCCTAAGTCCGAATTTTACTTAACCACTCAGAATGACCTAGTAAGTGAAATGACCCATGTAATGATGGATTTTTTTTGCATCTTTCTTGCTACTGAATAATAGCCCAAATTGTATGATCCGGATATTAAAAGACTATCTTGAGTTTATATCTCCAGAAACCATAGCTAAGATTAGTGTTGATGGATTGCTCCATTCACTTATAGGGTCATGTTCTTCTGTTGGTTCGTTAGGAGAGTCATATATATATTTGATGGGTCAGTATACTCCTCTTCGTTAATTCTTCTCTAACTCGGGTAGATCATCAGCTAAATCTACTTAACGGTTGTGGAAATCGGTTCGAGGTATAAAACACATTGTTATGTTTGGGATAGTGGTGCTAAAAGTTTGCATGACTCTATTGTTGCTAGCACCTACAATGGCACTAGTCTCCATCCTCGAACTACTATTAGCATATGTCGTACTCTTTGTCCTGAATAACGAATGGCTACCTTCAGAATTAACTGCGGCAAAAGTTTGCACACAAAGTATAAACACTCTTATTCTATAGGCAGGGTTTTTTAATATCCTCATAAATGAATCTCATTAAAAAAAAACTGAATTATAACTCTTTCAAATCAACATGACTAAATAATTTACCATATGTTTTCATTTTACACCATAAGGACAATGTTTATGCTAAATTAATATAAGTGGCACAGAAAATTTACTTAAAAACTATTTCATTTAACTACATTCCCTAAACTCTAGCTTGAAGAGAAACAACACGATTTCTTGTCCTAAATCATAAGGTGATTTATGTCGTAAATTAATATACACAAAACAAAAAAGATATTCAAAAAAATCTTTTACTAATATTCTTAAACTCTAAACTATAATCATTTCAATTTAAACAAATTAAAATCGTATTACATTGTGAAACTACCCGGATACTACCTATCATGAGCCAAGAAACCCTAGATCTATTAAAGATTACTTGCCTACCTATCCTAATCCCCAGAGTGACGTGAAAATTTAAATTTGTCTATCATCTATAAGTTTATGAATTTTTATCAAAAATACGATGAGTCAATGACAAAATCGGTGCAGAAAATCCCTCCTTCCCTCTCGCCTTCTCTTTTCTTCCTCTTTTGTCTCCCTTCCTCTCTTTTTTTCTTTTTTTTTTTGCCTACTCAGTTTTCAAAACAGAGTTAATGACTCTAAAATGGCCGTTTGAATGGCTTAAATAGCACACCAGCGATTGAACTGGATCTATCTGTCAGTGCAGCTTTCAGTCACCATTGATTGAAACATGCAGGTTTTAGTTACTGGTTTGGTTAGAGACTAAAAGTTTGTATGGTATGGGGTATGGCTAGTGTACCACACATGTGGTGCCACATATTCAGTTGCTGGCTCGACCGGTGACTAGAATTTAGTCGCTGGTCTGACAACGAAAGGTCATTTTCATAATTTTTTTAAAAGATTATTTTTGAATTTTTTTTAAAGAGTTATTTCAGAATAATTTTCAGGCCATCCTAAGCCATCTAAAGTAACCAACCAACTTAACTTCAGTTGCCACGTGCTACAGGAGAGGGAGGAGCCACGGCTATAGTCACAGTCCTCGGTTGCGTGGGCGGAAGGGGCGACGAGGCTAATAAACAGGCCAATGGAGCTGTACAACCTTTAGTGAAAGTAAGGGTAAAGAAGACGACGAGTAGTTGTTGTCTTGCATGATTCATCAAAGATTTGATGAGTGGTCATTTCCTGAAGACAACTAGCTCACCACCCAATTTTTGTCGAAGTTGCAGCAGGAGCTGCAGCCATTCCATTAAAAAGTTGTAACAGGACAAATTGTTACAGGATTCCAGTTTCTATGTCGAAAAAACTTTACAGGTGAGACCACCCTTCTCTCACAATCCAACTTACACTAGAGCAAACCACTAACGAACTATCATCCCAAATCCAGAGTTTACTCGTCTAGTGGCTCAGTGACCCCAGCATGGCTTCAGACACAGAATTCTTCTGTGATGGAAGCTTCTATCTGGACGTTACTTTGCAACTCCTGCTGGAAGATGCTATTTGTTCTCTTCTTCTACACCTTCCATGTTACCAGTATGATCAAGCCATCAAAAGCTTTCCTTTGTTTCTTTTGTCAGCCTTTTCTTACTTTGTACCACCATGCCTCGCAATAGTTGCCCCGCGCTAACAGGGTGGCTGTTGTCAATTCAATCTATTATAGTATTGTCATCCACACTCCTCTTGTAAAGATGCAGAAGAACAGGAGGTGATCGCATGTCTTGAAATGCTGGTTGCACAGGCTGCAGACGTCCTAATGCCACCGCCCGATTTTTGACATGGTCATAGACTCATGTATACTCGAAGAGCATGGAGGTTTAGTAAAGAAGTGTATATAATGAAATTTTTTTTCCAAATAACTCAAAAAAAAAATTCGAAAACTAACCCCTAACTTTTAAATTTTACAAAAACGGCGCTCTGTCGCGAAGCCACGCGCGCGACTGAAGACGTGGCACGGCACAATGCCCCGCTGGCCCACGTGCCGTGCCACGCCAGCTTTCAGTCGCTAGCCCGGCTAGCGACTGAAAGCTACCTCCCCCGGGACATTTTCAATTGACAAAGTTCTGACCCGTGGTCGCGGTCGAAGGACTTTGTGATGATTTCGCTTGGGAATTAGGACTTGTTTGTAAATTTTGAGATTGGGAGGGCTGATTTGAGATCTAATTTCACACACATATGTAACTTTATTTTAGGACCTTATTCAGCAGAAGTTTCGATGAAATTCGACAAGATTTGATGATTTTGGGATAATTCGAAAACAGGGTACTTTAGGGTAATTAGGGTAATTAGAATTTCAGAAAATGGCGAGACTTGAAACTAAGGCCTCGGATGAGATTTTGAAAATCTTACAGAAGGGAAACTTGGTCAGAATAGTGAATGGGAGATACTCCTTGAATTAGATCGAAGTTTGGAGATGAGATGTGGGTTTTAGCCTTTTTAGGTTCCACGAAAAATCTGAAAAAGGTATAAGCCGCGATAATTCTGGGTTGATTTGCGAAAAGGGGTAAGACGACAAAGTTTTGGCATCGGGACCGTACAAGTACATACTAATTTCGTATTTATACCGTGCTTTTGATACCTAGTTTTGTCTCGTTGGTTCGACGCATTTGTACGAAACCAGACGTCTCGGCGCAAAAGATGGTAGGTGCAAAAGTCGAAAAGACTAATCATACGAAAACGAGCATCAGATTAATAGGTAAAGGCTGAAAAGCAGAAACGCAGAGTCATACAAAAGTAGAACAATAGAAAACAGAAAACCCCAAAAAGTTGGAAACCTAACAAAAATGTACGAAAACTGAACAGTCCGAGAAAAGCCTACATCGGACTACTGCCCCCTCCTGCCCCTCTGTGGGGGGGGGGGCTGATACTCTGATGGTGTATACCGAGAGGGGGGCTGACGATCCCTGACACGCCGCCTCCTCGCTGGTGGTGTCTGCACAGCTGGCGGAGACTGGGAAGGCTGTGTCGGCTGCGTAGGCGGCAGAGCATCGGGAAGGAAGCTAGGAAGCAGATGTGTCGGCTGCGTAGGATGCTGTTGTGCCTGGTCAAGAGGCTGGTGCCATGGAGGAGTATCGAGCTCTTCATCCGAAGAGCTATTGGCAGGCACGAAACCCGTGTGCAGTGGTGGAGGGCGCGACGACGACAAACGGTCCGCTGGTGGCACATGCGACGAAGGACCCGGCACCGACAGTGATGGTGGGGGAATCACGGTCAAGTGAGGTGGCAGCAGGACTCTGAAACCGACCAGAATTTGATCGACCTGCCGCTCGACCTCTGAACAATATGCGTACACATCGTCGCTGGGCATGGTGGGTCCGAGGTAGGACTTGACCATCATGTCCCGTGCACCAGTAGAGATGCCGCCGAGGATGTCTAGCTGTGCACACGAATTAATACAATTATAGAACGACAATCCATGTGAAAGTAAGGTTGCAAAGAGCTAAGGAACTCACAGAAAAGTGGATTCGCCCAGTTAGGCGTCGGTCGTAGCGGTCATCGATGGTGGCGGGAGGGATGGGCTCATCAGGCGCGGCTGGTGGACCGCTCGCCAATCGGTAGATCGTGCGAGGTCGGTACCAGGACAGATAGGAAAAATGGATGTCATGGCTGTACGGCCTGTGCTCCTCGACCGTGCGTGTGTGGGCCCAATCCATCCACTCCTGCACATAGGGCTGCTGTCGACGAACGAAATCGTCCCTCACTCGACCCTTCCTGGATTGCCTGAGGACAAAGCAATTAGTTCGTGACGGAAATTATGTATAAAATAACATGTGAATGTAATGCATATTTGACGTACTCGTGGATATGGTGCGGGATCTGTCGAGGAGGCGGCACGGGGACAAGCTGGCGCAGGCCGAACTGGCGCATAACTCGCTCAGGCGAGTAACCCTCAATCATGTGCGAGAAGACAAGCAGAACCTGGGTGCGCTAGTACACAGCATCCTGCGTACAAAGAGAAGAAAGGCCAACTGGAGCGACGGATTGGAGGTTCGCGGTGGTCCACGGATCCCAGATGACGCTGTCATCAAGAAGCAGATCGAAGCCCGTGGCATACGAAGGATAACAGAGGTGCGCCTGATCTGTGGCCCACCTCAAACTCAGCCTAGCCCACCTCCATCCCATCACGGGGCCGTCTCTCACATCCCCGGCTAGCGCGAACTGATCCCACGGAACCAGCGGTCAACCGATGGGGAAATGCTCGTACGACCACATCTGCAAGAGGATGGCGCACCCAGCAAAAAGAGAGCTGACCTGGTCTCTGCTCGTGGCGTCGCACAACCCCCTGTAGGTGTGGCAGAGCACGGCGGATCCGAAACTGAACCTCGGCACGTGGCCCAGGGCCGAGTCGGCAATACTCCTGGCGAGCTGAACGTATTGCCGCTCGCAAATGTCTCCGTGGGTGCCAGGGAAGAGCAACCACCCAAACAGGTACAACAAGTACGCCTCAAGGTGGCGCCTGAAGACCTCCTCTGGAGCGGCCAAGGAGAGCGCACCATCGCGCACTGCGCGAAGGTAACTCTGGGGAACTCCCGCGTCCTGCGCAAACCCCCCCGCTGGTCCTACTCCCTCGAAGCGCTGTAGGAAATCTAGGCGCCATGCAGCTCTCTCGGTGGCCGCTGGGACATATATCTCCTCGCGGATAGGCAGGCCAAGCAGCATGCTGACGTCCTGCAGCGTGATAGTGAGCTCGCCAAAACTGAAGTGGAACGTGTGCGTCTCGGGCCTCTACCGATCCACAAGCACAGTAATGAGGGCTCGGTCGAAAGGGAATCGCCTCGCCCAATCTACCATGCGGGCGAACGGCAACAGTCCGGCCTCGAGCAAATAAGACGCGAATCGCTCATCTAGAGGCCACATCTCACGCGGTGTCCTCATACGCAGAGCTGGGAGAACGATGCCCTATAGAAGGCGTCGAGCACGGTGACGCTCATGATGGTGCTGTGCAATCAGCTCGGGAAGCTGATGGTCGTCCGCCATACCTGCAGTTGTCACATATTGGTTGAGAAGTTGAAACACTGAGTACATAAACAAACATTTAGTAAATAAAAAAACATTCAGTAGTACTTACGAAAATTCACGAAAAGGCATTAGGAAAATTAAGTACAACTAATATAGGGAAATTCAGTACAACTCACGACAAAACATTCAGTAGTTCAAATATTACAACATTTAGTTTTGCGACGAAGACGATGCGCCTGTCACCCACGGGCATCGATCTCTTCTGTGACCAGGCTGCCTGCAAGCGTTGCATCTACGTAGGTCATCTTCACGCTCCGCTGCATCCATATCGTTATTTATCCTCCTGGATTGACGTCGGCCGACATGGCCTATGAGGAGCCTCTTGTCTGGGATCCACGTGATGGCATCTTCCGGGGATAGTTGTCAATAGCTTCCCCCGCCGCAAACCCATTGAAGACACCATCCCAGGTTTTCCACAGGTACTGCAGAGTATAATAGGTTGAGATGTACCACGCCGGATCGATCCCAGGAACAGAGCAGGCAGCGATGACATGCGAGCAAGGAATGTGCAGCAGTTGAGGCTTGTTGCATGTGCATTGGGCATCTGCATTTGAAATTCGATATTCGTGGACCCGACCAGCCCACAGTGTGCCACGGACATGTCTGTGCCTTAGCCGAACCTCGTACTTCCTGTGCAAGCGACTCAGTACTGTGACATCATGTGTCAACGATTTTCTTGTCCGAAATTCGAGGTAATCATTGATCTTTTTGGGCCAGTGTGCTAAGGGGTCATGCAAAAGGCTTGATGCCGCCAAACCCCTACTATCGTAGTACGCTACTGTACAATAGAATGTCATTTCAACTATTGCAGTGAGTGGTAAGCATCGCACACCTTTGAGGACGAAGTTGTACACCTTGGCCAGATTTGTCGTCATGATTCCGTACAGCGCCCCACCTGTGTCGTGAAGCAATGCCCACTTCTCCATTGGTTTGGGCTGAATCCACTGACTGAAACTGAGACGACCCCAGCGGGTTCCCGCGCCGGTATCGCCGCGATCTTCTGCAACGCCTGCTTGTTGTAATTCCGCCAACGTACTTTCCTCTAGTGACTTCCAGATTTGTGAGAACTTTGACTGTTGGTTCTGTTTGGCATAGGGGTGTAATCGGATCGGATTCGGTCGGATAATGGTCATACCAAATCCAAATCCTATTAACTTTAATCGAATTCGAATACGAATTTGGATATACTCGAATTTGGATACGAATCGGATAGTTATCGAATTCGAATCGGATTTTTACTCTATTTAGATCGAATTCGAATATTATTTGGATTATACTGTTGTTTCAGGAGACGGCTGTGGGGAGGTGGCCTTGACGCGGGAGGAGGAGACGGCCACGGGGGCGCGGGGACGCGAGGAGGCGGCTGCAGGGAGGCGGCGTGGACGCGGGAGGAGGAGACAGCTGTGGGGACACGAGGAGGCGGCCGTGTGGACGTGGCAGCAGGGACGGGTGAATGGAGGCCGCGGGGAGGCTGTGGACGAGGAACGAGAGTGGCGGGGAGGTGGCGCCGCCGATGGGGGACGGGAGAGGAGGGGGCGGCCGGGAAGCAGCGGGGACGGGGGATAGGGTGGCGGGGAGGCGGCACCACCGATGGGGGACAAGCGAGCAGGAGGCGGCTGGGAAGTGGGGGGACAGGGGACAGGGGCCGCGAGGAGGTGGCGCCGCCGATGGGGGACGGGAGAGGAGGAGGCGACCAAGAAGCAGCGGGGATGGGGGAGGAAGGCAGCGATGGAAGACGGTGACGGCGGGGATGGGGGAAGATCGACGGCGGTTGGGACGGGGGACGACCGGACGAGGGAGGCAGGCAGCGACGGGAGACGGCGACGGCAGGGACAAGGGAGGAGTAGGCGGCGGCGGGGATGTGGGACGGCCGGACGGGAGAGGTTTTGTAATATAACTAAACGGATTTGGATAATATCTGAATCCGAATCTGAAACCCATATTCAATACCAGATCCGAATCCGAATCCGAGAAAATAATCGGACATATATCCGAATCCGAATCCGATTAGATAATCGGATATCCGAAAAGACATCCGAATTTGATTTTTTCGAATTCGGTATCCGGATTATCCGATTATATCCAGATCCGATTACACCCCTAGTTTGGCAAGCCGTTTGAACACGAGCATCAGGCGCTTGCTCTTGAAACGACTGTGAAAATTCGCGCCAAGATGTCGTGAGCACCAACGACTTTGCAAATCATCCCAACTCAGCGATGGATCCTCTCTCGATCGCATGTACTCCATCGCACTCAGCATTCCTCCATTTCGATCATGAATCAAGCACACGTGCTCCCGGTCTTTCACGACCTCATTCTTCAAAGTGCCCAAGAACCACAGCCAACTGTTATAGTTCTCCCCCTCGACCACGGCATATGCTATGGGGAGAAGCTGGTCATTGGTATCAACAGCCACGGCAGTCAATAGAGTTCCCTGGTATTTTCCAGTCAAAAATGTTCCGTCAATGCAAAGCACGGGTCTCATATACCTGAACGATGCAACGCACTGTTGGAATGCCCAGAAAAATCTCCGCAGTACCATGCACCCAGGAATCACAGCACCCTCGGAGCCGATTGCCGGCGTATCAACAATTGCGGTGACTGTGCCTAGATTTGCTTCGCATATGCGCCGCAACAGCCTCGGTACTAAGTTGTATGCCTCAACATATGTACCAAAAAACTCCTCCAGCGTCTTCTGTTTAGCCCTCCATGCCTTCGCGTACTTGATATTATAACCGTACTTCTCCGCGACATGTGCAATTATCACTTTCGGTGTTATTGCCGTATTTTCCTTCACTACTGACAGTATCAGACTGGCAACAAAACTGGAAGTGATATTTCTATGATGCTGCACCATGCCCTCAGCCAGACATCCGTGGTCTTCAACTCTGGTCACCCGAAAGAACAGGCCATCTTGTGGCCGAGTGACACGTATTACCATGGACAATTTTGGACTAAGCACCTCACAGTCCACAGGCTCGGATTTGTTGAATGGCCTATTTAGTGAGACAGCCCACGCAGTTATGGCTTTCTTTGCATCCTTTTTATTCCGAAACAACTGTCCAAGCTGGATGGTTGATTCATCATAAGACCATCGCGAACCCAGCTCATCACGAACCACAGCATTATTTAAGGATGATGGATCAGTCCACTCACTTATAGGATTCTGCTGTTCCGTGAGTTCAACAGGAGATTCATACATTTCTGACGGATCAGTATACTCCTCCTCATTAAAATTCTCCTCCAATTCTGGCAGTTCTTCAGCTACATCTACTTGATGGCCACCAAATTGAGTTGTATCTCCTACAGTTTGCAAAGGTACACTGTCAGTTGCACTGGCATTGGTACTGCCACCTGCACCAATATCGGCACCGCCACCGCCACCGCCATCGTGACCTCCGGTACAGATATTAGTGATTTCTCTTTCTACTAAATGGCTGCCCTCCGAACTATGTGCTAAGATTTCAACGTACAGTATGATGGTTCCAACACCATAGCCTGGATTTGTCACAAATCGTCCAAACGAACCCCATGATTTGTCACCTTTCAGTCTCTTCAGCACCCATTTGTTTCCATCTGGAACCATGCCTTCAACCCTGAGATTATCCATTGCAACATTGAGTTGTAACAGGTCGACTAACCACATCTTCAAATCATTGAAAGACATTGACTGTGGTTGTCTCATTTGACTGTAAACATACATACAACCACCAAGATCATCACCGTTTGGTCCATTATGGATTACACCAGCTCCGTCATAAACGCAAACCGTACTGGGTTGCTCCATAGCTGTATCAGAGTGTATAATTAGAAAACTAACATTGCTCATAGTACTAGAAAAAACATGATTTTTCAAACAACAGAAATTTTCCTCTCTCCCTCTAAACCCATGCTGGAAAGGCCAACACGGTGAGGGCGACAGCGGTGATGACTACAGCAATGAGGCCGCGATCCCTAACTCTAACTCTAACCCTAACTGATTGACAACCCTACCCCTAAACCTAACAAAAAAACCAACCCTTAACCCTAACCCTAACCCTAACCTTAACTAAAAGACAACTCTAACCCTAACCCTAACCCTCAATCTATATATTATCAAACATTTTAATATACCTACTAATAAACGTTTACATCTACATATTAACAAATATTTTAATCTACGTGCATACTAATAAAATTCAAATTTGAAAAACATCACATTTTTTAGTCCATCACATACTAATAAAGTATAGGTTCCGCAAATTTTTAAATCTACGAACACACCATCCGTATAAAAATATAATCTAAATTATATCTAAATATACGAGTTAACGATCTAATTATTCTAAATATACGAATTAATGAAAGTATACCTTAGTGAACAGATTTGAGGAACCTTACAAAAAAAAATTTCTCCTCCTCTCTCCTCCTCTTCCTTCTCTTCTCTTCTTTCTCTCTGCTAATTTCTAAATTTTCGGAAAAATGAAATGGCCGTACTGTGTGAAAGCGACGCACGGTGTTTAAATACTGTTTCAGTAGCTATTGGGCTACACAATTTTTGCCTACAACCCTAAAAAAAATAACCCATCTCCCTTTAAACCCATGCAGGAAAGGCCAAGACGGTGAGGGCAACAGCGGTGATGACTAACCCTAACTCTAACCCTAACCCTAACTAAAAGAAGCGACAGCGATGATGACTAACCCTAACCCTAACCCTAATAATAACAATCATTTTAATATACATAATCACAAATGTTTACATCTACATATTAACAAATATTTTAATTTACGTGCATATTAATAAAATTCAAATTTGAAAAACATTACATTTTTTAGTGGTTCTTCAAATTTTTTAATCTGCAAACATACACTAACCCTAAATTTTTTAATCTGCGAACATACACTAACCCTAACCCTAAATTTTTTTGTTCATCACATTCACGCATTTACCATCCGTATAAAAATATATTCTAAATCATATCTAAATACTATGATTTAACGATCTAATTAATTTAAATATACGAGTTAAAAAAATATACCTCAGCGAACAGATTTGAAGAATCTCCGAAAAAAAAATTTATACTCCTCTTTCTTCTCTTCCTTCTCTCTCTCTCTCTCTAAACATATTTCAGTAATTTCTGGAAAAATTCGAAAAAATGAAGTCGGCTGTACTGTTAGAGGGACGGCTGGAGGTTAAATACAGCTTTTAGTCGCTAGCCCGGCTAGCGACTGAAAGCTGGCGTGGCACGGCATGTGGGCCAGCAGGGCATTGTGCCGTGCCACGTCTTCAGTCGCTAGCCGGGTTAGCGACTGAAGATCAGTCGCGCGCGTGGCTTCGCGACAGAGCGCCGTTTTTATAAAATTTAAAAGTTAGGGGGTTAGTTTTCGAATTTTTTTTTTTGGTTATTTGAAAAAAAAAATTCTATATAATGTGTATTGAATGAAATGTAATCTTTCTGCAAGAAGTAAAAAGTAAGAAGAAAAATACAAATAAATTAGTGCATGTGTAACTTATATTGTATGGGATAGACGAAAACATGCTAGATCTTGAAGCGACCCTTGCAACTACACGGGCTAGGTATCTTATATTGCAACGGGCTAGTGCAGATCTAGACCAAGTGTACATAGTTCGACCAGTGTATTGTGGGGTGAGTTGGTTGACGCACGGCATATTTGTTGTCTACATTGTAGAGATCATCGGTATTTGTCTTGTGAGTGGTGTATTGATGAGTCTTCTAAAAAAAGAATAGGATGTATAATTCTATTTTGTGAGTATAAACTTATATTAATTTTCAGTGGACCAAATATATTAACTCTCAGTTGATTTTTTAATATGTAATAAAGATAAAAATACAAATGAGTTAGTATATATATATATTTTTTGCTATGCAATGTGTCGAATCCCAAGACGTTATTAGTCATTATCTCGTTGCAAACAATTCGACTTCTCATCATCCATACGGCAGGCCCCGATCGTGTAATAATTAAACTAACTACTAGCTACAACTGGTTTGTTGTCAGATGAAGTAGGAGTATTATTGAAGGGAAGGTTGCCATCAAGTAACTTGGTCAGAATCTACCTAAAAGCACACCCTCGACGTAGTGGTAGTGTGGTATTAGCAAAACTTGGACTCGCTCAATGAGTTCTACTTTATTTTTAGTATTTTCAAATAATGCTAATGTTTGAAAGTGCATGAACAATACGGAATTCAGTAGGTATCAGTATAAATTGTTGTAATTTAACATAAATCCTAACAGCTCAAACCACTCGCAACTACCGGTACCGGCCAGTTAGTAGTGGTTTCCTACATCCCTCATGTACCAACCGTACATATATTGAATGTTGCACAAGTTGCCCTATTATGTTTGAGATTTGGACAGGAAAAATGAAGAAAATTAGCATGTTAGAAAATAAAATCTATAAAACTAGAGTTTAGGGTCTGAATTTGAGATTTTCTTATATTGTAAAAGCTTATAAAACTTTAGCGAACATCATCATTCCTCGATGATTTAAGTTTTTTTTTTCTAATTTTAGTGTATGAAACTCAACATGATATAAATTTAGTAGAATAAGTGGTCTTAATTCGCCGTTTGGTTGGCACAATTTATAAAAAAGAATCATTATAATAACTGAATGGTTCTTAAATCCAATCTTATATTGGGACCAAGAGAATGCAAAGAAAAGATCATGCCCCTGTCTAAATTGAGTATATGTTATATACATAGTTGAGTCTAGATATGAGAAAATATTAAAGTATGTGTAGATTGATTATATTTTTATAATTATTTAAAATTTTAGATGATTTAATTGGTACATAAAAATTAACAAAGTTCATATTATTTCAGTAGACACACTGTGTGGGCGCGCTAACCAAAATCTCTGTGCCTTGCCCCCTGGCCATGGCAACGGAGCATGGCCCACGTAGAGAGGACTTTTGTGCTCGCGAAAGGGAGAGGTCTGACCATGTACTAATTGTACTTGGCAATTAAGAGCAGCGAAGCCACAAGCGGCAGGGGGTGTGACAACATGATGTAGAAGGTTTGAACCGTTCCATGACTTTGGCTCGCACTGTTTCCAGGTACTATTCAAAGGCCCTGGCCATGCACGGGCTGAGACTTGGTCGCTCACTCGCTCTTGCTCAGCCTTTCACTCCGTAACTCGTTGCCTCATCCTTTGAGCCAGCCATGACGACCACAAATCTGTACAGGACTCCCAGGCCAGAGGGTACGACAAGAACTTTTTAAAGTTAAATGCTTTTAGTAATACTCCCTCTGAGACGGGAGCCGAATCAAAAAAATTACTATTTACCATGAGAGAGTAATTAGTGAAGTAGTGAACAATAAATAGTTGAGGATCAGGTGAAAAATTTAACATATGTTATATGATAAAAAATTATGTGAGAAAAGTGTATGCACTTAGCATGAGGGGTCGGGACCCTTCCCTCTTTTTATCCTTGATCTGATAACAAACTCAGAGGACATATTGCACATTAGATCTTTTGCTTGCCATGAAAATTTGGGGTCAATCAGACTTCTGGATGAGAAGTTATCATCGATTTCCTCTTATAAAACAGAATGTGGTCGAATTAGACCCTCTGATCGAATGCTATTTGATCAAGCTCAGAAGGAATGATCAAAATGCAAAATCAATCTGGTTGTCGGACAAAACATGGTCGAATTAGACCCTTTGATCGAACGCTATTTGATCAAGTCCAGAAGGAATGATCGAAATGCAACTTCGAACAGAAAGTGGTCGAATTCTTCCCCTGATCGAATGCTATTTGATCAAACCCAGAAGGAATGATCGAAATGCAAATTCGATCTGGTTGTCGAATAGAACGTGGTCGAATTAAACCCTCTGATCGAACGCTATTTGATTAAGCCCAGAAGGAATGATCGAAATGCAACTTCGAACAGATAAGTGGTTGAATTCTTCCCCTAATCGAATGCTATTTGATCAAGCCCAGAAGGAATGATCGAAATGCAAAGTCGATCTGGTTGTCGAATAGAACGTGGTCAAAGTAAACCCTTTGATCGAACGCTATTTGATCAAGCCCAGAAGGAATGATCGAAATGCAACTTCGAACAGATAAGTGGTCAAATTCTTCCCCTGATTGAATGCTATTTGATCAAGCCCAGAAAAAATGATCGAAATGCAAAGTCGATCTGGTTGTTGAATAAAATGTGGTCGAATTAAACCCTCTGATCGAACGCTATTTGATCAAGTCCAGAAGGAATGATCGAAATACAACTTCGAACAGATAAGTGGTCGAATTCTTCCCCTGATCGAATGCTATTTGATCAAGCCTAGAAGGAATGATCGAAATGCAAAGTCGATCTGGTTGTCCTATGAAGAAATCAATAGGGCTCTCTTCTGATTGAGGCTCCCTTTGCTCCATATTCTTCTCTTTTTTTTCAGGAATGGACGATCATGGGTACCAACGAACTGGTCTGCTTCTTAATGCAATGCATAATGATAATGATCCAAAATAGATCAATGTTCACGGACTTGAGTAGATCTGCAAAAAGGGAAGAAGATGGCTCCCTGGTTGAACAGAGACACCATATTCTTCTTCTTTGCCTCCCTGGTTGAACAGAGAGACCCTATTCTTCTTCTTTGCCAGACATCAGTCTCTGCAACTACTTCTGTGTTTTATGCCTGTCTTGCCGATTTGTGCGCTCTCTATTTATAGATGCTCTAGGTTGGTTATAACCATCCAACAACCAGAGATTTTTAGGGGATTTGAATTCGATTAGAAGATATATTTTGTTATTTAAATAAAGAAAAGGATAAAGGGAGGGATTATCTCTTTTTTTAATTTGAACAAGATATATACTCTGTTACGAAAGGATAAAAAGAGATTATCCTTTTTTTTAATTTGAAAAGGAGATATACTTTTGTTATTTAAACTAGACATAAATCCAACTCGAACTCGGACTGCATGTCGGTTTGGTCATGTTGTTGACCAGGTTTGACCACGTTTGAACAGCATTGACCAGGTTGACCATGTTTGACCAGTGTTGACCAACGTTGACAAGATTTGACCAATCTAGTTTTGACCATTTTTTTGACCAGTGAAATTTTTGTCATGTTTTTTATCATCATTTTTTTTACAGTCCAAGTATATATATTTTATTTTAGCCCATTTGGCTATATGGGACTTTTATAACGAATTTTATTACAAAAATTCATCAAACACAATATAATTTGAATTAATTTTGAAATTTGAAAACTCAAAATTTGAGTATCAAATTTAAATTTTGAGAACACAACACTTGGAATTTTAAATTTCAAATTTGAAAATGTTAGATTTGAAATACAAAATATTCAAAATTTCATGATTCCAACTTGGAACTTAAATATTTAAATAATCAATTCGTAAATTTTAAAATTGAAAAATACAAATTTGTAAATATGAAATTCGAAATTAAAAATTTTGAAATTAAATTTTGATAATATCAACTTTGAAATTTGAAATTATGAAATTAAAAATTTTGAATATCAGAATTTGAAAACTCCTAAATTTGAAATTTTGGATTTTAAAATTTTATCTCTAGATTCAAAAAGTATGCATTACAATTATTGATTTGAAATTTCTAAATATATCGTGTAAGTATGAAAGTCAAGATTACCGAACCTCCATAGACACTCAATCTTCAAAGTGAAAAAGAAAATTATGATAGTTTGTTATAATATGATTTTAATGATAATTTTAGATTATCAAATTGGATTACTACGGAGATTTATCAAAAAAATATAATTTTGTAGGATTATTAAATGATTACCGATAATCTTTGAAAAATTCATAAACTAGACACAACGTACAAGTTGGATGATACTTTTACCATATCCAGCACCAACCCCCCACCATGAAAATTCTCAAACTCGGCACCCCATAATCACCTCTCCGTTGATTGATATATCCAATAGCCAATGTTTCTTGAGGGGTTTACCCCTCATCAGTGAAAATTCTGAGACTCGGCACCTCCATAATCACCTCTTTGCAGATTGATTTTTATCCGTTGGTTGGCAAAATTCAATGTTCAATATTTCTCGATGGATTCGTTTCCAATCAGCTATGAAGTAATACTTACTAGTATACGTAATTAATAAGGGCATTTCAACGAAAATTTCCATGAATAAGTTATATATATGATCAGAAACCAATTTCCAAAACTTTTTATAGAAGTGTTAATGAAATATGGGAAAATTAATTCGATATTCATTGAAGTTTGTGTCTAATATAATGTGTCACTGATTTTTAAATTTTTTGTTATATGTCATTGATTTTTTCTTAAATATGGTATTTTGTCCGGTTAACTCGAGAAAATACCAAAATACTCAGTTATCTTTTAATAAGACTAAATCATGATTTTAAATAAATATAAAGACTGGAACATAAAATTTTTAATTTTTTTAAACTATAATACAAAAATTTCAAATTGTATATTTTGTATTCCAGTCTTTTTATTTATTTAAAAATCATAATTAGGTCTAATTAAAGGGCAACTAACAAAGATATTTTAATCACTTTTCAAGTAAAACGGTCAAAATGGTATATAATATTAAAAAAATTCAATAATATATAAAAAAAATTCAAATTTTAATTACATACTATATTTGACACTAAAATTCAAGATCATAGGTCAATTTTCCCATCAAAGACACCGTAGAGCAGTGTTACCAAAGAATTAGACATTGGATGAGAGAGACGCCTCTTTCCTATTAGGTTATCTCCCACCCATTGACGTTTCGTGAGGCACTTCAACAGAATATTCTCCAGTATATTCTGTGCCACGTGCGCGAAGTACCACCTAAAACACCCCTTACTCCAATGCAAGGTGTTTCGCGAGGCGTTTTGTACGGGACCACGAGTAAATTAAATTTAGGTGATTTTAGTAAACATCAATAATTTTTAATTTAAAAATCAAATATATGCGATGTTTGGTCTCTATATGAAGATAATTTAAAAATCTACAACTTTCTCAATATAATCAACATCTAATTTGAACTAGATTAATCATAAATAAAGAAACAAAGATTATATGTATTTTAATCGCACGCAAACCGAGACAAAAAAGTTGATGAGCCCACATGCAGAAGGATTTTGCCGACGCCACAACAGGCGTCCTCTCTCTCATCCTTCAGCCGAAAAAGTTTTTTGAATGACAGGGCCCACGCGTAGAGCCTAGATGCGACTGCGTTGGGGACAGCCTTAAAGTACCTACCACTACCAAACTACAAAATGCTCTTCTGAGACGCGTGTCCGGACGGGGCACATGATGAAGACTATGTTGGGTACCAAAGAAGATTCTCTTCGAACTATAAGGACTTTATTGTTACCACTGTGCCTGTTTGGTCGAATATTATACTATATCTAAGTGAGATATGTCGTGTCATATCTAAATATGATATATCATTTTGTTTTACCATAAACAAAATGACTGTTTATTTGTTATAATTGTTTAGATAAAAATATAAGACTGTCACGTAGATTCTAGTATTATATTTTTCATATTACACTTATTATGACGATGAACTAAATGACAATCACAAGTGCTGTGGTCTGCATTAAGCAAAGTGCGGTGTGGAACGGGTCTTTCTTCGCTAGTGTTCCTTTCAATTTGTTCCGTTTCTGGCTCTCTCTTTACCGTGATCTCCTGTGAAAGTTCTTACTCTCGGTCTACACGCTGACTGAGAATTGTCAGTCCGAGGTGCATGTTTTACCGTTCTGGAGTGCACTCTAGATTCTAGAAGAAAACGACGATAAAGCTTGCAAGTTGGAAACTTATGATTTACTATTATATGCCTTGGTATTGCGGAGTACTAGTCTGTGCCGGCCTTCTCCTGACAACCTCAGCTTGAAAGCTGTCGGGCATATATACGACATAAGTTTGTTATTTGACATTAACTCTCACTACCTTAGGAAATGTATATACATATTATGAATAATTAAGTTTAGAGTTGTGTTTGGCTGCTCTTCTAAAAATTTTTTTGGCACAAATCTCGGAACTAACTTATACTAAATCCAATACACTGGCTCCTCAAAAAACTCTATAGAGACATATTCTGTACTATAACAATCTGAATCATCTATTACTCTAATGCAAATATTTTTTGAATAGACTCCTCATTTAGATCCACGTACTTAGCGCCTTCCCAAACACCAAGCACTCCAATGCAGCTCTTAGGTGACGCTTCGTGTAGGACCTGTTCATAAATTATTGATATGCCAATTTGTTGCAATATATGATTAGCAATGGTTAAAACAAAAATTAATTCCAAAATTAATTCCGAATAATTCAATATAATAAAAATAATTAGATACTTGCAATTAAGAAATTTAACATAAAGATAATACATTTTCTTATTAAATTTGTACATAAAAACATAGCATTAAATATACTACAAATGGGATGCATTCGACTATTTAATGATAATATAAACATAATAATTAAAATTTAACTATTAGTTGGTATAGTTGCCTCCCAAACATTACCAAATGTGCTTAATCAGCTTAACATGGGTCATATTTATAGGGAGAGGAAAGTATAAAATTTATGTAATTTTGATCAGATTAAGATCTAGACTAGGATTTGGACTAGTCTTGATCTGATATTAACTTGATAAGATTAAGATATAGACGAGTTTCGTCTATACTCGACTAGATGATAAATATGCGGAATACGGGATCTTACTCGGAATTACCGAAACTCAAGTTGATTGAAAATATAGTTCAAAAGATAGCACAACTCTTTATTCAAAAGAGAGATCTTGTACACGTCGAACATTAGAACGCATTTGCCTATGTCGATGAACTATGTGTCCAAGACTCCAATCTAAACTCGATGATCTAAACTAAAACTATTACAAAGTATTTATAGTCCAATCGTATGAATATGTATCAGACTCAATGACCGATTAACCTAAACGTATTAGACCTGAACAACTAACTAAATCTAAATAGATAAGACTTAATTTTATATATATATATATATATATATATATCGGAATACAATCTGACTAGAGATCGAATCCTTTCCGAGGTTGACCTAAAGCATTCGACCTGAAGGACCCAAAGATCCTCCCAGATCAAATTTTTTTTAGGGTTTTTCAAAAAAATTTTAGTATTTTTTTGCCTAGAAACTATTAAATTACATTTAACAGCTATATTCCAACAACTATTTTTTAATACTTTTAAATTACAATGGACTCACTATTAGTGAATGTGTGAGTGCAATGGATGCGAGTAAAAATTTTAATTAATTTTCTTACCGAAACAAAAAGAAAACCAATACTAAAACTGACAGGTGGGCCGAAAAAGCTTTGGATCCACTTGTCAGTGATCATGGGTCAAAAGCAACACGGCGCGTGCGACACGCAAGGCAAACACACCCGCAGCGTGGCAACTTGCTTTATGAGGCCTACTATTGGGCCCTCGCACACTGGACCACACGCGTTTACTCAATGCACCATCGTTGACTTATGGGCCTAGGTGAATTATGGCTCCAACAGTCAGTTGGAGATTTTACACAGGTTGATCAGGTGCGGTTCGCGAAGACATGGGGTCCACAAGACATGTTACTGGGCGTCGTGAAGACCTCTAATGCAGCCGCTTGAGCCAAGACTCAGCTTCACAAGCCTACCTGTAGGTGTTGAGGCGCCAATTGCCTGCACACACGGTGCCACGCAAGTGGAGCATGGTAGCACAATCGGAGTAGTATAGAGAGGTTTGTGAGCTTAGGCGCCGATTCAAGCGGCATTTGATTCAATCTAATCGTGAGAGTAATTTAGTAAGTTTATATTATATAGGTTAGGTAGGGGATCAAATGCATGGTCCTCACCCAGGGGCTTGTCGTGACGGTAATCAGTGGTGAGCATGGTAACACAATCGGAGTAGTATAGAGAGGTTTGTGAGCGCCCAGGGTGCAGTAGATGCGGGGCAAGTCGATTGTTGAAAGAGGCAATGAAGGATAAGGGTGTATTGGACTTGAAGGATAGATAGGGTTTATAGGGGTTCTAAGCAGACAAAAAATCCCCAAAATACTCCTCTAAAAAGGTAGTTATTGAAATTACCATAATTTAATCTGAGTCTTTCATTGACTTTAAAAACAGTGTAAACTTTCTTTGAAAAAGAATACAAGCACTCTCCTTAAGTTTATTATCATATCTTTATTAAATTAATTATAATTCAAGTGATTAATTGATCGATCCCTTGGATAGAAAGTTTTGGATCAGCCACCGTGGTTGATACCTCGCAACATTTTTATCTTGCAAAAGTCAAATTTTTTTAAATAATACATTCAAAAAAACTAATTACAGAACTAGCAACATGTCACCATGACAATTGACGACAGACTCACATGTTCTGTTTAAAATAATAAAATATGCTATAAGTATAAAATTTAGAAAGTGACAATTAATGATTATCTAGAAAGTTACAATTACAATTAACGAGAAATTTTTTTTTGTTAACCCATTTAAGAAATGAAATTTCAAAAATAGTCCAACCTAGAAAAAAATATTAAAAATGGACGTAGTCGCTGGGCCCAAATATGGGAAGAACGGGAGTCAAAATGGTTGAAGCAGTATTTGGCACATAATTGTAAGACGTCTTGAAAGTCCTGAACCTCGATTCCAACACCTTCTGCTTAGCCCTCCAAGACTTGATGTATTTGATCTTGTATTCATACATGTCATCAATTTGGGCAATTATTTCCTTAGGAGTCATCGCAAAATCTGCCATCAAGTTAGAATATATCACAATACCAACAAAAGCAAATGACATATTTATGCGCTAGCCCAATACTGTAATAACATGCATGAATGTTCATTTATCCGAGACACGATAAAATAATTTCCGTCTTTCTGTTTGTGAGCATGCACGTGCCATAAACATTATCCTTTGTGTGCATGCACGTGCCATGAACACTCTTCTGATAAATAGTGCACATCGTGCAAACACTTATTGGACCTCACCACTGTGTACTATTTATTCAATGACAAAGTCCATTTGTTAACTGTTTTTTTTAAGTCTTCTTTGTTTCTAAAAATCTGTCCAAGATGGATGGTGCTCTCATTTAAATCCCATGAAGAATTATTCCATTGACTAACAACAGCTCCATAGAACCCACTTTCGTCGCGTCATTCTTTTGGTTCACCTGATCTTTCATTACCACTATTGCTCTCCTCCGATTCATAAATGTCATCGTCCCTACTGTCTTCTGAATTGATGTCCGCATCTGTCGCATGGCCATCACCAACTCCTTCCACTAATTGGTAGATGTCGTTACGTGTAAATGTAAACTCATCAGGTCCAACATTTGGCATAAACGAGGCTGCAGCGCGGGGTGCGAGTATGCAATATGACAACATACATCAACATTGTGTTTATAGGACTCTTCAGGTCCATCAACTTATAGACGTAGGACAACTATGTCTGCTCACACACAAGTTTTCAAAGCAACTAGTATAATCCTAAATTTTGTTTACTCTACCACAAAACCAATCCTTTCAATCTGACATTGTGGAACTCTACCCTCCCTTTAAATAAACGAACAACCCATACACGCATTTGTTCCAAAGACTATGATTTTGAGATTTATTGCTTCACTACTCAAATATTGGCATCTACTCAAATTAGTCCCATCTAAATCATCATATATTGCACTTTCACCAGAATAAATATATACAATTTTAGATTGTGAAATATCCTACAAATTCAAACATGAAGTCAACGTATCATTTTGATTGTAACATAAATTAAATTAAATTTAATTATGTTCATATTCTCATCTTGCTAAATATCCTACAAATTTAAACATCAAACGTACCATTTCAATTATAACGTAAATTTAATTTAATTTAAGTATGTGACACATTTTCATTTTGTGAAATATCCAACAAATTCACCATTTAATTTAAATAAGTACGCAGCATAATTCTAGTGAATTAATTTTATAAATTTTTATATTGCTATCTAACCAATGTTCTCTGATCCAAGTGATATATACACTAAATTTAATTTAAGTATGCATTAATTACAACAGATAAATTTACCTAATTAATACTTATGTACTACTTACCAAAAGATCTAAGTGCTCATAGGGGATTAACTTGCAACTCAAATATCCATAGGTTCTACAATTTCTTCTACGCTCTAATCAAATATTGTATAAAAATTTAAGTCTTACTAATCATTTTAGTATAATATACAAAAAACATATAACTACTAAAAAAACTCACCACTGAATTGCAGTAGATTGACGACTGTGTAAAGTCGACAGAATATCCATGTGACGTTTCTTTCTTCTCCTCTCCTTTCTTTAACCCTAGCTTTTCTTTTAACTGAATTAAAATGAATTTTACATCAATTTTTGGAGCTTATATAGAGACTGTTGCCCCAGTCACCACGACATTTAGCGACTTGGTCGTGCACAACCCTCTGTCATCAATCGTCGTGATGATTGGCTTTGTCGCCAACAAACTGGTGATTGGCTGCGGTAATTTGCAATGTCGCTGATCATCATGGTGACATGCTACTATTTTTGCAAAATCTATACACAAATGTTATTTCTGAAATTAGTTTTTTAAATGTATTATTTAAAAACATTCACCTAAGTCATGTCTCATGAGTAGTTTGTTTGTCAAAAAGCAGGTAAAGTAGAGATTTAACTCAATTGCATTCAAAATAGGAAAATATTAAAATCAAAATTAAATGATAAAATAATATTTCATGTGTGTTACATCAATACTGTAGAGATGCCATATGAACACGGCATAACTCTAACATGATTAAAACGGCCAAAATTGACAGAAAATTAACAAAATGATGGTCAACTGAACACTTTGACCAAATATGTGAGGTAAACTGAATAATTCTTACAAATATAAGGTTTGTTGATAATAGTGCTAAAATACCTGGGATTAGATGTAATTTCCTCTGGGATATAAGAATTCCTATGTACACAGAGTATCATGTTTAGTTAGGCTGATAGGCTCTGATGACCTCTTCTTATGATATAGGAATGTACTCTACGTCATTGTGAGAGCTAATATATTAAGTTTGGCATGTAAAGATAACTACAATTAATTTTTTTTTTTAATTTTGTGGGGTTCTATCGTAGACCTAATTTAAAACTAGTGTTGGTACGGCTTGTGTTGAGTGGTTTCCACTTATAATTCACTAATCCTCTTAAGTAGTGGTAGAAGAAAATCAGGGTGTGCACTTAAAGAAGTCATAAAAGTAACTTGAGGTTTAATTTTTAATTTTATCGGTTCAGTTGACAGCCCCAGAAAAGTAAAACCACTAATTTTAGGCACTTATAGATGCCCTCGTGATCTTAATATAAAGAAAAATCATCAAGAACAACTGAGGGTTAACAAAATACATGTTAAATTGTGATATTTGATAAAAGTGCTAAGATAAATTGAAAATTTTTTAAAATCTAGGATTTTCTGACAATGTTACTAGAATATATGGTATTTTATGTAATTTCCACTATATATTTCAATTTGTGGCAAAGTATTTTTGAGTCAAAGTCCTCATAATCCATCCAAAAGTGTCTACTAAGACAAAAGAAAAGAAAAGTCTTGCTCCATATATCATTATCATTGGACAGGCCTTAAAATTTTCTCCTAGTCGAAGATGACAATATCAAAAGGAGAAGTAATGAAGGAGAAACATTACCGAAGATATACACAAAAATTCCCTGAGAAAAAGGCTTCATTGATCGAGAGAACAGACGTAGAAAAACAACACAAGTCGGATGTTGGAATCCTTCAAAACGAAGGAGCGCGTCTAATTTGAGTTCTTGAACTAGTGGCCAATGATTAAGCATTAATTGTTCATCATGACTTGGTTGAAGGTCGGTAGTACACGACCAGTCCTTGCATTATCACATGCTGAAACGCTATAGAGATGTTCGGTTTGCGAATTTTGAAATAATAAAATCTATATTTATATTAGAATATATCTTAATATATTCTACAAATTAATACATCTAGATCAGATGTATCACAACACTATCCTGATTTATCATTATATTTTCTGTTTTTCTCTTAAATCAAATATATTTTATGTTATCTCATCCTATTTTCAACTCCAATTGATTTTAAAATTCATTACAATTACGATTACAAATTGAATCAAACACCACCCAAATCTTGAATCTAGGTATAATAATTGTACATGCTCCCCAAACTACCAATAATTAACAATCCTCCGTGATGTGATAGTATTTGATATTTTTCTTATATTTTTTATCCTACAAAAATATATCAACTAGTATGTATAATCAGGATCCAGAGTAATTCGGGATGTACAGGATAGCAATGTTCCATAAGAGGGTGGTGCACTAAATTAGCAGAGTGCGCGCTACGTTAAGTTAATTATCCCATACTATGACCTCCGCAAAGGGAGTTGACGGGGCAAATCCTTGCACTGGAAAATTCTCGAAGATAAACTGCATAAAATACTTCTTTTTTGAGAGTGCATTCGATACATACGAATGGTAGAACTTTGTTTAGTGTATACCATTTACATCATATACCACAACATTCTGAAGTTAATAGTGTATGATTTGTACATAAATTGAAGTGCAACACTTTAACAAGTTAAGAACCCTTCAAAAGTGTTAATAGTGTACAATTGCATAGACATTGAAAAAACATATACATGAACCGTAATATTTTGAAGCAGCTACTGTAATTATGAGGGAAAATTTTGTCTGTACATATTTTTATTTTTGCTACCAAAAAATTCATTTTTTACCATTGTTATGCTAGTTTCTATTTTGTTTTTGCTATCATTGTCAGACTATAACTGTTAGAGGCCATTATTAGTTCAAATTAATGTTGACTCAATCATAATTTAACAAAAAAGACAAATATATCATTGTCAGTAAATGGGGCACACTCCGTCTTGGTTTAAATTAGAGCCTCACCATTCCACCTGTTCGGCCACAAGAACGTGCTTCGTGGGCTCGGCCACTACCTTCGACGGGTATGACATCAGCTACTCGATCACCCATGGCTGTCGCTTGCTCATCCATGCCAACGCCCATGAGCTCGCTGTTGTGCTCACCGAGTTTGTGACGCTACAAGGCGGTGAGCTGCAGTAGCACACGTGCCTGCTTAGTGATTTCTGGCAATATTTTATTGCTATTTCAGTCAACTCCTCAGCAGTGGTGGCAATGGCAACGTGTTGGCAACGACGAAGGTGCACAGTGTCAGGTGGGAACTGCAACAATGGCGATCGTTGCTGTTTTGGGCAATACCCTTGGTGTGAGAGTGCCTCCGTTGTGTGGGGTGTCAATGGTGCATATGACGGGGGCGCATGACGACAAGCCATCTCTGGCCAAGGCTAGAGCCAACCAATCAGAGCAAAGATGGTGGTGGCAGCGGCTCTAGTGAGGAATCGACCTGTAGTGGCCAATTTGACAGCAAAGCGACATGGCAGCTGGAGAACAAATTGATCGGCAAAACGAACGAGTTTTTGGCAAATTTATAGAGGAAGCGGCGAGAACAAGTTGTGGACACTTTGGGAAAGCGTCTTCGGCGAACGGCAATGGCAAAAACAACTCCAAAGAGTGGCAAAAGGAGTGTCCAAAACAGGGCAGGTAAATACAAAAATACCATTTGACGATTTTGAATTGACAACGATGATAAAAATAAAATACGAACTGACTTGACAGTGGTAAAAAAAAGTGAATTTTTGGTGTAAAAAACAAAAAATATATACTTTATTAGTGGTTTGGATAAAATTTTCCTTAATTATAATTAACAGTAGCTACTTCAAAATGTTCTGCAACATTGCACGTTCATATTTATGTACTAAAATTGGAGTACTTGTTTTTTAAAATCTGTAATATCAGCCCTACATAATACAAAATTACAATTACAAAGTATTTTTCTTTTTTATTTAACCTATTCCATATGTATAGTTTCTTGATTTCTGATAGAAAAGCAGCCAAAGGACCTTTTGATGATTAAAACGCTTTATCTGCTTTCCAAGTGGACCTTCTTTTCGCTGGACGCGTATGTGTCGTGCTAGATATGCTGATTCTTCTGCCCAGTTCTACTGCGGCGAGGCTTTATCATAAGACACATACAACTAGGTCCATGTACTATTAGGCCCACATCTAGCGGGCGTTGTACATATTACGTAGCGTCCCTCTTGCGTAAAACCTTTTTGAAGTGTCCATCGCAGGGGTGCCCGTCCGCGCCCAACAAAAGATGCCCCAAGAAGAACCAATTCCCAGAATAACATTTTCACTGAAATGCGGGCCATCATATTTCTTGGGACCACATGTCAGGGACAGAAAAGGGGGCAATTTATTCTGCATTCTGAGATGATGTGCTTGTGAAGAATGTGCGCGGCAATGGCAAGCCGCCTTCCACACAGCTCCCCACCCCGCGCGTGTCGTCGTACCGAGTCGCTGACATCACATCCCATGATGACGTCACCTCAACCGGGGTCACTCTTTGGTTAGGGCAAAACAAAGTTGCACAGTAACCGGAATGACATCCCCTTTCTTTGGGCAAAATGTCATGGGTGTGCGGTCCAGGATCCTCCAAACTGTTGGACCGAGTTTTAATGTTGAGGTAGAACTGGAGTGGCATCAGAAATTTTGAGTACTTCAATTTTTTTTTTTATCTTATTCTCAATCATTTATTTTTGATGAAATATTCTTAAAATGATGCTATTTGTTCGATGCAATAAGTATATGATTGCAGAACACTGCAACTGGATGTTGCAATTCGTAGCCCACCAAACAATGATCCAGGTTTTGGTCAAAGGACGTGCTAGGCCAAGCTCTCATGTCTCAGTTCCCACTTCCCAGTAGTCTCAAGTCCAAAGACCAGTCTAGACGTTTGAATATTACACACAACGCTGTTAACGCCAAGGAAAACTTTTCTTCAGTCCAGTCAAACTTGTTAGTTCTTACTCTTCCAACTGACAAGTGATGCTCTCCTCTGCCGATTCTATAAGAACCCCCAACGCATACACTTGCTCTTATGAACGTTCTTAGCAGCAGCGATGGAGGGCACATCGGACAGGAACAGCGAGAGGTGCGCGCTGGCCTCGGAGCTGGGCCAAGTGCTTGACATGGTGAGGCAGCTGGAGGCACACATGGACCTGCAGGGCTCCGCGACCAGGGGGGAGCTCTGCAGGGCTCTGGTGTCCACCATGCGCGCGTCCATCGACAGGTCCATCCACATGGCTATGTCCTGCTGCGGCGAGGCGGGCCGGCCGGGGGCGCCCGAGTCGCCGCTGTCCGCGGACGGCAGCCCCGGCAGCGCCGGCTCCGACCACGCCGCCGATCTCCGGTCCCGCGGCAATGCCGCCGGCAACTCCAAGAAGAGGTAAGGCCGTACGGCTGGTTGATCGATGGCTGATGGCGATTCTATGGAAACCGGCAGATCTTGATGGTAGTGTTTATGTAATGTAGGAAGGCATTGCCCAAGTGGAACAATCAGGTGAGGGTGAGCTCGGTGCAGGACGTCGGCCCCCTCGACGACGGCTTCAGCTGGAGGAAGTACGGGCAGAAGGACATCCTTGGTGCCAAGTACCCAAGGTAAGCCACAGGCGCCCGCAATTCCACAACTACTAAGCCCGCACGTGCACGAATCCAAAGATTCTGACCCCGCGCGTCCGCGCGCTTGAATGGTTTCAGAGCCTACTTCCGGTGCACGCACCGGCACACGCAGGCGTGCTACGCGAGCAAGCAGGTGCAGCGCACGGACGGCGACCCACTGCTCTTCGACGTCGTGTACCACGGGAACCACACGTGCGCACAGAAGGCGCAGGCGCCCGACCAGAGGCCACCAACGGTCAGCACAGAGCACGCGCAGTCGGCGCAGGAGCAGGGCTCACCGGCGGTCAAGGCTGAGGGCCTGCACGTGCCGGAGACCGTGACGCTGTCCCCGTTCCTCTCCCCGCCGGCTGGGGCCAACAACGGCAGCGCGACGGGCAGCTGCTACACGGCTGGCGGCTTTGCCGCAGCGTCCCCTTTCGTGTCCCCGGCGACGCCAGAGTGCCAGGTGAGCGGCGGCAGCTACGCCGCTGGCGGCGGCCCCTGTATTCTGGGCGCCACCTCCACGGCGAACTCCCCGGTGGGCATCGATATGGACTTCATGCTTCAGCTGGACGTCGATTTCTTCGATAATTCTGGGTATTTCTGAAGCAGATTTAATCCACTTGAAGGGCCAAAACACGGAGGCAAGCGCGCGTGGCCTGTAAATTTTTTCGCTCTTTCACCTGTAACATTAGTTTGGAAACCTTGGAACTAGTAATAGGTTAATTAGAGCCCGTAAGCCTTTTCTCCTCGTATATTACAGCTTCTGCTGCAGTTTTTGAACTCCTCAACCTCGCAATGTTCTTTTTGGTTGTTAATGGAGTTTATCTAAATAAACCGAGTAATGTAATTTAGCGCCTGAATCCTTGCGCACTGCCCACACGTCACAGGCACAGAACGTGGTCGTCATCGAATTGTCTGACAGGAAGTTTCTAACGAATTCTCACATATCTGATGGCCCGAGGGATTTTAGTCGCACAGATGTTGCACTGTTCCAAAAAATTACTGTCGGTTGTAACGGTGTCCTCAGTTTATAAGAACAGATATAGTTTGGTTTGTTTGATGAGAAACTAATATTTTAAATAAGAACGGTAAGGATTTTATAATTTTTTGTAAAATAATTAATTATCTTAATTTCTATTTCATATCAATTTTAATCATTCAAATGCTTATTAGGACAATATTTGATTGAAGGAATTTCAAGAAAAAACAATGGAACTTGCATTCCTATGAAATTGAGTACTGCTAACTTTTGGATTCAAAGGATTGATTATCAAATTCCCTAGGAACACATTTCAAAGGATAAAAAACATCCACCCAAACCATTTCTTTCCTATGCGAGTTTGTCGTCGATGACTGTTGTGCCGCCACGGATCTTGAGAGCCGTTGCCGCTGCATCGCTGCTGGCCCAATGTGGTTAAGAAGGCACGATGGATTTTTTTGAGAAGGAAGAATGGATAGGAATAAAAGAGTTAGTATGTATTCCTCCAAGTGTATTTCGATTATATGTTTTATATTTTATATTTATGTATTTTTTTCCATTACTCATCCAAACACATGATCCCAACTTCTCCACATGCATTTCTATGATTTTCCTATTTTTTTTATTATAGTGTTTTAGTTTTTTTCTATTTCTAAACAAACCTAAATAGTTGAGATAATGAAAAAATAAATCTATGTCTTTGTTTTAAAGGCAGAAGATCCAATCCAATCTATTACGGTTTTCTAACTAAGACATTACCTGAGTATAAAATTTTCTTGACCACAACACCAATGATAACTACAGGCTGAAATAATATGTTCCTATTCTTCTAAACTTTTTCAAAAAGAAAATACAACATAGTGGAACGATTTATTCTCCACACAAGGTCCTGGATCATTGTCATCGTGTGATACATGTGAAATAACAGTATGGAATGGTGTGAATATTTGGAGGAGTCACTTGTGATTTATATTTGGTCTAATTTTAGTTGGCTTAAATTCAAGATTTATTCATAAGGGATAAATGAAACCTTAAATAAATTTAAGTTATGGGAAAAAGCTTAATTATTAAGCTTACGGCATTTCTAACGGGTCAATCTCATCTTGGTGCTAGTGTAAAAAGTAAGTCCATGTAAGCCAAGTCGCATAAAAAAAACTAGCTAAAGGTGCGTCAGCGAGCGCCCATTCCTACTGACAAAAACAGTGGGCCCTAATGTATGTTGTGACATACTTTGTGCGTCTCAGGAGCCTTGACCATCGCATGCATCAAAGGGTAATTGGATTTTGTGACTGAAATGTGGGTCCGATGGAGATGTGTTTATTTTTAGTCACACATGTTTGTAAATGAAAAGTGAAATAGGAAAACACAAAACTTGTCTGTCAATCACAGAGGAAGTGAGAGAGGATTTTAGGGTTTTTTTAATTGTTGAAGGTGGGCCCACGTGGATGATGTTGGACACTCTCTCCTCTTAACTCTCCTTTTAGAGATGTTTTTAGGCTGTTTCTAACCCATCAGCGCTTCGCGAGGCGTTTCAACAGAATATTCTCCAGTATATTCTGTGCCACGTATGCGAAGCACCATCTGAAGCACCCCTACTCCAACCCATCGGCGCTTCGCGAGGCGCTTCGTACGGGCCCACGAGTAAACTAAATTTATGTAGTTTAATAAAACATCAATAACTTTTAATTTAAAAATTGAATATATGCGATGTTTGGTCTCTATATGAAGATAATTTAAATATCTACAATTTTCTCAATATAATTAACATCTAATTTGAACTAAATTAATCATAAATTAAGAAACAAAGATTAAATGTAATTTGATAGCACGCAAACCGAGGAAAAACAGTGGCGGGCCCACATGCAGAGCAATTTTTGCCACCGCTTGCTGTGGCGTCTTCTCTCTTCTCCGACTACGAATATTGATTTTTTATAGCCTGGGCCCACCTGCAAAACGTGGAAGCTGCGGGGAAGGAGTGAGCCTTACTACTTAAAGAGTATCTCCATGCAAAGAGAAACTAAAAAAAGTTAAAGATGTTGTATCAATTTTGACTTCTTCTCTAACTTCTTCAAAAAAGCCACTCCAATTCAAGAGGCTACAAAGAGAAATTAGAAGAGAGAGAATAAAAAAACTACTTATTTGAACTGACAGAGGAGCTAGAATCTCAAGAGACAATTAAGCATAAGGTTAATCATATAGGTCCTCAATGTTTTCCGATGACACCCAAAAATCAAATCACAACTTCAGCAAAAAACATCTGGAGCACAGAGATTTTTAGCCTTCGCCCATTATCCGTGCTGAGTACTGTAAGTTGCCAACTTCAAATTGCCCATGACACTAATAAGTTGTAACTGACAAGTGTATATCGAGCTTTCCCTTTACCAAAATAACTTAAGAATGTTAATTTTTCACCAAAAAAAGGTAAAAAGAGGAAGAAAAAAGTGCTACTTGTGTTACCACCCCACAATCCATTTGTACTATATACCTAATAATATTATCAAAAACTCTTTTATGATTCTCAAATTTTCTTAAATCATCCAAATTAATAATATCCAACAATCTAGATATACTAATACTCTTTGGTATCTCTTTTAATCAATTTATATAAAAAACAAAGATATGAGATATAATAATAATTTTATAAACCCTTTAATTTCTCAGACCCATTCTAAATCCTAAAAGTCTTAACTACCTAATCAAATCTCCTTGTAACCGGTATGGAAAAGGAAAAACTCTCCTCGTAGCTTTGTCCTCTTCTCCCTCAAAATACACCAGTGTCAAAAAAAAAAAAAAAAAAAAAAAAAAAAGAAAGAAAGGCGCGACCTCGCCTTTCGGCCTCCGTGATTCCCATCAGGATTTGAACTCTTTACTTCACGGAATAGTTCCCTGCAGATTGGATAATCAATTCTTTAATCTTTTAACATATATTCAAATCCCGTGAAGACTTAATAGTAGGAATCTAGTGATTGGAAGTTTTGTTGGATGGATGAATTTGATTAGAAAGAGGTGTTAGACATGCTCTAATTCCGTAAGGATGTAACCTGATTTTGTTAGAGAACTGTTTGAGTAGATAGATTTATTTGAAATAAAATTATAAATCTATTGTTATTAAATTACCAGTTAGATTAAATTTATATCTCCTTATAAATGAAAAGATACTGACATTTTCTAAGGACTTAAAATTTTGTCTCTTACCAACTATGTATAAGTGACTCGTATATTTTTACACTCACCTTTGCGCAATAATGTGTTTCCTATTTCCTATTTCCTAATGCTTTGTGACTCGACTCATAGCGTCAATACAAATTGGAAAACCGCACAAGTAGGCGTAGCCAAGCTGGTCTAGGGCCCAAATAAGCCAGCATGCTCGCTGTATGGCCAAGATGGGAGAAATAACCGAGACAGGCCTGGGAATAGCTTCGATAATCTTGCTCAATAAACTTCACAAATCCTAAAAGAAATAAACAAGTTACCTATCCAATTTGAGCTTGGCCCAAATAAGCCACCATGCTCAGTTGCTTACTAAATATGGCCCATATATGAAAGAAAACAACACAAACATGGAAATTGCTTCTGTGCTCTCATAAAATATGAAAATTGATTCTATGATATTGAATTTTGATGTTTAATATGTTATGAAAATTTCGTTTTTTGATTATATATTAGTATATTCTACATTAACAGTTTAATTTGAGTTAACACTCTATATATATATGTATGCCTAAGAAATCAAATATACCAACTGAGTTAATTTTTTTAAAAGAAATGACAAAAAAAATCTAAATTTGGGGTTGAACATACTCAGCATATGACAGTAAAACTTAAATGTTGGGGAACAACCATGAAAGCATCTGACAGTTGTTATTTCAATGATTGGTGATTCAATGGTCATTAATTTTTGGACGATGTGTAACAACCAGGAGCTATCCTTCTTTGCTAGTTAAGAATATAATAGGGCATGTTTGGACCGCATCAAAACAAAAATATAAAAATAGGAAAAAACACAAAAATTGAATATCATGTCTAAATTCAATTAATTTATTAGAATTCTAAGACACATGAATTGTTCAAAAAAATGTTTGGATGCTATATAGAAAAAATACATAATTTTGAAATAAAAGATAGTATAATGTACTATGAGCAAGACATTGAGAAAATTTTCCACGGTGGACCTCATTTTTTTATTTTCTCCAAAATTCTCATGAAATGAGACATTTTAAAAGAATTTTGCATTAAGCCACCTCGTAAAAGAATATTTCCATTAGATTCAAATGCTCCACAATCCTCTATTTTTTTTCATTTCCAAACATGTCCTAAAATGAATAAATTTTAAGTCAAGTAATTCTTGCATACAGTATTAACAAGAACAGTGTCCACAATTTCTCTTCTTGCTGGGCAAGCGGGGAGGAAGGCATCAGCCCACATCTCAAAAGTCCCTTGCCAACCAAATCCATCCATGCGCCAAGATAAAACTAAGTCACACTGCCTTATCAATCCTTACTTTGATGTATGTAATATATTTCTAAAACATTCTAGAACCCAACATGCTACCGTCGCACCCCATGCAAAATAAGGGCTGTACATACTAACTTATTTACGCTTTTATCCTTATTTCACACAAAATGATTAACCCAAAGTCAAGAATTGATCTCTCGTGATCTTCTATGCACATCTACAACATCTTACACTAATATAGTGAGACTAAACCTTTTGAGTTAAGAGTCTCACCATTTCTGTATCTTGACAATGGATTTGACCACTTTGCGACCATAGATGTTGCCTAGCAGGGATGAAATCAGGACTAGCATTGTAGCCCCCCCTCCTCTGCACTAATAATATATGGAAGTATTTTTTGGTAAGTTGGGCTTATCTATCATCTTGCTGGATAATAGATTTTCTAAAGAAAAAAAAATGAAGTGGATAAGTTGGTCTAGTTGTTAGTGTTAAGTATATGTGTATATGTGTATATGTATTTGAGCTATGTCTAAGTCAGATCTTAGTTTTTTAGGTTGTACATATATATTAGACTTTAGACCCTAATACAACTTGAGATTAATCTTAATATAGTATAAGAACTTAGTTTCTAAACCCTAACCTCCCGTGATTCTCAACGTCCACGCCGCACGTCTCTCTTCGTCGGATCCGTCGCCTCCTGGGCCAAACTCCCCCACGCCGGCCTCCCGCTGGCCTCCCCCGCGGTGCTAGTGATTACCGGGAGTGGTCTATTGTCATGGCCTCTCTCCTCGACTGTTTTGGCTTGCATGGATATGTAGACGGCACAAGTCTGAAGCCACTCACCAGTGATCCTACTTTGCCCACTTTGCTGCGTGATGAAGCCAGGGTCAAGTATGTCATTATTCAGAGCACTTCGTGAGACATTCGGTTGAGCATCGACTCTCTCTCCATCGGCAGGTGAGTCATGCACTTCGTTTGTCTCTCTAGCAGCAGCTTTCTGCCTCCCAGCAGGCGATTAGACTGTGGAGGAGTTCTATATTCAGCTCTGCGCGATTTGGCGTCAGCTCGACTCTATGGCACCCACCAATGCAGGGCTTCTCACCCTCCGACATAGGGAGGAGGAATGTGTCTTTCACTTTATGATGCGTCTCCGCTCAGAGTTTGAGATGGTTCGATCTCAGCTTCTGAATCGTGAGGCCCTCTGCACTCTGGAAGAGGCTGTCAGGGCCCTCGTTGCTGAGGAGACTCGACTGCGTTCCTCTTTGGCGTCTCCGTTCTCGCCATCACCCTCTACAGTGTTGGCTACGTCGCAGACTAGTTCAACTACTCTACGCACTGATGCGCGTGCCCCTGCTGTCTGCTCATACTGCAAGAAGACGGGCCATACTGTTCAGTGCTGCTTCAGTCTTCATCCAGAGCTGAAGGCCCAGTTTGAGCGTGATCGTCCTGCTCGCCGCGACTGTTCTGCTGCCGCTGTGCCTTCTGGCACACCTTCGGACCAGCCGGCTCCTCTAACTGTTGCAGAGCTACGACAGCTCAATACCCTTCTACAACACCAGGCTGCTGCATCCTCCTCGTCCTCTGCCGGGGCTGCTCTTTACTCTACATCACCATCAGGTATAGCAAGTCCTTGGGTTCTGGATTCAGGGGCATCTTTCCATATGACATCTGATTGTTTAGCCTTACGATCATGTCGACCGTCCGAGGATCATCTCTCTGTTTAGACTGCTGATGGCACTACCTTACCGGTCACACATCAGGACACCATTTCCACCACTCAGTTTACTGTTTCCGATGTCTCTTGTGTACCGCAGCTCAAGCTGTGCCTTATGTCTATACCTCAGCTTGCTAGGCTGAAGTCTTTTATTGGGTCTGATGATTCTTTTTGCTATGTGCAGGATCGTCGGACGTGAGCTCTCATTGGACGTGGCCGACTTCACAGTAGCCCAAAGAATCTCTACTAGCTTGATTACCTACATCTTCTGGTTTCTTCTCCGACCACTGCTACTTCGGTCTCCACTTTTCAGCCTTCGTGTCTGTCCCTGTGTCATCTATCAGCTTCCACCAGTGGCATCATCTTTTGGGCCACCTTTCTAGCCCTCGCTTATCTAGTCTAGTGCATCAGGGTGTTTTAGGTCATGTTACTTCTGTTAGTTTGGGTTGTAAGCTTGGCAAACAGCTACAACGTCCGTATGTTACTAGTATTTCTAGGTCTAGTCGTGTTTTTTAGCTTATCCATTCTGATGTATAGGGACCTGCTCCTTTTATTTCCAAGGGTGGACATAAATATTATGTGATCTTTATTGATGATTTTTCTCGATATTCTTGGATCTATTTCATGAAACATCGTGGACAGCTGTTATCTATTTACAAGTCTTTTGCCCGTATAATCCATACTCAGTTTTCCAGCTTCATTTAAACCTTTCGCTCTGATTCTAGAGGTGAGTACTTGTCCACATTCTTCCGACAGTTCCTCTCTGACGAGGGAACCCTTCCTCAGTTATATTGTCCAGGCGCTCATGCTCAAAACGGTGTTGCTGAACACAAACACCATCACATTATTGAGACTGCTCATACTCTTATGCTTGCATCTTTTGTTCCTCACTCTTTCTGGGCTGACGCTATTTCCACGGCTATATATCTTATAAATATACAGCCGTCCACTAGTCTCGATGGTTGGGTTCCTTCTCAGCTTCTATTTTCCACTCCTCTGACATATGCACATATTCGAGTTTTTGGATGTGCATGTTATGTCCTTCTTCCTCCTTGTAAGCATACCAAGTTGACCGCTCAGTCTGTTGAGTGTGTTTTTCTTGGTTACAGTCGTGAGCATAAGAGTTATCGTTGTTGCGATCCCTCTGCTCATCGTCTTCGTTCCTCTTGAGATGTCACCTTCGATGAGAGTCGACCTTTCTTTTATTCCTCTTCTTCTCACTCGTCTGTTCCCACAGAGTCCATCAATTTTCTCTCCTTACTCTCCTATCATATGTTTCCTCCTTCCACTTCATCTACTTCCGCTTCTCCGTCTGATCATAGCTCTACACCTATTCCACCGTCCTCTATAGTATAGCCTCCATCTTCACCTCTCACCTTACCTCCCACCACTACTGTCTCTCTCTATCCTTATCATTTACACGTCGTCCTAGAGTTTCTTCTGAGCCTTTGTCTTCTTCCTCTCCTGAGCTCTTTTTGGATCATGTTACTCGTGATTTGGCCCCTTCTGATGAGGCTCCTACCGATGATCTGCCAGCATCATCATCACCCAGGTATGCACTTCGTAATCATACTACTATTTCACCTCCTACTCGTTATAGCATGCTTATCACTAGTTCAGTTCAAAAGCCTCACAATTATCAGGATGCAGCTGTTATACCTGAGTGGCAGCTAGTTATGACAGAGGAGCTCGCAGCATTGGAGAGTACAAGGACTTGGGATGTTATTCTTTTACCCACAGGTACAGTGCCCATTACTTACAAATGGGTCTTCAAAATCAAGACACGGTCGGATGGTTCTATTGAGCACTATAAGGCGCGTCTTGTTGCTCGAGGATTTCAGTAGTAGCATGGCCGTGACTATAAGGAGACATTTGCTCCCGTTGCTCATATGACAATGGTGCATACTCTCATTGCTGTTGCTGCTACTCGTCAGTGGGCTATCTCTCAAATGGATGTGAAGAATACGTTTCTTCACGGTGATCTTTAAGAGGAGGTCTACATGCAGCCACCACTTGATTATTCTACACCTACTGGTCATGTTTGTCGTCTACGTCGTGCTTTGTATGATCTTAAACAAGCGCCCCGTGCTTGGTTTGCTCGCTTCAGTTCAGTGCTTCTTGCTGCTGGTTTTGTTGCTAGTGCTAATGATGCGGCCCTGTTTGTTCACATTTCTGCTCGCGGTCAGATGCTTATCTTGTTCTATGTTGATGATATGTTGATTACGGGGGATGATGAGTAGTATGTTGCCTTTGTTAAGGCATGTCTCAGTGAGCAGTTCAAGATGTCTGATCTGGGTCCTTTGAGCTTTTTTTTGGTATTCATGTTATTTCTACTGCAGATGGCTATTATCTGTCTCATGAGCAGTATGTTCTTGATCTGCTTGCTCGTTCTGGTCTCACTAACACTCGGACAGCCGCTACACCCATAGAGTTGCATCTGCAACTGCGACCCACAGATGGCTCTCCTCTTGAGGATCCCTCCAGATACCGTCACATTGTTGGGAGTCCAGTTTATCTGACCGTCACTAGGCTGGATATTTCACATGTTGTTAGTATACTTAGTCAGTTTGTCAGTACTCCCATCTCAATACATTACAGTCATCTCCTTCGAGTATTTCATTATTTACGTGGTACTTCTTTTCGCAGTCTATTCTATGCATAGACTAGTCAACTTCAGCTACATGCTTACTCTGACTCTACTTGGACGAGTGATGCTACTGATCGGCGTTCTATCACTAGCTATTGCATATTCCTGAGCACTTCTCTTCTTGCTTGGAAGTCTAATAAACAGACCGCTGTTTCTCGTCCTAGTGCAAAAGTTGAGCTTCAGTCTTTGGTTACGACTACTGCCGAGATCATATTGCTTCGCTGGCTCCTACTTGCACTGCTCCTACATCACTTTTATGTGATAACACGAATGCCATACAGATTGCATATGACCTTGTGAAACATGAGTTAACCAAACACATTAATAATGATGCTTTCTTTACTCGCTATCATTGTGAGCACGACACTATTGCTCTTCAGTATGTGACGTCTGATCTTCAGATTGCCGCATTCTTTATGAAACCACAAACACGAGATCGTTATGAGTTCAATCTTTTCAAACTCAATGTGTATATATATTTGAGTTGTGTCTAAGTCAGATCTTAGTCTTTTAGACTACATATATATACTGAATTTTAAACCCTAATACAACTTGAGGTTAATCTTAACAGTTAGTTATTCTTTTTTGCGAGATGAGGTCACTGGTTTGAAGTTAATGTGCCACATATTGCACAAAAATTTGTATTTTTAGGTAGAATCTCTCTTTTTGTCACACTTCACATCAATTAGCCTCTCTTATGAGTTTTTGATTCCGCCCCTAAATAGGGAATCGAAGAGATAAAATGTTGTTTCAGATGCCACTTCACACATACCACACATCTCCTGATTAGGCCAACATCAACTTGCTTGCCGATCAGCCGTAAGAATTCGACAGTGTACGGCCATCCATACAAAGACTTTGCACTTCGAGGGTGCCTGAGTCTTCCATAGCATCCTCCCGACTGGATTGTTGAACTTAAGCTTGGAAATGTGCTTTGTGGGATCATTTGCAGGTGAATTGCCCATTACTAGTCCATGTCCAAACTGGGTGGTCAGTAACATTGTTATCAAGCTAGAATTGTTGCTAGTCTTCTTGCTGATTTTAGTCTAAGTATTGTCCTGGATCATCAGAGGTGCCTTCAGTCACAGATCACTGCTTACTGTTTCAAACAGACCATGTTTAATGGTAGTGCCCAAGCTACATTTGTCCCCATAAATTTTCACGTATCTGCACCGGTTGTGATGATCCTTCACCTCTGGAAACAAACAGACATCCATGCAGAACTCTGCATTTTGCATGCAGTTGGATGACATTCTTTCAAGCTAGAATCGGGGTGGCAGAAACTGGAGCAGTTACATAACATTCAGGTCCTAGTATCTGCCACCACATGACGTTTCTCTGACCTGCAACCAGATGAGAACCAATGATCAGAACTGACAGAAGCAGCTTGTACTTTCTGCTGCTTGGAGAACATTAGGATAGAACCAAAAGAACCTACGCAATAGAACTGCATAGTTACAAATAGCATACTCAAAAGAGTCACAACATAGGAGCAGCTCTTTCTTTGGACAGATCTTGAGCCATTTTTACAACATCCCTGCAAACTCAGCAGCAAATTTTTTTCCCTTGCTTCTTGCCATGCTCAAATATTGTGACAGGCCCCCCTACAAACTAGCTACTGTTTTCTTTGTTCACAGTCCTACTCTTCAATCTTCTCAACTCAACTATGACGACGCTGATATTGTCCTTGCTACCTCGCGAGATTGCAAGCTCTACCAAGAGGGCAGCAGCATCAGTTGCTGTCCTCCCAGAGACAGAATGAGGGTATTTGGAAGCTGCTCGCCCACTCAAGCAATTTCTCGCAATCTTGCAAGCCACCTCATTGGACACAACATCCCACAACCCATCACTTGCTAATATGAGGAACTCGTCTTTGTCTGTCCTGTCCATCACAGTGACCTCTGGTTCTGCTGTCACATATGGTTTCAGGTAATAATCTCCTGAAATAGCAGTTGAGAAAGAATTCAGAGATCATTTCATGAGTGAGCACAGTTGTGATGCTTATGTAAAAATAGAGATTTGATATGCATTTGGACTTTCCTAGTTGGAAGATGCGTGAAGGATTTTGCTCAGCCTAGTAAGGCTTCTTACCAGGCATCATAAGGACCACTTCACCACCAGCCATGATCAGTATGGCTACAGAACATTATGGGTCTACACATAATAAGGCATTGCAGAAGGTTTTGAAATGGTTTCAACAATGAGATTATCCGCTATTCTTAGCTATCAAAATTGTTTTCTTACAAAAACTACTTTTAACAGTTTGTTTAGGCTAGAAGGATGTAACCTCTACATGTCTGCCAGCATGGAAAAATATCATAGAACAAAAGGAAGAAACATCGTACCAATTGACCTAGAAGTTGCAAGAACCCCCAGGACCCGGTACCCATTCCAGTTGATGACCCTGCCACCTGCTGCTTCTACTCTTTCCATCTCATCCTGCCGGTCTGGCTGTATAGTCCAAACAAAGCTTCCATTAGCATTATTGGTGACAAATGTTACAAATTCTACACAACTGAAACTGCTAAAAGAAGCAAAATAGTATTAAAAAATAAAAGAAAGTGATGCAAACCAGATTGATCCAACAATGTATTAGGCAAATGAATAAAAACACAAATGGAATAGCACAGATAACCATATAATAATCATAAGCACAATCTATCACTCTAGTTAACCAAGCAGTAACCCACATAGTACAATTGTAGGCTACACATAATTTGATTTTATAGATAGATCAAACTTTAACTGACTGAAATTGAGAACATCTTTTTGTTTAAATATTAAGATGCAGGTTCTTGCAAAATATAGCCCAGTACTTCAAAATTTTGGGTTTATATTTAGGAGCTAATGGTTCTGTACTTTGCAGAACTCTTGTGGCTTTAAATGTTTGGTATGATGAAGTATGGCGCTTCTGTACAAAGTTGCTATTAGACAAAGGGTGTGTCAACGGAGGTGAGGAGAGCATCTAAAGCTAGGGTAGTAAACAAACATTTTGAAAACGAAGCTGAGCAAATAATTTATTCTAGATGCTGATATATCAAGTCATATCAAGTGTGATAGCACTTTATTTAAGTATTGCCAGAGCAGCAAAAGTATGAATCAACTATTGCAGACCTTCATCACATGAGTGTCGCTGCACCCTCCTAGTGCACACCATCTTGGCAAGCCTAATTAACATGAAATTGATTACTGTGACAAAAACTTTACGGTTTCGTTCTGCAAAAGTAACTTTTACATGCCTAAGACAGACTACAAAGAGAAAGAAGCTTAAGGCCAATGTTGTGAAGTATCTCTTTGCATCAACCATGTTTGAGCAATAAGCACGCATGCAGAATTGTTGCAGAATCTCTTCTCCTTTCAACATCATTATAGATCAAACCTTAGACTCCACCTAATCGAGGTTGGTCCCCACAATGACAGTGCAAACACCTAATTGATAAATGGGCCAAATGAAGACTCAAAACTTGACTTGCCAGTGAGAAAAGCTGCAAGCTGACAAAATTGAAAGATTGGGCAAAAAGATTGCCCTGTTCCAACATATATATATGAGAGAGAGAGTACAAGTATATTTTACACATCACCCCCTAACATATAGACTTAGTTCCCAACACTCTCACTCAAGATGACTGATAGATTTCAATTATCTACATATTGTTACAAAATTTAGATAAACTAACAGAACTGAGACTCTTAGTTAGACAGTTTGCAACTTGCTCCTCTGTTCGAATATGCTTGTTGGCTATAAAGAGAACCGACTGGTTGTCACAGAACAATTTCAAAGGTTCTTATTGAGTCAATCCCAACTCTATTAGAATAGATCTCAACCACAGTAACTCCATGACTCCTTGGGCCATGGCCCTGTACTCGATTTCAGTTGTAGACCTAACCACCACAGATCGACTTCTAATTTGCTTGCCTAACTCACAAGCCTCACACATAAGTTTTCGCTTATCAGCTTTCTCAACAAGGATGGATACAACTGACTCAGTAAAAGAAATGAAGAGTGTCCCATATGCTGATGATATAACAAAATGTCTGCCTCTACGCTTCCAGCTAGATATCCTTCTTTCACTCCTTCAGCCACAGATGAGCGTTGTGTCTAGTCCTTCCCTGTTCAAGTACCACAGGCCGTCACTCCATGTGCCAGTCCCAAGTCTCTTGCCCGTTCTCTTCTCCATGAAGACAGGCTTAGGAAGATCAAGCAAAACAAAACATTTTTGTTGGATAATCGAAGCACTAACAGATAACAGATTAATAGAAAAGAATAGAGCATGTAACACATTTGTGAGTCATAGAAGGGGTGCACTTGACAACACCTTTGCCCACTATAGGCTAGGAGGTGCTATATGCTATATGAATACTTTCTGGCATCGATGAGTGTAAGTACAAAACTCATGATGCACTCCCGTGACATGTTGAGAGCCTCCAAAGTCTATGATCTAATCTAGTGGTTTTGTAGTGGATGTGAATGCAAATGCATTAATACCTGTGCCCGTGCGGGCATAGGTGGCGGTATTACTCCTGGATGAGGAAGATGTATTTGCTCCTGCGGTCACCCCCTCATCAAACTTCATCCTCCTCCAAACCTCTAGGAGCTCTCGCTCCAGAGAAGTCACCTCCCCTTTGAAGGTGGAGTCCTCCTCCACCACAGTCGGGTAGGCTTTGTATCCTCCCGAAGAGCCACCTCTGCCGCTCCTGTCTCCTCTATGCCCATCACGGCCTCTACCTCAACCGCTAGGTTGTTCACGGCCACCAGACACTCTCTCTCAGAGGCTTTGGGCAATCCTTGATCAAGTGCTCAGTCTCCCCGCAATTGTAGCAAGTACAGGTCTCACCACGACTCCCAGAGGGGTTCAGATTCGATGTTACCAGAGCCAAACGCTTCCCTAGTAGTCCAGTGGTGTCTGTCAGCAGCTTCATGCTACTCTCCTCTTCCATCATAACAGCAATTGCTTCATCAAGGAAGGGAGCTTATTTGAGGCAAGTAGATGTGCTCTTCGTTGATCAAAAAGATGCTCTAGAAACTACATGATCCTCATCTATTTGAAGAACTTCCCTCGCTCACACTGAGAGTTGCCATATGATGCTAAGGGACAAAACTCATCAAGATCCCCCAAAGAAGTTGGAGCTCAGTAGCATATTCCTGGACAAACCACTCTCATTGAGAGATAGAATTGACTTCCTTCGTAATCTGGAACACTCTCATTTTGTTTCCTTCCTCTGCATACATCTTCTGGAGCCTACTCCACATCTCACGCACTCTCCGGACCTAATCAACCATTGCAGCAACTTTGGGAACTATCGAGTTGAGAAGTCAAGTGTACACTGCCATGTGTTGACTCCTCCACACTTGCCCCTCATAAGACAGTGGATCATCAGGCTCCTTCACCTCCCCTATCAAGTACTCCTCAAGGCCACTAGCTCCTAGGACCCCCTGGACACGTTGAGACCAACTCAAGTAGGTGTTCGGCCCATCAAGTCTCAATTCGACTGACAGAAACTTCACTTTTGGTGGTTTTTGGATTTGCGAGGACTAAGATGATGCTGACGAAGATGACAATCCTCCTTGTTTCACCATACCCAGCAGTCTTGCTACATCTTCCGTGTAAAACTTTGCTCGCAGTTTTTGCAAAGCCTCCTGCTCAATCCTTTTCTCTACCATAGTAATCACTATGCAATACCCTCTCCTCTTCACACCTCCTCCTCCTCCTCCTCCTCCTCCTCACAGCAGTGGCCCTTCTCTAGAGAAGGGAACGATTTTTTTTCTCTATTTTCCTCTACAGTACAAAGCTAAGCCAGCTCTCTTTGCTGCAGTGCAGTGCTGCAATTAAAAAGCACTACCAAGGAAACAAAAATTCTGGCAAAGCACCTCACCACTTCACTCCTTTTACTGATCATTTGCAACCTTCAGGAGCCCATCCCAGGTTGTGACCTTCCTCTTGGCTTGTTCTTCAGTTGTCCAGCCATCTTTTCCTCCAAATCAATCTTCTCCCAGCCGCTGAACAGGACAAATTTGAGCCCCCTCCTACCTTGCTTCTTCAAATCAGGTATTGTATGCTCTTCTTATTCTCCTCCCCCACCTCCTACTGCTTCCTCTGGTTCCTTCACACCAAACTCCTTCCCAAGAACCGGGCATGGGCTCCCCCTCATTCGGCGGCAGCAAGCCACGGATGGCAGGCAGCGCCTCTCCCTACGTCTCTCCATTGGCGGTGGTGGAGTGGGCGACGCGGCCGGGTTCACGCGGAGATGAGGCGGCCGACAGCAGGCGGCACCTCTTCTTCGACGGCAGACAGCAGGCATCGCCCCTCCGCGTCCCTCCTTCGGCGGCAACTCACACCGGGCGGTAATTTATGCTACCTTCCCATCTCCGCCTCCTCTGGGACCCGCAACTTCCTCCTCTATCGCCAGCCGCCTTCGATCCATTTGGTCGGGAACAGGCACAAGCGGAGGTTGGTCCCTGTTTGGTCGAGTCGACAGCGAGCCGGAAGAGGTGGACGACGGACGGTGAGAAAGAAGAAAGGATGGTGAACGGCGGCAAATGTGAGAGTTAAGAGTTTGTTCAGTTGCTTTGATACCAAATTGAGAGATTGGGCAAAAAGATTGTGCCATGTTCCATTAGTTTTGAGTGTGGAGTACAAGAATGTTTTACATATCACCCCCTAACATATAGATTTAGTTGGGTTCCCAACAGACAATACCTAAAGATACCACCAATAGCACAATACTAAAAGATATTACCATCAAACTCTCTATGACTTGATATGTTCATATCTAGAACAAATTATTTGCTCGACTTCGTTTTGAAAGTGTTCATGTACTGCCCACCTCACCTTCGTCCACACGCCAAATGTCAAAAAAATGCACTGAATCTGAATTATTTCAGGCAATATATCAAGCAAGTTTTTCTCCAGCTATTGGATCTGCTTTCCATGTATGTAACACATGACCTTATCAAGACAGTCTGTACCACACTCTTGATATATTTAACCCGAGAGGAGGCAACATATTCGTAGCATGCAACTAGCACTAATAGGACTAAAAAAAGAAGCCACCAGCCTTTAAGCATTTGTCACAGCAGCCCCAAGAGCAGCCCCAAGCACTAAAAATCAATCTATTTATTGACAAAGTGACTCTGAAGTTTGAACCAAACACTAGTTCTGGCACATATTTATCCAGGAGCTAACACCTCTCCTCAAAATGGAGAATATCTTCTATGTGGCACTTCTTAAGCACAGCTAGGATTCAAGAAGATGGCACTCGTTTGGCATCTACCATCACAATCCAACAGAAGTCAACCAAAGATATGAAAGATTTCACAAAGAAATCAATTTGCACACAAACTGACAAAGTGACATTACCCCACACAGCCACCACACCACCCAACTTTGCCATCATTGGCAAATCCCTTCCTAATTTGCAACATGCACTAAATAAACTGAACTACTGCTACTTTAATAAAAAGGTAATTGAAGCCATGGAACACACAAATGTTCCTATTTCATCGCAACCACGAAAGTAGAGGTCAATACTCGGTACAAAGCCGAAACAAGCTAACCACTTGAAGCCTTCCTCCGTCACTTGAGCGCCATTGCACCCTCCTAGTGCCTACATCCTAGCATAGTGCCTACATCCTAGCAAAACTAATTAACACAAGTTGATTACTACAATAAAAACTTTGTGTTTTCGTTCTGCAAAAGGAACTTTTACATACTTAGGACAAAGACAGGTAAAGAAGATAAAGAAGCTTGGGACCAATGTTTGAAGTATTTCTCTTCACATTGATTAATTTCTTTTGAGCAGACATGCAGAACTGTCACCAAATCTCTACTACTTCCAACATCATTACAGAACAAACGGTAGACTCCACGAAATCAACTCGGTCCTACAACGACAAAAGTGAAAGCACTTAAATGTAAATGTGCCCAACAAAGATTCCAGCTTCACTTGCCGGTGAAAAAAAGCATCAAATTTCCATGCAGATTTTGCATGAACCACAAGTAAGCCATCCCAGTTTAGTCAATGCATGATTAGACCTGATTTAAGAATAGGGAGTACCATATGTCATTAGCACTACTAGGACCAAAAAGGTAGCCAGTCCCCTTAAACATTTGTCACAACATCCCCAACCACAAAGCTAGGAAGAGTATCAAAAAAATTAATCCATTTGATGCTAAACTGACATTGAGCCAAACAAGGCTTCTGGCACACACTGAGAACCCAAGAGCCAACACCTGGCCTCGCGGAGCAAAATTTTTTAGCCCGATGGAGAACACCATCCACGTGGTGCTCCTCGCACAATTGTGAGCTCAACAAAATGGTGCCAGCGTTTTTGGCATTTACCTTAACAACCCAATCAAAGAGGTAGGACAGTTTTCTCAAACTAGCCTTTTTTGTACCCAATCTGACAAGGTGCCACTGTCACACAGGGCCACACCACGCAACTTCTTGACCACAAGTAAATCGCCTTCTAATTTGGCATACATACATCAAAGGAACCAAACTAGTGGTCTAGTACTACCCATACTACAAACAAAAAAAAAGAAGTAATCCAAGCTATGTAACACAAAAATGTTCCTATTCCGACATGACCCCAATAGCAGAGGTCAGTGTACAAGACCCAAACTTTGCCGGACTTGAATCCTGCGACCGACACCTGTAATGCAAGGAGATAAAAATCCCACGGAAACAATGACACCATGACTATGACCTCACTGCATCCTTAACTCAGCACCAAATTGCCCCTAAAATCTAAATTTGGTGCGGATCTCGTACACTCTTTGGTACTCAGTATGCCATTAATGATTGTATTAGTCTATTGACAAACAAAGTTTGCGTCCTAATAAAAATGGGAATATTAAGATGGTTGTGCACCTTGTGGTCCGATGAGAGCGGCACGGCCACGCCGCCGCGGGAGAGCACGGCGCGGGAGTCCCCGCAGTTGGCGACGACGATGCGGTGGGGTCCGACGACGGCGACAACGGCAGTGGACCCCACCGTCTGCTCGCGCGCATCTGCCTCGTCGGCGCCGCCCACCTCGCCGTCGACGCGGGCGAAGCTGGCCTCCATCGCCTCCTTCCACCGCACGCCGTCCTTCTCGCCCTCGTCACGCCGCCGCCGTAGCTGCATCTCCTCCGCAAGCACCACGTGCATCCGTTCCCGGCACGCCTCAGCCACGCGGGACCCGCCGTGCCCGTCGTACACCGCGAAGAAACCCTCCTTCTCCCCCTTCCCCTCCACTGCCACCGGCAAGGACTGGAACGGTGGCGCGACGGCCACGGCGTCCTCCATCTCCCGGCGTCGCCCGATCACCGAAACCGAGCCGTGCGACACGCATGCTGGCCACCTCGCCGGCGGCTCCGGCGCCACCGGCGCCGAATCGGACGACTCCGACGAGCTGTCCGCCCCCGGTCGCACCCTCTTCGCCGCCTCGTCCTCCGCCGACGACGACTGCGTCCGCCCGAGCCGCCGGAGCTCCAGCCGCCGCCGACGCGCCGAGCGCGTCATGGCCGTCACCTTCCTGTCGCCTCCGGCGAGGACGTCACACGCAGACCCCTCATGGTCTTTCTCGCTTGCGTCACTGCTCATTTCCCTTTGGAGCGCAAAGGAAGTGGGGCGGTGTAAGGCTAGGTGGCTTTAATAGCCATGGCCAGGGGAGTGAAAGGTGGGAGAACAGATCTAGGCCGCCGGATTTACGACAGATGGCTCCGATGCACGCCACCAGGGGCGGGAGCCGTATCTGGACGTGGATCTCGTGGGTCACGACGTGGACGGCCCGGATCGCCCGATGCCCGTCGCGTGGCGTTCGCGCTGGGCCGCTTTCGATCTCGGGGCTCGAGGAGAAGCAGGGCGGCCCCGGTTCATGTGGACTATAGAGTGAATATTTCACTGTGGGGTGTGGGGTCGGGGGTGGCGGTGGGAAGGGGTGTATGTGGAGAGGGAGTAGGGAGTAGTTGTACTGTTTGGCGCTTTTAGGTAATGCGTGGGACCCGGGAGGGAAGGGGAGAGGGGTTACGTGGAGGAGAGAGAGAGGGGGTCGGGTGGGGATGTCGTGCTGCTATTTTGACTGGTTGGAAAGAATTGGTAGATACACACCCCTGTGGGCATGGCATAGTTATGGGCATTACTTTGGGTAGATTGCTTTCTCCTTTTTGAAGGGGTACATTGTTTGAGAACAGTTAATTTTTTAATTGGTTATCGCTAAAAGGAATTTCTAATTGATTAATGGAAGTTTCATGGTATTTCGTATTACGGTATGGCTAACAAAAAAGTTTTTGTTCTCCTTTCACTTTTGGTATCAATCAATAGATTAGATTTATTCAATTTTATCTAATAGATTTGAGGCTATTTCATTTTGTTATTTTATGTTGTTGTATTTTTATAGTTTTATCATATTTTCTTATTCTAACTTATTGCATTTTTTCGGTTTTTGTATTTTTTTCATTGTCACATTTTTTTATTTTAAATTATTCTATTTTTTTTTAAAATTTTCATATTTTTATTATAAAATTTTTATATGTAAGAGTTGTTAGCACATTTGCCACACCCTTCATATTATTGTTTATCAATGAATGTTGAATTTTTGGCAGTTGCAAAGTTTATTTTAAGAAAAATTAATTTAAACGATCACACCAGGTCACCAAGATTATTAATGAAACATAGTTTTGTCGAACATTTAGAGTTAAAATAAACTTGTATCATCCATAAGTTTTGAAATTTCTTCCAAGGGCAGAAGGTGCGAGCATCCAGTTAGTGTAGTACCGAATAGTACATTAATTTTATAATTTTTTAGATTAATACTTTCTATGCTTTATAAAGTGCATACATGTAAATGAATGAAAACATATATTCTTAGTTCGAAGCATGTCATAAAAATTTTCTAAAACTAACTGGCCCTTTTATTGAATTTAATGATAACTAAATGTGTCTTATAAGTTGAGTTTTTATTTCTAAAGAACACTACAATACTTTGTTGTTTCTATTTCTACTATTGCATTTAACCTAAGATAATACTACATGACGAGTTATTATTTTTTATAACTTTAGCATATTTTAGTGAAGACGCGAAGGATTGATCGATAATATGTATACTTTAATCAAAGTATATGAATATTTTGTGTAATGAGTAAAGCCATACATGTCTATACCATCATAACCTATAACCATTTATTTGTAACAATATAGAAGGAATTGTTCTATTTTAGTCAAGTGATAGATCACTCCCAAAAATAAATTGAGTAATAACAATTATACTGTATGAAAGTTTGACCATACTTGGATACTGTATGAAAGAAAACTTTACTAAGTTGTATATTCTTACAGAAGCAAACCCTAGAGCACCTTAAGATAGGATCATTAAAAAAAATGTCTTGGTCTAAGTGGGCCAAGGACCACAAACAAAGAATGTCATTTCTCACATTCTTCCTCCGCTTCTAGCCATGTCAAAAAAACATATGTAACCTTATAATCAGTGAAAAACACATAGATATGCAAAGTAAAAAGTTGATGATGAAGAAAATTCTTGGGTTCTATTTAAAGAAAAGGTGGCAAATTTGTCAAAGTAGCACGGGAGTTAAACAATGATAGCCTTGCTACTTAGTAATAATACAAAACTGCATACACACATAATAAGACTGCCCCGCGAGCTCTGTAGTCTATACCATCAATATATAACAAATCTTGTTAGGAAGATTAGATTATTTAATATATAATTTAAATTTTATCACGTATACGATGTCCTTGAGAAGTTAGAACCTATTGTGGTCAGGACGGCACGGGAGTGACTAGCATGTGGACGCTGTATAGTGGAAGGGAGAAGTAGGAGATGTTTGGATCATGGCGGAGGACGCGTATCGAGAGCTTCGAGGCGCTGTGGGACACACTGGGGTTCAGTTGTAGTCCATAGCCGGTACACCCACACAACACAGCATCCCTTCCAGGATCCTGTGCGCTTTGGACCTCTGCTACCATGGGTAACGTGGCGACCTAGGCAGTTAGGGCTGTGCAAATCAGGACCGAACTGAAAAAATAGAATCGAACCGAAAATAATGATTTTTTTGGTATTTGGTATCCAGTACGGTAGGTCAGTTTAACCGGCATTCAGTTTGGTTTGATAAAAAACCAAAAAAATAGAAAAAAACCGATTTGCCTATTTGCTAACCACCTTCGCGGGCTTCGCCCCGTGCTTGCAGCCCCGTCCCTATTTCACTAACTATTTCCTAAATCCTAACTCTAACTCCCCTCCTCCACGTGTCATTCTCATTCATGCCGCCTCCTCCGGCCTTCGCCTGTCCACTGTCTCCTCATCCTCCCCATTGTCCCCGAGTCCCCGTGCCTCCGGCCTCTACCGCCTCCTCAAGCTCCCTGTGCCGCCTCCCCAAGGCCTGAGTCCCTGTGCATCCAGCCTCCGCCGCCTCCTCCTCCCCGTACCGCCTGCCCGAGGTCTGAGTGACCGAGTCCCTATGCGGTAGACCCCTTGGCCGACTGGCCCCCCTCTCTTGGAGCCTTCCTATGACTCCACAAGGCCACGCAGCGTTGCCGCCCCCACTGGCCACTGTTTTCGTCTTTTCGATTTGCAGCAAGCCAGCAACAATGGAGTCAACCACAAGATGGTGCAATGTAAGACTTTCAGTAATTCGTTTCTTAAATAAAGAATTTGGATGAGATTCTTAGCTCAGAAGTTCCTAAAATGGCACTGGATAAAGTTGATACTTGATAGTACTTAGTAGGCCATTCTCTAAACATTCCAAAATTAATCTTGCTTGTTCTATTCTCTATTATAGATATATATCTTTTGCAAAATGACGAACTAATTTGGAGGTACAGATTACAGAGTGGTATTTTTGGACCTTCCCGTCATCCATCTAAGCAGCTATATTATTATTTTTTATTGTAGAATTAAACTGTAAAGTCTAATTCGTCAGATATTTGATTGGTTTGGTAGAGGCTTTTAGTTTTGATCAAGATACAGTGATGTGTTTTAATGTTTTTTAAAAATAAATTGCACAACTTACGAAGATTCGTAATAATTTGGTAAATTTGGTATTTATCGAAACTAAACCGAATTAATTTGATATTTACCGAAACTGAACTAAAATTCTTTTGATAAATATAATATGTAATATGCAATATCAAAATTTAAAAAATATCAAAATATCAAACCCCGTTGGGCAGTTATGACGGGTGCATGTCTAGTCTACCTCCATTTAATCTCTCTCTTGCACACGCGCAATCGTACTCACGAGGACCTTAAGTTTCTGTGCCACTGACGCGTGTGGCACAAGGTATATGGCTTGTTTTTTTCCTTTTGAAGTGGTTTGCTAGTTTTTGAACCTCCGGGTCGGGTTGGTTGTGCCACCGATTCTAACAATTCCTAGGTCTTATGATAAATTAGGGACTTGATTTTTAGTTATATATATAATAAAATTTCTTTTTTTTTTCAAGAAAAACAGTACGAGAGAATTCTGTTGCAAATTTTATAAATGTGAGGAACATATACATGCGTTAAAACTAAAGAAAAAGCATAAGAAAACTATACATATCTACAAAGAAATTAAGTGCTAAAAACTTCTAATTCAAACTGTATAATCACAAAATGAAAATAGAATTCTGACTTTCACCAATAAAAGTTAATAGTCACCCAATAGACACAAAATCATTTAATCAAAATAACTAAAAAACCACTCAACACAATCAATTACTCTTTAAAATTTAGAATTGCATCATATCACGAATAATTGACTAAAAAAAATTACAATCTCTACTGCCCATCTCTGATAGTATGATTATATTTCTAAAACCCAATAGAGACGAGAGCGCTTCAAAATTCAAGATTTAGATTTAAGACTAACAAACTACTAGTAAATTTGAGGATTATTTCAAATTGTTGCAATGATACGTGATATTTAAGAATTCAAGAGTGCAAGAGGAAACAAGAAATTGAAGAACTCATACATTAATGGTTGTTTAATGGGAGTTAGTCACACTTTTAAAACCTGAAGTAATTGAAACCATATCCACGGGGAATCGAAAAGACCAAGAATTAGGGCACCTGTGACCCTCCATTGATGACGTCGCCACACTGTTGTTTTGGAAGAAGAGCAGCCGCGCGAGGGCACAACAAATAGTGGCGGCGAGGAATAGAAACTTAGTTTTCTTTTTTCTTTTAATTCTGTTGTCTCTGCTTTTTATGTATTGATGTAATACATGTATATGGGTTAAGCCCCCTTACTTCGATTGGCCCTAGGCCCGTTACCCTTTTTGGTTGTCTGTATATCTCTAAGCTACATTGATCTTGAGCATGATCAACAATGACTTCGATCTCAAGCATAATCCACGAGCACGAGTTTAGACAACAACTGCAATAGATAGAATTGACAGCAACTACAATCTTGAAAATGTGACGATGATAAACTTGGGTGACATTTATAACAGTCACAACTCATTAACAACAACAGATTCGAGAATTACAATAGTGGACTTAGGCAACAACAAAGACTCTAGATTTGATCTACTAACAACGAGTTCGTACAATAATAGAGCAGCAGTTGGGACGACAATGGAGACGAGGACTTTAGGAGTAATCATAACCCAATGGGATGCACATATGCATCTTAGCTACAAGTAACCTAGACTATATGCAAGAAACACCTATATTCCACGTTCCTCGAGCCAAAATGGGAGGACCAAAAATGCATCCGAAGGTTAGGCTCCATAGATGCAAATAGGTAACAAAACAACATGTTTTTTAAAAGATTCTGTATCTCACGTCCTAGCTGATCTACAGACAATCAAATATGCCATAAGAATCATACTAAAAAATGTAGTCCCTCATGGAGTTATAAAAAGCTGAAATGTTTTTTTTATACATAAAGCATTTAACCACCATACTAACCAAAAATGCTTAAATGAAACTCGAAATCAGGATTCCATCTAGCACTATAATTCCTCTATTCTTTTTATTTGTCTTAGAAAAAAAATTTGTACTAAAACAAAGTTCCTAAGTATTATTTGGGAGTGCATTATAGTTTTGGTTTGAGTAAATATATTCTACAACGAGGAAGAGGACAGCAAATCGCGAATGTATGGTTGGCACATAACTTCTTACTTGTGGGGTATTTTCTTGAGTTATATGTAGTTTTTTAGCTTGATCTATAAAAAAAGAAAAAAATAGAAAGAAATGCTTTCTCACTTAAGACGGTAAGCTGAAAAAAGAAAGAAGTTTGTACAATGACCTATGTTCCTCATAATGCATGCGCATCTATTCCTTTTGCTTCTACACAAGTGTGCTCGCGTGAACTACTGTTGATAATTTGGGAAAAAAAATTCTACTAGCAATGCATGTCTGATAAAAAATGTCATCCTCCACAAGATATTTGTGCACGTTGCTTCCTTGAACTCAAAACGAAATAAAAAAAACAAATGTCGAGAGCTCGATCGATCGTAACGAGCTTTAGATTTTTAGAAATCTATGTGCAGCTAATATCCATCCACTGCGTATAGACATCCAAAAGAAAAAAAAAACTTTGTGTATACTACTAAATAAGCAAATTATCTTAAAAACTGAACAGACTAGATAAGTTATGATGAGTCTTGATGGCTATTTTGAAAATATAGTATAGTTTTTGTCACCACCATCATTTCAAGATTATGTCACATCTTATGTGAATCAATATGGATTCTGACTTTCAAATAAAAATATTGACATATTTTATTGTTCAATCAAGATTTGAATGAATAACGGTGAGATAAAAAATAAATTTTGATTGTTATAATCTAAGTTTTTTGTAATCTTACAAACCTTACAAAATTATATTTAATTTGTGTTCAAATTAACAACTCTATCAAACTTATCGAGTACCAACACAAAGTTCATCACTCGAATTCTCGATCGATCGAGGAGAAAACGATCGAGCCTGATCGAGTACGTGTGCGTGGACAACCAACTCTGGCTCTCGATTGCATGCATGCATGCATGCAGGTACATTCTTGCCTCCAGCATTTGCACGAAGGTACACACAAGGTGACGTGGTTCCTCGGGGGTCCCATGGAATGGGCGGCATGTCGGCACGTACGTACATATGTCCATTTAGTGGTTTAGGGTGGACCTCTTTTGTTTTTTGTCTTTGCTCTCAACAAAAATTTTGGACTAAAAATTTTGGTTAAGGTTTTCTTTTCTATTCTTCCTTATTTTTTCTATGATTTGCAGGTTTTTGTTATTTATACCAAATCTTGGTTAGGATGCTTTGGCTTTGGCATCTCCAATTTGTCTCGCTTGCTTTTGTGCCTCTAGAGTCTAGACAACGACCTAAATCATACATACACAGATAGGTTCTTCTGATCATGCATGCATGAAGATTCCACCATGAAAAACTCGAGGACGTCATGGGAGGCACCTCTCAGTGGTACGTACGTGCGTGGCATGGGCCCGTTGTTTTACTTATCTATACGTAAGGCACTGTATAGGGGCAAGATTCAACAAAAGAAAGTGATATTAATTAATATTTTATTTTGAGGATAAAGTGCATGTTAATATATTTCTCAGGATAGGGCCTAGGGTGATATGTGTAGGCTGCAGATGAAATGATCGATACATATATGTGTACTACAGCTAGCACTGAATCCTGTCTTTCCAAAAAAAAAGAGAGGAAAGAAAAAGAAAGCTGCCACTTAATTTTTTCCTACCTGAATTGACCTGGGCTAAGTTTAGAATGGGAGTATCAATTAATTATTAACACCGTACGTGCACATTATGAAACTCCAATGTATATGCATGGATATGTTAATTAAGCAAGGGGCCGTCTATTGATGGAGCTAGCAGCGCCGCTGCACGATTTGCAAACCCGGGTCCACTTAGTTCACTCGTGTGCTCTCCGCTCGAGAAATCAATGCCAACGATCACGCTCAAAATCGTGGGGTATATTGTAAAGAAACAAGCGCTAATAATTCCGCTATGCACAACCTAAGGAAAAACTTTGCCTGTGGGTCAAAAAATTAGACAAACCTCAACAGTGATTTGTGAAGTTTCTCAATTTTGTCAGCAACAAAGGTTTGACAATTAATTTTCAATTTAGTGACAATCTCTAAAAAGATTAACCGGGTATCTATGAATCAAATCTGCTAAGATCACCAAACACCCAGATAGAGGAAAAAAATAACAATTATCTGATATATATATCAGGCAATTCGGTCTGTTTAAGTTCTCATATTACTAAAACTAAATTGATCCGAATTAACTAAAATTGTAAATTTAAATCGGTTCAGTTCAGCTATTCAATTAGTATAGTGTTTTTTTTACACTAACCATTCGACGTTGAAGTAAAACGCACAGTAAAAAGGGCAATTTCAAAATTCACAACTCACAAGCGTTTACGTACGTACACATCCGCAGTTATGTACACGTGCACGTGCAAGTACGAGCTAGAGCAACCACACTCATGCACATATAGGGAAGTAATTTGTGTAAGAACCACCCACGCAACGAAGACTCAGTCTTTAACCGTTGGATTAATTTCAATCAACTGATCTAATGATAGAAAACTTATATAAATAAGTACACACATAATTTTGCTACACAAAACATATATTTCGAAATATATGTCAGTACAAAACTTTAAATTTTTAAAAATATTTTAGTCTACTCTAGATATTTTTATCAAATATTTCAATTCATCTTGACTCTATTAACCACTAATATTTCAATGAATTGTTCAAAATTATCAACCTTTGCAATGTGTTCTGAAAAATCGGAAATCTTCCATTTCTCAGATATTTCCTATTTTTACTTTTATGCCATGTTATTATTCTTCCGAATATCATCTCGCTTTTTTTTTTTCCCTCTTTTTGAGCTGGATGCGATGGCAGAAAATGACATGGCTGGTTGAGTAACTAAGACGAGCATGCATCACGCAAAACGCACGATAACAACGTGAAAGTGTCTTGCTTTCGTGCATTTCACACAGTTGGCCCTCATTCACTTGTTTCGCACAAGGCCACGTGTCCCAAACTCTCCAGCGTACAAAAGGCCCGTTTGGCTGTTCTTAGCTGGCATTGAATAAGTTGAGACCGAATAAAATTTATCATTTAAGTTGAAATTTTTTTAAACTAAAAATCCTATATATACTAGATATATTATATTTATAAATTTAAATTACCTTATAGACTTAAATTAAATTAGATAAAATAGACCATCAAATATATCATACTGCCAACAATACTGCAACAAAATTCAGAAACAAATAGTGATTTGTGCGTATCAATCTGGTCATTGTTTGACAACTGATACGCCATGCTTGGCTTTCTACATTTTTGTCCCCACTAATCTGACTAACCATTGCCATGCGGAAGTATATAAATAATCAGATTTAATTAGGCAGTACTACATGGCAATGCATGCAGGAAAAGTCTTCCTTGGCCCCAGACTTCGTCTTGGACATCAAATTGTCGGTTCATAAAACAAAAAAAGGCTTTCGATTTCTAAAATTAAATTTTTGTACAATAATCCACATTTGAGGGAGTTTTTTTTTATCGTCGAAAATTTGAGGTCTAGAATGAAACTTTTGGCCAAAAAAGACACATTTTTTAGTTCAGGTAAAAAAGAAGCTTCTCATTGAAAATTTATCAAATTTAATGTTACTAAACATATAAATGAAATTTTTGATGAGGACCAAAATATGATTTTTTTTTTCCTATAATAGTGGAAAAACTGTGTAGAATTAATCGGATTGAAATCCCTGGGACCTAAGACTTCACAAGAAGGGAATGAGAACCACATACACAGTACAGCAGGGAAAAGCACCAAACGTGGTTGCTGCTTGAGATTTTAGATTAGGGAATATAAATGTCTCTATCAGTACATCTGGAAGAAAGGCATTGAGTCGTTCATCCATATATACGAACTGCCACGACACCAGACGAACCGATAGGTTATTTGTTTAGTTTGTGCTCACCTGGGTTTGTACTGGCCACATGTTTCAGGGGTTGGCACTTGGCTCAAAGTGTTCTATGCCAAACTAGTACAAAAGAACAGTAGCATACAAGTGGTACACGTACAAATTACGCCATCTACAGCGGTCAGTGTGGTGGTTGGGTAACTGCTTATTTGAAGCAATTTTTGGAAAAAGTTTGTATTGCGGTGCGTTCTATCAACTCTATAATTATCATGTCAAATAATACAACAATACAATATAACATACCAAATGCTCTGCAACCGCAAATGGTATTTTCATGCTGACTGTATGGGACTTCAAGACTAATTAGTTTGCTTAGGTGGAGAGCTCGCTTACATCATATCAGGCAAGGACCTAATCAGACAACTCTATATAGTAGATAACGGAGAAGGAAGCAGGAAAACTCATGGAGAAAGCAGAAATCTTTTTGTTGGGTAGCATGACTTGCATGTCCCTCTCTATTGGGGTGTTTGGTTAGTTTTAAAATCAGATATTGTTTTGATTGATTACATGAATGATACAAGTGAGAATATATGAGATGAAAAAACATATCATCTAAAACCACAAATTTGTTTTTATTACACCTAAATAATCTTTTTCTACCATCAAAAACTTTAATTCACCTCAATTCATCTAAAAAATTTTAATATGTGTTAATCACTCTCTTATGATAGCACTAGACTGACCTAGTTCATTGGACTTTTTTTTAGAAATAACTCAATAAAATTTTTTTCAAAACTAACACAAAACTTTAAAAAATTACAAAACTAACCTTCAGTCACGAGACGAGTGTGCGATTGATCTTCAGTCGCTAATTGGGCTACCGACTAAAGACGTGGCACGGCTTAATACACCACTGGTCCAGCTCGTGTGCCACGTTTGCTTTTAGTCGCTAACTGGGCTAGCAACTTAAAAAGGTATAAAATCGTGCCACGGCAACAAACTACACAAATCAGTTGTAGTTTAGTTGGTGAAGAGACTCTCTACGGAGAGACCACAGTTTAAATCCCGCTCACCACAAATATTTTCTAGCTTTTAATCGCTAACTGGGCTGGCGACTGAAAGCGTGACACGCGAGTTGGGCTAGCAGTACATTGGGCTGTGTCACGTCTTCAGTCGCGCAGCCTATCTCGTGACTGAAGGTTAATTTTGTAATTTTTTAAAGTTTTAAGTTAGTTTTTAAAATTTTTTTATTGAGTTATTTTTTAGAAAAAATCAGTCCATTGAAGCACTCAATTTGAGCTTCTCCGAAAGCAGGGCCTAACTACTCTTTTTGTATTACATAGCATGGTTCACTGCTGCAACTTAGCAACAAAAATCCACCAATTCTAACGATTCTGCATAGTTGAGTCAGGATGAGATTGATGTGGGTAACTAATCATCTTTTATGTATCTCTTTGTGTTTTTTATTTATGATAAATTAGACTATTTTATGTGGATCATGAGGACTCATATAATATGGAGAAAGAATATAGAATGACATGATGTGAAGAGGCAGAAAGCCATGACGGCGTGTTACGGATCAAAGATATACCATTCTTGGTATGAACGTACGGTGTATACAAGCTGCATGTAGCGCAAGTTCTAAGTTTTCCATCACAAGCTAGCAGGTGTTAACATTAAACTTTTCTTCATTAGATTGTTAGTGCATGTCTAATCATCCGACTTCACCTGGATGAGTCAACTCCTAACTAAACTTAGCCGTATGGTTGTTCCCTGTGCCTCGTGTCCCCTACCGCCGTCAGTTCAACAGTGTGACAGAAATTTGTCAAAATATATGTCATTATCTGCGAACGCATAGTCCATCTTGAAGAATCAGAAACAGTTAAAAATGCACCCTCGCTACATCGAAATTGCGTCCATACTAAGACACCACCCATATTGATCTCCAAAAAATCAATGAAATAAAAGTTAGTATGGTGGTTGTTAGGTGCTTTTCATTCGGCAAACATTTTACCTTCTTAGAAAATTTTGAATTTTGTATGTTATTCGGTGTCTCACTCATATATAAATTTGATTTATTTTACCAACTTCACAAATCACAATTTCTAATCTTATATGATAACATATAATAATTTTTTTCTACACTGTTTGGCGATCAGGATCTCTAGATATGTTACTACTAAGCGTATATGTGCATATCATTGGAGTAGTAATTGACACTCTAAATTGACCAATGCAGGGCAATTTTTATTTTAGTTGGATGGCTGGATCGTCCACCCTGTGAATCAAACATCCCAAATGACGTGCATTACGGTTGCAATTGACTGCTGCGAATCTTCATCCGTTGTTAGGGAAGGGCTTAGTTGTCATGTCGTAACAACAAAATAAAAAAAATATTGTAAATATTTGTATATCAACATTATCAAAATACTCAAATACCCTTTACATTATCTTATCTGTTTCTTATATATATGGATATATTGTGTAGAGAAAAAAATATAATAAAAAAATCACTCATTCCTGTAGAGCACTTCCTTTCACTACCAGAATCTCACAAGTTCCGAGTGTCCAAACACTTTGCAAAGAAAAAGAATACACTCGGAAAAATTTTTGTAAGTGTCAACGCTTGGTTACCACCACTCGCAAAATAGGATTCGGGAAAAAACATCTTCACCGAGTGAAAAGTTTAAAATGCTCTCGAGAGATTCATTGTGCCGAGTGTTATTATAGGAGACCACAATTCAACAATATTCAACAATCTATTCAAAAATAATTGTATTACATAAGACCACATATGAATGTATATAATTGAGATTTTTGATACAACACATTCAACAATATTGTCGTATTGTGACAAATAATATTACTCTCATTATCCTGTACGAGAGTAATACTACTTGTGTTACACAAATGAATAGTAGATATGTCAAAAATAACTTAACAAAATATATTACTCCAAAATTATTCTATCTTCACAAACTCAAAAAATGTGATAAGATAATTATACAAAAAATTTGTTCTAGTGATAATCTGATAGATTTATTCACCAAGTCTCTACCTATATCTATATTTAAAAAAATATGTTCATAGCATTGAAATAAGTAGGTTAGAAAGATTATTATCTTCAAAAAGAGTAAATGTTAAATAAACAAATAAAGTATTTAGATCCCATAGATTTTTATCCAAATTTTACTACTTAATTTGGTTAAATCTTAAATATCAAAAATCAAATCCTGAAGATCAATGTTATACTCTTTTTTCTTAATTAAGTTTTTTTATCCACCGAGTTTTTCTTAATTAAAGATTTTTTAATGAATAGTATATACAACACACAAGAATACACATCTTATTACTCTTTTCTCTGCCCTTTTGCCTCACTAAGTTTTACAGTGAAGTTTTTAACAAGACATATACATAATGTGGTAATATCTAAAAGAGTGTGCTACAAATATATTTATGTAGACATTACCGATATACCTCTAGGATAGTTCTATATGTATGCTTAGATTATCATATATATTCTCTCTATGTATAGATGTATTGTATAAAGAAAAAAAATCTAATAAACACCCATTTTCTCTCTATCTTTCATGCGTTCATCTATTATTATATGTTTTAGATCTATGTATGTACAAAAATAACAATACAATCCACCAAATTACAACAAAACTCTTTTTCCTGACCGACTTTATTATTAAGCAATATAAAACAAAAAATTTCAAACCTGAGCAAACTCGTGGAGGAACTACGAAGCTAAGCAAGCCATCCAAAATAAAAAAAAGAATTGCATAATAGAAAGCATTCAAGTATTTCGGAATAACGTTAGCCCAAGAAAAATCGTTTCTTTTGCTGAGAAACTACACAAGCAACTGAGTGAGAATGTCTTTCAACAATCTCAGAAACACATGAAAAGTGCACTCGAGCAGGTAAGTTTTAATCAAAAATCCAAACCGCAAAGTGCAAAGAACTGGAAACGATGTCTCATTGTCTCCATATGCTGGTGCATTGCCCATTTGCTGTATATTGCACACCTTTTTTTTTTTTCTTTGAAAAAGCACAGTAGCAAGTAGCAAACATTTTGTATCCATAGTATACGCATATACACAACAAAAACAAAGCCATTTGTGTCGGGTACTTCTCTCAGCTCCTCAGGTGTTAGGAACCTTAATCTGGGATGTTGTAGACAGCATCATTGGCTCACTTGGCGCTTTTGTATAGGTTGTCGATAACGCCCTACAAGTTGAAGTACAGTTAGCGTTGTTATCTTTTGTTTGAAGGCACATCAGAAAACCATAAACAGGAATGTAAATGATATAAAACAATACTAATTTTACAAGTACATTGTTGCTCATGAAAAGTTCATGCATGTGTTGAGTTCACTGTAAGAATTGAATGAGCAGTACCTGGTAATACTTGAGCAATTGTGGCCGCTTCTTCTTATATGTTGGAGTGAGCAAGTCACGATCCATGTCAAATGGCACCGGTTCAAGATGTATGGCCTTGATGAATTCAAAACCTTTGAGCTGCAAAAAACATGGAGAAAGTGAGAACATGCACGCACCAACGAGCTAGCTGACAAGTGTCACGAAAAAATAAGAATGAATAAGGCCACAATTAAACTCACCTTCTTCTCTTTTCCTATTTTTGACAGTTCCCCCAAAATGTATTCTTTTGCTTTAGGATGCTCACACAATGTCTCAAAATTACCACTTATTCCATTTACTTCAGCCCAGCTCTCAAGACCTTCCTTGTTGGGATTGACCACAGCAACAAGGAACGATTCGAAGCTATTCCCATAGATCCATATCTGAAAAAAAAAAAAAAAAAGAAAATTGAAGAAAAGCGTAAAATATTTCAACAGGCTCAGCCACACCCCTACCAGTAAATAAAGTGGCTTGACTAGGAGTACAGATAATGTTGGTAATGATAAATAGAAGGGAATCATGCATAAACCATTTCAAGTTCTTCTATCATACTAAGAAATATTACAGCAGAACTTCAAAGAGCAAAGAATTTTTTTTTAAAAAAATATTAAGCAGTATATACCGAGTCTATAGCAGAAACGAGACCATAGATGTTCTCCAAATTTTCAACAGCCACATATTCTCCCTGTGAAAGTTTAAAGATGTTCTTCTTACGGTCTATGATTTTCATACTTCCATCAGGCTGCCACTCACCAATGTCTCCTGCAAGTAGAAAAAGGAGTTTGTTAAATCTCCAATTGAGATGAAACATAATATAGAACTGCTTGCGCTGATCTATGACAGAACCTAAGAACATTCCTAAACAGAACTTTTACTATTATAAAACAGAACACATCCTACATATGAACAGTCCAACATATGATCACCCTAGTACTGTAATCATAATCACTCTAGTACTGTAATCGTGCTCAGCTTGAACAAAAAGACTGGCAAAATACAGTGTCAGGCTCAAATTAACCGGAGAAATGCATCAAACCATTAGCATATTTCGAAGATCTATTTCACTGTTACTGTATGGGTCCATATTTCCACATTTAGAGACCTAGAAACACTTTTAAAATAAGAGCCACTGGGGAAACAATTCCAAGTAATGCCCGTCAGCATTATGGGCAAAAAGCTTATCACATCTTGTAGCCAGTACATACTGAAATACCAATAACACCTAAAAGGAAGGGCATACCAGTATGGAACCATCCATCAACCAAGACTTCCTTTGTCAGGTCCTCACGCTTGTGGTATCCTGAGAATAATGTTTCTCCCCTGATGCAGATTTCTCCGCGTGGTGTGCTTGCAAGTGCATCATAATCCATTTCAGGGACAGATTTCAGACATACATCAATATTTGGAACTGGAGGACCGACAGTTCCTAGCATGGACATCTGGTTTGGCAATGAGACAAAAGATCCAGCACAAGTTTCTGTGAGACCTAAATGAGAAGGAGATGATTAAAATAGAACAGTAGTGAGAATCATAAAGGTCGAAGAATAAAAGAAGTGCTCAGTTGGAATAAACAATCAGCTCATGTACCATATCCTTGTATGACATGTGCGCATGTCACCACTCGCAAGTATTCTTCAACATGAGAGGCAAGTGGGGCAGCTCCAGATAAAATAACACGAACATTTCCGCCAAGACCTTCTTTTACCTAAGTGTAATACATTGAATTTTATAAAATAAAAAAAAAAAGCACACACATACACAATGAAGAATCATTTAGTGCCAAGTTTGGTTACCTTGCTGAAAACTACTTTGTCACATATTGCAGCAGCTTCGAAGTGCTTAGCTCCTCTCATCATTCTAAACTGCTTGCTGCAAAATCTCGTGCCAATGTTACAATTGATTTAACAAATGAAGATACTTTCAATAACGCAATTAGAACTCTAGCTACCAACACTTAAGCAATATCTATGGGTTTAGAAGCTTGAAAGCACCACCAAGTATTCCACACTCCCACTCAAAAAATTACAAGCAGTTCATACTAATTTGAGGACAGTAAACTTACTATTTGTAAGCAAGATTAAACAGTGTACTCTTTATGAAACCACCAGAAGAAATTTTAGCTTGGAGTCCTGGAGAAAATGTAAAATATAAGGAAAATTAGAGGTTGTTTCATGAACATGCACACGCACAATTGACAATCTCACAGAGAGAGAGAGAGAGAGAGAGAGAGAGAGAGAGAGAATACCATAAAAAGCTATAAAGAATATATAAAAGGCTAAAATTTGCAGCCTCATACATACTGTAGAGGATGTTCGATGAACAACTGTGTTTTACATGAAAAACTTTTGGAAAACTGGAAACTAATTGCAACAAGACAACAACAGATAGACCTAACATTATATATGCTAGGTGTGTGTGTGTGTGTGTATATATATAGGAAGTGGATTTGCTACGATGTATAGTAGCTACAACAGAGATGGGGTTCGGGGATCTTCGAGTTCTCAAAAAATCTGAAAAAATTAAGGAGTGTAAAAGATATAATATAATAAAGATCTACAAATTTTTGTATGACTTAATAATATATCATCCACTATGTTCAATATTTTTAGAACCACCTAAAATCTTGTATGTCATAGTTACTCACCGTCATATTAGATACTTTCCGTATATATGACTAAAAGGTACATAGATTGAGAATTGCAAATAAAACTAACTTGTCATTGAGACAATCAACTATACAGTTAGCACACACATGACAGCTTCATAGTCGAGTTGATACCGATCAAGTAAAATCAAATGAATGAGGGATAAAGCATCAAAGACAACTAGACAAGATATATCTAATCTGTTGAGTTAGATGGTTCCTAGGGTAAATTAGTTCGGCCAAGGCACCTAGAGATTTTTACTGGGTCAACTAATATCAACTTAAGCAATCAAAAAATCCAAGGTACAAACCACATGAGCAGTACTCAGTACTTCAAGAAGAACAGATCTTTACCAAACTAAAAGAACCGACCTTTCTGCTTGTGAAACACATGACTTATCCTAACTAATTTACACATTTACATTTTGTCAATCTTAAAAATGACCAATGTTGGAACAATCTGATCATGTTCAATCTCCTTATATTCTCTTGCCTCACATGGGACATCCCATGAGGTGTCCATGAAAAATAACCACAAAACAAGGATTTTTGTAGTACATTTCAAGTACTTAAATTTCTTTTTACTTTTTAAGAAGTTGCCAGGATCAACATTCAACATTTCCATGATCATAAAGATAGTATGACATTCATTGCTTATAAATAAACGCACTTTTGGCCCTCCAGTTATTTTCTACTCATCATCCTAACAAAAACTCAGCTTTGGACTTAAGCATGCTTTGCTTTGCTTTCCTTCAAGAGCAGAAGCAAAAGCAAATGAATGATTAGTAATTAGCATCTATTATTCAATGACCACTTTAAATACACACAAGAACCTCAGTTATTTATATATGTAAAGAAAATGAGCCAAACCACAGTAGCTAATAGACCTAAAAGGCTAAAGATGCATAAAAAAAGCATGCAACATGCAACTCACTTAAACAATCTGTTCCTCAAGTCTGACTAAAGTAGTCCATTTTGAGTTAGGTTACACCTTGCCGTAAATATACTACACACATTAATTTATCATTTTGCCTGTTAATTTACCAAACAAGCAGTGATGCTGCAGTAAATTAGTTAGTACTATAGTTTATCATGACACCAAATACCATAATTTGCACGATAAGCTTCTAAGATTGTTATGGTAGTATGTCCTGTGCAAACTAAATAAAAATGAACCATCCAACATAATGCACACAGTAAACTAATAGCCAACACAACAAATTACCATGTAAAGTGGATAATTATAATTGTGTTCAAACAAGCGCAACATGATCCTTAGTTCATTTGAGCAATTTATGAACCAAATCTTTCCACACTTCAAGTAAGAACAACAGTTCTTAAGCTCTTACCAGAAAAAATTCGATCAAGTACACGTGGAACAGCACACAAGATAGTTGGTTTCAGCGCCCCAATATCTTCAACTAGTAGCTTAACATCCTGTGATGAAATTTAAGATAGTCACTACAGGTTAATCCCAAAGGAAAACAGGTGGGCATATAGTAACGATTACCCCGCGCCAAAATCCAATAGAGGCACCATGGAACATGAACAACTCTTCAACAACACGATCAAAGATATGTGCAAGAGGAAGGTAGGACATGTAGACATCATTTTGCTCCAACTGAAGTTTTCACAAAGCAACAGAAATAAAGAAACTCAAATTCTAGCCAGTAGCCATGCAAAATGTGAATGATGTCATCTAAGAGCTGCTTTCATCTTACCTGCTCATTTACACAGTTAAGCAGCTTGTCTACACCTGCGATGAGACAGATAATACTCGCATTGGAGATCATTACGCCTTTAGGGTCACCTGTGGTTCCACTAGTATACATTATAGTACATATATCTGTCTTTTTCTTCACTGGAAGATCAAATTCTTGGTCGCCTGCCTGCAGATATAGTACCACAATGGAATATGACAACACTTAATAACTATATCTACATGAAGAACAATCCCCATTAAAATGGGTCATATCACCATGCTGAACCATTAGAACAAATTCACCCGTGGTGTTTTGTCTGGACATAAAACTGTATGATCAAGCACAGATAACAGACGAGACAAAATTCTGAGGTGCTTCAGTGTCACAGATGGTAATAACAAGTTAACAGCATACTTGATTAGTTTACAGCCATTGGCTTTGTGTAAATATTCCATGGATGAGGTTAAGTTAAAAGTGATTATATAATATTCTACTGACAGTGAAATTACGATGATGCATGTATGTAGCCTGTCCATTTATGTCTGTAGATAGACATGTTACAAGCAATATGAATGAGCGGTTCATATCTATGAAACAAACATATAACAAATTACCAATGCAAAGATGACTACTTACTGACGACAGAAATTCTTCCCATGAGTAGATTGACAATCTGTACTTAGCAACAACTTCTCTTTGTTCCTGAGTTACCTTGCCAAAACTCACAATAGCTGCACATAAGATGATCTATTTAGTTTCACTGCGCACAAACATTTCTAGTACTACATGATGCGATTTACCTGGAATACATGAAACTTACTTTTCAAAAACTCAGTTGACTTGGGGAAAGTCTTCAAGACCTGCCAAACTGGAAGTCTTCAACACACATCCAGAGAGATAAAACATATAGACTTTGATAAAATAGAAGACCTATAATCAAAATAGCAACAAATATCTCATAGTTTTGAAAAACATTAAAAACACAACTGAGACAAAGAAACCTCCGCGATACGTAGGTTTTGAAAACTGCTAAGTGAACACGGAACTACTTCATGTATTCCCGGACCAAGAAGAGACATGAATATGAAATACTAGAAGAGAAGTTCAACAACAGGGAATGGGTTCAACAAAACATTGAAATCTTGTGATCTCTGAATATAAAATAAGGTAAAGAAACAAACCAGATCTATTTTTTTTTCCTCTGTGAAAGCAATCTCAACCTCCGCATGACACAAAATAAACTCTACTGCACCAGCACCTACAGAAAGAATGTGTGCAATTAATAGTTAGAGATTTTATCCTGGGGTGGTTTTTCTTAGTTTGCATAAGTGTCATCTATGAAATTCCATCTTTACTCAATACGATTCGAGATGCATATAGTATAATCACCATTTCTTTTCTTTCTTTTTTCTTTTTGGAAACCAAATTAACACTTGATCATGGTTAATGATAAATAATATTCCGAACTAAAAAGAAGGCAATATACAGACTTGGAAAAGTACATGCAACAAGCATTTTTCAAAAGAAGGGGAAAAAAGAAAACATATTTTTCCCAGCATAAGTATCACTCATGAACACTTAACATGGTATGCTCCATAAAAAAAAAAACGCACACAGACAGTAAAAAAGGCCAAAAGAATGTGGAGCACATTTGTGATTTGTTCCTTGTGTTTAATGAGAATGGCATTGGCAGAGCACTTGACCTAAAGAGACAAGTCGCTGTGTCCCATTCATGCCAAAAGTTCTTTCAGAAAAGCTTTAATATCTTGAAATTTAAAAAAATATGCTCCTTGCTCAACAATCAACATGATAACCATGAAATCTGGCAGTGCACGCACATCTAAAAAAAGAATTAATTTTAATGGTCATGATAAGTTCATTCATGTAGAGTCAAAGCTAAGAAAAATGTCAAGATACATACCAAGAGTGTCATACAATGGAACACAGTAGATACCATGGGCATTGCAAGCCTGCAAAGAATAAAAGCCCGGGGAAATAAATAAGCTGGCAATAGAAAAATAAATCACTCCAAAAGCATCAGGCATAGTGCTTTGATTGGTCTAAGAGTACTCATTTTTCAGTAAAGTCCAAATTGATGAAAAGAGTGGCTGTTAGTTTCCAAGTATTGGTAGCTAGAAACATGAGAACGCATTCAAAAGCTTGCAACAAAAAATAGAGTTCACCTCCATAGTAATGACCCACTCTGGACAATTAGCACCATAGATACCGCAGCGACTGCCCTGCAAAATTATCAAATTTAAAGTTAGCAACAGATGGCATGATTTTTTAATCACAATTACATGAAACCCATGCAGCCAAGCTGAATATAAAGTTCCGACAATGTTCAATTTATATGTTTTTTTTTCACAGAAAAGATAAGTGTCACAGTTCTCTCAAAATGCCTCCAACTGAGCTAGTTTTGTATTGAATGAAATAACCGATGCAGTAAAAACCGTCACCCAAACCTTTGCAAGCCCACAACTCCTGATCGAGTTCCCAACTTTCTTTGCAATGTCGAACACTTCCTTATATGTCTTCCAAACATATGCGCCAGCCTAGAATATCAGAAAATTTTCATTTCAGCAAAATCTATAAGTAATAGCATACTTCAGGGGTACAGAAGATGCACATGAAAGGGAAACTACCTTCCCATCAACAGTCTCACGGTGGCCAAGCATTTTGTTGTTTGGATACTTCTCAACAGCCATTCTGTGTTAAGAGCAGACAGGAATGAAACCAAAATACTTAAGAAATCCACCACTAGGATTCTTAAGCTATTAATTTCCTAGTTATTGCACAACTAGCTTTCCCAAGTTAAACAACACACCATTGACATTGACCAGTTTGAGACCAGCATTACCACCTCATAGATCCACCAAACACAGCATATACACGCAGAAAAAAGAAAATAGCACTGACTCCAAATTAAGAAAGCCTAACTAATCTGAGGTCTGAACTGAGGAAATTCTTAGCCGTAGGGAGATGGGAAAGAGCAAATGAATGCACGAAAAGGTCCATCTAAAGATTCAAAAATCATGGGAAGATCGCAGTGGAACAAAGCGGGCATGAGAAAGAGGAAGAGTGTGAAAGGGACGTCCTAAACTGGCCCTGCGAATCTAGAGATTTTAAGGGGAAAAAAAAGAACAGACTGGATTGACAGCTAAAGAGAGATTAAAAAAAAGTGATGTTTCAAGAACTGCCCAGCGAATCTGATATGGCAGAACTGAAGCAAAGAACAAAAACTAAGATATCGAATTACACAAAAAAAGTGAGCTTGGGAGCTAATCTTGCACATAATCTCCACAAAAAAATTGAATTGTTTTTCTGGTCAAAAGTGAAAGGAAAAGATACATCAACTAATCACCGAGCTAGAATAGCTCCATCTAACTAATCACAGGCAAACTGAAGGAAAACCATGCATCCAAAGTCTGAACCCAAAATCCTGAGTGCAAACAGTCATAAGAAAAAAAAATCTTTACCATCTTCCTCACTTATCGAAATAATGCCCAAAAAAGAGTCCATTTTTTATGTACAAAAAAGGAAAGTTCCCTTTTTTACCGAAATATGTCATAGCAGCTGTCCAGCCCGGGCACCGGCGGCGGGAAGTCGTCGCGGGCGAAGGCGCTCCGGTAGGTGGGCCCCACGGAGGGCCCGCCGCCAGTGGCAGGCCGGCCCTTCTCCACCTCCACCAGGTGCTGCATCTCTCTGTCTGTCTTCTTGGTCGGGTAGATCAGCTGCTTCGAACTCTCGGGTGGACTGATACGTAAGGAAAGAGGAAAGTGGGGGGCTTAAATAGAAACAAACCGGCTGAGTGGGTGTGTGGACTGGGGTAGATTGACGCGGGGCAGAGAGGCGCACGGGACCAATTGTTATGGACGGTTAGGTAGCCAGAAAAATGGTGACGAAGGTAAGCGTAGTGTTCATTTATTTATACGGTAGGTGCGACTTTGTTTGATGTTGGTGACCTAAGCTTGGAACAGAGACCCCGTTTCTCTTTGTCAAATGTTCCACGATGTCACTCATCCGTCCATATATATCCATATTGGAAGTGTTATTTGTGATTAAGGGCAAACTCACATTGTCTTCTTCCCTTAGCACGTAAGTTCGAATTAACAGTGGAGTCTACCGTATTATCTCTTATCACTACTCTTTTAGACCATATTTATTTTAATGCTGGTATTCTATTTTAAACTTTAAGGCAGAACCTGCCACTGTATTATTTTGGAGCTAACATGAATGTCATTTATTTTAGGGTTAGCATGCATATCAAGAACTGGTGGGCCCACTTGTTTGTTTATTTGAAGCATTAAGGCATTCTATGAAGCAACTCCTCTGAGCGCTTGGCTCTCTGCCAAGTGTGAATCCCTCTATATCTTTGTGCCACTTAGCTCCGGGGTCCACTTGTATCACATCTGGCATGGTGCTTGCAATAAAGAATGCCCTAATGTTGTTTTTGATTTGTTTTTTCTTTACATTTCTTTTTATTTTTGGTAGTGGTCTATTTGACTCTTGCTTTTGTTATTGGAGTGGTTCTTTTAGGGTTAGTGTGATTTAATTATATGATCTTTTTTATATATATTAAACTATATTCTAACTAATTGTTTTGACACTCAAAATTATAATTTGCGGGACTTAGAACCGCTCCTAACCTATACATGGGGCGTCTATGTAATTCTCCCATCTTTTTAAGACCAAAAGTTCAATATCGGATGCTAGTATTATTTTTAGCACCAAACTAGTATCAGGCAAAGTAGTGTGCACCTAGCCGTATAGTAGTAATAGTGTAACTTGATACAATGGCACACAACTTCTCATGAGACAACTCTTAATCCATCGACTGCCAAGACCAACACCTAAAATTCCTTATAAAAACACCAACAAACAATTACCATCAGTATAACAAATTACTTACAACCAGAGGCTCAATGAAGTGGTGGGCAGCCCATGGCGGTAGTGTTGTGACATGGGCAAAGAGCCGTGACTGCCAATCCCTATCTGAGGCTATTTGGTTGGCGTCCATGTTATCTTTGTCTGAAAACTAGGTGATTGATTTTTCTCGTCCAACTATGTATGGTTTTTTTTTCTATTCCAAGAATATTAAAGTCCTTGTCATTGTGCCACAAACCTCCAGTTGATACCGACCCAGTAAAAGATGTCGTGGTCATCGACCACCACCTCTATCACTTGATGACCGCCACCTCTGCCATCATCGAAACTCATCAGAGCTCTCGTGTGCCCAAAAAGCCAAAAGCTCTCGAATCCTCTACCACAGACCCTCCGCTGCAGCCACTGGTCTATGCGCTCCTTGGGTATTGCACAAAGGGTAAAAATCAAAATATTGGATACAGATTTAGTTTGGATTATTTTAAATTCGAATCGGATTTCAGATTTTATCGGATACTATTGATATTCTTTTGATTTCATAATTTTATTTGTACATAATTTAAAATCAACTCATTTTAAATCAAGAAATAACATGCTTAAATGAATTTGTACAATATTTGTATTATTCATGTAAGAATTGAATTATAAAATTGTTATGCTGCAAATTTAGACAAATATTTTTATACAAACAACAATTAAAATTGAATTCAAATATACAATTATATCATTTTTTCCGATTTTATCCATTTTGGATACATATATGGCTATTTTTTGTCGGATTTAGATATAGCTCCGGATAGAGAAAAAAAGTTGTTTTTATAACATTGGTTTTAGTTGCAAAGAAACAAACAAAGTTTTAGGTATTTAAACTACATATCTCGTATAACAAAATTGTAACAGCCCCGAACCAGGGGTCTGTGAGATTTGAACATCTTTTGAACACGTTCGAATTTATGCTCACACGTATTCCAATACAAAGTGGAAATACATATGCATTAGCACAATGGATAAAGAAATTTTTTATTCAAATCATAAAAGTGTCTTGTAAAACTGGAGATAGATTATTGAAATAAAATTTAAAGAACTAAATTCCAAAAGCTAAACGTTGATACTCTTCATGCTAAGCATCCTCTAAGAAAAAATCTCCTCCTTCGTAGGCGTAGTCTTGAAAACTGTTGTGATCTGGCCCTACTTCCTAGTATGGTTCTGAAACACCTTTATACACCACCATGCAACTAAAGTTGTAAGTCTTCGAGACTCAGCAAAACAAAATATATTTATATACTTATATAATTATTCATACGGAACAACTCATGAATAATCAATGCAACAAAGGGTCAATTTTCATCATTGAAGATGCACATGTATTTTATTAAAAAAATAGTAAAGTAAAATTAAAATCAATTTTTAACAGTTCAAACTTCTATGATGAGACTATCATACTTATTGACAAATATTAACACTTAGTTTACTCTGTAGAGATGTTCGGTACCACAACATCTCTTAGGCATGACAGTCAACACCATATGCGTTCTTCTGCGTTTCTTTTAACGCATGACCGACACTAAGGAAACAAAACATTTAGCCATATAGGGGAATATAGAGCCCGTCTGAACATGTTCGCACACACTGACTACACACAGCCAAGTCGTTATAGTGAGCTGCAACCCATTACTTCAACTTTTACCATAATTACTAGAGAACCATGCGGGTTATATTGCCTATAGGGTTACTGAACTCAATCTATCTCATCCCAGAACTATGGTGGTTGCGGAACAATATTGGACACTCACCAAAGTGTTATTAACTTAAACAATTTTATAACTTTCTACAATAACAACAACAACAACGACCACAGATCAATTTGCAACAACAGATCTAAACAACAAAATCTCAACCATAGATCTCCACAACAGATTTTGATCACAAATCTCAACAACATATCTTGACCGTAGGTCCAAACCACTACTTATGTAAATTTCACTATATCAACATATACATGCTTTTAATTATTTTGCACTCAAAACATGCAATTTTAGTGTAAAATAATTATATATTAAAATAAAAAAATATAATTCATAACAGGTAAAATATGCATCAAGAGTGGTGTAAACAGCTTGTTTTAATTGTTTGTTGAATTCGGAAACCCTTCCTTGAAAGCTACTTCAGCGTCCAGCAATGGATCTGATGATTTTAGCCGAAAAATAGATAAATAACTAATAAATTCAACACATAATAAATAAAAATATGCAAGACTTTAATCTAAAATTTCAATACTTGCTAGGGATCTATGGTTCAAATCTATACCTCAAAATGCAGATAGATCCCTGAAAATACACTAGGATCTGAACTGCAAATAAACTATTTACAGATAGATCCCTGAACCTACAACTACTCTATCTCTCTTCTCTTTCTCACAAGATCTAAACACACACACGCACAAACCTTATAGGAGAGGGCGGCTCAAGTTTGGGCGGTGATGGCGCAACTTGAGTGATGGAACTCTAGCGCCTTGCTCCTGAATGACAACAGTTTGTTTCCTCTTGTACGGTTTATCCTAAAATTATTGCTTGTGTTCGTAATGATTGAAATCCCTATTTATAGTCTTATGGGATCAATTTTTTCTAATCTCATTCTGATTCTTTGTTTCTATATGAATATGACCACTTTTCTTTCTCTCAAAGTTGGATCTCTTTTTAAATTTGTTTTTTCCTGACTCGGTTGTGCTCAAATCCAAGTTCAATCAAGTTCAATTGAGCTCTAATTTGGTTTAGGGTTAGGGATTTGGGGAATTATGATCTTTAGTCAAATTTTGGAGCATCACAAAAATTGCATTTTATCAAAACACGATATCCAAACGGCTCCAAAGTGTATGTATATGTTATATTTTTCTAAGACATCAACTAAACACCTCGTAAAAAACCTACCTGACCTAGCAAGTTCCAACCTCCAAGTCACGATTTGGAGCGATAACACCAACCAACACCCTCATAGTACTATGGTGTAGGCGACTCTACGCATGATTGCTGGTTGGTGGTGCAGGAGGCTAGTGGCACTTGACCTTCCAGCCCAATTTTGTCCTGACCCAACAAAGATTTGTCTCGATTATTTATAGGATTAGATTTGGACGAACTCAAGATAAAATTGGGACTTTTGGAAGTATGATTCATTTTATGCTCAAGTTTATTACAATTTATGGTAACAATATATGTACAAAAGTATTCTCAATATTATATAACGTACTCAAAATATACCTACAAAATTGAAGTTTTATGTGAATTTGTCAATAGCCATTATAAGAATTGAAAATAATTGTTTTTACCACGACAACTGTTTGACCTTAGTGATTGTCTAAATGACCGTTCCATCCCTTTAACAAATACCACTACAAAATTAGTTTATTTTGAATACACCATGGAGTATGTATATGATACCATGACAAATATCCATTGTGCTACTTGTCTGCTTCTACACTACTCTAAAAGTATCCGTTCTCGGATTAAGGGAGACTAATAGTTATTCTACTTAATAAGCTCACTTCAAGAGATAGAGATGCTGCCTTAAACCCTCATGGCTTCACCTTACTCCAAAGCTCGCATTGGAGAATAGAATAGACCTCATGGGCTTCACCTTTTGGCCTTGCAGCCGCCCATTGTTGCACCTTCTTGGCTCCGCGGCGCTTCTCGGCTTCCCTCCCGGAGTCTGTGCATGGTATTTTTTTCAGGAATTTTTTTTCGAATAATCCATCAAAAAAATAATTTCAAAAATAATCCGAAACTTTTAAAAATTTCAAAAATAGCCTTCAGTCGCTATCTCAGATAGCGATTGAAAGCATGGCACGGCCCAGCCCGTTTCCAAGTTGTAACCAGTTGGGCTTCGTGGCTTTGCTGTTATTTGTTATTATCACACGGACTAGTACTTGAAGAATTGCGACCGAATGAAAGGGATCTAGGATATCGACTAGAGGGGGGTGAATAGGCGATTTTAAATAATTAACAATTAATCAAACAATTAATAGTAAATGAGAGCAAATAACTAACACAAGAAGAACAATGAACAATTTTAACACAAGGATATATCCCATGGTCTCGGTGATTTGCTGATCACCCCTAATTCACGTTGAGGCAAACTCAAATCTCTAACCGCTCCTCTATCTAGTCAACATTCTCTCGAAAAGTGACCTAGATCTTGAGCTGGATTAGTGTGATGAGTTATCTAAACCTCGATTTCACTAATGATGCACTTTACCGCTCCGGCAAGGCGCGCTCAACCCTTTCACAAGATGTTTTGAGGCTTCTTCACAATCTTCCTTGAAGAGCTCTCCAAAACCTTCTCTCGAGCCGTCTAGGAGCCGGCAAACTCCAAGAGTAACAAGCCGGTGATGATCACTTAACCTTCTTCTAGTGCCACAAGATTGATTTAGTGATCTAAATGCAATGCACTAGAAGATCTCAAATGCACACTCTCACAAATTCGAGAATTAGAACCCTAGAGTGTATGAAACTTGCTTAAACTCTCAAGGATGATGACAATGTTCACAAATATCCAAAAGTTATGAACAGGGCCGTGCATGGGAATATATATACCCCCCACAATAAATATATCCGTTACAGGCCGTTGAGAGAAAAAGATCACTTGGCGGTCAGACCGCAGGTATAAGCTCGGTCAGACCGCCGCAATTGCAATGGCATTAAACAGGCGCAATAAATGCTCACCTGCCCTTGTCAGGCACACACACGGTCAGACCGGACCCAATGGCGGTCAGACTGTGAAACCGTCTAGAGACGATATAGTTTTTGGACACGTTATACGGTCAGGCCGATAAATACGGACAGACCGGCCATACGGTCAGACCGTCATAACACAATACATCAGAAAGATAGGACATGAAGTACCAGGAGACTGACCTAGGTTTTTACCTACGGACAGACCGACCTTTTAAAGGAATACACTAGACTTTGACATAACGTCGGTCAGTCCGAAACCCTATTCGGTCAGACCGGTCTAACAAACGGTCAGACCGACTGAAACAGAGTTTGGCAGAAAAGAGTTGAAACAAGCTTTTTCAAAGAATGTGACCTTCTACTGTGAAATGCAAATTGATTTTATGATTTGTGGAACATAGATGAAGTATTTTGTGATACACCACATGCTCCTCTTAATAGTACGGCGACTATCCAAAAATCCGGTCAAAATTCTTCTCTAATCACCTTAGACCGGTAAAACGAAAAACAAACTATTTCGTACCTTTGCCTTTTTGATCAATGTCCTTTCTTCATCATGAGGCTCTTTCTTTGCCTTTCATTAACTTGTCTTTTGAGTTTCTTCTTGACACAACTTAGCAGGTATCGTTAGTATAGTATTTGTAATTGTCATTAATTATTAAAACACTCTTTAGGGGCCTAGAAGCTACACCGAAACCACAAAATTAATATATATTGGTGAGACTGGGATTCGAACCCCGGTCACGCGCGTGGGAGGGTTAACCTATAACTAGTTGGGCTTCGTGGCTTTTATGTTATATGATACCCTTGCACGTACTAGTAGTTCAAGAATTGCGGCCGAAACCACAAAATTAATATATATTAGTGAGACTGGAATTCGAACCCAGGTCTCGCGCGTGGGAGGGTTAGCTCCTAACCTTTTAGGCTTCATGGCTTTTCTGTTTGATAGATGTACTATTTAAATAAAAAGCATGTGATATTACCTTTTTTTCCATGCAAATTTTGTATGTAGCTCTGAATTCTGAATGCTACTACTCTCCAACTAAAATATGGTAAAAGAACAACAGAATTTATCTAGATTCCTTGATGTGGAGGCACTTTTTATGTTAAAATGTTAAGTTTTTCTACTCAAATAATGGCAGTTTCTTAGGTGTAATTTTTTTTGACCACTTTCTCCTTTTGAATTGTACCATTTTTGGAGAGCTTTCTAAATTGTACTTTTGGACGTTGCAAAAAAGGCCTTATAAGTTTTCTTCTTGCAATGGTACTGCCAATACTTGTTAAAAAAGGTAGAAATGGGAGCACTTGCAAAGCAAAAATGAGACGTGGCGAGTTTTTAAGAATTATATTTCTGGGATACTATCACTAAATTAATGGATTACTCTTACTAAATAGAAAGAGAACAAACCAAATTTGTTGGCCCCGTTGGAAACCTAACCCTAAAAAACAAACAAAATCCACCCATCACGTTCGAACATGCAATTCCAAAATGTAACAAAACCCTACATGAAATTACTGCCTTCTCCCCCTCTTTGGCTGATGCTGATACTCGGATGGTTTGTAGCGAAAGGGGGCATGACGATCCCTAATGCGTCGTATCTGCACAGGCGGTGTCATGCGGATGGCGGAGCGTGCGAATGCTGTGTCGACTGCGTAGGATGTGGAGCATCATCACGGTGCGAAGGCTGCGTAGGATGATGTTGTGACTGGATAGGAAACTGGTACCACACAGGAGCTGGTACCTACATCTGAGCTATGATCTCATGCTGTGTCGCGCCTTGTCCCTCGTCCGCTGCCAAGTCCTGAGCCAACCCATGGTCCAGTGCAACCATGTGCACAGTAATATAGAACTCCTCGTCCAAAGAGTCTTCATCAGGACTGACACGCGGTTGTGGAGGTGGCGGGCGTGACGAAGAAGGGAGATCCACCAGTGGCATAGCAGAAGGACGAGGCACCAACGGTGATGGTGGAGGCAGCAGCAGCACTCTGAAATCGGCAAGAATCCCATCCATCCGCCGCTGGGCATCTACACAAAATGCTTGTATCTCGGCTCTACTCACGTCCTGACCGTCACGCAACCGGACCTCCATGTCACCTACATTGGCGGAGATGGCTCCGATCGTGTCGAGCTACATACACGATGAACATGCAATTATAGAATGATGATAATTGCAAAAGTGTTTAAGTTATGGGGAGGTAAAGTACTTACAGAGGAGTGAACCCGCGGTGCAAGGCGTCGGTCGAAGCGCTCGTCGATGGTCGAAGGACGAATGGCCTCCTCACTCACCACTAGTAGACCGTCCGTCAATCTGTACAACGTGCGAGGTTGGTACCACGCTAGGTATGAAGGGTGGATGTTGTGGCAGTAAGGTTTGTCCACATCAACCGTCTAAGTGTGGGCCGAATCCATCCACTCCTACACATAGAGCCGCTGCCTAACGATGAAATCGTCCCTATGTCGACCCTACCTTGATTGCCTGTGGATAAAAAAAATTATTGGTCAGAATAAATATCTAAGTTATATAAAAAATAATACATAAGTGGCATGTACATACTCGTGAACACTATGTTTGATCTGTCGAGGGAGCGGCACAGGAATATGCTGTCCTAGGCCGAACTGGCGCATAACTCACTCAAGCGAGTACCCCTCAACCATGTGTGAGAAGACAAGAAGCACCTGGGTATGCCAATAAGTAGCATCCTGCGTGCATAGAGATGAAAGGCCTGTTGGGGCGATGTCCTGGATGTGCTGCTGTGTCCACGGACGCCAGATGACGCTATCATCGAGTAGCAAATCAAAGCTCATAGCGTAGGAAGCGTAGTAAAGGTGTGCCTGATCCGTGGCCCAGCGCAAACCCAGTCTAACCCACCTCCATCCCATCACCGGGCCATCCCGAATATCATGGGCCAACGCGAACTGATCCCGCGGCATCAGTGGTCGCTCAACCGGGAAGTGCTTGTGCGACCAGATCCGTAGGAGTATGGCACACCCCGCGAATATGGAATGCGCCTGGTCTCTGCTTGTGGCATCGCACAATCTCTTATATGTGTGGCACAACACAGCCGATTTGAAACTAAATTGCGGCATATGCCCCAGGTCGGAGTCCGCAATAAGTCTGTCGAGCTGAATGAACTGGCGCTCGCAGATGTCTCCGTGGGTGCCAAGGAATAGCAGCCACCCAAATAAGTACAGTAAGTACGCCTCGAGGTGACGGTGGAATACCTCTTCGGGAGCGGCCACTGGGAATGCGGCATCTCAAACAGCACGCAGGTATGCCTGGGGAACTCCCGCCGTCTGCGCGAACCCTCCTGCTGGCCCAATCCCCTAAAAGCACTGCAAGAAATCCAGACGCCATGCAGCTTGGTGTATCGCAGCGGGAACATATATCTCTCCTCTGATGGGCAAGCCAAGCAGCATACTGACGTCCTCCAGCGTCACAGTCAGCTCTCCAAAACTGAAGTGAAAAGTGTGCGTCTCTAGCCTACAATGGTCCACAAGCGCACTAATCAGAGATCGGTTGAACGGAAATTGCTGTGCCCGATCGACCATACGGGCGAACGGAAGTAATCCCGCCTCAAGCAAGTGAGGTGTGAACAGCTCATCCAGAACCCACATCTCCCGCGGTGCCCTCTGTTGCATCTAGGCCCTTTTAGGTTGATTTTGATTATTGATGACATTAAGTGTTTTGGACTAACCTTATCTTTGAGCTATTTCTATGCAGAGCGATTTCTGTAAAATCTGCAAGTGATCCGGGAAGATTGCAGGTCACAGGTCCAAAGTCGCAAGTGCAAGGTCGCAATGTTGGCTGTGGTCGCAGTTCAAGGTTGGAAGTCAAGGTCGCAAGTGCAAGGTCACCAAAATGAAAGTTGCAAGGATTAAAGATGCAAAGGACCTGAGGTAATATTTGTTTTATTTTGATCGATCTCGGTGTCTGGAGATTGATCGGTTTAGGAAAATTGTTTTTAGATTTAACTATACTATAAAGAGGGGTTGCAAAGTCCTCTCTACATTTCCAGCATAAACCGAGAAACCTAGGTCACTGCATTGCATCTGTTTCGGATGGATTTGTTTTTGAAAGATTTGGTTTTTCAGTTGCGTTTTTGACAGCATAAGAGTTTTTCAATTTTTTAGAAAGATCTAGCAAGGCAGATCTGGTTTTTGCTTCTGTTAACAAAAATGTAGCCCTTTAAATTATCTTTCAAACGAGCTATTTAACTCTCAATTTAGATTTCTGGATTTAAAGTTATAACTGTTTTTATCCATGCTGACTGTCAGTTTGGATTGTCAGTTTTATTCACTAACAGTTGTCCAGAGAGGCTATTTTTTGAGCTGAAATTTTTTGAACTAAATTGACTATCAGTTTGCATTTCGACCTTAAGCTGGTTTATTTGAGTTTCTATTTGATCTGGTCACTTTTGTGGTCGAACTCACTGTCAGTTTGGATAATTGACTATCAGTTTATATTATCAGTTTCCATATACGACCACAAACGGCTAGCAAAGTTTTATCCATGATTTTTGTCAGCCGTTGAGTTTGGAACTGACTGTCAGTTCCTCATACTGACTGTCGGTTTATTTCCATTTTCGACCTCAAACGGCTAGCTGTGTTTTCTCCGAATTTTACTTCTTTCTGGTCGTGTCCCAAACTGACTGTCAGTTTGGTGAACTGACTGTCAGTTTGAGCTGCTGATTTTCAGCTCGAGCTCCAACGGTTCTTTTGTTTGTTGAGGCTATAAATAGGGGCTTTGAGCATTGGTTTTATACAACAAGCGCCCTCACAACCTTATACACTCTTGAGCTTTAGTTCTTTTACAAAAGCTTGATCTTTTGATCAAGTCGAGTGCTTTTGGTTCACATCTTTTGCATCCTATTAGTTTCTCGGTGATTGTTAGAGGTCTAGAGAAGACCTTGCTGCTTATTACTCTTGGTGAGTGCCCTCACCTAGACGGTTTGGAAGTGTGGCCGTTGATCTCTCCAGTTCGGAGTTTGTTGGAGAGACTCGGCGTGTTGTAAAAGGCATCAGTGCTCGCCTTTCCGGAGTGGACAAGGAGCAACCACTAGTAGATAATATCCTTCGTGGATATTGGAGCAAGACTCAATTTACTTGAGTGCTTCAACGAGGATTAGGGGAGACTGGGCGAGTCTCCGAGACCTCGGTAAAAATCGTTGCGTTCGTTCTCTCAATCTTTTCTTATTAATATATTGAACTACATTTGATTCTTCTTTTTGCAAAAGTTGTTTTAAATTAAAGTTTTTAAAAGCCTCATATTCACCCCCCTTTAGTCGGCATCCTTGATTCTACACATGGTATCAGAGCAAGGTCTCTCAATTAATTAGGCTTTACCGCCTAGAGAGAGGATGACGTCTAATGAGGGCTTTTCTCTTGGTCATACCAGTCGTGCGCCTATCTTTGATGAGACTAACTATCCCTACTGGAAAATGCGTATGTCGGTATTCCTAGAGGCCATGGGGCTTGATGTATGGGACATCGTTAAACTTGGTTTTACTCCTCCGGATGATCCGGCAAGTCACCCCGATGACGACAGGAGAAAACTACATTTAAATGCCAGTGCAAAAAATGCACTCTTTGCCAGTTTATCTTTAGTGAGTTCAACCATGTGAGTAATCTTATGACCGCTCACAAGGTTTAGACCACCATCGAAGAAATATATGAGGGTACCACAAAAGTCAAAGAGGCAAAGTTGCTTATGGTGAGGCAACGATATGAGACATTCACCATGTCGTCAACCGAGTCTGTGGATTCCATGATCACTCGGTTGAACAATATTGTGAATGAACTCAAGGGACTAGGAGTTGTTTTTACTGACCTTGATATTGTAAGAAAGATGCTCAGGGCGTTTCTAGAAAGCTTCGACACTCTGGTCACGGTACTCACCAACTCCGATCTGTCGACCACCACGCCTATTGATCTCTATGGGAACCTCATCACCCATGAGATGCATCAAAAAGAGAAGAAGGAAGCAGCCGAAACCTCAGAGACAAAGAAGAAGGCGTTGGCTTTCAAAGCCGGTTCCAAGAACGATTCAAGCGATGGCTCCTCCGACGAAGATCTAGCTCTAATGGTAAAGAATACTCAAAAACTTCTTCGCAGGTTGCACAAAAAGGGTGTCAACATCGACACTCAACCAAAGGGGCCGAAACAAACAAACTTCAAGGACATCATATGCTACAGATGTCACGAAAAGGGACATATAGTATCAAGATGTCCTAACAAGAACAAGACTTTGTATAACAAGAAGAAATTCTTCAAGAAGAGAAATTTAGCAACAAAAGAAGCCTGCTTCGGAGAATGGATGTCCGGAGGTGAGAGCTCCGACTCCGACTCCTACGATGACGGAGGTTGCTCCCAAAAGCTAGCCGGACTAGCTCTCAGCAACATTGCTACTAGCTCATCCCTCTGTCTTATGGCTAAGGGTGATGAAAAGGTACACTCTAACGATCCTTCATATGATGAATTAGTTGAAATGATCACTGAATTAAATGAAGTTTATGGAGCTACTAAAAAGAAGTATAAAGCGCTTAAAGAAGAACATTCTTCTCTACGTACTCAATACTCTGAATTGAAAGAATCATATGAAAGTCTGCTCATTAAAGATATTACAAATGATCCACCTAAAGTAGATGTAGCCATTTCATGTGATCTAGATTCTGATACTATTTCTACTAGTCATCACATACCATGTGCTTCAAATGATACTATCTTAAATGAGAGTAATGAACTTAAGACATAATTGAAAAACTGGGAAAAGGTTTAGAAAACTGCTACAAAGGAAAAGTATCCCTTGATCTCATTCTGAGCAAACAGAAGTGTTCATTTAGAAAATAAGGTCTTGGATACTTTCCGAAGAAAGGAAAGAAACCAAATACTAAAACTATTTTTGTAAAAGCATGCAACACATTTTGCTTTAAATGCCATGAAACTGGTCATTCGCATGAAGCATGTCCTCTAATGACTCCAAACTATTTTGATAGTTGCTACATGCTTCAAAGGTCAAGGAAAGGGTATGCTATAGCAAAGTATGTTGGCGCACCCATGCTAAATAAAAAGAAGAAATCAATTTGGGTGCCCAAAGCTTTGATCGCTAACATTGAAGGATCCAAAAAGGTTTGGGTACCTAAAAAGACTTGATTCTTTTGTTTATGCAGGTGAACTACAAAACCGGTGGGAAGCATTGGGTACTAGACAGCGGATGCTCCGAACATATGACCGGTAACAAGAAATTGTTCACCTCAATAAAAGACAACTCAAGAGAAAATCAAAAGATCACCTTTGCGACAATCATCAAGGAAGTGTGGTAGGCTTAGGTAAAATTGCTATATCCAATGATCTCTCTATTTCAAATGTTTTATTGCTTGAATCTCTGAATTTTAATTTGCTTTTCGTTGCACAAATTTTATCCCAAAGAGGTTTTAGTTGAAAATTTGAAAGACAATTCTTTGATTTTTAAAGGCTTTCATTTTAGAAATCTTTATTTGGTTGATTTTCACTCAAAGGATGCATCTCTTTCAACATGCCTTGTCTCTCAAACCTCAAAGGGTTGGTTATGACATAGGAGACTCGCACATGTTGGAATGTATCAATTGAAAAAGTTTTTAAAACGTGATTTGGTTGTTGGGTTAAAAGATGTGAATTTTGAAAAGGATAAACTCTGTAGCGCTTGTCAAGCTGGCAAGCAAGTAGCTACTTCACATCCAATTAAGCGTGTTCTTTCGACTTGCAAACCTTTGGAACTCCTGCATATGGATTTATTTGGACCTTCTGAGTTTCAAAGTATCGGGGGTAACAACTATGGCTTTGTCATTGTTGATGATTTTACTTGCTATACTTGGGTCTTCTTTATTTCTCAAAATCTGAAACCCCTGATGTTTTCAAAAGTTTTGCAAAACGTGTTTCAACTGAATTTGAACTTTCTATCAAGAAAATCTGTAGTGATCATGGTGGAGAATTCATAAATTCAACCTTATTTGATTTTGTGACTCACTCGGAATTAAACACGAATTTTCAACTTCTTACACTCCACAGCAAAATAGAGTCGTAGAAAGAAAAAAATCGAACACTAATAGAAATGGCAAGAATAATGCTAAGTGAGTATGATACTCCTACTCGCTTCTGGGCTGAAGCCGTGCATACCGCTTGCTATTCTATTAATCGGCTCTATTTGCATCCACTTCTGAATTTAACTCCCTATGAGTTTCTTATTGGGCGTAAGCCAAATATTTCTTATTTTTGAGTTTTTGGTTGCAAATGTTATATTCTTAAGAAAAGGAACTTTGGTGGTAAATTTCAGAAAAGAGTAGATGAAGGCTTTCTAGTCGGATACTCTACCACCAGCAAAGTTTATCGCGTTTTTAACAAAAATACGAGTTGCATTGAAGAATCATGCGATATAGAATTCGATGAAACTAATGGCTCTCAAAAGGAGCAAATCTCTTGTGAAGTTTTAGGTGAAGATCTTCAAGAAGCAGTGAAGAACATCACAATTGGAGACATCAAGCCAAGAGAAGATGATCAAAAAGATGATGAGAACATTGAGAATGATGATCCACATGTATCATCACCTCACATTGATCCACCAGAACAAGATCAAGACGAAGCAGTACAAGATGAAGCGCCAAGGCAACATTAAACGATCACCAAGGATCACCCTTTAGATCAAATATTGGGTGACGTCAGTAAGGGTGTTCAAACTCGCTCCCGTATTGCAGCATTTTGTGAACATCATTCTTTTGTATCTTCTTTAGAACCTAAACATGTTAATGAAGTTTTAAATGATTCTGATTGGGTAAATGTCATGCATGATGAACTAAACAATTTTTCTAGAAATGAAGTTTGGACTTTAGTAGAAAAACCCAATGATCATAATGTAATTGGAACAAAATGGGTTTTAAGAAATAAGCAAGATGAAAATGGTGTAGTAATTAGAAATAAAGCTCGTCTTGTTGCACAAGGTTTTACTCTAGTCAAAGGTTTATATTTTGGCGAAACTTTTACACCTGTAGCAAGACTTGAAGCTATTCGTATTCTTCTTGCTTATGCATCAAACTTTAATATTAAGTTATTTCAAATGGATGTAAAAAGTGCATTTTTGAATGGTGAAATTTCTGAACTTGTTTTTGTTGAATAACCTCCTGGTTTTGAAGATCCTAAATTTCCAAACCATGTGTTTAAATTGTCTAAAACTCTCTATAGTCTCAAGCAAGCTCCTCGAGCTTGGTATGATAGACTTAGAGATTTTCTTTTATCAAAAGGTTTTAAAATTGGGAAGGTTGACACAACTCTTTTTACTAAAAGGATTGAAAAAGATTTGTTCATTTGTCAGATATATGTTGATGATATTATCTTTTGATCTACTAATGAACATTTCTGTCATGAGTTTGGAGAGATGATGTCTAGGGAATTCGAGATGTCGATGATCGGTGAGCTAAGTTTCTTCCTTGGACTGCAAATCAAGCAACTCAAGAACGATACGTTCGTGAGTCAAACGAAGTATGTGAAGGACTTGCTCAAGCGCTTTGGGATGGAAGACGCTAAGGCAATCAAAACCCCCATGGCGACAAATGGACATCTGGATATGGACAAAAGCGGCAAATCGGTCGATTCTAAACTCTATAGGTCTATGATTGGTAGCTTATTGTATCTTACTGCATCTAGGCCTGATATCATGTTTAGTGTGTGCTTATGTGCTAGATTTCAGTCAGATCCTAAGGAATGTCATTTGATTGCTCTTAAAAGAATCCTTAGGTATTTAAAATGCTATCCCAATCTAGGTCTTTGATATCCGAAATATGCAAATTTTGAATTAATTGGTTATTCAGATTCTGATTATGCGGGATGCAAGATTGATCGAAAAAGTACATCTGGTAGCTGTCAGCTCTTGGGGAGATCTTTAGTATCATGGTCATCTAGGAAACAGAATTCTATAGCTCTCTTCACCGCTGAAGCTAAATATGTGTCTACCGGAAGTTGTTGTGCTAAAATTTTATGAATGAAGCAGACTTTTCTGGATTATGGAATTAAGTTTGATAAAGTGCCACTCTTGTGTGATAATGAAAGTGCCATTAAAATTGCAAATAATCATGTTCAACATTCTAGAACTAAGCATATTGAATTACAACACCACTTTATTAGAGATCATGTGGCAAAAGGGGATATTGATGTAAGTTATATTTAAACAGACATGCAACTAGCAGATATTTTCACCAAACCCCTAGATGAAACTAGATTTTGTTTTCTCATAGGTGAATTGAATATTATTGATATATCAATGTTTGTTGATCTAAGATAAGTGTCTGATTTTCCTGTCCTCCCGCCTTTTTGTGCTTGATGAAAAAGGGGGAGAGATTCTTGAGTTTCTTGCTTCATTAAAGACATTGTTTATGCTTGGGGGAGAGATTGGGGAGAAAGATTCTTGAAATATCTCATGATCTATCTGATCCGTTTGAGACCTAGTCTTGGTGTTCGCACTAGGTTCGCCCAGATTCTAATATGCGGAATAACGGGATCTTACTCGGAAATACCGAAACCCAAAGTAATTGCACAACTCTTTATTTCAAAGAGGGCTTTACACGTCGAACGTTAGGCACACTTGCCTACGTCGAAGGAACTATAAGTGTCTAAAACTCAAATAAGTTCTATGACTCTTTTCGATTGAATTCCATGATCTAAACTAGAGCTATTACAAGGTATTTATAGTCCAATCGTATGAGTACGTATCAGACTTAGAGACCTAAACGTATTAGACTCATATAACTAATCCTAAACAGATAAGCTTAGTTATACACATTCGGATCGGATTACAATTCCGAACAGGGAACGAATTCCTTTTCCTGGTCGCGGACCAATCCATGGTCGCGGACTCATCCAGGTCGCGAATTCCTATGCGATCAGGACTTGGTCGCGAAGCCACATGCGATCAAGACTTGGAGATCCTCCCGGATCATGACTCCCTTGTTGAGAAGGAGCCAACCCCTGTTGCGACCTCACGATCAAACTGGAGATGTGGAAATTGGGCTTGTCCATCTTCTTTGGTGTACCACTTTGCCGCACGTGCTCGTTGATCTTTCCGACCGATTCGAAAAGTCTCCTTTGTGCCACTGCGGGTGGTAGTCACCTTCCTCTCCAGAATCACATCTTCACGTAAAGGTTCGCCTCGTTGATAGACCAAGTCTTCAACAGATGGTACTATGGTATCTGGCTCATCATCCAACATTGAAGGCTCGAAGAGTTTGAGGTGCTCAATATTGACAACCGAGTAAATATCCATGTATGGAGGTAACTCAAGCTGACAAGCATTATTACCCACTTTCCGCAAAATCCGAAAAGGACCATAACGAATGGGTTTGAGCTTCTTACCTTCACCTTTAAGTCTCTCCTTACTCAAATGTAACCATACCATATCACCTTCTTGAAATTGCGCATCAACTCGGTGCCGATCATGTCGCGCCTTGTACTTGAGTTGAGCTTTCAGCAAGTTCTGTTCAACCTCACGATGAAGTGTCGTTGAATACCTTCCAGGAACTTTTGTGCTCGATCCTGATCAGATGCTTCCTTGCTGTTCTGTGCTGAGGTAGGGATCACATACTCCATATCGAATGGACTCTGTGGTAGAAATCCTAAACAGACCTCAAACGGCGACTTTCCAGTCGAACCATGCACTGCTCGATTAAAAGCAAACTGTAGGTACGGTATGCTTTCATCCCAGGTCTTCGGGTGCTTCGAGTTATATCCTCTCAAGAGATGAACGACTGTGCGATTAACCACCTCGGTTTGACCATCAGTTTGCGGATGAAAAGCAGTACTCCTCTTTAGCTTGGTGTCCATCATCGTCCAGAGCGATCGCCAAAAGTGACTAAGGAACCGGGTATCGCGATCAGACACAATAGAAGTCGACAGTCCGAAGTGTGTCCAAACGTGTTGAAAGAATACCCGAGCTGCCTCTTCTGCCGTGATAATCTTCCGACAAGGTATAAGAACAATCATTTTGGAGAACCGATCAACGACCACGAATAGATAGTCGCTGCCACGTCGGGTCTTAGGCAATCCTCCCAAGAAATCCATGGATATGCTCTCCCATGGTCGTGATGGAACTGGCAAAGGAGTGTACAAACCTAATTTTCAGTTTGCCGGTTTCGAGATGCTGCAGAGACCGCAGCCTCGAACAAACCTAGCCACATCTTGCTGCATACGCGGCCAGAACACATGTCAGTGAAGATTTTGCAACGTCTTTGTAACCCCAAAGTGACCAGCTACCTTCGATGTGTGCGCTTCTCGCATCCATTGAGTCCGAGGTGCTCCACGAAGTATGCAAAGTAAATTGCCCTTGTACAAGAGTCCTTCTCGACGAACGAACTCTGTAGGGTTCCCTGCTTCGACCTCAGTCAGTGCTGTTTGAAAATCAAGGTCTTCACTGTACATAGTGACATAGTCATCATGACATGATGGCTCGATCTGCATGAACGCTGATAAACAGAGGGTTGTAACTGGTGGTCGCGACAACATATCCGCCAATTTGTTGTGTACGCCCTTCTTGTACTTAATCACCAGATTAAACTGCTGCAGATACGACATCCACTTCATGTGCCGAGCTTGCTGTAGCTTGGACTGAGTTTGCAAATATTGCAATGGTTGATGGTCGGTGTGGACAACCGTCTCTTTCCCCAAGAGATAACACCGCCAATGTTTCACGGCCTGATGCAGTGCGCATAACTCCTTATCATAAGTCGGGTAGTTCTTCTGAGCTCCCTGGAATAACTCTGAGTGATATGCCACTGGTCGACCTTCTTGCATGAGCATTGCGCCCATCGCATAACCTGAGGCATTGGTTTCTAGCTCGAACGGTTTCTGGAGATTCGGCAAAGCTAACACAGGCGCCTCGCTGATCTTCCTTTTCAGCAAGAGAAACGTGTCCTCATGTTTCCCTGTCCACTCGAACTTCTGATCGATCCTGGTTAATGCATGCAATGGTGAAGCCATAATCGAGAAGTGTCGGATGAACTTCCGAAGGTATTGGCATGCTCCCACAAAACTACGCACATCCGTAACTGTTCGCGGTCACGGCCATTCGCGAATCATTTTGACCTTGTCCGGGTCGATTTGCAACGTACCGTTGCCGATTATGAATCCGAGGTAAAGTAGAGTTTGCTGGCCGAACTCGCACTTCTTACGGTTGAGGCAAAGTCGATGTTGCCAAAGCTGTTCGAACACCTTTTCGACATGAATGAGGTGCTCATCCCACGAATAACTATAAACCAATATGTCGTCGAGATACACGATCACAAAGTCGTCGATAAACGGTCTCAATACGTCATTCATAAGACGCATGAAAGTTGCCGAGGCGTTGCAGAGACCAAACGGCCTGACCAGCCATTCGAACAGACCTTGCCGTGTTTTGAACGCGGTCTTCCATGTATCCTCCTCTCGGATGCTGACACTATGATATCCGGACTTAAGATCCAATTTGGAGAAGACAACAGCATGCTTCAATTGGTCTAGCAGGTCATCAATACGAGGAAGGGGGTACCGGTTTTTGATGGTGATCATGTTCAGTGCTCGATAGTCGATGCACATACGCCAAGTCCCATCTTTCTTTGGTACTAACACCACAGGAGATCCACAAGGTGAACTACTCGGTTGAATGACACCATTGTTCAGCAACTCACCAAGTTGTCTCTTGATCTCTTCATTCTCCAATACTGAGTTGCGATACATACTCAGATTGGGCAGTGTCGCATCGGACACAAGCTGAATTTCGTGCTCGACTGGACGTTTCGGCGGACGACCCTGGGTAGTCTCGAACAGATCACTGTATTTCTCCAGCAGTCCCGACAAACGACCAGAATCCTCTCGGCACGCCAGTGACAATGCGGGTCGAGTACCCTCACCTTGATCAATGGGTCGAATCATGACAAGCACATACTTGTGACATGCATTAACAATTCGTTTGGCTTGATTTGCGGTAATCAAGTTCGAAGTGTTGACGTGGATGTCTCTACTGATCACGAACTTAACTCCGTCTTTGGTGAGGTCGTATTCTTGCGCTGGCCGATGGAAGTGAGCGTCTCGATCATACAGATACGGACTCCCAAAGATCACCTGACAGATATCGATAGGGACAACATCGCATTGCACCTCATCGATATATCGTGCAGAGATCGCAAACTTCAACACACACTGACTCGTAATCTGTTGATTCACGTTGGATGTAAACCAACCCAGCGGATATGGTCGCGGGTGTGTGGTTGTCTTCAAACCAAGTCGCCGAACCAGTCCAGCGGAGACCAGATTCTTCTGACTTCCTGGATCGAATATCGCTGCGACCACTTCGTGCTTCACCTGGATGTTGATGGTGAACAAGTCCTCCGTTGGGTGATGGTCGTTCGGTGGATCGGAACCCTTCTCCTTCGGCATTGCCATCAGAGACAAGGTCGTATCCGCCTCATTAACCGAATTCACTCGGACAACTTCTTCGTCGGGTGAAGTCGCAGTAGCCGTGGCTGTTCTTTTCCCTGGTCCGTTTTTCTTTGGTTGAAGTTCAGGATGAAGCTTGTAACATTTGTCCTTGGTATGCCCCGCGACTTGACAATTTTCGCAAAAGGCACCCGTGCCCGATTTTGAAGCGTTCTTCTTCGGACTCGGCTTTTTCTTTGTCGAGGTCGCATTTTCCTTCGTGCTTTTGTCGCTATGGGATTTATTCTTCTTCTCGATCGCCATAGCAGTTGTGCTCGCGGTCGCAATGTCTTGGACACTGAACAGACTTAGCTCAGTACTGATCGATTTCTGAAGTCCAGATGTGTACTTCCGAAATACCTGAGGGTCGGATAGTGAGATGCCAATGACCATTGCTTGTCGCCGAAACTCTGTCATATAGTCTTGGACGGTCTGGTCGCACCGTTGGTACAATCTGTGCCAACGCTCCCATCTCTCCTCAAGGTAACCCATCGGATAGAATTCTTGTCGCAGAAGTCGTTTGAATTGACCCCACGCAAGGTCATCAGCTTCACCACTGGTGACAAGGGCCTTCCACCATGTCTTGGCGTGGTCCTTCATCTTCAAAGGTGCAAATTTGACCTTTTGAGCGCTACTAAGCCCTTTCAGGTCAAAGTAGGTCTCAAGTTGGTTGATCCAAGAATCCAGCTTCTCGGCATCGATCACCCCATCATATATGGGTATATCAATCTTAGCGTCGACTTTAAAAGATCCGACAGCTAAGGAGGTGTTGGCGAGGTCGTCGGTCTTGTGGTTGCCTTCGTCTTCATCTTCGTCTGCCCTGCGCAAGTCTTCACCAGTCTTCTCACACATAACCTTCCCTACTTCAGGAGGTACAATCATGGCCTGCTGCTTAATCCAAGCAAGCACGGTTTCCATGTCGGTGGAGAGCTTAGCCACTTGTTCGGCTAGGTTAGCTTGAACGGAGGTATCGTCAGACATTGTTGGAGACGCGGCTGTAGGAACCTTCAATTGATCGCCTGGAATTTCGCCGGAAGTTTTGTAACCCTGGCGAGTCTTCACCATCCACAGGATAGGAAAGTTGCTCTGATACCAACTTGATTCGTTTGAGACCTAGTCTTGGTGTTCGCACTAGGTTCGCCCAGATTCTAATATGCGGAATAACGGGATCTTACTCGGAAATACCGAAATCCAAAGTAATTGCACAACTCTTTATTTCAAAGAGGGCTTTACACGTCGAACGTTAGGCACACTTGCCTACGTCGAAGGAACTATAAGTGTCTAAAACTCAAATAAGTTCTATGACTCTTTTCGATTGAATTCCATGATCTAAACTAGAGCTATTACAAGGTATTTATAGTCCAATCGTATGAGTACGTATCAGACTTAGAGACCTAAACGTATTAGACTCATATAACTAATCCTAAACAGATAAGCTTAGTTATACACATTCGGATCGGATTACAATTCCGAACAGGGAACGAATTCCTTTTCCTGGTCGCGGACCAATCCATGGTCGCGGACTCATCCAGGTCGCGAATTCCTATGCGATCAGGACTTGGTCGTGAAGCCACATGCGATCAGGACTTGGAGATCCTCCCGGATCACTATCATAATAGATTCACTCTCAAATCTCAAATGACTCATATGTGTATTTATTTATGCATGCATTTAGGGGGAGTCATTTGATTTTATTCATTTAAACACTTGTTGTTATCAATTATCAAAAAGGGGGAGATTGTTGCATCTAGGCCCTTTTAGGTTGATTTTGATTATTGATGACATTAAGTGTTTTGAACTAACCTTGTCTATCAGCTATTTCTATGCAGAGCAATTTCTGTAAAGTCTGCAAGTGATCCGAGAAGATCTGCAGGTCACAGGTCCAAAGTCGCAAGTGCAAGGTCGCAATGTTGGCTGTGGTCGCAGTTCAAGGTTGGAAGTCAAGGTCGCAAGTGCAAGGTCACCAAAACGAAAGTTGCAAGGATTAAAGATGCAAAGGACCTGAGGTAATATTTGTTTTATTTTGACCGATCTCGGTGTCTGGAGATTGATCGGTTTAGGAAAAATTTGTTTCTAGATTTAACTATACTATAAAGAGAGGTTGCAAAGTCCTCTCTACATTTCCAGCATAAACCGAGAAACCTAGGTCACTGCATTGCATCTGTTTCGGATGGATTTGTTTTTGAAAGATTTGGTTTTCAGTTGCGTTTTTGACAGTAGAAGAGTTTTTCAATTTTCTAGAAAGATCTAGACAGATCTGGTTTTTGCTTCTGTTGACAAAAATGTAGCCTTTTAAATTATCTTTCAAAAAAGCTATTAAACTCTCAATTTGGATTTATGAATTTAAAGTTGTAACTGTTTTTATCCATGTTGGCTGTCAGTTTGCTAAACTGACTGTCAGTTTGGATTGTCAGTTTTGTTAACTGACAGTTGTCCAGAGAGGTTATTTTTTGAGCTGAAATTTTTTGAACTAAACTGACTGTCAGTTTGCATTTCGACCTCAAGCTGGTTTATTTGAGTTTCTATTTGATCTGGTCGCTTTTGTGGTCGAACTGATTGTCAGTTTGGATAACTGACTGTCATTTTATATTATCAGTTTTCATATACAACCACAAACGACTAGCAAAGTTTTATCCGTGATTTTTGTCAGCCGTTGAGTTTGGAACTGACTGTCAGTTTCTCATACTGACTGTCATTTTGCACTGATTTATTTTTCATTTTCGACCTCAAACGGCTAGCTGTGTTTTCTCCGGATTTTACTTCTTTCTGGTCGTGACCCTGGTGAACTGACTGTCAGTTTGAGCTGCTGATTTTCAGCTCGAGCTCCAACGATTCTTTTGTTTGTTGAGGCTATAAATAGGGGTTTTGAGCATTGGTTTTATACAACAAGCTGCCTCACAACCTTATACACTCTTGAGCTTTAGTTATTTAAAAAATCTTGATCTTTTGATCAAGTCGAGTGTTTTTCAGATCCACCAAGTGCTTTCGGTTTGCATCTTTTGCATCCTATTAGTTTCTCAGTGATTGTTAGAGGTTTAGAGAAGATCTTGCTACTTATTACTCTTGGTGAACGCCCTCACCTAGACGGTTTGGAGGCGTGGCCGTTGATCTCTCCAGTTCGGTGTTTGTTGGAGAGACTCGGCGTGTTGTAAAAGGTATCAGTGCTCGCCTTTCCGGAGTGGACAAGGAGCAACCACTAGTAGATAATATCCTTCGTGGATATTGGAGCAAGACTCAATTTACTTGAGTGCTTCAACGAGGATTAGGGGAGACTGGGCGAGTCTCCGAGACCTCAGTAAAAATCGTTGCGTTCGTTCTCTCAATCTTTTCTTATTAATATATTGAACTGCATTTGATTCTTCTTTTTGCAAAAGTTGTTTTAAATTAAAGTTTTTAAAAGCCTCATATTCACCCCCCCTCTAGTCGGCATCCTTGATCCTACACCCTCGTGTACAGCGCGAGCAAAACAGTGCCCAGTACTAGACGACAAGCACAGTGCCGCTGCTGATGGTGCGGTGCAATCAATTCGGGAAGCTGTTGGTCGTCGGCCATACCTATAGTTATCATGTATTGTCCGATTCAATGCATTTGCAACATTAGAAATAACATACATTCACTTACGAAAGGTAAATATAGAGTATGTAACACATTACAAGAGTACAAAAACTTTACATAGAGAATGTAACACATTACATTAATGATTTACATTTAAACACAGATTATGTAACACATTACAGAAGTGAAAAAATTTTACAAGAGTGGACAAACATTACAAAAGTGCTTCAGTTTGTCGATGCTGTGGATGTCCCTGCCACTTGCGGGCATTGGTTTCTCCGGTGACTAGGCTGCCTGCAAATCGTGCATCTACGGAGTTCTTCACGCTCAACTACATCCATATGGTTGTGTATCCGCCTCGTTCGACGTCGGCCCGCATGGCTGACAAGAAGCCTCCTGTCTGGGATCCACGTGACGCCATCTTCCGGTGATATCTCCCGATAGTCTCCTGTCGCCGCAAATCCATGGAAGACACCATCCCAAGTCTTATACAAGTTCTGCAGAGTATAATATTTAGAGATGTATTGCATCAAAGTGATTCCAGGAACTGCGCATGCAACGATGACATAAGAGCAAGGAATGTGCAGCAGCTGCGGCTTCTTACATGTACATTCCACATGTGTATTTGTAATTCTGCATTCGTGGACCCGTCTGGCTCTCAAGGTGCCATGAACTAATTTGTGCGTTAACCGGACCTCATAGTTTCCATTCAACTGGCTTAGCACGGACACCTCGTATGACAATGACTTTCTCATCCGAAATTTAAGGTAATCGTTAATTTTCTTGGGCCAATGCACTAAAGGGTCGCGCACAAATATTACTACGGCGGAACTCCGACAGTCATAGTAGGCTATTGTGTGATAAAATGTCATCTCAACAATAGCAGTAAGAGGTAGGCATCGCACACCTTTCAGGACGAAATTGTACACTTCGGCAAGATTGGTTATCATAATGCCGTACCGTGCCCATCTGTGTCGTGCAGCAACGACCACTTCTACACTGGTTTCGGCTAGATCCATTGACTGAAACTTGGTCGTCTCCTATTGTTTCCGTCGGTGCTCACGTCCCCAGTTTAGGCTCCGCCCTGCTCGTGGTTCAGTTTCAAAGTACTCTCGTCCAGTGACTTCCATATTGCTGTGAACTTGGACTGTTAATTCTGTCTGGCAAGTCTTTTGAACAGCTACATCAGACGTCTACTCTTGAAATGAGTATGAAAATTTGCGTCAAGATGCTGAGAGCACCAACGACTCTGCAGGTCATCCTAGGTTAGAGATGGATCCACTCTAGATTGCATGTACTCAATTGCACTATTTCTATCGTGAATTATGCACACACGCTCCCAATCTTTCACCACCCCGTTCTTCAGTAACCCCAAAAACCACAACCAGCTACTGTAGTTCTCCCCCTAAACTACTACATATGCTACGGGGAGAAGCTGGTCATTTGCATCAGTTCTCACTGCAGTCAACAGTGTCCCCTGATACTTCCCGGTCAAGAATGCTCCGTCGATGCAAAGAACGGACATCATGTACGTAAAAGATGCAACACACTGCTGGAATGCCTAGAAAAATCTACGCAATACCATGCACTCTGGTATGATAATACCATTGACGAGGATTGACACCCGAGTCAGTTCAAATAAATGCACTGTTGGTTCAGGACATATTCGAGCCAGACACGTGCCTGGCGGTGCGAACTCAAGTCGTTCTGAGAAGCATCAGCCCGAGATCGCAGGCTTTGCGCGATCAGACCGTAGTTAGTACGCGGTCAGGAGTTCCTGTGCTATATGCGAACAGAACGCTGGAGATGTTGTGCGGTCAGCAAACACCCCGCGGTCAGAGCACTTTCGACCAGGGGATATGGGATTCACCTGTCCCTATGGCAGGAATATCCCAAGTATCCCGAAGATTCTTCCACATGGAGGAACAACCGTCAAGAGGTTAATAGGTGCAGTTATCCATGAATAACACGTGTTAAACCTGCGTGGAGGTTAAAAGCGGTTCTCTAAACCGCATCCAAGCAACTGTTTGATGCAGTTACGACATGGCACCCTTTCGACTAATATAAAAGGGTGACAAGATGGATCAAACAGAAGGACCAGAAGAAGAAGAAGAGAGATCAACGTCTCTTACAAAAGTGAGATACAGCACATCTCAACCACTCAAACAGCCAAGTCTACGGCTTAGATTAGAAAGTTTTTATAAGCCTCCCTGACTTCTTTCTGTACACTTACATAGGAAAAACCTTCGCCTGTGAAGGTCTTTTCCCGCCATCTTGTAACTATTTACTATACATAGTGCAATCCCAACAGGACGTAGTGTTTTTACTCTCACCATCGAGGGCCTGAACCTGTATAAATTTCTCTGTGCTCCAGTTCTCCATAGTGAACCTGTATAAATTTCTCTGTGCTCCAGTTCTCCATAGTTCTACCTACCTTCCCGGAGGGTCACCCTGAAAGGTCTCACTATTATAAATTTTGCATAAGTTCGGCTGAGGACCCCGAGTCCGAATCGTCGACAGCTGGCGCCCACCGTGGGGCCTTTCTCATGGCGTCCTAATTTTCATCCGGAGGTTCGCTGAAATATGGCTGGAGTATATGATTCCGAGAATGATTTTGATCTCGAGGATTATGCTCACATTCCAATGCCTTCTCCAAGCGATCCTGTTCCGATGGAGGAGGTTGGAGGCCAAAATCTTCCAGAGGTTGAATCATCTCTCCAGGTCATGTCCATCGACCAGGGAGTGACTGGCGTAAGGTCAGAACCCACTGAGGCTCTTAATGCGCTAGAGCGTGAGTCCGGTCCATCATACGTCCCCGCTGAGGGGAAGGATGATATTGACCTGGAAATCAGCCCGGGAAGATTCGACCCTGATAACCTCCACCGTCTCTTTGATTTCGAGTCCGACTCAGAACAAATTGAGATGTTTTCCCCATCGACGACCTCTCTCCCTAGACAGTTTGCTGCCTTATCGCAGGAAACTCCTGATCAACAGACTGCTAGGGAAGAACGGGATCACAAACAGAAGAAAGATCAAGATCTCGAGCAACAAAACAACGAACTACGCAGAACTGCCCTAGAGGCTCTTCAAGATGCGCAGGCTCGTTACGATGCTGCTCCAAGTTCTTCTCGACGATCACGCGGTCGCAGACGCGACCAGACCCCCTCTTTGCCTCCGAAGCGTTTCCTAGTGGACGAAGAAACGGTAACACCTGGTGCCCCTAGGAGAAGTACCCATGGTCGACTGCGATCTATCGCGGAAGTCATGTGTAACTTCCCTCCTACGGTCACGGATGCGCGGAAACCAGCCTTCACCAGGATCCTAGCGGAAAGACTGGATGAGGTCGCATCTGAGGTGACCCCAACGGCCTCTTCCCGGTCAGTAACACGTTCCCGCGAACGAGAGTGTTCTCACTCTGGTTCTGGTCGGCGAAGTTACCCGCCGCCTGTACCATCCCGCCAGGACAAGTACAGGCGGACACAGGATTCTCGTGGTAGGGATCGAGTCCCTGTCCACTCTCGTTTGGGACCATGGATAACTCCACCATTGCGTGAAGTCGCCCGTGACCCGGTCGAGAGTCACAGGGCAGTTCACGGTCCCTACGTCGGTTGTAAAGCTTTTTCGCCTGGTCTTCCTGCCGTCGTTTGGCCTGACAAGTTTCAACCAGGGGCCATAGAAAGATTGAACGGAACTCAGAATCCATCAGAGTTCCTTCATATCTACATTACTGCCATCCAAACGGCAGGAGGCGATAACCGGGTCATGGCCAACTACCTGCCTACAGTCCTCGAAGGCCCGGCTAGAACTTGGCTTTTTAATCAGCCCGAGGGTTCTATCTACAACTGGGAAATGCTGTGCGATGCTATCCTCAGCAATTTCCAAAACTGTTATCAAAAGCCGGGTAAAGAGGACGATCTTCATCGGCTACGACAAACTTCGACCGAAACTCTTCGGCAGTTTGTCAAGAGGTTTGTCGGGGTGAGGAATATCATCCCGAACATATCTGACGGCTCTATTATCAGGGCATTTAAACATACCGTTCGATACCGGAGATTCACCGAAGACTTGCTCATCCACCCTCCTCAATCAGTGGCCGATCTTTTTGATATGGCCGATCGGTACTCCGACGCAGCCGAAGCGGTCGAATGGAACCGGATGGTCGATAAGGGTGACCTACCACCTCAACCAGGTTTCAAAGACGCCAGGAAGGAAGATTCAAGCAAGAAGCCGGAATCTTCGTCGGGTGGGAAGTCGAAAAAATTGAAAAGGAACCGCTCTGGACAGTACCGCGAGGTTGCAGTCCCAGAGAAGCCGCCTTCGACCAAAGGTAACAAACCTTCATTTAAGAATAAAACTGCTCCTGGTGGTCGTAATGCCGACCAGCCAGAAAAGTCGACTAATCCGCAGGAAGGCAAGAAGTGGTGTCCACTCCACAACTCCGCAGGCCATGACCTCAAGAACTGTAGGAGTTGTTTGAAGCAATTGGATGACTTCTACCAGGGAGTTGGGCCAATGCCGACCTTACTGGCTAAAGAACAGGCATGCGGACTTAGAGACACCGATGGAGACGAGGAGATGTCCTACCAAGTACCTCAAAATCACATTAATGTTATTTTCGGGGGTTCTTCTTCTTTTATTTCCAAAAGGCAGTTTAAAGCCTTTTACCGAGAGGTTAACCAAACGGAGACATCCCTTGGTGAACCTCAATACCCCCGTTGGTCGGATACACCTTTGAAATTCGATCGCTCTGATTGTCCCGCGGGGCTTACTCGACCATTGAGGCTCCCTCTGGTCATTACCATGATCATCAGTAACGCGAGAGTCGAAAGGGTCCTGATCGACGGAGGGAGCTCCCTTGACATTTTATTGGTCAAGGCACTCGACGAGATGCAAATTCCTCGTTCGAAGATTAAGCCCATAATCCATCCGTTTTATGGGATAATCCCAGGCCCCTCCATGATGCCGTTGGGACAAGTGGTCCTCCTGGTCACACTGGGAGAACCGGATAACTTCCGAACAGAATTGGTTACTTTCGACGTAATTGATTGTGATTCGGCTTATAATGCAATCTTTGGCAGGCCAACTCTTGCTAAGTTCATGATGGCAACGCACTATGCTTATCAGTGCGGCAAATTGCCTGGCCCCAAAGGTGTCATCTCGGTCCGAGGCAGTCGCAACGTGGCACTCATGTGCCACCGACTATCTTTGGAGATGGTCGATCAACTTCCCCTCCGGGACGCCCAGGTCGCCACCGTCGCCACCGATGCGATCAAGGCTGCTCCTCGACCAGATGAGAAACTCAAACTTGTTCCATTGTACCCAGATGATCCATCCAAGACAATTCGGGTCGGATCAGGACTGGATGACAAATAGGAACTCGATCTCATTACTTTCCTCCGGGTTAACACAGATGTGTTTGCGTGGAAACCGTCCGACCTGCCCGGTGTCCCAAGGGAAGTAATCGAGCACAGGTTAGCAATTCGACCTGGACAACGACCAATAAAGCAAAAGCTCAGGCGTTTTGCTGTTGACCGACAGTAAGCCATCCGAGAGGAGTTGGACAAACTCCTAAAGGCCGGGTTTATTCATGAAGTCGATCACCCGGAATGGCTCGCCAATCCGGTCATGGTCCGCAAGTCAAATGGCAAGTGGCGCATGTGCGTCGACTACACTAGCCTTAACAGTGCCTGTCCGAAGGACGACTTTCCCCTTCCCCGCATCGACCAACTGGTCGACTCAACCGCGGGTTGCGAACTGATGAGCTTCCTGGACGCTTACTCAGGATATCATCAAATTAGCATGGCAGAAGAAGATGAAGAGAAAACTGCCTTCATCACCCCGTTCGGCACCTACTGCTACGTCAGAATGCCGTTCGGTCTCAAGAACGCAGGTTCCACGTACCAGCGCTTGATGCAAAAGAGTTTTCTTTCCCAGATAGGGCGTAATCTCAAGGCATATGTAGACGATCTGGTTGTAAAAAGTTCTAAGAGATCATCCCATTTGGACGATCTCGCTGAAACCTTCTGTAATTTGAACCGCTTTGGAATAAAATTAAACCAGGAGAAATGCTCTTTTGGGGTTTCTTCAGGAAAACTTCTTGGTTTCCTTGTTTGTTCCAGAGGCATTGAGGTCAATCCTGAGAAAATCAGGGCCATCGAACAAATGAGGTCGCCCTCGACCATGAAAGATGTTCAACGCCTGGCTGGTCGCATGGAGGCTTTAAGTCGTTTCATATCGCGACTAGGTGAAAGGGGATTACCTTTCTTCAAAGCCTTGCGGAAGCATCACAATTTCACATGGTCTGATGAGGCTGAAAAAGCATTTCAGGAGGTAAAGGCATATTTGTCCAGTCCGCCGGTATTGGTCTCTCCCGACAAAGGAGAACCATTACTTCTCTATCTGGCGGCCACCCCACACGCGGTCAGCGTTGTTCTGATCGCGGATAGGGAAGGAGTACACAGACCCTTCTACTATGTAAGCGAGGTACTTCATGGACCCAAGGAGCGATACCCTGAGGTCCAGAAAATACTTTACGCACTATTGATGGCTTCCCGTAAACTACGACATTACTTTCAAGCTCACAAGATCACAGTACCCTCCTCCTTTCCTTTGGGGGACATTGTCCGAAATCCAGAGAAATCTGGTCGAATCGCCAAATGGGCGGTCGAACTCGGTGCTTTTGATGTCCATTTCACGCCCCGCACGGCGGTTAAGTCTCAGGTTTTGGCCGACTTTGTGGTCGAATGGACCAACCCTGAGCCACCCGTGCAGATGCCCAAGGAATTGGAATGCCCGGATCACTGGACAATGTACTTTGACGGCTCCCGTAGTTTTCAACACTCGGGGGCCGGAGTGGTCTTAGTTACGCCTCAGGGCGAACAGTTTAAGTATGTCATCCAATTACACTTCGTTGCAAATAACAACGCAGTGGAGTATGAAGGTCTTCTTGCAGGGCTCCGGGCAGCCAAATTCCTCGGAGTCCGTCGATTAATGGTGAGGGGAGACTCACAGCTGGTCGTAAACCAGGTAAACAAGGAGTACAACACCTCCGATGAGCAATGGCTCATTACCTGGGGGAAGTGAGAAGATTGGAAAAACACTTCAGTCATTTCGAAGTCCAATATATCCCGCGAAAGGACAACATTCTCGCAGACCAATTATCCAAAATTGGGTCCTCACGCACATCCGCTCCGGCAGGAGTGTTCATTGAACACTTGGACCGTCCTTCGATCATGACTTCGGTCGAGGATGATCCGGTAACAGCCTGCGTTACCAACCTCGGTCAGGAACATGATTGGACTCATCCATTGAGAGTCTATCTTGAACATGGGACGAAACCGAAAGCGATCGGTTAATTCGAAAAGCGCGTCTGTACAGACTCATAGATGGGGTTTTGTATAGAAAGGATACTCAAAGAGTATTCATGCGCTGCATATCTCAGGAGGAAGGTAAATCCCTCTTGAAAGAGATACATGACGGTGTATGCTGTGCGCACGCGTCATATCGAACACTGGTCGGAAAGGCTTTTCGGCAAGGATTCTACTGGCCTTCGGCACTTGATGATGCCAAGTACATGGTCAAGATGTGTCCTCAGTGTCAATTCCACGCGAGACAGGTTCATCAACCTGCCTATGCGTTACAAACTATCCTCCTCGCATGGCCTTTTGCGGTCTGGGGGATGGACATTGTTGGTCCTATGCCACAAGCGGTCAATGGGTACAAGTTTCTGTTCGTAGCCATTGACACGTTTACAAAGTGGATTGAGGCCGAACCGGTACGAAATATTACAGCCTTAACAGCACAAAAGTTCTTTCATAAGAACATTGTTGCTCGATTCGGTGTTCTAAACCGTCTCATCACAGACAATGGTTCACAGTTCGCTAGTGGTCTTTTTCTAGACTACTGCGATCAGATCGGAACCAAGGTGTGCTTTGCTTCGGTGGCGCATCCACAAAGCAATGGTGCTGTGGAACGGGCCAACGGGCAGATATTACAAGGCATCAAGAAGCGTGTTTTTGATCGCCTTAAGACTCGCTCGGGGGCTTGAGCAGACGAGCTCTACACCGTTCTATGGGCACTGCGAACTACCTCTAGTCGAGCCACCGGTGAGACACCCTTCCATCTGGTCTATGGGGCCGAGGCTGTGTTGCCTATAGAAGTTAGTATTGGGTCCGTTCGGACAGGACAATTTGAACGAGTTGATCAGTCCGAACAGCGATCACAGGATCTCATCCTCTTAGAAGAAAGGCGTGGGGGTTAAGAGCGGTTCTCTAAACCGCATCCAAGCAACTGTCTGATGCAGTTATGACATGGCACCCTTTCACTAGTATAAAAGGGTAACAAGATGCATCAAACAGAAGGACCAGAAGAAGAAGAAGAGAGATCAACATCTCTTATAAAAGCGAGATACAGCACATCTCAACCACTCAAACAGCCAAGTCTACGGCTTAGATTAGATAGTTTTTATAAGCCTCCCTGGCTTCTTTCTGTACACTTACGTAGGAAAAACCTTCGCCTGTGAAGGTTTTTTCCCGCCATCTTGTAACTCTTTACTATACATAGTGCAATCCCAATAAGACGTAGGGCTTTTACTCTCACCATCGAAGGCCCGAACCTGTATAAATTTCTCTGTGCTCCAGTTCTCCAAAGTTCTACATACCTTCCCAGAGGGTCACCCTGAAAGGTCTCACTATTATAAATTTTGCATAAGTTCGGCTGAGGACCCCGAGTCCGAATCGTCGACAACCATCTAAACCGATAGTCGGCGTATCAACAATTTCGGTAATTGTGCCTATATTTGCTTAACATATATGCCGAAAGAGCCTCGGTACGAAGTTATATGCCTCGACATATGTCTCAAAAAGCTCTTCAAACACCTTTTGTTTCGCCCTCCATGCCTTTCCGTAATTGATCTTGTGGCCATACTTTTCGGCGATGTGTGCAATAATCAATTGTAGTGCTATTGCCGTATTTTCTTTTACGATGGATAGTATCAGACTGGCAACAAAACCAGAGCTTATATTTCAATGCTGCTGCAACATGCCCTCCGCCAGACATCTGTGCTCCGCAACTCTCGTCACCTGAAAGAAAGGCTCATCTTGTGGCTTTGTCACACGTACATACCACGGGCAGTTATCGACCAGGCACTACACAGTCCATAAGCTCGGATTTGATTTAACAACCCAGAATGGCCTATTTAGTGCAACAACCCATGTAGTGATGACTTTTTTCGCATCTTTTTTTGTCCGAAACAACCGTCCAAGCTGGATGGTTGCTTCATTGAATGACTATTGTGAATTTAGATCTCCAGGGACCACAGCTGACATCAAAGATGATAGATCATTCCATTCATTTATAGGATCCTGCTGTCCTCTGGGTCCCGCGGGAGACTCGCACATATTTAACAGATCAGTGTACTCCTCCTCGTTGAAATTCTCCTCTATTTCAGGCAATTCATCACCTGCATCCGCTTGATGGTCACCAAACAGATTTGTCGACGGGCCTCTTGCAGTTGGCATAGTTGCACTGGCACTTGCACTTGCACTGCCACTGGCATTATTGAGATTACCAATGTAACTTGGTCTTGCGATGGAATGACTACTTTCTGAACTATCTATGCTTACAATTTCAGTGTAAAGTATGAAGACTGTGATACATAGTCTGGATTTGTCACCACTCGTATAAACGAACCCCACGATTTGTCGCCTTTAAGTCTCTTAAGTACACATTTCTTTCCCTCCGGCAGCATGCCCTCAACCCTTACACTATCCGTCACAGGATTTAGTTGTAACAAATTAATTATCCAAATCTTCAAGTCATTGAAACACATTAACTGTGGTCGTGACATTTCACCATATACATGGAAACACGCACTCAGATCATCACCGTCTGCTCCACTACGAATTAACCATCACTGTAATAAATGGAAACCGTAGTAGGGTGCTCCATAACCTAATTAGATTTACTTTTCGTGTCAACTCAAAACAGGACAATATATTTTTTCAGCCTCAAACCACACAATTTTTCAATATGGTGAAGCGTAAATCGTAGGGTGACCCTAAATTTAATCTAAACCCTATGGTGCAGCGGAACATATTGGGGTTCTACAAAAATTAAATTGACAATCCAAGCAATGCAATATTTCACAAAAACTATTGTGACGAAAACGATCATATGATTGTTCCCTGTGTTACTATCTGTCCTACATCCTAGGGTGATGCAGAAATTTTAGTTTTCGCATGTCCTAGATCCTACGGTCAAGCGTAAAAATTAAGTTTTTATCTGTTCTAATCTTCGGGTGATTCTCACAACAACAGGGTCTACTCGATATGGATTAGGCGTAAACGAAACCTTTGCATAAATCTTTTACAACGGAGGCAGGTGGCGCGGAGGTGCGCGAGGTCGTCGCCAACGGCGAAGGCGGCGGGGGTGAGGGGGACGGAGAGGGTTTGTAATACTACGAAATACTGTAGTTTTGATTGCATGATAATGTCAAAGCCATGGTTTTCAAATACTGCGATTTTCAAATACTGTGTATCCAAATAGGCCATAAGTTAATAATCAATGTAAATAACTCAATACCTAATTCTTATTTCAGTATAATTGAATACTAAATAATCAATGTAAATAACAAGTTAACTAAATACCTATTTCTTATTTCGGATTATCTATAATAATGTAAATAACTCCATTTGAATATTAACTACGAGTTACCGAATGTGCACCTCAGTAATCATTGAAATTCTTGATATGTTGAAATCCGGAATATGAAGAATTCGCGCCTTTTTTCTTCCTCTTCTTCTCTTTCTTTTTCTTTCCTTTCTTCTTCTCTTCTGTCTTTCTTTTTTTTCCTTTGTTTCTTCCTCCTCTTCTTCTTCTCTTCTCTTTTTTCTTTCCCTTCCTTTTTTTTTCTTTTTTTTCCCTACCTGCCTTTTTTTTTCTTTTTTCTCCCCTGAGCGGCGAGCGGCGACGAAGGGAGCGGCGGCGGAGGACAGCGGCGAGCGGAGACAAAGGGAGCGGCGGTGGAGGACAGCGATGACAAAGAAGGGCAACGGCGACGGCGAGGTCTTAGGGGTAGGGTTTCCAACGCGACAAAGTTTGCTTCGGTGGATCACAGGTTCGGCCTTCTTTTGTTTGCCAGTGTTGCTCGTGAACCACACTTCTTAAAATACTAGTATGACACATACAATAGGAGCCCAACATAGCCTAGTTGGTTAAGTGCTGAGCCTCCCACGTGTGACCTGGGTTCGAATTTCTGTCACAGCAATATCAAACATTTTTTCTGAGTTTCAGCCACAATTATTTAAAGTACTAGTATCTATCCTATACAATAACCCAACGTAGGCTAGATGGCTACGGTTTGAGACTCCCACGCGTGTGACCCGGGTCCGAATCTCGGTCACGGCAATATCAAACATTTTTTCTGAGTTTTAGTCGCGATCTAGGATAGTGAGTTTCAGTCGCTATCCAGATAGACTGAAAGCCACGTGCACCTTTGGGCTGTGCCACGCGTTCAGTCGCAATCCCAGTGCGCCTGAAGATCATTCGCGTCCGTCGGATCGCGACTGAAGATCATTTGTGAAATTTTTAGAAGTTTCGGACTATTTTTGAAATTATTTTTTTATGGGTTATTCAAAAAAAATTCTTTTTTCAGATTTTGGGTTGGGGAGTGTTTGGAAAGGGAATCAATAGTCGGGGTAGGAGTGTAGGACTGAAATTATAAAATTTTTTAATTTTGTTATAGTTTTTGCTGATGAATAATTATGAGTAAATCTAGTGGTATTATAGAAATTATATTATCTTTAGAATGATGTGGGTGTAATTTTCTCCTCTAGAGTGGATATCTCTAAATGTGTATGTTTACAGTGGTATGTACCAAAATTTTTTATTTATTTAAATATTATAAAAAGTACTTCGGAATGATGGAAAAATATCGTAGCACACTTTTTTTAAAAACATACCAAAACAAGAAAAAACTCTCCTATATAACCTATTCAATTAATCAAGTACAATAATGTGATTTGCGTACTTTTATGCATACCCTAATATTTTCATCTTTCGGGCTCCTGCTATATATTTGTTGCCATCTCTAAAGCTCTTGTTACAGTTCTTTGTAATTTTGTGGATATCTTAATTACTATAGTAGAGAAACAGATTAGAAAAAACAATCCACGTAATGGTGTAAAAAGGTACAGTGGCAAGCCATGTCAATATGTCATTTACATTTTTTGTATTTGTCAGTATATTTCGTTATTGGATGCCATCATATTATATCAGTGTATGAAGATAATTTGTGAGATATATAAGATGGGATGAGATGGAGAAATGATGTGAGATTGATCATATATACAGGCAGAACAACATTGTGAGATGTTATATATTATCATATATAAATTTGTGAGATGTTATGTATTATCATGGGGGTGGGGGTTGGCAATTCTAACCGAATCATATATAATACAAGAAAAGCTAATGACTTTTCAAAGGTTTTGAGAATTAAGGGGGCCATGGGCCATGGCCAAGGTTAGCCCATGAGAAGCTCCGCTCCCTTTGGTGTTGCTCATATTTTACGAGAGATACTTATTTATAAATCTAATTATCTTGTAGTTCGCCAAGAAATATTTAATACCATAATCTTAAAACAAAGAATCGTTTAAGAGAATATGGGTATTAAAAATCTTAAAAGCCTTCGGAATAGTTTATCTATACCATGTATAATTTCATACGATAAAAAAACATTTTGTCCGATCTTCCGACAACTCTAAGACTCTAAATTTGTCCCACCATCCTTAAAGTTAAAAAAAATTACTAAAAAAACTGCCCTACACGTTAATTATATTTGTTCCTCTTTGATAGTCTCTCCAATGTTTCTTTTTTCCAAATTACAAGGACAACTAATAAAAAAAACCTGTCTACATAGTAAATTTTTTTTTTTTCTCAAAAAATTTATATCATCTACACTACATATTTAAAAATAAAAAATTTGTTCTATACTATTCTATTAAGGTGATATTTGCCTTTTACTATTATGAAACCATTTACTTTGCTTAATACCATCATGTTTAAATGTTAATTTCATGTATACCATTTTCAATCAGAATAATCATTTTCTTTCAACATTTCAAGAGATATTTCATATTAAATGACCATTTTATTGCCTAGGCACATTGAAGCAGACAAGACAAATCTAAACCTTTTGAGCCTAGTTATGTAAATCTAAATAGTTTGATTGCTAGTAAGTCGAGCCATTGGAACCACACTAGAATTGAAAATGGGGAGCTAACCACAAAAGAAAGTGAGATTGTGGTTTGAAATGGTTAGAACAGACCAACTTAAACTGACTCATGTCTATTTGAATGAGTCAAGACGATAAAATGGTCACTTAACACGAAATCTCTCTCCAAATATTAAAAAAATTATTATAATCAAGAAAGTGGTATACAGAAAATTAACATTCACATAATAGTATGTAGTAAATCCATACTTTCATAACGATAAATAATAGATATTACCTTAACTGAGTGATGTAGAGCCAATTTCTCTTTTAAAAATTAGATTTAATCTCCATTTTTCGTCTCTCAATTCACTTCTTCCTCCTCCTCCCCGTTCCCAGCCACCACCACACCCAAGGTATCCTCAAGATAGCGCCACCACCAATAGCGTTAGCATCCATCCATGCCACGTAAAATTATTTATTGTCCTTCATGCCCACCATAGATTCGAGCATTACTTTTTTTTTCCTTCCCATCAACCTCGTGTGCAAGAATCCTCTATAATGTAATAGCTACTAAAAAGTTATTACAATAACATGTAATAATTGCTGCACTGTTAGATAAACAAAAAGAGATAATAAGATTTTATAAGGACTGCGCGCTCACTACTATAGCATGTTACTATAGTAAAAATATTATTCTGGACACCATAATGTGCTACTATAGCAATCAATTTGGACTACCCAATTTTAGATTGACCAGCAGAGCTGCACAAGAGAACGGGGAACACCACTGTATGGTAAGTTGTGTGCAGCTGAGAACACCAAAGCATGATCGTGTGTGGCTGTGCGCAGATTTTGTTAACGCTCCAATCCTATCCAATATCCATGCAGGGTGTCATACTGTCATCGAGTTCGTCAAGTGCCATTGCTGCCAAAAGCCCATGAGTGCCTCGTGAGTCGTGACCATCGTCGCCTGGGTTGACATTGTGCCTGCCCATTGCTCGTCATCGTACTCAGACAGAAGTTCACTTTTACAAGGCAAAAATGTATTTGTTGGGATTGGGATAGAGTGGTTATTAGGTTTTGTGGACAAATGCACACACTACTGTGGCCCAGAGACTCCAAAAGGCAGTACTACTACTGAGTAGAGTTCTTCAGTCAGTGTATGAAACGTAACTATTTGTAGTTTTGAAAGAAAAAAAACGAGGAGCATTCCTGTTTTAGTCTTGCAATCAATAGTTATTGGTGCACTAATACAACATTAATGCACAACAAAAGTAGTTGTAGACATCTTATCATACACAATAATGTACAATAAAAATACAATAATATACAGGAAAAATAATGGGTTACAAGGTACTTCAATTCTCAGGAGCCAGATGTACGATTTGATCTAATGAAAAGTAAAGCCGATCCGTTAACGCTACGAACAACCATCAACCTTGCATCTATGTAGGTCCCACAAACAATCATCGATAAATCAAACATTTCTGGTGGTGTCTGCGTACGAACCTCTTGGAGCACTTTCTGGGCAGAATTGACATTCAAAGTGGAACTGCAACTCATAGATATATCAAGTTCGCTCATCCTAATGCTTACAGTAGGAAGGCTAGCTGGTAACTCCTCCATTTTGAAAACTTTTCTCCATTTGTCGTGAAGAAATCTCTGAGATCTTGAAGAGTTAATCATTTTCTGCATACTATCCTCTTCATTAATATAAATCCTCCCAGCAGCTATCCTCGCTGATGTTGTAATAGACAATTTTCCTTCAGTGCCAGACTTGTCATGAGGCCAATCAGATTCTGGCATAATTTTGAACCCAATATCAGAGGTAATATTGAAGTTGGGTTCAGTGGATTCTGGACTTTGTGCAAATGTGAGGTACACATCGCTGATGATTATTCTTGGGGAAGGCTGACGGAGTGTTAAACCAATATGTCTTCCAGTACAATACAAGAGGCGCCAACTACCATGTAGGAGGTGAAACCAATTCTGAATGAGCAAAAGCAGGAGAATCAAGTCAAAATAATCATGTTAATAAAACAAGAACAACATTGAGGGGAAAACACAAATAAATTGAAGAGGGAAAGATACAGAAAAGTTACCTCTGTTCTAGTATTGGGGTTTAGCACCTCCATCAATTCAATGAAGTACGCTATCCGTCTACGCTGTAAACATGGAAAAGAAAGTGGTTTAAGCTTCTTGTGACTCCACAGTTCATTTTACAAATGAAAAACGAAAAGAATGGCGGTTGATAGCTTAAAAATCGCTTGCATTCACAAAATGCTGGTTCCACTTTGGTGGAAGCTAGAGCTTCAGCAAGGGATTGGAATAGAGATACATCTTGACTCATTCATCTGCAGAACATTAATACCTGATGGCGTCCATAGATGTAATCTTCAGCCATTCGGACAGTAGTAGATCCCAATCCCCACCGTAAGACATCCATTGATGGATTTATACGCCATTTAGGTCCACAAAGGAAGGGGTGCCGCAATGCATCGAGACAACTATATGGGTTAATTATGCAAAACATGGTAAGAATTTGTGAATGAAAATGATTCTCTAATGCTAAATAACAATCCACTTAAGAATTTAACACTATTTGATCTGTGGAATTACCAAACCCCTGAGAAATCTCACCTTATCCTTTCATCAGGCTTTGTTGCCAGCAATAAAGCCAAAAGATTCCAGCCAGCACCCCAGTGCCTATCTAACATCTAACAATAAGAAACCACACTATCAGATAGCTCCACAAAATGGAAGATGTCAAAATTTGCAGAATGCGATATTTAGAATTACCAGAAATAGAAATCCTTACTTGCAGACCAATATTGCTTGATGGAGAATTTCGGCATAGAATTGGCAGAAGGAACTCACGCAAACACGACGGATCATTTCCCTGTGATAGAGGATATCAAATGTGACAATCATAGTTGTCTTCTTTTCAGGATTAAGATTCCTCAACTTTGATAATTCAAGTCACCAATATCAACATGTGGCATTTTATATCAAATAGAGCTAAGTGATTTAAGTAAAATAAAAACATTCTAAATGTTGCAAGCTAGAAGCAAATCTAAGATATTGCAGTAAAATATAAAACATAAAACCATCTATGACTGAAACATTATGGTGCCTAAGTTTCAACTAGATTTGCCATTCTGTACCTAAGAACGGCATTTCCATAATTCTACAGTTTATTACCATTTTGCAAATTCACCAAATAGAATTTTGATCCTGTACTGCTTGAATGCTTGGTGCTATACTATATAGGCAAAAAAATAGATAACACAGGCCTTGATATGAGGAGCACAATAGACTTGCAAAGACAAAATGGGTATATCGTGAGGAAACTGCCAACAGAACAAACCTTTGTCAAGAATGACTTGAACTTTAGGAAAGTTGAAGAATCCATGAGCTCTCTCAAAACCATCTTTGCCATAATGAAGCCAACACATCTAGAACCAAACATAATATAAACTTTTAGACAAATTGTAGAGTATTAATATATAGGTCCATGCACAATTTCATGCCAACTACTGCTTCAATGATAAAAAAGAATTCAATTAGCATTACAGTGGCTGCAAACAGAGGCTTCACGATTTGCTCCAAATCTTACCTTACATCAAATGCAATCATCAATTTTCGCCTATCATTGCCACTCTCTATTGTCCTTTCATTGGAATAGCTGCTATAAAAGTCAACAGCATTTCCAAGAATACCAACCTAAAAAAAGTGTAAACAATTAAACAAGTCAATCATGTTAAATAAAAATTCAAAGACAATTTATAGTGTTGGAACAGTAAACACATGACACAAAAGACAACTTTCAGGGCTGTCTGGCATTCTGAGTGACCAATTACTTGGTTGTTATACATTAACTCTGATTCCATTCAGTTTCAATGTTGCCCAGCTCAATGTCACAAATATGCATATAATCAAGTCCTGTGAGTGCATTTCTGTACATCAATACCTCTCCACACACCCACCCCCAAAAAAAATAAAAAAATAAATCTGCAGCTCATATGTCAAATTCAAGTATACAATAGAAGTGGCCATCTCATTGTTTTTTTCCAAACATGTGGATTGTTTGGCAAACACAAATAATTGTCAAAGAATGAAAAAAAGGTAGATCATGATTAGAGTAGAAGATTGTTGATGTAGAACCCCTGATGGATCCTCACATATATTTAAACATTGATAAATTATGGTCTGTTCTGATATTCGCCATATACTATTTCCTAAAGGGACATCAAATTCACATAGTTTGGTCACTGACAGGCAATAACTTGGAGAGCGATAAAAGGTTGGAAAGATTGCATTTGTTAGCAGTCAAACAAACTATAGCAAGACAGAAGGGGTATCTTAGTATCAAAGTAGGATTAGCTCTTGTTTCACACATTGCTGGCAAACCGGAAGTTCTTTACTACATGATAATCATTTAGTTCTTGTAGTAGACTTCAACTGTAATTACTAACGAAAATTAACATTAGAAGGTCTACCATATCATGGTAACCTAATTTCTCAAAAAGAGAAGAGCCACATAACATCTCTTGGTTACTAAAAACAGGGAAAAATTGAAGTGCTGATCTTTGCCATTTAGCTGAACAAATTTGACATTATATACTTATTGTCAATTGAAGGTGCACAAAAAAAATCGAAATGTATGATTCAGTTAAGTGCATTGGTACAGGATTTCATAATTTTACTTATTGACAATCAGTATATACAAGTACACTTTAAAATAGCGCAATGCCGCCATCATCTTGATTATTGACTGTGCAATGAAGGACACTTTTAGAGCAACCATCAACCACTACGCCATTTGATGAGCTTGTACAGACCCAATGAAAGCATGCTGATGCAAAATCATGCTCAAGAAGGAACATAAATATGGAAAGAAAGAAATTTATCAACATCACATGAGAACAGGCCTATAAAAATGGCATGTGAAATTTTCCAATAATTATTTGTAGCCTGTACTTTGAGTTGTTCACCTATATTGGGAGAAATGGACATCAGCTTTCTCATTGAACTAACATAAGGAATGGAACATTAACTTGCCTTAACATGCTTGTCTATGGGGCTTACGTGAACATTTTCCAGTCTCAGCTCAGTATGTGCCAGCCCATGGCTATGCAAATAATTTACCTTCAGTGCAATAATTAGTCAGTAAGATATAATTTCTATTTCAGACCTATGAATAAAGCACCAGATGCGAAAGTTTGCAAATTTTGAAGCTTACACCAATCAAAAGGTCTCTCATCAATATCCTGATTAAACGGAGCTGTCGGGTTACAGCAGGTCCTCCTATCGAATCATCTCCTACCCTTCTAAGTTGTTCTTCGTCAAATGCTAGGGTTGCTTCTAACGTTGGAAGCCAATCCGAGAGTTGCAACCAATGGCGCAAGGAATAACTCCCATGGTACTGCATACAAAAAGAATTGATCTCTATATTATGAATGAACATAACCACTACATTACCAGCATATTGTTTGATCCAGTAAGAAGCAACATTATTTATCTTTTGGTCTAGTCTAATTTGAATGCAAAGCAATAGAAGTTTGAGTCATGAATCGCTAAGATATTCCATCTAGAAGAGCTCACAGAATCTAAGAATCAAGGTGGCACTTACATCAAAATGCGCCTTGATTCATAAAAGAACAAAATCGATTGCAAAACTCCTAAACTCATGCCTCAACATGAACATGCTCACATATTGCAACTAAGTCCGTAAAGAATCCTAAAAACAATGTACTAATACTGTACAGTCCGTACCACATCTAACTAAACACAAATCGGCTCAAATAAGTCAAAGGTCCTAACCCCATGCACCAAGGTGAATGGGCCATCGTCATCATCCGCGGCATTGACTGGAGCGACATACCCATGAACCTGCATTGCGTACAAATGGTACATCACCTGGCGGCGAGCCAGCTTCTTCAGAACCTGAAACCACACCACCACCCCAGCTCAAGTGCTCAACCAACAAACTCCTTACATAGTTCCATGGTAGAAAACACAAATCACCAACCTCCAGAGCCCGCCGGCCCCTGCGCTTTGCCTGCGAGCTCTTCAGCTGACGCAGCACCACCGTCGTTCCATACAATTTGCTGTACCCCAAAAATGACCCAAAAAATCGCCATCAATATACCAAATTTGTAAAGATTTTGGGTGCTTTCATACCACTCACCTGCACGGATCGCGCACCGTGGCCTCGAAGATCGCCTCATCGGACTGCAACGAGGAACACGAATTATTAGCGACACCAGAAAGGCGCGAGAATTTTAAGGGGAGCGGATCAATCGGTGAGGCCCACCTACCCGCCCGTGGAGCCCGACGCTGACGCTGTCCGCCACGGCGAAGTCGGCCATGGAGAACCGGACCACGGGGCAAGGCCCCGCGCGGGCTCCCTGCTCCTCCGCCGCAGCCGGCGTGGAGGCGGACGAGCTCGCCTCCAATCGGAATCGCCCGCGGCCACCGCGTGGATGCGCGCGGGACCGGCATACGGGGAGGGAGAGGAACGCGGGGTAAGGCGGGAAGTGGTGGACGGCGACAGAGGCGAGAGGCATGGGTGGTTAGGGCTTAGTGGGAGGTAGTTACCGGGGAAGGGAGGGAAGAAGTGGTTAAGAAGAGGCGGAGGCGCGAGGGAGTTGCGTGCGGGGGAGCGGCGTGGGCGTAGCAGCCATGAGTCGGCGCGCGTCCACCTCACCCCGCTCCCCGGCAGCGACCGTGGGGGCGCGCGATTTTTTTGGCCTCGGTGCGCCACCTCAGATGTGAGCCCGTGGTGACCACTGGAGCAGTGAGGTGGAGTCTTATGAACAGGGTCTAGCGGTCCACTGATTTGTGTACAGTACCTCTAGTTACCGGATATTGCCAACGTGATGGTATTTTTTTTATTAAGTAGTGAATTTTAAGGAAAAATCCAAAAATAAACACGAAATTGTTTTATTTTCATATAATGTCTCTGGTGCGCCAGACAATCCAACACCATGAATCGAAACATTAAATTAGATGGCATAATGATATAGTCTATAGTGTTATCACTGAGTACACCATCATTTAAGAAAGATTAACTACTCACATCAAGCAAAATACTAATACCACAAACAATGGTGTTATACATATCTACATTTAGTGATTTCAACTAGATTTGTATGGCATATAATAAGCAGTGACGTCCGAGTCAAATATAACACCATAACTGGTGGTGTTACCTATTAAGATTACGATCACAAATAAAATAGCTCTAATAACCACTACTACTTACAAAAAATCTGGTTGAAATGGCTCAATGTGAAAGATAGCACCATAATCTATGGTACTAGATTTTATCCTAGTAACACTACAAATTATGATGTTACTAAATTATTAATGTGACCAACTTATTTTTCTTACATTACAATGTGAGATCTGATGACATCATGCGCCATGATATTATTATGTAATGTTTAATATTTTGGTTTGTGACGTTAAACTATCTGTGATACCCTAAAATTTTGACTAAGAATTCAAATCTTAATCTTATATCAAATTAGGATCTAATTGAACTCAATTAGATTTGATTGAAGTCAAACTCAAATATAACTGAGTCAATCCAAATTAAGAAAGAACAAATTTGAAATGAGATCCAAATTTAGAAGAAATGAAGTGAATTTGGAAGAAAGGAAAGTGATCATGTTTATATGGAAACTAAGAATTAGAATGTAATTCGAAAAAATTAATCCCATGAGACTATAAATAAGAATGATTTCAACCATTGAGAACATAATCAAGAAATTCAAGACGAACCAGATGAGAGGAAGAGAAACCGTCATCCGCTGAAGTTGAGTCGATCCACCACTACCTCTTCTCCTTCTTGAAGTTGTGTGTTGTGTTTTGCTCTTTTGAGGAAGATAAGGATTTATATTAGTTTTAAGAAGCAGGGATCTTATATGATTATTTTATTTGTAATTTAGTCTCTAAAGTGATTTCTTATTGATTTCTAAGCTTTAAATTTGTAGATTGAATCATAGATCTGAATCGTAGATTTCTAATAAGTTTTGAAATCTTAGATTGAAGTCTTACATAATTTAATTTAATTATTTAATAGTTATTTATTTTTATCGTCTGAAATCATCAAATCCTTAGTGGGACGTCAGAGCAACTTTTGAGGGAGAATTTTCAGATTCAACAACCAATCAAGGCAAACTGTGTACACCACTCTTGATGCATATTTTACCTATTATGCATTATATATTTTGATTATAATTATTATTATTTTATACATTGAAATTGCATGTTTTTGGTGAAAAATAATTGGAAACATGTAAATATTGATTTAGTGGCATTTACATGAGTAGTGGTTTAGATCTGTAAACAAGATCTGTTGTTGAGATTTGTGGTCAAGATCTGTTATGGAGATATGTGGTTGAGATCTGTTGTTGCAAATTGATCTATAGTCGTTATTATTGTAGAAGGTTATAAAATTGTTTTAAGTTAATAACAATTTAATGAGTGTTCAATAATTATTTCATAATCACCATAGTTTTAGGATGCGACGGAGTGAGTTTAGTAACCCTATAGAAAATATAACCCGCATAGTTCTCTAGTAGTTGTGTTGAAAGTTGAAGTAGTGGGGCTGTGGTATACTACAATGGCTTGTGCGTAGTCAATATGTGCGTATATGTCCGCACGGGCTCTATATTCCCCTATATAGCTAAAGATTTTATTTTTTTAGTGCCAGTCATGCATTAAAAGAAACGCAGAAAAATGCGTATGACGTCAACTGTTGTGCCTAAGGAATGCTATGGTATGAAACACGTCTGCAGAGTAAACTAAATGTGAATATTCACCAAGTACGATAGTCTCACCAATAGAAGTTTAAGCTATTAAAAATTGATTTTTATATTACTTTACTAGTTTTACAAAATTCATGTGCATCTTCAGTTATAGAAATTTGATCCTTAGTTGCATCGACTGTTCATGAGTTGTTCCGTGTGCATAATTATAAATAAGTAAATATATCTTGTCTTACTAAGTCTTAAAGACTCACAGCTATAATTGCACGATGGTGTATGCAGATGCTTAAGAACCATACCAAGTAGTGGGGTCAAATGACGACAGTTTTCAAGACCACGAAAGAGGGGATTTATTCTCGGAGGATGTTTAGCACAAAGAGTATCGATGCTTAGCTTTAAAATTTTATTTCTTTAAAACTTATTTCAATAATTTTTGTAAGACGATTTTAAGTTTTGAATAAAGAGTTTTTTTATCCGTTGTATCTGTGTTTCCACTCTATATCAGAATGCGTATGAATATGACTCAAATGTGTTCAACAGATATTCAATCTCCCAGACTCTTGGTTCGGGGCGTTACATTGTCTACTCAACTTTAGTCTAATTTATGAAAATAAAAAAGTTTAGGGTTCAAAAATTTTCTTTCAAATTGATTATTTAATAAAAGAATTCAGCTATTGCCTATTGTGATTTGTGTATGGTCAGCGGCAAAATTCTTTAATTTCCATTTCTAAAAACAAGTCTAACTCCATGACATCCAGGCTACATGTAGTTTCAATTTTGACCCCTTCTATACTTGTGGTATGAAATTGTTGCCTCGACCATATTTATAGCTCTTCTTTTTTTTTTTTTTTCCTATATAAGGCTCATGGTTTGTAGGGGTTACTTGCTTTTGCAGACTCAAGAATTTAAAGATAGAGTGCGAGCCATAACAACAACGGTAACAAAGTTCACGTTTTAAAGTATTTCAAACAAGCTTTCCTTTTTAGCAAAAGAAATTTGCTTCACACATATTTTGGGCCCAAGACCTATAATTATTGAGAAAATTAGTTGAAAGACATTGCAAAAACAAAATATTACTATAAGACATTGATTTTAAGCATGACATGTGGGTCTAGAGTTTGCATATCATTGAGACATCAATGTCATATAATTAAATTTATTACTTTTCTAATGTCTTACAACAAATTGTCTCAAAATTGTGTTAAAACTGTTTAGCATAAAGTTTGCACCGAAGCTGGAAGTTGATGCTAAAAATTTCTTAGCATACTTCTACATGAGTGCTAAAAGTTGTTTAGCATAAGGTATAAACCAAAGGCCAAAAGATGCTGGAAGTTCGTCTAAAAATTTCATAGCATACAGCATACATTTAAATGAGTGCCAAAAAAATGGCTTACTACAGGATTTGAACCCAATACCTAAAGTTGGAAGTTTCGAAGAGCAAGAAATAAAGTAGGAAGCTTGGATGAGTATGAAAAATTCTTAGCACGAGGGTTTAATCCGAGAGCTCGTACAACCGCCACTAACCAACCCAACAACAATGAAACCAAAATTACCATAAGAAAACCAATAATAAATGATGAGTCATTATGATCAAGAAGAATCTTTATATGTATCATGTATACTTAGCATAGAGTGATAGACAGAGTTAATCTTACTGGCCTAGAGAAACTCTAGTATTATTTTTATAAAATGTTTGGAATACAACTATATCACTATACAAAATTTTTAAATGTGACAAATATTTCTATAACTAACTAGTTTGATAACATAGTGCAATATCACACAACATAATCAAATAGGGTAATATTTGACTCAATTTGAGTTTATAAAATTTAGTTTATTTGATAAACCCATTAAATTGTTTGATAAAAAGTTGAGCTTATAAGACCATCTCCAACGCCGGAGATTCGAGGATCTGCAGGTGGGCCCGCGTATTAAAAAAATATTTTTTCACGCCGGGGAAGAGAGAGACGACGCCTCCTCACGCGGCAGCAATGAAGGTCTGCAGGTGGGCCCGGGCGACGCCTCGTGCGTACACGCGACGGCGTTGGAGCGGAGGCAACGCCTGGCGACGCGTTTTGCGGGCCCCACGCACGAGCGAGTGGCGATGGCGTACCCCCCGGTTGAAGCGCACTGACAAGTGGGCCAAAAACATTTCCGGGCCCGCATGTCATCTGCTGTGGCAAACGTGAGTGAGTGCGCACGGGACACACGTGGGGCCCACAAAACGCGTGAGCCCGCGTGAGTGCGCTCGGTCCGCGTGCCACGTGCACAGCTCAGTTCTGTGCTTCTAGATCTATGACCGGTGGGCCCTATAGCCATTTGGTCCCACCTGTCAGCCACTGTTGGTTTAATTTCGCGCGTGTGTTGGTTGGAGTGTAGCCGTTGGGGAATATTCTGCTCGGGCCCACATGTAATAGACACAAATATTTATCCGTTGGAATAATAGCCGTTAAAATTAGCCGTTGGATTATTTTAATGTTTTTTGGGTGTAAAAATTAGTAAAAAATGCCAAAAAATCCCAAAAAATTACCAAAAATTCATGAAAAATCCTGTGCTCCTCCTCCTATAAATATGGGGACATTTCACCTCATTTTCACTCAAACACAACCAAATCCATACACTTTCCATTCTCTCTTCTCACAATATTTCCCAGAAAATTTTCTGATGGCCAACAATCCTCCTGGTGATTATGTCAATTGGTTTGGCGAGCCGAACGTAGATGAGGACAACACCCAGCCACCAAGCAGCCAAAATCCGCCCAGTTTTCAGCCCCCACCCCCCCCATACCCGATGTTTTATCCACCGTTCGCTCCTCCCGCTCCATATGGGCAGATACATGCGTACACACACCCTGGGCAGTACGCACCAGGGCATCCATACGCACAACCCCCGTATGGCCCTTACGGCCAGAATCCTCATTTCATCGGAGCTTCGGCGATCCCTACGGAAATGTCCCCGCCACAAGCACCAAGAAGAAATGACCGCTCGACCCCCTCATCGGATACGAGCACTCCAGAGAGCACGCCCCCGGTCGTGAGCGTGGAGGACGACAACGCTGGACGACCGCGTAAACGAATGCTCTGGTCGCAACAGGATGATATGCGACTTGTAAGTGTTCATTTATACATTAAATTTTGGTAACGCAGATTTATTTCGCCGGTTATATCACAAATTTTTTTGAACAAATTTTTTTTATCCAGATCAGTGCATGGTTGAATAACTCCCTCGACCCGGTCGATGGGAACAACCAAAAATTCGACATGTATTGGTCGAAGGTCACTGCGGAGTACAACGCGAGCAGTCCGTCTGGTCGTAGACGAGACCTCAGGCACTGCAAAGACCATTGGCAAAAGAACAATAAGAAAATTGTTCAATTCAATGGCATCTTCTGTAGGCTCAGGGATGCCTACGCCAGTGGTCGTTCAGACGACCAGTTAATGTCGCAAGCACGCGACATGTACAAGCAGGAGGTTGGTCATCCATTCGTCCTGGAGCACTGGTGGAATGCCGTACGTGGTCAACCGAAGTGGTGCCGAATCTGCGTTGATTCTTCGAAAAGGGCTCGCGTCGACGAAGAAGGTACGCACACGTCGTCGTCAAACAACGAGGATGTCCCCGTCGAGCTTCCGCGACCGCAAGGGCGGGATGCGGCAAAGCAGAAGCGGAAGGGTAAGAGCAAACTGGGCGAGACATCGTCGGCGTCCGAGGAGACCCTACAGCGCATCGGCAAAGCCAGCGCCGAGCTTAGTACTGTGGCCGAAAAAGCTCTTGCTGTAGCCGATAAATTGCAGGGGATGGCCAAAAGCAAAGAAAAGGCTTCATTTATGAAATCATTGACGAAACTACTTGGGATGGATACATCCCATTTCTCGGATGATCGTAAGGCGACGCATGCGGCTGCAATAGAATACATGAACGAGCAGCTTAAGGATTTGAAGAAAAAATAGTAGTCCGAACATTGTACTTTTCATTTCAAATATTGTACTCGCACTATTAATTTAAGTCGTTTTGTATTCACCTGTTCGCACTGTGGTATGTGATTGGTACTTTTGGATTTTAGCTGTTGGAGTCGACGCATGTGATCGATACTTTTGGATTTTAGTCGTTGGAGCTGACACATCTGCTCGATGCCTTTGGATTTTAGCTGTTGGAGCTGAGACATCTGCTAGATTCTTTTGGATTTGAGCCGTTGGAGCCGACACATGTGATGGGTACTTTTGGATTTTAGCCGTTGGAGCTGAGACATCTGCTAGATTCTTTTGGATTTGAGCCGTTGGAGCTGACACATGTGATGGGTACTTTTGGATTTTAGCCGTTGGAGCTGACACATCTGCTCGATGCTTTTAGATTTTAGCCGTTGGAGGCGACGCATGTGATCTATTCGCTTCTCCCCTATATATTTGGACTTCCCATGCCCTCATCTTCACACCTCAGTAATCTCAACTTCACAGTCGAAACCTCAGTTATTGGTGATCTAAACTTCACAACCAATCCCCAAAAAATGTCGTCCAGCTCAAGCACTAGTAGTGCTGAGGATGAAGCCACCAACCAGATGGAAGAGTTTGTGACGGGGTTCACACAAACCTTTCTGATGATCCAACCCCATCTGCAGCACGCTCTTGCTGATGTTCAACCCAACATTGACGCTGGTACTTCGCACCGCCGCCGAGGAGGTAGCAGAAGGTACATCGAAAGAGATCGCGAAGACGGTCATAACCGTCTAGTAGCGGACTACTTCGCCGACGTTCCAGTGTACCCTGGCTACTTATTTCGCAGAAGGTTCCGAATGGGGAGACCCCTCTTTCTGCGAATCGTCGAAGCTCTCGGGGAGTGGTCCCCGTACTTCACCGAGAGGAGAGATGCCCTCAACCGAAAGGGTCTATCTCCATTGCAGAAATGCACTGCGGCTTTGCGCATGTTGTCGTACGGCTCGCCCGCCGATGCCATCGACGAGTACGTACGCATCGGAGAGTCGACGGCCATTCAGTGCCTGGAGAATTTCGTCGAAGGAATCATCGATCGGTTCGCGGAGGAATATCTCCGTAAACCTACTATCGAAGATCTCCAGCGTCTGCTACAGGAAGGAGATGACCGAGGTTTCCCAGGGATGCTGGGAAGCATCGATTGCATGCACTGGGAATGGCGCAATTGCCCAGTTGCATGGAGGGGCCAATTCACCCGTGGTGATCAAGGAGTCCCTACAATAATACTTGAAGCGGTCGCGTCAAAAGACTTGTGGATATGGCATGCCTTCTTTGGTGTCGCCGGATCCAACAACGACATCAATGTGCTTAACCAATCCCCCCTTTTCACTGTGTGTTGCGCGGGCAAGCTCCTACTGTTCAGTACTCTGTTAATGGGACAGAGTACAATATGGGATACTACCTGGCCGACGGTATTTACCCCGAGTGGGCTGTTTTCGTGAAAACCGTACCCTTGCCCCAATCAGACAAACTCAGGTTATTTGCACAACATCAAGAAGGGGCAAGAAAAGATGTGGAGCGAGTGTTTGGGGTGTTGCAAGCTCGATTTGCTATTGTCCGCGGCCCCGGTCGATATTGGCGACAATCAACTCTTGGCAATATTATGAAAGCGTGTGTCATCCTCCATAACATGATAATCGAGGATGAGAGGCACGCTCATGACCCGATCACTCAATTATATGATAATCAAGGGACATCAACCATAACACCGCCTACTATCCACGGTAGTGCTCCGCCAATTTTTCAACATATGCTAGATCGAAATAATGCAATCCGTGCTCGCCCAACGCATCGACAACTTAAACGGGATCTTGTCGAGCACATTTGGCAACGTTTCGGGGGCGACGGGGCCGAGGAGTAGTTGTTTGTCCGGTCATTAACGGCGAACTGTTGTCGAATTTTAATTTAGTATGTGTCATGTTTTTCCCGTGTGCCATTCAAATAAAAATAATTTTTCGTTTTTTCGTTATTTACAATATTTCTCTTTTAATTTGTTGTCTTCGAATTATCCGAATTTTATTTTAACGATTTGTTAATCTGTAATAAATATTGTATATGCGGGCCCCACGCGAAGCGCCTCACGAAGCGCCGATGGGTTGGAGTAGGGGGAGCTTGAGAAGGCGCCTCGCGAAGCGCCTCACGAAGCGCCGATGGGTTGGAGTAGGGGGAGCTTGAGAAGGCGCCTCGCGAAGCGCCTCGCGAAGCGCCGATGGGTTGGAGTAGGGGGTGCTTCAGATGGTGCTTTGCATACGTGGCATAGAATATGCTGGAGAATATTCTGTTGAAGCGCCTCGCGAAGCGCCGATGGGTTGGAGACAGCCTAAGAGATGTGTGTGTAGGGAGAGCACTAAGCCACGTAGCAATTTCTCTCTAAAATATACAAGAGAAATTTACGAAAAACCCCAACTCGTTTGGCACGTGTTTCATAAAACCCCAAATTTAAAGAATATTTTCACTTTGTTCATAGGAACTTTTGCCTGCCGTTGCAACAATATTGGGTGAGAAGGTGACAACGACGGGGAGCTCATAAGTTGGCCAATAATCGAATTTAATCAAAAGGATTTTCACAATCTGAGGCTTCTTCTAGTAATGGAAAATAATGGGTGGGATTCGAATATTTTTCCAACAAAATACGAAAATTATTTAGGAAATTTATGGATACAGCATCACTTCATGAAGCATTTTTACTCTGTTCAGCTTAAGCTTAGCAGTCGCTTGAGCTAATAAGCAAGAGTTTTAATTTATGTGGGCTCGTAATTCAAAAGAAATTTCAATTTATAGAATAAGTCTCAAATGTAATCTCTAGTTTAGCATGATTTTGTCTTATACAAAAAACTGAGTTTGAATAAACTGAGTTAAATACGAGTCTCTTTCTGTTCTTTTTTACTTGTTTGTTTAATTATAGGTGTAAGTCAAACATTTTAAATTTTGATCACTAATATGACAAAAAAATGTTAAGATTCACTATACTAAAACAATATTATTAGATTTGTTGTCAAATTTACCTCTATAGTATTACTTTTGCAAAATTTTTATTGAAAAATTAATGATAAAAAATTATATTTTAGAACCCGTGAAAAACCTAAAATAACAAATAAAAAGAATAGATTGGATAGAAAACTTTGAACATAAACTATGCACACCTAATAATGACATATGCAAATCCCACCTAAATTTGGTACCTACAATAACTCACAAGTGCCAATCAACCACCAATCCTAGAAGTCCAATGGCAAACCAATTAACTCATAAAGTCATTCCTCATACAACCTTAAGTAGGAAATCCAACCGCAACGCTCTAGACAACATTCCATGAATCACTTACCAATACAAAGCAGCACATGAATCCCGCTTACATACCACTTAAAATGAGCATTTACAGGATAGAATAGAGAACATGTATTTGGAACTGTTTTGTGCCCTTACCTTCTATAGTACGGCACTCTTACTCAAATTCTAAATCAGACGAGACAATGCAGCTTTAATTAACAATTGTAACAAAACAGGAATATTGCATCATATATCTAAGATTAAGACACCGACTTTGGATTTGGGGCAAATTTGATTTTCATCGGAAAGAATTCAATTTAACTAGTACTATTAGCCTGACACAGATACTTACAAAGCATATGCAATCCACTTGGAAATATTTACAGGAACAGATGATCACAACTATTGGTAGTAGTACACCTCAAAATAATTACAGGGTTTCCAGTTTCCGGCCCACTTCCAAAAAACCGAAACCAATTCGCGGTGTAGACCAGAGCCCAAAGACACAGTGACAGTGTTTCACATAACGCGCACCGATTCGTCGCCAATAGTCCAATCCCCTCCCGCCCCCACGGCCGCAGCAAGCCAGCAACCACCCGGGCCAAATCCAAACCAGAGACGAAAACACCACACCAAACCCCCAAAACCAAAGCCGAAAATTTTTTTTTTCCCCGAAACCCGTTTCGTCCACCCACAAACCCGTCGTCTACTCGTCTGCATCTCCCACCGCCGCCTCCACTCCCGCACCCCTCCCCCCCGCCCAAAACCCTAGCTCCAGCCGCCTCTCCGCCGCCATGGCCGCCTAGATCCACTGATCCAGCACGGCCTAGGGTTCTGGATTCGGTTCGCTCCCGCCTCGCCGCTGCATCCGAAGAGTGATTCGAGCTTATTCTTGGGGTGGCCACGATGCCGCGGAGCTCGCGCCACAGGTCGCACCGTTCGCACAGGCGCGGTGGTTCGGTGGAGCGGTCGGAGTCCGAGGGCGAGGATGTGGGAGCGCGGGAGGAGGCGGCGGCGGCTGCGGCGGCTAGGGTTTCGCGAGATCCCGAGCCGGAGAGGCGCAGGTCGTCGGGGAAGGAGGTGGCGAGCTCGGGCAATGGCTACGCGGAGCACGGGAGGAAGAGGAAGGAGAGGGTGGAGGAGATGGTAGTTGACGTGGTGAGTGATAGGTGGAATAGTGGCGTGTGTGAGGAGCACTTGGTGGAGAAGAGGTCTAAGAGTGAGGTGTTTGGGCCCGTCGATGTTGAGAAGCCGACAGAGAAGTCGAAGGGCTCGGGGGATGAGCTTAAGAGATCGAATAGGAGGATAGCGGGCTCGGATGAAAGGGTTGAAGAGGTGGCATCAAAGAGTGATTCCGGGAAGCGGCGGTCGGAGAAGGACAAGGATTTGGGTAGGAAGGAGAGCAGTGGGCAGTATAAGGAAGACAGGGAAAGGGACAGGGAAAAGGAGAGGGAGAGGGAAAGGGAGAAAGAATGGGAGAAGCAGAAAGAGCGAGAGAGAGAAAGGGGGAGGGAGAGGGAGCGTGAGAGGGAGAAGGAGAGGGAGAGAGAACGTGAGAGGGACAGGGAGAAAGAACGGGAGAAGGAGCGTGATAGGGAACGGGAGCGGGAGAGGCAAAGGGACCGGGAGAGGGACAAGAAAGAGTATGATGCCAAGTATGAGAAGTATGAGGATGGTGGTACTAGGAAGAGTGGCTCAAAGACAAGTAGGGCGGAGGAGGGTTACACACATAGGAGAGATGTGGAGATCAATGGTAAGGTAACCCTGAGTTGAAGTCTTGGCTAAAATGCTGACTGTGTTCCTGCTGTTTGTTCGATGATTTGAATTATTTGTTGCTGCTCTGGTTTTGGTTTAGGGATACAGGTTTAGCACCTTGCATTACATTTTACTTTTAGTTAGGCAGATAACATTCGACTTGTTCTGGTATAACTATATGATCTTTAATTATTAGCAAAGAGTAGTAGTGTTTTTGCTCGAAAGGATCATTAGTCACAAGCTTGTAGCTATTATTAATATTAACCTCCCCCCACTTCTTAAAAGTGCTGCTTACTAGAGATTGTAATGGCAAAATACTAGTGATTCTACAAGTCTATGGCAAGCTGGAAATAACGAGGTGTTTTGGTATTAAGTAAAAATGTATAAACAAAGATGTGTTTTGGCCCCTGGAGGATATGCGTACCCAACATCTTTCTGATGTCGGGCATATTCTCATTTGCATATTGTAATTAGATGGCACAATTATCAGATCTTTTGGATCTAATTGATTTAATCATTTTTATAAAAGGTAATAACAATTCATTTATTCTCCCTTAATAATTCCTAGCTGCCAGTACACAGTACCATCATTCAGATTTTTGACTTATATGTTCCATTGAATCATGGTGCAAGTTTCACCACAATGTGCCTCAGGTAGGGTCTGCATCTAGCAATTTCTTTAGCTTTGCGTATCACTTATCATTTTGCTCTCTTTTGTGATCCACATTTTTCACCTAATCACAGACTTGCTGTTGAGAACAATGGCACATACATCTTCATGGGTATAACAATGTGGTTTTCTTTCCTTGATTGGTGTTCACTTACTTTTCTTAGTTGTTTCTAATATCCTTTTATCCCATGTACGGTATTCCCAGAATTGAATTGTTGCTATCGAGATCCTGGCCTTGCTTTCCAATTCCACTGTCAGAGCAATTTTATTCTAGTATGTTATGGAACTTACTAGTATGCTTCTCCTACCCTAGTTATTTCATCAATTTAATTTTCTGGAATATGTTTTGATAAAAATCTTGACTAATTTGACTGTGGCTTGAATTAGATTACTATGTGAATCAATAAATACAGAGATTGCCAACAGTTTTCTGATGTGAATTTCTCTCATATAAGAGTTTTCTATATCATTGTGCAAGATTTATTTTGGGTCAGACCAGACTAATTATATGTCTTACCATTACTGTTTCCTATCATTTCTTACCATTATTTTCTCCTTTCATTCTCTTTGGAGTTTGTATTCCTAGGCCATAGAACTAGCTTTCTGTCGATACCTAAGTTCTTGGGCCATCTGATAGCCTGTCATTTATTCCTGCTCTCTGATTATTTGCTGGTATTTTTAGTTGCCATCCTTCTTTTAAGCATCGTAGTGTTTTGCTGGAACTTAGAGCAATCCACTGGACCTTTGTTCCTTTTTTTTTTTTCCTTTGGGTTGTTTTCTTGTACATTGATGCCAGCTCACCTGTTAGGTTAAGCTAACTGTGTGCCCCATATTTTTGCAAATGCAATTTAGTGCTGCAGCTGAAACTGCGACCACAGATATTGTGATAGTTGTGTTATTGCTGCAGATTTGTTTGGCATTGTAGACTAGAGTGCATTGCGGAACTGAGTTTGGCATTGTTATGAGAGACTCTTCTTTGCTCATTATTTAGAACTTCCCACAACCATTAGTGTGTTATATTATTGTCAACACTATAACTGTCTTTCTCCACTCCCTAATGTTCCAGTGCTTTTGAGAGTGGCAAACAATTATTCTGTATCGAACTTTTGATGTTTTTGAATAAGTTTGAATTGTAATGTGCTTGCATCAAACTGGTATTGTTTGCCTGTTTTTTCATCTATGCCTCTTTGTTTCACAATACTAAAAATATTGTTTTTTGCTATATCTTATATTTTAAACTGGATCTTTCAGAAACAGAAACTCCAAGGAAAGACAAGTACAGTAACACTGACAAGGAGCTTGATAGACACAACCGGAGAAAAGGAGATGACTCTGAAGACAAAGATAAGTGGCCTACTGACAATAGAGACAGTGATGACAGAAAGACCCTCTCCAAATATGATCATGCTAAGGTTAGGAGTTCTAAAGACCAAAGATTTGATGTTGAGAAGCATAAAGAAAAGTACAAGGATGACATTGAAAGGGATAAAAGACTGCAAGATGACAGGTGTCTGGATGATCGCTCCATCCGAGATCAGGAAAGTGATAGGTCTGATTATAAGAGTGGTAAAGATGGATACAGATCTTCAGAGAACCATTATAGAAAGGATAAACTACAAGACAGTGATCATTATGATGATTATGGTGGTAAGTATAAGGAAAATAGAGGGAGAAAACGACCCCCTGAGGAAAATGACAACCAATATGATTTGAAGCCTCCAAGTACAAGGGAACAATGTGAAAATTTGGAAAAATCTTCAGGTAGTGGGCGACTTGATTCTCTGATTGAGAGAGCAAGGTCTGACCATAGGCATTCAGAAAATGTTGATTCTAGTCCGAGCAAGATCTGTGCAAGGAGTTCTCCTAGTTCAAGTCCTTATTATGATAAAGAACAAAACTGGTAAATTTTCTTCTTTATGGCTACATATGCTTAACTTCTGCAGTCATCATAATAACATGCTGCTTGATGGTTGTATCTCATCTTAGTGACAGATGTGGTGTTTCACTGCAGCACTGCAGTGAACTGAAGTAGCTGAAAAATTATTATTATTATTTTTCTGTATGTAATATGTAGTTCATTTAAAGTTCTGAAGAGAATGTTTATGCATGCTTATGAAGTACATTTATTAGTGCAAAGAACAGGGTGAATCATACAAGATAGTAAACATCATCATTTAAGATGTATAATGCCAGTTTGACCTTGCTTGGTTGTTGATTTGCTGGTATATGTAGAAGCCAAATCAGTCCTACCACTTTGAGATACAAATTATGGCCAAAATGCAAAGGTTCTGTGAGGGCTGACACATGCTATGTAGTATTGATGAAAATAATCATTCCTTTGCATACTGGTAAGAAGACACCTTCAAGGCATATGAGGAGCCTGCTTAGAAAAAATCAAGAGATTTATAAATCTTGACATATACAATTCTGTTGTTACTGGGGACATATTATCTTCACTATAATTTTATCATAGAGAGCATTTATCATATAGGTTCCTTGGCTAATTCAAGCTGTTCGTTATAGTAATCGAGGGTAAGAAATAAGTTCTAATTTATCTTTGATATATAAAAAAAGATCTCTGAAGAGGTGGAATGCGAGGCTCCTCTTTGAGGTATATTATGGTTCAGTTAACTATGATATCATTTTTTGTTCATTATGTAGGCTCCACTGAGGTTGCTATTTTGTTTTAGAACTTAGAAGTTTGTATGGGGTTGAGAGACTCCATGTTTGGGTCTTTTATATAGGTAAACTGCATGTTTCCTAATATAGTAAGTATGATAGGCAGTTCTGCATTGCATTGACTCCATCAATTTGTTCTCTGAAATTTCAAAAGAAAAAAAATGTGAGAGAATCATTGTACATAATTTATGATGGTATTGGCTAATTGTATGGTGCATTTGAATTCCTTCTTCATATATTGGATGAAGGAAAGGTTTTTGTGGAAATTCTTGGATTTCATGATCTTATTATGCTTCAGATGTTTGCTTTGGATTGAGATATATTATACACTCTACCAGCTAATGAAGCAAATTTTGATCGGTTCATCTCTGCATCTCTCTTTAGAACCCTTGGCTAACATTTGACTTTATGCTGGTTAATCAATTGGTGTGCAGGCATGGATCTCATTCAAAGAGAGAATTACCATACGATGAAAGAAATATTAGACCAAGGACATCGTCTGGGAGAGAACGGACACCTGCTTCTAGGCTCCGTGATAGGGATGCAGACAATTGGTCTGCAGAGAAGCTCAAACAAAAGGATGATGTCCAGTCACGTGAGTTACCATTGGAAGTTGCTGCATCATCACAATATGATCGCACACCCAGGAAAGATATGCATGCTTCACCAAAGCAATTAACTGAAAAATCCCCATCTTCAAGTGACCAAAGGTTTTCAGGTAGACTGGGTGGTGGGCGTAGTCTTGATAATAAAGGTGGACCGAGAAGCAGCTTTACTAAATACAGAGATCGAGATGGTGAATTGACTGTAGAACGGCCGCTTCATGAAGATCGACCACTATCTAAAGTTCCATACAGAGAACCAACCCCTTCTGGTTCATCGATAAGCAGAGGTGGCCACTTTTCAGGTGCTTCACCGAATCATCCGCCACCACCACCTGCGAGGCACAGAAGTGATGATTCTTCCTTCTTGGGCTTACATGATGATGATCGTAGAGCTCAGAATGGGGATAGGAGGTTTCATGGTCATCATAAGAGGAATGATATGAATTCAGGGCGTGTGCATGGAAATGCCTGGAATAATCCACCAAGCTGGGCTTCTCCGGTTGCAAATGGTTTTGTCCCCATCCAACATGGTGCTTCTGGATTTCACCCACCCGTTCATCAATTTCCTGCCCCACCTATGTTTAACCTCAGACCCCCTATGAAGTTGAACCAACCTGGAGTTTCTTATCCTATGCCTGAAGCAGTTGACAGGTTTTCTAGCCACATACGCCCATTTGGGTGGCACAATTCCTTAGAGGAATCATGCCCCCCTCACCTGCAAGTTTGGAATGGAGGCAGTGGTGTATTTGGTGGTGAACCTTATATGTATGGTAGGCAAGAGTGGGATCAGAACAGGCCACATGCTGGTACCAGAGGGTGGGAGGTGACCGGTGATGCATTGAAGGTACAAAATGATGTGCCTGACATTGAACTTCCTGTTGCTAAAAAGGAGTCCGAGTGTTCAGCCGCCCCTGTTGTAGAGTCTTTTGCTGGGCAATACAATCTCGATCCTTGTGAACAGAAAGAAATGCAACACTTGACTCCAGAAAATGTTGAAGCAAAGGATGATGCTAGACGTCCTTTCAGAAATCCAAAAGCTCCTTATGGAGCAGCACTTGTGCCTTCTAGATTGTCACGTAATGAGGCTGCAGTCTTTTCTAAAAGCTACCTCTCCAGAATTAGTGTCTCACATGATCTTGTTGAGTCAGAGTTGTACAAAAAGTGCATATCCTTGTTGGGAGATTTGGGCATAGCAAAAGCTCCTCAGGTGGTTAGGAATGGACCCCCTCAGGTATGAATCTCTCAATGTAATCGGCTGTTTCCTTTAATCTGGTTTTGCTGTTCTCTAATAATTATTGTTTATGCAGAACATTGGAAAGATTGGAAACATAACCAGAAAATACGGAAGCCACAACCTGTTGAGTTCACTTAACCTAAAAAAAAATGATGCCATTTTTCAGGCAAGTTTAAGATATTCTTATCCAGTCTTTTGAATGACCTCTAATTTGGAAAATAATTTGTTTTAAGCTCAAGTATTTAAATTCTTGTAATACCATACTTTTAGCTATCAATGTGAATTCAGGAGCATATTGTAAATTCCTTATTTTATTTTTTCTTTACAGAGAGCTATGACCCTTCACAAGAATCAGGCAGAAATGCTCTTGGTTCCAACCTGTGCCTTGGTACAAACTGAAGGGAAGATGGACTTACAAGAAGATAATCATGACAACGCAGAAATGCATGACTGTACTCCACCAAAGGAATCATTGGTGAGTAACTCTGCTTTGCAGCGTGTTTCTGATATCATGGAGGAGGAAGCGCCACCATCGAAACAGGAGCCTAGTGATGATGTTGGGGTGGTGGCATCTCCAATTACAGAATCTGCTGATGGTGTTAAGGAGCCACCTCTAGCAATTAGAGAACCTGATGAAGACATGGAGGAGGTGGCACTTCCAGCAGCTGCAGAACCTGATGAAGACATGGAGGTGGTGGCACCTCTAGCGGCTGCAGAACATGAGGAAGACACTGAGGTGGTGGCACCTCCAGTTGTTGCAGAACCTGCTGATGACTTGCATAAGGTGCCTCCAGCCATTGGAGAATCAGGTGATTGCATAGAGGGTATGCCTCCAGTTATCATGGAACCTGGTGAGGGCACGGAGGATGCCCCTGCTGTTGCTAGTACTGATGGGCAAGGGACTGTCTCTGTCATGCAAGCAGGTGTTGACAAGGGCATGGAAGAAGAGACAAGTAAAATTAATGGTGATAATCCAGGGGATGGTGAGGTGAAGCCTTCTAGTTTTGTTTCAGAGTCTGATGTCATTCCAAGTGGCGGTCAGGATTGTCAAGCTTTGTTGGAGACTAGGGTAAATTTAAGTCAGATACCTAATTCCCCAGAAAGTACACATTGAAACTCCTTTTTTTTTTTTTTTTTTTTTTTTTTTGGTTTTGAAAAGGTGAAACTCCTTTCATTTCATTTTAATCTCTTTTGTCCGGTGGTCCTGTTCCGTGCCATGTGTTGGTTTGAGTTGCATGATTTTGTTTACTTAGTGGCGCCCATTCTAATGGCTAGTGTTTGCAGTGAGCTGGTATGCTGACGGGAACTTAGCGTGCCTGTGGAAGGCAATAGCTGCGGGTAGGGCCGTGCTTTGTGTATAATGCGGGTGCCATGTCATGTGCCCCATCCAGCAGAATTCCATGTTTTATGCCTGCACGTAGTAAGTACCAGGATGCATGTCCATCTCATTGTAGTGTATGCTTAGCATCTTGTCACGACATTTCTCGTAGATTTGCAATGCTCCCACGTGTAGTGCATCATACATGCATATTTTGTTGGATGAAATGATTTGAGGTCTAAAATTTTTTCTGCGACATAGTGATTCCGAAACAAGGGAAGCCTTGATAAATTGCTTCATTTTTTTTTTAAGAAAACCTCTAGCTGATTTATCCTGTTGGTTCTATTTGCCTTTTAACCAAATAAGCACAACAAATAACTTGTTTTTGAAAGAATAACGTTCTATTTAGGTATTCTGGACGTCAAATCGTTATTTATTCTTTTATCGAGAAGATGGGTCATTGTTTTAAGAGTGTTTGGGTTGGAGAAAAAATTTTCTAGATGAGAGGGATTCTCATCTGGATTTATATTAATTAAACTTGTTTTCCAGACCTTGCCTATAGAATTCCTAACCAAAAATTGTCGTTCAAACAGGGACATGTTTATCTATCATCTCTTGTTGGTTGTAGTTCCATAGTTAGGAATGTGTTTACGTCTGAGTAGTGCTTGGCAAAACAGAGTACTTTTCAACGGGACACTTCAAAATATGCTAGTTCACAGTGGTTATTTGAAGAACGCAAGAGGTTCACAAGCATGCGATCGTGCAGCCGGCTCTACTATGATACTATTCAAGGGCAGAGTTGACCACCAACATGGTAAAGACAAGGCCGCAATCCGTCCTTTGCACCTGGGATATGCGAAGACAAACAAGGAAAGCTTCTTGTTTGAAAAGTACAAGAGAGCTACGTCAGATGCATCGGCCTCATCATTGGCCAAACCGACGAGGAGACGTGGAATGAGGCTAGGTAGAGGAGATGAAGAGGAACAATGGAGGGAGATTAAATTTGACAACTCCTCCGCATATCTGGTTGTCCTCGATGAAGCGTGCGAACGCTTGCCAAGTAATCAGGCCTCAGGAGATATTTTTGATTATAGAGCCCAATTGGGCAAAAAGAAAAGTTGTTCGAGGCTGTTTGATTCCTGACTGGACCAATATACCTGTCTACTAGGTTTACCTGAGATCTTCTCGAAGGATTTGAGGACATTTACTTAGTGAGGCGCTATGAGATTTGTGGTTGTTTAGTAACGAACTAGGCGTTTAATTTTGAGTGGCAGCTACTCTAGGTATGCCAGGTGTGAGTTCTAGGCGGGACACATCTCAAGTAGTTTTGAGACACTATCTAAACAACTCTAAACAGATCTCATACAAAATTTAAAACTCAGGCAAGGTTCTAGACTAGGCATGCAAGGTGTGAGGCTCAGACGACGTATTTCTCATGTAGCTATAGGATGGAATCCAAATAACCCCTGAGCATATCTCAGACAAGATTCTAGATTAGCAAATTTATCCAAAGATGTGAATCAAATAGACTTGAGTTTCCTTGATTGGACTATCCTAACACATTGGGACTTTAAGAGTACTTTTATCCTTCGATTGAATGTGAAGATTGCGATTACCCAAAAATCTCTTATCCAGAAATGATCCAGGTAAATTTCATCACTTGGAATAATATGTGATGGCTCAATCGTTATAACTGTTCGATGTAATTGGAATAATGGTGCTCTTAAGCCACTTTGATTCTCGTCCCCAGCTTTCTTGGAGAGATCAAGAGAGAGTAATTAGTCCCCGTCCAGCTCAGATGGTCCCAGAAGGAATTGCAACTACCGTACAAATGATCAACTTATATAATCCTGTCGGTGTATTGGCCTTGTTGCTTTTTCTTTGGTGAAAACAAAAGGCAAAATCCAAATGAGATCGGAAGTACTCTCCTTTGCAAAAGAAAAGAACAACAAAAACAACTGATCGTGCCATGCACAGTGCATCTGTGACGCCTCTTTGCATCTAATTAATCTGCTTTCGATATACAATAAACCAAAGCAATACAAGCACGCAATGCTTTGTTCTTATGAGATTGCTATATATGTTCTTATGCATGTATATTAGCCCACCCAGTTATGCTAAGCTAAGATGGACTTCCTCAACAGTAGTAGCCCAGAATGCAACAAGACCATTGACTCCTATGTCTACAACCTCACCTCCTCCTACACCGACCAGAGCAACGAGGCGTCAATGGTGGCCACCTCTATCATCATGCTCGTCCTCGCCGCGCTCTTCTTCAACCTCAACCTCTTCACCCGCCTCTCCGACGTCAGCGCCATTCTAAACCCCAGAATCCGCGTCTTCCTCTCGATGTCCCTGTCCCTCTTCCTCCGCGTCATGTCCTACCTCTTCTCCGAGGCCAAGAACGCCAGCGCGGCCACGGCCGCCGGCCAGACCGAGCTCGCTGCGCGCGCGGCTGATCCTCACGTGGATGCTCCTTGTCGAGCTTCTCCGAAGAAGGTGGAGGCCATCCTCGTCACCGACGGCATGCAGGGGTACTCTGGCACCATCGACCGCGCCGCCCGCATTGCCTGGCTGGGGTACCTCGTCTTCTTCAACCTGCAGAGCGCCGGCCGGAAGGCGGTGTTCGGCATCCTGTGGGTCCTCAGCGCCGCCAAGTTGGTGCAGAAGGCAGCCATTGAGTGGCTGGGGAAGCGTTCCTTCGCCTACGGCAAGAACGCCCAGCTCCTCACCTCACACATGGCTCAGGTCTTGGCGCAAGAGCCGCACGCGGGGCGCGACGAGGAACTCGCCAGCAATGCCCGGGAGGGGCCAGAGCTTCTGAAGAGTGCGAGTACGCCGTGATGGGAGAAAAGAACCTGGAGAGGGAGGCCGGCCGCACGGCTACCGCCACGAGCTGAAGAAGAAGGCCGGCGATGACGGCGATGCCGTTGTCATCGTCGGCATAGTTTGGGAGCTCGCTGAGAGCGGTGACCCCCTCTTCGCCTCAGACCCAAGGTTCAAGAGGCTATGCCTCTCTTTTGCTCTCTTTAAGCTGCTCCGTCACGGGTTCCAGGATTTGCCGATAACCGAGGCCGAAAAGCGCGACTGCCGGGACCTCCTATTCAAGGGCCTGTGCAATGATAACCATCATGGAATACTTAACGGCGTTCGACTGCGACTGAGGCGCCACGCCTCTTAGCAACGGCAAGTCCGCTCTGGCGAGGCACCCCTACTACCAATCTCAGCTCTCGTGGGAGTGCGAGAGCGACAGCGTCGCCGAGGTCATCCTCACGTGGCACGTCGCCACCAGCCTATTGGAGATGAAGTATCCACAGCAGAAGGGAACGAGACCGAGCTCCAGCTGCAAGGTGGCGGCAAGGCTGTCCAAGTACTGCGCCTACTCGGTGGCCTTCCACCCGGAGCTGCTATCTACGACAGGCACGGGACGAAACGCGTGTACAAGGCCATGAAGAAAGAGCTCAAGTCGGAGCTGGGGTGGAAGGGCTACTACCTCTGGCCCGTGGCTACCCGGTACGACAGAGTGATGCAGAGAGAAGGCCGGCACGAGCCGGCGACGGTGCTGCAGAAGGGCGTGAGGCTGGGGAAGAGGCAGATGGACGAAGCGGTGGAGGAGGCAGAGGTGTGGAGGATGCTGTCCGTCCTTTGGACGGAGATTATGGTGTACTTGGTGCCGTCGACCGACGAGGTGCACGTGAAGGGGGCCAAGGGGCATGGGAAGGCGCTGGCTCAGGGTGGGGAGTTCGTCACCGTTCTTTGGGCGTGGGTCACGCATACCGGCATAAACCGGTCCGCCATTGGATCGCCGGTTGGTCGTTCTGAATTATATTCAGAGGAGAATACGGCATAAACGGGTGGACAAGTTGGAAAGGGCTGTTGGTGCAAATCGTATCGGACGCGTATTTATTGGTTTGTTTTGATGTCTTATATTTTTGTCATGTTTTTAATATTTAGTTTTCATTTAAATTATAATCAAAATTTGACTAATTTTTTTGTTTTGTCAATATTTGTTGATTTTTTAATAATTGAGAGTGAAATTTTTTGTTGTCAAAATTTGACAAACTAATTTCAATCTTATCTTTGTCATTTGCATCATCTCCATCCTATCATATTTGACAACAAGATAAATATTGATGATCATCTTATTTGACACCCAGCCAAACAATAATCTTTTATATTTTTATCAAATTTGACTAATATTGACTACAAATCAAACATCTTCATTTTATCAAAATTTGGTTATATCATATTTTAGTCATGACCAAATTTTAGCAAAATTATCAAATATAGCAAATTAAACATGCCAATATAACTTTGGTGTTTTGTTACTTTGTCAAAGGTTGATTTTTGCTTGTGTTTTGGTTTGCTTTATTAGTTTCCTTCTGAGCAGCAAATAGTGGCTATGCATTCCATGGCTCCAATGGTCCAATTTAAGGGAAATTTGGTTTTATATTATTTTAATAAGATAGTATTTGGTGTTTATTTTTATGAAAATATGATTTTACTGAATATTATTGTATTTAGATGTCAAATTTCTATATACCACTTATGTTCATTAAAATAACTATTTTTTAATATTTGAAGAAATATTTTATGTTAATGACTATTTTACTAACTAGACCCATTGAGGTAGACAAAAATAAGTTTAGATTTGTTTGATCTAAGTCCTTTTGAACATAGATAGTATAAATCTAGTTAGTTTGAACACTAACGATTTAAGTCAGAGACATCGCACAAGAAATAAAATAGAGAACCGGCTATTAGAGAACGAGGGATTGTGATTCAAAATGATTAAAACGTTTGAACTCAATCTGATTCATGCTCATCTCAACGAGTCAATACGATAAAATAGTCACTTAATATGAAATCTCTCTCCAAATATTAAAAAATTGAGTATTTTAATGGAGGAGTGGAATATAACAAATTAACATCGACACATAGTGATATTCAGTAAATCGATGTTTTTATTATAATATAATAAATACTATACTAACAAATGATATAGAGCCAATTTTTCTGATAATTAATGGTACACACCAATTTCGATTTCTATCGGATAGATTGAATATTTTTTTTCTACAAAGAACAAACTGTAATCGGCTTGCTCCAAATTCCAAATAAAATATGAAGCAAATGTACCTATGTCCTCGAAAATGTAAGAATTATAGAAGTACCCTTAGAAACAATGAATATAGTATATATGTCGACAGTGACCGCCCTTTTTTCAACATGATTAGGTTTCTCGTCAACGCATTGCAACATTAACTAATTCAAAATTTCATTTGAACTGTTACAACGTCTGCAGCAACATCATGTTACATTTATTACACTAGTTTAACAAAATTGTCCTAGTGATTATACGTACGAAAACGTTGCAGTGTAAAAATAAAATGTGTTACCCAAATGTTAGCGGATAAAATATATTAGTTGCAAGTGAAATAAAAAATTGTTTAACATAATTGATTTTAGGGTTTAATGTTCAATCTTAAACTCTAATATAAGTGCATTGGAATATTTTCTCATAAAAAAAATTAACTCAATAGCATTAAAAAAAGACTACTTTAATAAAACATCACTCAAATATTTCGGATTAGTAAAATACCATTCAAAAATTGCACCGTTAGTATTTTTATCACTTATGTTAACTTTTATTAGAGTTTTCATGTATAAAATTTGAAAATTCTAACTTTACCTTCATCTCCTTCCTCCTCCCTCTTGTGTTCTCTTTTTTCCTCTTTCTGCGATCGCTGCCTCATCAACACACCATCCAACCGGCGAGCCACCGCCCCTGGAGCCTCCTTTCTCTCTCTCTCTCTCTCTCTCTCTCCCATGTCCCTTTGTCCTTTTTTTCTCTCCATGTGTGGCCAAGGATGTAGCTCCCACACGGGCACGTTGGCTGGCAAGTTCATCATTCCTCTCCCCCCTCTTTCCCACAATGTCAAGTGTAAGAAAGAGTACATGATAATATTCCTTCCTGCAAAAGTGGATCATATATATGGGGATGCAACCTTATGTGAAACACAACATCACTCATTAATTAGTGCTCCAATTGAATCAACTAAATCCATTACAGACATGCAATTAAGGGAATCTACAACTCCAAAGTGTCAACTCGCTATCCATTGCCTCTGCATCTATTTCTTGATGGTAATGGTGGGATGAGGAGGGTGTGGCCACTAAGGAGGCGCCTAGGATGAGGAGGCAGCCATGGGACAAGAAGGGTGTGACCGCGAAGGATGACATCGAGTGCAGGTAGGACAAGGAGGTTAGGAGGAAGAAGACGAGAGGTAAAACTGTTCAAATTAATTTCTATAATGTAAAAGTAGTAAAAAATATATAGTGCAAATTTTGAATAATAATTTACTGATTCAGAATATGTGAATGATATTTTACTAAATGATCTTCTTTGAATAATATAGCGTTTATTTTTCATTTCCCATAACTAGTGCAATGTCTTAATTGAATTGTTGCAGCAACATTGGATGGTTTGAGTTTCAAAGGCACTTGATGTTGGGTCAAATCCTTTATTTAGAAGGACTAGTATAAAGTCTTTGTATGGTAATTTTATAAAAAAAATATTTAAATTTAAGATGTGACTAACGTACTTACAATTTTTACATACAAAAAAATTTAAGTGTATTAAGATATTCATAACTCTTATATATAAAAAAAATTGGATGTAAATAAAATACTCACAATTCTTATAAACAAAAAGTGAATGTATAATAAAATTTTTTGTACCATAGCTATTCTGTTAAATTTAATAACATTAATACAACAACTTTTAGAATAAACCTCTCTATATGTAGGATCAAAGTTTATCCATTATAGAGTCTAAAAAGTCATTAGATTAATATTATCAAAGTCATATCTACTATAAAGTCCAATTTTCTAAAAGAACTCTGTGTATCAATAATTTGTATAACTATGCACAATTTGGAATATATTTGGAATTGAATTATATACATACTTTTAAAACTTATGAAATTAATCTAGACTATTATAGTTTGATTACATCAACTAATAAATTGTGAGATCTTTCTTTTTTTCTTCTAATTTTTCAGTTAATATGGGAATTTCAAACTCTTATGGTTAAGGTTATGTCTCTAATATTATCTTTTTTAATATTATATATAATATTTAATCAATTAATTAACTAAAGATGCTAGTTTTCAAAAAGTAAATTAGATATGCTTAGCTTTCCATAACTTTTGTTTTACATGTGTATTCATGGTCTAGCTTTAACTTAGATTATTAAAAAACGCTTTATTTTAATTAGTGTTTAACTATTTACCTAAAGATGCTTGTTTTAAAAAGAAAATAATAAAATAAAGATGCTCATTTTTTTTTAAAAAAAAAACGCTCAGCTTCTTTATTCTTCGAGTTTGGTTTTGCTTTAGCATGGGGGTTCATGCTCTAGCTTTCATTTAAATTAATAAATAAACCCGCTCCTTTTCGTTAAGCATAAACCTGTTCTTCATGAATCCTAGAAGCTGGAGCTCAGTATCAATTTTTTTAAATAATCTACTACAAGTAGCAGTGGAATGAAGGTGGTCTCTTCATCTGACACGTCAGCTTTTTTTAGTACCCGTTGGATAAAGAGTCCGCGGTGCGTATTTGAGCAGCGTCAAGTTGGTAGAGCAGCGCCGAATTCTGCACCTGGCCCCGGTTTGGCACGCCACAGCCACCCGCTTAATGCTGGAAGCTTCACTGATGCATGTCAAACTATTATGTGATGCAACATTATTTTGCGTGATCGATAAGATTGGTTAGCCTGACATAATTTGTTTAGCTTATTTATTAAATCAAAATTATGCTGAGTAAGATTGTAGGACTGAAGAAAAAATTACCACAATAAACATCCTAAAGTTTTGACTTTGCAAGCTCCATCTAATTCTTCCACCTCCTATGAAATAACAGTACCCGAAATTTTTTTTAAATAACACACTAAAGAATATTAACTGCAAAAATAATCAACAGAATATAATTTTTACAAAAATAGCCTCTAGTCACCATACATCCTAAAGAAATTTTCGTTCTAGTCGCATTTTCAACTCAACTGTCAGGATGTATGGTGACTGAGACGACTTTTGAGCTCAGTCGCCATACGTAGTTGTCATATGTTTTGATTACTGGGCCCAATTCTAGCAAATAATATATTTCAATTAATAATATTTTAGTTTTTTTAAGAATAAATTGGAAATTGAACAACATAGAAATTTAGTCCACAATTAAAATAAAATATAGATAATTAAGTCTTACAAGTAGGCTAAAATACAAATAATTAAATTTAATGACAACCACTATTTGTGGTAGGATATTGGATGCTGAGATGGCTAATGAGTGGATGGATCTGTGTCATGAGGGGGTTGCTGATGTGCATGTGTTTGAAATCTCGTATCCCAGGAATGAAGGCTGAAGAGTGATAATTGTGTCATCTCTGTCAGCGGAGATGCATTTGCCAGCTGAGTCGAATCCAAATAGTTGGGTGCGGTCTCTCCAAATATCTACTTTCATCAATCATTGAATTTGGCTTGCTTTGCCATCTACTAAGAATGATTGGAGTTAGAGAAATACTATGGCATCCATGCTGGCCCAGTGGCAATGTGTATATGATCCTACGATATGGGTGGTCGTGCCGAGTGAGACGTCCACATTACTTGTAGAATCTCCTCTTGTGATAATCCCTCTTCAACCACTATACTCTCGGTGAAGCCTTGATTATAATGTTGCTGTGCCTAGTCAATGTCTCCCTCGGGACTTGACCCTTATATATCTGGTATTGGTGTCTCATGTACAATACATGATGGACCCAAAATATTCATGGGTCCACCACATCGATGCCTCCGTGGCATCTCATCTCCTAGATGGGTCTTGTATATTTTGGTAAGCACAGTAATAATCTCATGTGTCGTCATCTGTAATCCTCGTTAGAGACGGTGAAGTATTGCTTTAGTTGAACATCTGATGTTTCGAAGATTGTCAACTTAAAAGAAATGTAGAACAAGATTAGTTACAAAAAATATATTATGTTTTGCATTTATGCTGAATATTTTTAACTTAAATACTGTACCGCGTGGTGTAGTATGGTAGCCGGATGTCCGATCCATAGAACTATAGAAGTGGTGTGAACCAGAAGCTGGAATCGGTGGAACCCCAAGGAACTCAACAGGGGTGTCCCCAAGCTCTGTGAAGCTTGGTTGGTTATTTGCACGAAACGAAGCAAACTGGAGGAAGACGGCGAGCGCAGCGGCGATCGAAGGGAAGAAGGTGTAGATAGGGACCCCGAGCTTCTTGGCGACATCGAGTGTGGCGTCGATGGAGGGCATGTCTACGACAAGCACGTAGATGCGTTGGACAGGGATCGAGCAGATGAGGTCGCGGAGATGCTCGTTGTACCTCCGGATGAGTTCAAGGTACACGAGCATGAAGTGCTCATCATAGGTCATGGCGGGAGGGTCTGGGATGGGCGGTAGCATGTGGAAGGAGATCGAGGGGTTGGAGGAAACAACGCGGTCGATGGTGGCGGCGAAATAGGGTGATATGTCAGGATGACTGATGAGTGCGACGGTGACGGCGTAGCCGTGCTTGAGGAACACGTCGACGAGCTCCATCATGGAGGTGAAGTGGCCAACGCCAACGCCGGGGTACAAAACGAGAGTGTCTCTCATTGCTTTTCAGGTGGCTGTATTTTCCGGTTGTTGTGGGGGGCTGATCAAAATGTGAGCGAAAACGCTAAAGTTTTGTGGTGTCTGTGACGTCTTTTTCTCTTTCAAGGGAAAGAATATAGTTTCAGCTCTGTATAATTGTACACAACATAGTATCTAAGAGCTAGCTACCAAATGTTATTGTTGATTCTTAATCGTAATCTCGAAGATTACTCGAATTTTGTTTGAACAGTCGAGACGACAGAAAAACACGTCTCTATTTTCTGTTTCTATGGATGGAGGATCTAACTCCTGTGTGCTATCATATATTGTATATGTAATAATCCATTTTTTTCCTAGCACACTTTTCTATAATTTATGGAAGTATTAATTTATTCACTCTCATATATAAAATACTTGCATTTCACAACTCTTATCTGGTGTAAATTCTATCGACTGTTATCCGCACCGCTTAGGTCATTAAATATAAAATTTAGTCTAGCAAGCACTTGGATTTTCTTAATTTAATCATTTAAATTTAAATCTATTATTAGTTAAGTAATGAGAAAATGACGTGCCACATACTAGCAGAAAAGAATTTTTTTTTTGTCAGATTCCCCATGTTTTCGTTTGTAAGGAGCGGAACGTGAGATGGCCCATCAAAGTTGTGGGCATCAAGATCACGTCGCGGTTGTATATATGCACTGCAGGAGTTCAGCATGTGTATTTCTTTAGGTCCAACCATCTAACCTCAATTGTGCATTTTTATTGATCATAGAAAGAGGCGTGCTCCAGTACTTAAAAATTAGAATAATCATATTGTGAGTTGAAGTTCTTCAACAGTGATGTCTTACGTGTCAGAAGTAATTGAAAACTTAAAATGACCGTCTGATGGGTTGGATCACTTGAGTAGTACAAGCGAAAAAAACAAACACAAGAGATATATATATACAGGTTAGGGTCTAGTGTGGAGTCTTAGTCCTATTAGTAAACACTCAATGTTAGTTGGTTGGCAGATTGCTCTGGGGGATAAAGCTCCAAGGCACGTTGAGTAAATGAGTTGTTTGTCTTGTCAAATGAGAGAAAAATTGGTTACAAATGAGTAAGTATATGAGATATTTATAGTCTAAAGAGATGACTATTAACTATAATGTTCCTCTCAAAACTCTTGGATGAGGGATAGGATGGTCAATTAGGTGTGCTTTTATTCCCCATTTTTGATATGTGTCACTATGGGTCCTACTTGGAGATGTTGCTTGGTAGGGACTCCCCTAGTGAAATGTCTATCGGGAAGGCTTTTCTTGATAGGAACTTCTCAGTGAGAGTCCCAGGTAGAGATCTCTCTGGAGAGAGAGGCTACACTATTTTCGGGACTCTCCAAGGACACTACAGTTCATATTCTCACCAGACGAGTGTTGGGTTGGTCAGTTCGCAACCTCTCCTACAGTTAGGGTTGGAACTGAGCCAAGTTCGAGTGAGCTAGCCCTGGCTCAGCTCGGTTACCTCACCAAGCTGAACAGCCAGCTCGAACTCAACTCGGTTCAGCTCGTGAGCTGGAATAGATCCTTGTCTTCGCAACGCGATACCGGGACGTCGGGGGCGAGGGAGGAGACTCGAGGCCAAGGGAGACGGAAGAGGCACTGCCGGGCGCTCGACAACGACGGAGGTGCGTGGCGATGGAGGCGCCGCTGGGCGACCGACAACGACGGCGGGGGCGCGGCGCGGCCGGCAACGACGGAGTTGGGGGCGGCAAAGGGGTACGGGGCGGCCGGGGAGACGGAGGGGCGCGGGGTGGCCAGGGAGGAGGAGGGGCGCAGGGCGGCAGAGGTGCCGCGGGCGGCCGGGGAGGCAGAGGGGCGCGGGGTGGCGGGGGAAACGGAGGGGCGCGGGGCGACTACGCGGGGCGGAGGCGGAGGCGAGGGGCGGAGGAGGCGGCGGAGGCGCGGGGCAACGGAAGCGATAGAGGAGGCGGCAGATGCGTGCAACGGCAGGGAGGTGTTGGCTTGTTCGGGGTGAGTGACGGGATTTTTTATATGTTTATATATACTGAGTTGAGCCCGAGCGAGCTAGGGTCTGGCTCGAACTCGGTTTGTTTTTGAACCGAGCTACAGGGACAGCTCGAACTCGGCTCGTTTGTGAACGAGCCGAACCCTAGCTGAGCCAAAAACCGAGTAGAGCCTGAGTTGCTCGCGAGCTCCGAGCTAAAGTTCCACCCCTACCTACAGTGTTCAACTTTGAGGGACTAGCCCTCAGGAAGTGTAAGGTTTTCTGAGTAACCAGAGGTTGAGAGAGGAAGCTAGGGAAGATGTTCTAGGGGACAGCTACCCAAGAAGATTTCTTGGTTCCGATATCATTGCGTGTTTTACCTCAACGCCCGACTACATTGTCCTACTCTCCTGGTATGTAATTCCCAGGAGCAAGATTTATTGGGGGCCAAATTCCGTAAACCATAAATTTAATATTGCTATCAAAAAAGTTAAAGAGCCTTATAGACAACCTAATATTCTTGCAGAATCTATAGTTTTCCAATTAAAAAATAGAGTTTCATTTTGAAAGACAATTAAGAAATCCAATAAATTAACTAAAAAAGCAGATATAAAGGGAGTCCAAGTAAAAATTGCGGGCCGTCTCGCGGGAGACAGAAATCGCACATACCAAAAATAAGAGCTCCCACCTTAACCGAAAAATTAAGAAATTTCTACGTTAATTGGGAAAAAAAAGATCTGATAATCTATTTGGTAGTCCCGAGTTATAAATCATAACTACTATAAACTCTAAGATTAAATATTAAAAAAAATTTAGAATTAAAATTATTAAATTTCTAAATAGTTGACTAATACAAACTATAAGAGTAAATATTAAGAAAAATTAAAAATTCGGAATATAAATTATTAAAATTCTAAATTCTTAACTAATACAAACTCTAAAACTAAATATATAATTTATCTAAATAATTAAAATTATATTATTTTTTAATCAGTCTATGAGAAGACTAGGAGAAACAAAAGAACACCACAATCATATCTCAACTCTAAAATTTAATATTAATGAAAATTAAAAATTCCGAATTAAAATAATAAAATTTCTAAAATTTATAAATTCTTATAATTACTAAAACTCGAAAAAAAATACTAAAAATTGTAAATTAAAAATATTAACTTTTTTAAATCTTAACTAATATAAACTTTAAGACTAAATATTGAACAAAATAGAAATTCGAAATAAAAATCACTAAATTTCTAAATACTTGACTAATACAAACTAATAGTAAATATTAAGAAAAATTAAAAATTGGAAATAATAATTTTGAAAATTTTGAAACCTCAACTAATACAAACTCTAAGATTAAACATATAATTTATCTGAATCATTAAAGATATATCGTTCTTTAATCGGTCTATGAGAAGACTTGGATTATAAAAGAACGCCACAATCATATCTCATTAAAGGCTATTAAAGATTGATAGATTAAGTCTTACTAAGCCCTCTCTCAAATTCTCAATTCCGTGTAGATTTTTATGGCCTTACAATAACATGCAACACTTATTTGTTTGTTTGATTTAAAGTAAGTATTTGTACTTCATTCTTTTTTTAGCTAGTTATTCTTCTCAAGGTTTTCTGCCTACAACTATAGAACAATGGATCTGAGAACTTGTATAGCTAATGTATTAGTATTTCAATTAGTTATTTTCTATTTTCTCTGTAATTATTATCTTTTGTTTTAAAATAATAAAAATAGCTAAATTCTTACAAACCATTCGGTAGGCAAGAAATACATATATAAACAGTTGATCTGATGAGTCTTTTGATTTGTTGTGGTTCTATTACCAAACACTCGCATATAGATTATTGAATTAAAAATCAATTGTCTAGCTCGGGAAAAATAAGGAAGGCACTTGTGTAACTGTGTTCTTGAATCACTTTTCCATATATTTTTTTTATCACAATTAAATCCAAGGTTTGTGGAAACACAATGTTAACTATTTGAGTGCCCCGTGCGTTGCTGCGGACAATGATAGAAGACAATATTTGTATCTTTAGATCAAGGGATGAAAAATAAGGTATAAAAGCAAAATGAATCGTTTGATGAGGCAAGGCATGTATTGAAACATAGATTACTATAGGTCAACAAAATATTATCAGGATGCAACTTTATTGCAGCTAGAACATGTCGAGGGGATTTAAATATATGTAGGCAATGCACATCCAAAAACACATTTCAAATAATATTTTCTGTTAAGGAAAATACTGAATAGCTGTTTCCAGCAACAATGTAAGTGATACTAGGTGGAACCCTGCGCATTGATGTAGTTATTAAAGAAATATATTTGTAGATGATAAGGTATTGTATATATAAATTTGTTATGATTGTTGAGATTATTGAACTGCATAATTACGACCAGTTTTGAACTGGACGATCATGACTAGAACAACGTTTGTACTGGTACAACCAGTTTTGAATTAGGCGACTATGACCAAGATTTGTGCTGGTACGATCAGGTTTGAACAGGATGATAACGACCAGAACAGAGCATGTGCTGATACGATCAGGTTTGAACTAGACGATGACGACCAGAACAGAGCATGTGCTGATACGACCAAGTTTGAATTGGACGATGACGACCAGAACAGGGCATGTGCTGATACGACCAGGTTTGAACTGGACGAACACGACCAGGAATTGTGTTGATACAGAAAAATTGGTCGAGACAATAAAAATGTTAGTCGTGACATGCAAAACTGATCGCATAAGAAGAAGAGCGAGGCATGACCGTTTAGTTGAAAAAATACGACCAAAAAACTTGTTGCAAGCTGTTTCTCACATTCGCTCACAACCAAGCCTACTGATTCGACCAAAAAACAACTTATTGTTTCGGCCAAAATCAGCCGACCAAAATCAACCAGTTGATTCGACCAAAAAAAAAAACGATCATCATAAAAAAAACAAAAAACTTATGCGAGAAACATCTAGACAGTAGGTAGATTTTGCCCTGAAAAATTTTGTCGTAAATTTCTGGTCGATAGATTTTGCCCTGAAAAAGTAAATTATTTTTTTGATCGCATTTTGTTTTTGGGTCGAATCAGCAGGCTTGACTGTGCCGAATGTGACGCCTGGTTCAAATCACAAGTCTTAGTTTTGGTCAGACATTAAAAAACCGTGATCACATTTCCCTTGGTCAAATTAGAGGTCATGACTTGTACTCGAATGCGGTAAACAGTTCGACAAACGAAGCAGGGTGGTCATGGCATCCAAAAAAAATGGTCGTAAGGTTGGGCTCGTCAGCAAAATATAAACTTGGTCAAGACAATAAAAAACAATGGTCATAGATGTAAAATTTCTAATCGATTGATTTTAGACGAAAGAGTAAATTATTTTTTTTGTGGTATTTTGTTTTTTTTTTGGATTGAATCAGTCAACTTGGTTTTGGCCGAATGTGTTGTTTGGTCAAAGCATCAGTTTTGATTTTTTTATGATAGTGGCATTTTGATTTTCTAGTCAAATCACTTTGTCATGGTTTGTGGTCGAATGCAACACACTGATCGACTGTACAAAAACATAGTGCATAATCAATTTTTCTCACTGATCGGATCGAAATGCCTGATTTTGGTCAAATGTGGGAAACAACTGGATAATCAGGAGCACGTTCGACCGTCCAGATGAAGCAAAAGTGCTGATCCAATGATCACAAATGAAAAGACGATATGGCTCAACATGGAGCATGCATTCGAACATTAGACCAAAAACGCGGCGGCGACATGGACCCAGAAGAAACCAAACCTCCGATCGAACGACCATTTGATGTGGCGCAGCATGGAGACGACTTAGTGTAAGACCCCTGTTTTTCCCCAAATCCAGCCCAATCTAAATCTGTCATCTCAAGATTATAATCCAGGGTATGCTAATACCTTAACTCAAAAAGTTGGCAGTAGAACTCTATCATTCAGCCCTTTTTCACAAATTAGCCCAAGAGTATCGTAGATTAGTCCTATTCAGATTTTCCAGAAGCCCGAAAAGGCTAAAAGCCACATTTTATCTCCAAATATGTATCTGATTTAGAGAATATCTTCCATTTACTATTCTGAACAAATCTCCCTTTAGTGATATTTCCAAAATCTCATCCGAAGCCTCAGTTTTCAGCCTCGCCAAATTTCAAACCCTAATTACCCTGTTTTCGTTTCAGCTCAGAACTTGTTCAAAACCCCAAACTTTGTCATCTGTCGCTGCTAAACTATTTGCTAAGTTTAGTATGCTCATTTGGTGAAACCAATTCACTTTTTACCTCAACCATTTACCAAATTTGCAAATCAGTCCAGATCTCTTTTTCAGCCCCCTTTTTGACCAGAGCCTGGTCCCTATTTCGACCAGAGCTCCAGCGCCTGCTTCGACCAGCGTCTTCGTCGTGTCCCCTCGCCGCCGGCCGTGATGAGACGTCGCCTGTGCTCGTGGTCGCCCGTGCTTGCTGTTGCACTCGTGTCCGTGCCTGAATCATCACCGTGGCAGTGCTTCGACCACCAGCAGCTGCAACGGCACCAGCGCTGCGCCCCGCGCGCGCTCCAGCGACTTTGTCAGCTTCGTCGGCCACGTAGCCCCGCCATGTCAACTCGTCGCCTCCCTCTCTGCACCGCCCTGGATCAAGTTCCAACAGCCCCGACCGTCGCTGGTAAAGCTGGATAGCCGCCTGCTCACCATCGCGTCGTCATCACTGCTGTTCCTCCTGCGCCCGGCAAGTCTCATCCCCGGCTCAAGTTTCGGTACTGGATTTCCCTCACAAGCTCCGTCCCGCGCCTATTTAAACCCCCAAGTGATCTATTCCTGTGTTGTGCATTAGACTTAACCGTTTTCACTCGCCTTCTTCTCCTTTCTTCTTCGTCCCCAACGAGCTGCCGTGAGGCCATCGTCGCCAGAGCTTCTCACTCCTCCAAACCTCAAATTGATCACACCAATAAGCTCCCTATGCCTATCTCTCTATGCCTGAGCATCCATTTGGACTCCGGTGATCTCCATCGCCAGCAATCGCCGAAATTCTCAAATGCCCTGTTCCCAAAATTAATTCCTCTCCAACCCTTTTCACCACCTTTTTCTGTAGAAGAAATCGATCCTTAGCTGATTTTTAGCAAGCTTGCTTAACCAATTTTCAAATTGAAGCCGAGTTGAGTGTTCTTCCGTTTCTTCGCGCGCTGCCGTGGACGGTTCATGTTGCTGGCATGCTCCGCCATTCCTCCAGCCAAATCAACCTCTTCTACACGTTCATTAAGAGCCAATTAACCTGCATTGTCATGTATCATCGGCGCCCCTTTCACCATCGTTCGCGAGCCTGGCGTCAACGCCGACGAGCATCAGTTGACCACCATAGTTCAATTCCTCACTTCAGCACGATCTGTATCACCCCAAGATCAAAACTCCTCGATCAATTTCTAGATTAATCAACCCTATTTCTCTGTCACCGTAGCCCATCTTTGTTTCAAGCGGCCGACGATTTGAATCTCGCCGTTCGCCGCCGTCAAGCCACATCTACCCAATTCACTTCACCAGTAGCCTCACCCTGATCTCTCCTACATGTTTGACAAACTTAGACAAGCAGCGCATGCGTGGTTTGTCCAAACGCGCATGCCCTAGCTCACTGCAGTGCACTGGCATGCAATTTCCCTGTGCCAGGGACCTAGCTGCAAATTCTTTGTTTTCCTGGACTTTTTTGTCAAATTCACTTTGTCCATTAGATGCCTTACTGCGTTTGGCACCTAATGCTCCCTTTTGATCTCATCTTGACTTTTCAGAAGCCCCAGATTAGCTCTATGCCATTCTCAGGCATTATCTAGCCGCGGACCGAATGTCAACCTGTAGACATTTGTCGAATCCAAGCCAAACTCTGTGAACCAGACTCAAGTATCTTCTCTCCCGCTGTTCTATCTTTGTCCAGATCATTTCGTTGCATGCATATATATACTTTATGTATACTTTTCAATAACAAATATTTTTTGTATGTTTATGTAGTGCGATGTGTCGTGTCGTTTCTTTGTTTGCGAGAGCAGAGTTAGAAGCGGAAGGATTGGGAGGAATCTTCGAAGAACCAGCAAATCTGTTAGACCCCTCGTTGCAAGGCAAGTCTCCACCCCTTGATCATGTCTCTCCCAATAATTTGAAAATGAATTAGATTAACTGTTTTCCAAGTATATGCATGCTTTATATTCAAATAAGAATTATGTTGGAAGAATGTGGATAGATATGACCTAAATCTTTGTGAAACCCCTCATGCTTGTATTCTCATGCACCCTTGTCACCCTAGGAGATTATGCTTAGGTTATGCTTATACTTAAATACATGCGTTGAGTGTTAAATGGACGATCATATGATAAACTTGTTTGAAAACCCTTTTTATGAAAGAAAATGTGAAATAGGAATTGATAGTGAGGATTGTTTGATTGGTTGGCTGCTGTGTGCGCATCGGGTATGTAAATGTCTCCTTACTATTGATTCATAAGGACAAGAATCTTGTGTTGTGCTTCTATGCGACATGAAAACGTACCAACCACTTGCCTAGTATGGGACAGGCACAAATTAGTAGCTTTCTTGGTATTAGCAGTTCCCTGCATGGTATGTCGGTCCGGTTTCTCGCGTGGAAACTGGTGGGCCGTAGTTCGACCGTGAGTGGTGTGAGATCAAAAATATAATGAGAGGATAAGGAGTAAAGAAGGAAATCGCCCTAAGCCTGGATTGAGTCGTGCGCGGCTACAACCATAGGTCATATGTCTTGCGAGAACATAGGCCAAGGCTAGAAAGAAAAGCAGTGGGGAGGACCCACAACAGTAGTTTAGACTTAATTGTCTATTTATCGGGCAGGGATACTGTTAATACTAGACTGCAAAACTGTTGTGTGATCTCGGCCTTGTCACATGCGTAAAAATCGTATGGAGCTGATCCGACTTGAAAGCCGAGTGAAGAAGTGGATTTAAAAAGAGGTACACCTTTGCAAAGTGTAAAAGAAGCATCGGATACTCTGTACTGCCAGGTCATGGAGTCTTATCGTAGTGGATTTTATCCATGTGGTTCAGCACAAGTAATATTTGGAATGTTTTCATAATGTGGGTTAATAAAAGTGATGACTCATGGGAGACCATCACACATAACGATTTCTAAGGTATAACTTAAGATTTCAAAGTATTGCTTTTGAAACTAAAAGTTTTTCTTTATAACTTTAGAGTGAAAATCTATTCTATTCTTACATATAAAATAAAGACCTCATTCCTTGAGAACCCATCATCTATTTACCTGCATTCCCATAACGAGACTTGTTGAGCATCGTGTAAAAACATGCTCACCCTTGCCTTTGCATACAAATTCAGAAGAGGGATTCATTGATCCCAATTCCTTTGGTTTTGAGTACCAAGAAGAGGAAGGAATTTTTTCAGATGATTCAAGTTTCTAGGAGGGTCATGCGCCCAATGGAGTCTGATGTAGTGAAAGCCCATGCTGAGCCGCTGCAGAAGGAGGTGAAGATTTTTGTTATTGCTTTTTGTGTTTTTGTACCTTGATACCAACTTTTGTATTGAGAAACTCTTTATTTTTATATCAACTTTATTAGCGTCATCCTTGACGTTGTAGTACTGTAATACTGGTCCTCGTGACCTTATATTTGTTTTAACTATCTGCTTTACTGTTTAAAGTAAATAAATTCTGTTATTGTGAGCTTATGATGTATTTTTTTGAGTACAACCCACCTAGGTGGTTGCCATCAGATTCCTCAAATGAGGGTCCCACACTTAGTGCCCGAGTTGTATATCTACATATGATGTGTATGCCCCTTGCCACAGGTATAACACAAATATTTCAAATATCTACACGTTGTTATATCTTTGTTGTTCTAGAAAACAGAAGGAAATTGTGTGCTCACTCAGGCGGCATAATTTTTAACCTAGGAGCGCTAGAGGTAACATTGCTGATGCAAGCCATTAGGCAACTGAAGAATAGGAGCATTCACTGATATGGCATGAGGCTAGGCGAGCAACTAGCAATCGGAATCCAGCATTATAGCATACACACAGATCGCCACTTGTCGGTACCAATTATACAGTCAGAAGTTGCCACGAACTCTCAAAGACGCATAAGTGTCAATGGAAAGCTGCTAAATTTTAAATTGAATATGCAAGCAGCTGTTGGAGGTTTCTAGAGATCGACACTTCAGTATAAATAAGCAACAAACTTCATCCAAAATTTGAACAACAAAAAAAGGAAAAAGAAGAAAATTTCAAGTAGGCAGCACAGAAGCTTTATCAGTCGAAATTATGCAAAATTCAAAGCTAGGCAATGTTTTTTTTTTAGAATTAAAAATCATGCAGAACAGCAGTGAATGCTCAAAGACTTCTAATTTTGTTGAAGTATATCAGTGAAACTAAAAGGAAACTAAAGATCCATGTGATGATGCAAATCAAACTTTTAGTGATATCATGGCTAACCACACAGTGATCTTAATTCAATAACCATGAACTTCAGATATATAATCCATAAAAAATCTGACCCCTATGGGCCACTTATCCCTGCATATATTTAGCAGCTGTAGATAATTACATATGATAGCTGAGAGGAGTATACAACCATCTGGTAAACACAAAGCAGGGGAGGAATGGAAAGCCAGAAGATGCCGAAGATTATCATGCAATGTAGCAAAATGACTTATCAAAATTGCCGGACGTTATTTGTAAGTGCCGATAGCAGGTAGACTATATGAAGCTGGCAATAAAAAAATGTTAAAAATACTTTGATATTGCGGAGATTGCATCACAAAAGTATCATCTAGCCAGTTATAACCTTCGTCGCCCACTCGTAGAACCAACTACACAAATTCAGTTCAATATACCTATATATTAAAGGATAGCAATACCACTAAAAATAAAAATGTACCAACCTATGGAAAACCATATCTATGATAACTAATCTCATGTAAAAAAAAAAAAAAAAGCAGAAGCACACCCCAAAAAATAGAACATACATATGAAGAACACATTAGAAAAAGTTCCATACACCCCGAATATGGAAAGTCTCACAACCAAAAATTTAGCGAATTACCCAATATCTGAAATATGTACCGCACATGACGGCAACCAGAGCTGAACCAAGGGAACAAACAGCTGTGCAAAACAAAGACATGAAATTTTTCTCAATGATGGTGTAAAATTAATAATGATCACTCCAAATATGTATAAACTGCAAGAATAATTAGACAAAGTCATATGAATTAGAGTGAGCATCAAATGGTAACAGCTCCTTAGGTTAGCCTACTTGTCTGGTAGGCTTCGCTGCCCAAAACAATTATAAGTTTGAAAATTTCACTGGAATTTTTAATGGCCTGCTAAGGAACAGCAAATATATCCAGATCTTTTGTGCTCAAAAGTAATCTCACTATTGGCTGCAAAGTAAAACACTGGATTCACTCGTGGAGCATCCATCTCAAACTACAAACTTGAGGAACCTGCATGAACAACAACCACACCAGGAAGCTCGTGAAATTTCATAATCAGAACCAAACATATAGAAGAAACAAAGAATTGTAGCTTTCAAGCCACTGCAGCAAGAGCAATGTGAGAAGCCTGCATAAAAAAGCGATCTAGCCAATCATTGTTGCTGTAGCTGAACAATAGGAATTAATTAAATGGAACACACTTATAAGAAATTATCATTAGGCAATCTTTTCTTCTGTAATTTATTTGCTAGTTCTGAAGAGCAACAACTAAACTAATGTACAACAACCTGGTAAACTTGCAGTCCTGATTTAGCACCTCTGCGTCAGCAAAGACAAAGGAAAATCCAATTGACAAAAAGAGATTAGATAAAAGTACCTAACCGGCAAAAAATCGAAGTGAACTGAACATCAAATCTCACCTCATGTTGAGGCATTTTTCATGGAGTCAGAATAGGTGTTGTTGTAAACACTTGTTTGCCCACATTTTACAGAACTATATGAAAAAGAATCAAATGGAATGGCAGCCTGACATCGAGGTGCCTGTCCTCTAATGGCTGCACACCAACCTGTAGCAAGAGCTCCCCACTCCTGCGACTTATTGGAGAAAATACCGACGACTGCGAAGAGACGGGGAGAACGAATTGATGAGAACCTGTAAGTTTTGAACGAAAAATGTTTGGTTTTCGAGATGCGGCTTATAAAAGAGAAATCATACCATATCAAGATAAGACCAAAGCAATCTCATTTTAATGAACAATTGCACTAAACAGTTAACGAAAACACAGAAATAGCAAGCAACTTTCATCTTTTTGACATGAAAAGATCACCTGAAAGCTTGCAAATTTGAGCCTCCAGAAGCATCTTGCCGCATATATGGGAGAAACAAACTTCCTGTGACAAATAGAATGCACAAAAGTATAAAGGATAAAACCAAAGCAACAAAAAGGGGAACAAAAATTAGTATGAAATAATGGATGGACATAATGTACAAAAGGAATTCGGGGTCGCTAGGGATCGGGCGATGGACACGTATCACAACAGCAGCTTCACGAACCAGCGCCACCAAACGCAGTGCACAGACGGGCAGCAAAGCACGAATGCAGCAAAACCCTAAAAACAGCGAGCACAGCACCGGCCAAGCGGCCACCCCGCGGAAGCGCGGCGCACGGGGACACGGCACCCCACCAGGCAATCACGGAGACAAGAAGGAGCCAACGATCGCCGCCGAGGAGGGGAAAAACGGAGAGCTGCCGCGACGAGGAGCAGCAACAGAGGAGAAGATCCGCAGTGCTGCAAACGAGGGCGTTTATCGTGCAAGCAAGCGACAAGGCCGAGGAAACGATGGTGGGCACGCGTCGCACGGCCATTGGATGGGGGGCTCACGGTGGAACGCTGTAAGGTGCCGAGGGGGCGGCGGCACACGCGTCGGAGCGGCGCTGCAGGGCTCACAGACGGTGTCGGGCACGCGCGATGGCGAGGGCACGGCGCGCACACACACGTCGCCGTAGGAGCGGACGGGGAACGTGCCGCTCGGCCCGTAGTGGACACCACGCGCCACCGCGCCAACCGCGTTGCGCACAGACGGCCCAGATGGAACCTCGCCTGATCGCGCGGCCACGCAACGAAGCAGCACAGGCGGACCAGATGCAAATGCAGCTAAGATCGGACGGGCGAAACAATGAGAGAGACGTGGCCGCACCAGGAAGCTCCTTTCAAATAGTAAACCACTTTGTGTATATATATATATATATATATATATATATATATATATATATATATTTATGATTACCTCATTTGCGTAAGAAGAAGCTTAATTCGGTAATAGAGATTCAAATTGAAAATGTTTAATCAATGATTATTGCATATTAAAAGAAACAAATTTTGGATCTAAAATTCTCAAATTAACAAAAAAAAAAAAATTTTAAAAAGAAAGATCTTACCATTCATTAATTGATAGAATTAAATTATAATGGTATAAATTAATCTTATAAGTTTTAAAAACTCATATAAAATACAATTAAAATTATGTTTCAGATTACATATAATTATATAGAATCTTTTTAAAAAATCAGTTTCTATAATAAATACAACTATGATTCTCTTTATATAAAAAGATTAGTAGTAAAAAGTTGCAGTGTTAATATTTTTATATATTTATAAATTTAAATTTTTTTTATGAAATTACTCTGCAATTGCACAAGTTTATCGTATAGTTTTACAATTAAATACAAGGTCCGTGTAAACACAATGTTAATTACCACATTTGCGCAAGATGAAGCTTAATTCAGTCATAGAGATTCAAATTGAACAATGCTTAATCAATGCTTCTTCCAAATTAAATGAAACAAATTTTGGATCTAAGATTTAAATTTTTGAATTTGATTCAAAGCCGACCAATTTCATGTCTCCTGGTCCATGTCTCCAATTCCCGATAATAATTGGCTAATTACAATCGAGAAACAAATCTTGGACTAGGGGTGTAAACGGATCGAATACGGATCGGATATCAATTAATCCATATCAGTATCTATATTTTAAAAATGGATTTAGATATGGATCAGATTCAGATACGTATCAGATAATTGTCAGATACAAATTCAGACTGGATTTCAACTCTAATCGGATCAGATTCGGATGTTATACGGATTTAGCATCTATTTGGCCTATAATTTTTTTTACTCAACACTTATAATGTTATATTTAAAAATTTCATCACCATACATTCATAAATAAGTATACATTATAATATGATAAACGAAAATAATAACAAAACAATTTAATAGATATATACAATTTGTACTATAATAGAAACACAATCAATATAATAATACGATAAATTGATAACACATAAATCAAGCAACAAGCATCATCATAATTTCAAGTAGCAGGATGACTATTCAATATATCACATAACACAAAATACGACTAATAGTTTAAACTTTAAAATGATAATTCAAAGTACATAAGTTTCATCAAATTAACATAACACTATAAGTTCCATTTGGTACTAGTAATTCCACTTTTTTTGACCACTTCTAGAATCAGAAGTTAAACAGGTCTATATAGACAAAAGATAATTATATTAATGTAACATAATAATTACATAGTAATATTACATTCTCTATCATTTTAATTTTTACTTTTTTTTTTTGTTTGAAGTCATGGATGATAAGAGCAAATGTGCTACAATTTAAGAAGTCACAATATTCTGACAAATAAGATAAACCACATATAATTTGTTAATCATCCATACATAAGTAGTTAAATCACTAAGATGTCACAATATTCTAAGAAATAAGACAACCTTTAAAAATATGATGATACTATTCCATGGAGCCACAGGCCCACAACAATAAGCCATGAAATCAGAGAAACCATCAAAAAGCATATTTGAATTATATTTCTTTTTAATTCAATGGAACCATAGCAAATAATCTTTCCATTCACAGCAAAGCAAATTTTTGATCTCATTGATCAGATCATACATAAGTCAACACTTGCTTGTATCAAGCATACAATCACCGATTATACTCTTCCTCCAGTGAGACAGCACGCCTTAGGCAAGGCACTGCAAATGTACATAACAAAACTAGTCTACAATTGCAATGAGAGAACAAGCAAATTACAGTTTACACTTTACACTAGCCGTCTAGCTCTACAAGATGAATCATTGAAACAATTACTTGTGTCAGATCTACTAATGCTCACAACCTCACACCAAACAGCCTCAGTGACTAGTGACCACCCCATAAGAAAGCCAAATGGATCTTGTTCTAGCATGAGAGATTCCTGGAACAGCCAGCCATGTCTTTGAATTCAAAATAAGTATTGTGTTTATAACATAAAGCCAACGAAGCAGTATATTTTAGACAAAATTGAAAGCAACAGGATTATTCATTTACTCTACAATTGCAATGACAAATTGACAATGAACTAACATATATCCATTGACCAAGAATCCAAGATCATTTACAGATAAACAATAGTTAAACTTGGTCACAGTCTCACAGACAATGAATGAATGAACTAACATAAATTCTTCTCTTGTTCTTGCACTTGGTCTAGTCATAGGCTCACAGCTGAACTCACAAGTCACAACAAACATCAACAACTGATTCCAAACAACAAGCTCACAGCTAAACTCACAAGTCACAACAAACATCAACAACTGATTCCAAACAACAAAGAGTCAAAGACAACACATTAATCTCAGTTCATTCATACTTCATAATAGCAAGATCTAAATTTTCTTGCTCCTTTCCTCAATTGTGGTAGCTGTCGGACCAAACTTATGTCAAATAATCAATAGAAAACACAAGAAAATTAATAATCGTGAACTAGAACTAATGTAGGAACCACCAAAAATTTAAGATATAAGAATTTGGCTTTCATCGTGTTTTGTTGGATCGGAGGAGGAGGAGGAGGCGAGGGCGAGGCGGTGATGGTCAGAGGAGGAGGCAAGGGCGAACTGACGAAGCGGCACGTGCGTGAGAGGAGGAGCCGTCAAGCCACTGAGTTGGGTTGCTTCGTTACTGGCTTGCGGTGGCCAACAAGGCATAAACCCTAGATTTAGAGACTAGTCGAGTGGAGGAGACTGGACACGAGACAACTTGACGACGTGTGGTCTGTGCCTCTGTAGTCCACTTGCTGTCGAGTGCACGACTGGCAATAGCGGGTGTGGGTAGCAGCACGAGCACGAGTGTTTCGATTATGAGGTTAATTGATATGGGTTTTAGGAATTCGGGTATGTAATAGTGTAATTTTGTATATATATTATATAGACTACCAATTTGGATACGGATAATATCCGAATCTGAATCCGATTTTTGCAAATATAGCATACTACATCCGGTTCCAGATCCGAAATATTCCACCTCTACTAGCTAGATCCAAATCCAATTTGCAATTCGGATGCGGATTTTCATATTCGGATATACCAAAATCGGATATAGATGTCGGATATTTCGAATAATCCACATCCATTTTACACTCCTATCTTGGACCCAACAATATCGTAGGTAAGAAAATATTTTGCAATCATGAAGACCCTCAACCGACAAGATGGAGGGAGACGTACCATGCAAATTGCAATCAGACGCCAGTGGTGCAGTGGGAGGTATGTACACCACACATGCCCTTCTACTCCTTACTGGTTTTTTGCTGATTTTCTTTAGTATGTCTAACACTAGTATTGCCTCAATTTTAAGCTAAACTAGCATGGTTCGGATTTTGCAAAACCAAACTAGAACCAGCCCTAATTTGATCAATTTGACCAGTTTAAAATCAGTTACTATGTGATTATTGATTGACGACCACTCTCAGAGTACTGTCAATAACAGGTATAAAAGTACGAAAGAAGTGAAACCTTGTAGCTTCTCGACAAACTGTCACCGACTTGCAAAACAGTGGTGGTTGAAATAGAAAACCGTGTAGCCACTTAAACAGATATGTTAAAGACCGGATGTTTGGCCCAACCTCAATTTACCGACTTGTAAAACAATGGTGGATGAAATACAAACCCGTGTAGCCAGTCCAACAAATATGTCAAAGACCGGATGTTTGGCCCAATCTCAGTTTAAACTTATAGACTTATAAACTAAAATTAGACTTATAAATTAAAATTACGACTAAACACTCTTGCTATTTCGGTGCATTGAATCTGTTTTCAACTAGAAATTTAAATAAACTAAAACCAATAAAAAGGAGTTATTGAACTTATAAACTGAAACTGCAATAAACTACATATTTGAAAAGTTTGAACTCACCTAAGTACACATAGCAAGTAAAAATGAGAACAAAATTGCTGCATTAGAAAAATTGATCGTAATGATACATTTGCCATTTACAAGAATGGTGAAGCTCGCGCTTTTTTAAAAAAAAAACGAGAAGCTCGCGCTTTTGAGCTCTAACTAATCTTATTCTAAAAAAAAAGGGGATTAAAAATTGGAGGAATCAGATACAAGATCAACATATACCGCCAATTAACCAAGAGAAAAGGGGGCAAAAAGAAAACCTATGGTAATGGCCAACTGACATATACAATAAACTAATTCATAAATTTACGGCAGTTAGTAGTCTGGCAGAGACAAGGAACCTTGCATTCGTCAGCTTCATCAGGGTCAAACAAGTAGTCATACCTGGAATTTCCACAGAAGAAAAATATGATTAATCCTATGATTCTTTGTCTGTCTTCAATCTAGTGAAAAAAATTTTAAATATGAAAAAAAAAGAACTTCATATACAACGAGCGTACGTTAGCTCTTCACCAGCACAAACATTTTTCTTGGCAATTAGAACAATGCGGCTTTCATCATGCCCCACACTCATAATCCTTGCATAGCAGTTTGGCATGCACTGCAGTCAAAACGTGAAAGAAAAATCATAAACATATCTATTTCAAAACCATAAGTAGATTTGGATCTAGCACATATGATCTCACAGAATGGTTAATCAGACGAGCCACATTTCCTTTGTCTGTGGCATCAACAACCACTTCCTCACTGATTTTGAAAAGCTGAGCCAAAGAGAAACACAGCAATATAATGTAATTAATATTGGACAAATTCTAAAAAAAAATTTCAAAAAAGATATTAAATAAAGCACATAGGGCATATGACTACTAATAGCGTGCATATCTTCCATGCCTTCACAGCAGCATAAAAAGAAAACTATCAGATATGAGAACACTTTGACATTTTCTTTTTCTATCTTCCATGCATTCTCTTTGACATTTTTTTTTTTCCAAAAGCCACCCAGAGTGGCTTGTATAATTAGAGCTAGAAACCCAGCACAATAAGACACAGTCTAAGCCCTGAAGTTCACCAGAGCATACACATACAAAGTATTTCTATATCTCCTGATAGTTCTTACATTTGTGTTGAAGCAAAGTGATGGCTACAGTTTTATTTCCTTAGTTCACTCTGGTATTTGACATGCCTAATAACATGTAGATGTTTAAATTTAGTGAAAACACTATTTCTCGATCAAAAAGACAACATTGTCAATCATCAGATACTGTACACCATATAGATAAGAACTGCTGGGAATGACTCACATAACAATCTTTGCCTTCCACGCGATATCGTGCTTCCCGCAGATCTGCAACACTTCGTCTAACCTGCTCACCACGATACTCAAGAACCTGAAAAATGTATCAAGAAAAAATATTACAACACTTGCAAAAAAAAAATGCAATGTATTGCATGTGGGTGGTAGTCCATTTATGTGGAAGAAAATCTAGGACTACCAGTTAGATGACCAGAAGGCATAGAGCATAGAGCAGAAGTGAAGGGTTACACAAAATCAAATTTTAGGCAATTTTGAATTATGATCTAACAATACATGGTTTAAACAATCAGAAAAACCCATTATTTGTGTCAACATGCCTAGGTATCAAGTGGGTACTATTCTGAAAATATTTGCATGGTGATGATATACGATAGATGCTGCGACAACAAGCAATCATGATAAACCGTTGGAGGATTGTAGAAACATTGTTCGTGTGAACAAAAGCCTTCTTGTTCCTTTAAAGTAAAAAAGACAAGCTTTCTAAACTAGCCAACCAACCTATATATAAACATGTTTATTTTTTGGGGGTTTTGTTGGGGGGGGGGGTGGTGGGGGGGTTACCATTTCTCCTTCTTGAATGTCCCTACGAGCAAAAAGCCCCCATCCATGAATTCCTGATCTTCCAAAGCATACTCTACTGTGCTCCGTTTTCTGGAAGTATCAAGAAAATCATTAATCTACAATACTAATAATTCAGAAGGTACAGCAGAGCATTTAGAAGGATAAATACTAACCTGCAGATAACATAGACGCTCCTTAAAAGTAGAAAAAGATTCAGGATCCCTCTCTACCTGAAAGCAAATTTACAAAGGTTCCCCCATAAGAAAAGTGTCCTCCAATATGGGACAAGTATCTAACAAGCACACAATAGATCAGAAAATTACCCTAGGTGGGTTCAGACTGTCAATTTCTTCCCAAGAATGTTGACAATGTCCCCTAACACGGTGTGCAGTTGCTCCCTCCCGAGTTATCTGTGTGTAAAGAAAGCACAACTAAGCTCTTTATTTCCAAGCAGGAGTGATGTCAATGGCTCAATGAAGCAGATATCAAAAAACTAATACGAGCAACAGAATGCCAGCAAAAATGTGTCTGTAGAAGTCAACACTGAATAAAACTTAATACTACTGTGAAACACTCAAGTTTAAAGAGGAAAGGCTATTGGTACGTAGTGCATTATTGAGAGAGGCATATCAACCAACATTACAACCTGGATTACCAGATTACAAGGGGAACTCATTATTGGCAAAGGGCAGATTTCTGGCTGCAATTCTGGTAACATACTCGGCTTTTCCTCAAGATCATGCGTTTACATTTTTTTTCATTTTAATAGAATATCCATGATTAATTCTCAAAGGTACTGGTGATTCAGGGCGGACTCAGCCCATGTGGCAGCCAAGATGGCTGAAAGTCAGCAAACCCAGGAGAATCATATTGTAATGTTATTCCCAGTCCACACTCCTATCCAAAAAAAGAATAATAAATATTTTGGGCCAGAAGTTAGCTGAGTCTTACTGGAATCAGGTGCATAAGCAATTATATCCACATTTTGTAGTGACTGACCTCAAAGGCTCAAAGCTTTAACAAACTGTACAATTCAAGTAAAGGCTAAATATTGGGTCACCAATTAGCCAAGTCATGTTAGACTCAGGTGCATAAGGAATTATTTCAGCAGCCTTTTGTATGGTATGATTGAACTTTAAGCTTGAACAGTTTAATTTATTCTATAAGCTCACAGCAAATACCACTGAACCACTTACATGTCAATAGCCTCTGCACACAATTAGTAACAAAAAACTAAAAATAACTGATGCCAACACCGCTGTGTTCTAGTAAAGCCTCCTTATTCTTTCTTGAGTGGCAGCATTATCCTAGACTGTGCAAGTGCTTTCTGCAACTTTACAGCAACGAGCAAACAGTAATGGCTGTATGCATTAACTGCTTATGTAATTATGTTCAATGCAAATTGTCTTTTTCTTTTTTGTAGTTTCCATAAATTTGCACTCCTTTTTCTCTTAGCTAAAAAGAAAGCATTCCTCTAGAAAACAGTGGAAAGAATGAATCTGGTATTATATTTATTCAGAGCATACCTTTGTCCCTTTCCTTACATAAACCCGACATCTTGCTGCAGATAAGTTCTCTGAAATTTCAACTTCTAATGCTGAATCCATGTGAAGATCTTTCCTAATCAGTCTTGAACCATGTACACTCCCATTATTTTGAACAAGCTTTTTTGAAGAAAAAGTTCCGGCAGGAGTTTGTATTATTAAAACATTATCAGGATTAGGGGTCCTGCACAAAAAAGAAGCAACATGATCTTCAAACCCTTGATAACAAGAATAAAGGGAGAATTAAATCATTGGCATTGAACAATGACTAATTATGCTAGAAAAATGTGGTTGGTTTAAAATATGATACACAAATTAATGCAACCCAACAGGCCAATACTAATTGTCACCATTATGATTGTTTGACATATAAAATCTTACCGATGGTGAGCACAGTAAGAAATCTTCTTTGTTGTCTGTTTTCCATTTTTTTCTAAGCAGTGCAGCTGTGGAAATGACAAACATTGCAATAGTTAAGTCTTTGTATTATAAACTTGAGATGTAAGTAAAAATTTAAAGAATCAATAAGAAGTAATTTAATGGGAATTACAAACTTTTCTTAATTGATACATATGTCAACATGAAAATATTGATTCACAGCATTGATGTACCTCCATCCGATACCCTGCTCTTGATGCACAGATGGCATGGTAATAAGTGGAGCACCTATAGCATTGTGTACAAGAACCATGTATTTGCCTACAAATGACACACATCTGGAACCACAGATGAGAATGAAGCATAATTAGATGAACATATGAGAAAATCTAGTGTTTGTTAAAAATCAATCATCTTAAGTCACTTAATTTAATACCAACGGTCTACAACCTTCATAAATAACAAAGGAGCAATGTTGAATATCCCAATAGCAGGTTCCATGAGCTCATCACTTGCAAAAGCAACCTGTGGCTGAAACCATGCACATGTGACGTGTACCCATAAGTTATCAACATTTGTTGGCTTCAAAGCACCTCCTAATAAAAAGAGATATAATTCAGTGAGAACCAGGTTGCTAATGATAAGTAGTATGCTGCATCAAAAAGTATATCTCCTGACATTCAAAAACATGGGACTTGCCAAAACTTATTCTAGTCAGGTGTGGTTCCATAATAACTAATGCACAAGTTATGCCAGTTTGGAAGGGGTTGGGAGCCCGTTTGGCCTAGTTTAGTTTAAACTTATAATTCAGCTTAAATTTATAAACACAATAAGTCAATGGGGAGTGATTTAAGCTTATTTGGGGTTTCTAGTTGAAAAGAAACTTGAGTTTAAAGGATAAACCCAAAATTTAAGTCCCCTGTTTGACACAACTTCAGCTTATCTAAGAAGCCGAAGCCAAGATAAGTTAGGCCAAATGGGCCCTAAAACAAACAAACAATGAGCTTAAATTATGTAACCAACGCATCAGTACTTATGTTATTTAGATTTATGAACCTATGTTCTAAGATCACCACTAGTAAGAACTAAGTGGTGCCTTATATTGCAAATTTTGAGTCCATTACTATTGAAAGAAAGGCTTATGAAGTAGTTCTCGAATGTACCAGACTGTACTAGTGGTACATACCTTTTACAGGGCAGAGACAGCACTCTCTCCTTTGTTCAGGTGTTTCACAAGCCCGACAAACCCACGATGTAAAGTCTTGTTTACCCCTCACACCATAGCATTCCTGATGAACTGCTATCTGGCATCTGAATATGAATGTAGTGATTGCAGTTTGCACTCTACTCCATACATAAAAAGGATTTTAAACTGCCTAACAACATTTGTGAATAATGCAAGCTTACTTACCTGTTGCAGATCACAATTTTGTTGTAATCCCAGTCTTCCACCCATCTACAGACAGCACATCTTTCGGTTGTCCATTTTACATTTACAGGATCATAAGGTTCTGTAAAATGTAAACAGATGCTAGTATCATCAATTGAAATACCTTGGGAAAGGATTTTTTTACTACTTCTAGCAAAATCAGAACCCAAGCTCAGTTACCATTTAACAAATCAAGCAACTTCTGTTTCTTCATTTTCTGAGATGAGCGTTTAGCATGATTGGTGGAACATACACTTGCTTGATGCAGATCTATCTGCAAATTGGAATTGTTCACAATCAAAATGCAAGCAAACTGAAGCATAAAAACAATGAAGACCTATAAAGCATAAAATGGGCAATAACATATCTAGATGATGTGTGCTCAGTTGCTCACAAGAATAACACTAATATGCAGAAGCAGAAGAGCTATAAGTAATTAAATATATAATGGCAATAAGTTAAAAAACAATAGTGCTCTGGATGTTGTACAAACCCATTTTCCAAACGGCGCTAATGTCTCCTTAATTTTAATACTCGACCTCCAGTTTTTACTTCTGCAGCCAGCATGCCGCTCCCATTCATTAAACAAAAACTTTTGCCCCTTGCAAGGGGCACAATGGCAAGAAATCCTGCCAAGATGATTTATCAGAAAACATAAGTAGACACAAAATATAAAAAAGTCAACATTAGAATAATTGACGTGTAAAAGTGATATAGAATCAAGGACTAATGTCAATACTCAATAGTCTTGTTCACATGTAAAATAGACAAGCTAAAATTGACATCGCAAAGCATTAGATATTCAACTAAACTGAAGAACAAAAGAAAGCAAAATGAGATAAATCCAAGCAATAAACTAGAACTTGTCACCTGACCAAATGGGCTGACGAAAACATAAAAGTAAAAGACAAGAGTGATGGTGGTGCGGTCATGCCATGACTGATGAGTGATGAGACTTAGAAGTGAGGATAAGACTACTCATTTTTTGCATACAATTTACATTGTTCCGTGCTTACAATTCCAGATCCGGTAAGTAAGTTCCTTCCATGTCAAAACAGACAACTGTAACTTTGTCAGGGTTGCTTCCCTTCCTTGCACAAGTATCTTGTCTATCAAACAAACAGATTATACATGTTAGTGTTGGGTCAGCAAAACATAACATCACATATTATAAACGTGGCACAAACAATTGTTTGTAGCTCACCTATCAGTAGAAGATATTGTCTTTTTACTGGGCATATTTGAGTTCCGTTTGACCCTGCAGTAAGGGCAGCAATAACTGTTGTATCGTAGATCCTATAACCTCAAATCATCAACGCGTTAGAGATGACAATTAATCATGGAGGACATACATGTGTTTTGATTAGAGAAGAGCAAAAATAAAAAAAATAAAAAAAAACCTTCAGGTTGCTGCAGTTTTTGTCACATTCTGCATGAACCCAACTTTCACATTCATGACAGCAAACCTGGTTTTTCATTTTTCCATAACCAGATTAGAGATGCACAGAGTAAGAAATTGATAATCTAAAACTAATAATTATATTCCGGCTTACCCATCTTCCACCACATTTCTGATGCCAACTTTTCAAACATATTGCACAATATCCTTTTGAACTCAAGATCTGCAGATATAATGGAGTCTAACAATTTCATGCTCCAAGACAATTATTTACCAACACAACCATAATTCGAGTAGATTTTTCTATACATACCCTAGCACAGTATCTACAAGCTAGTTGCTCCATCACATACACCATCTTGTTTGGATCTTTGTTTGGAAAGCATGTCCCACAACTTTCACACTGCAGTGCTCTTTTGTAGCGCTGAATACAATGAGTACACAAACAGACTCAGTTTATTAGCTTAATGATACAACATCACATGACTTAGTGATTTCCCATTTTACTTGACTTTTGATGTCATATTAATATTAGCAATAGTCAAAGTTCCATGATAATGTTATCAATAGTTAGTCACCAGTTCACCTACAGGCTACAACCATCTAGGAAAAAAAATATCAATAGTATTGCAAAACAGAAAAACATGATGAATATCATTCTGCCACTATTCGCACAATGCTGTACCATCTACAGCTTATATGCTATTGTTATATTAAGAATTTTCCTGGGTCTTGCTTTGATTCTTTCTTGATCATTTGAACCCAGATAAGGTTTAACTTGAGGAAACAATAATGCCAATGCTGACAGAGTTTGAGTATTACTCCAATAACTTTCTTATGAAAAAGAGCAGACAAATTAACCAACTTAACATTAGAGAAGATTGGATAGAAAGCATTGGTTGGATGTTAAACATCTTAGTTCTTATGCATCTTCTTAGTTTTCAACCAGCTAGAAAAATTAATCAACTTGCCTTAATCTGTGATTGGCACTCCTGCTCATTTGAGCCAGTCACTTCTTCTAACTCAGCTGGAAAAGATTGGCACACCACAGGCTGCCCTGTCGTGCTACGATCCATTGGCACTTCTGAGAATCCCTGATCAGCTAAAAAGGCCTCTTCTATTGCTCTCTGAAAATCACCAGGCTTGCAACTGCTTAGTTCTGTCTGCCCCTGAAACCTGAAATGGTTATGGAACTTTTTAGCGCATATGCAGGCATTAGTTTATGCCACAGGACAGTTGCTACCACTTCTTGACACTCCAAAGGTTTTTCATCAGTTGCTACCACTACATCAGCTATAACCACAAGTCTTAGGTTGATGAGTTACAACTTACCGGCCCACATAGTCCACAAATGGAAATAGCCTCCCCCGCCTCACCCACACGTACTTCTGCAGGCCACCAATACATGAACAATCATTCAGCATTAAACAACATCTCAAAAGAAAGCATCAATTCAAGCGAGTCAGTTTAAACAATACAGCCACTAAATGTACCCTCTCATCACTGAACTCCGAGCACCACCCAAACAGCATCACGCAAAGCATGACACCAGCACGGGGCTGCGGCAGCATTGCCTCAGCTGCAAACTGCTGCATTGGCTCGACCACCATTCCCGGCCACGCCGGTTGCCGCTTACCGAGCCTCGCCCACACTATGTCTCCGTACACAAACTCCTTACTCCAATGCAACTCCTCTTCATCCTCTTCTTCATATTCCCTTTCCATTAGCTCCTTCACATAGTAATGGCTGTACGGCTCGTCGTGCACTGAGGTGAGCGTGCTCCGGGACGTAGAGTACTTCCGCGACCCACCAAAATTCCGGCACGCACGATACTGCTCTGCCTCGTCCTCGTCGTCCTCCTCCACATCCTCCTCCTCGAAGAATGCGAAACCCTTATCAACGTCTGCACCTTTGCAGTAGAACTCCTCGCTTTTGGGCACGAATTGCTTAGCTTTGACCGTCACCGATGGCTTGGCTGGCTTCTCTTTCTTCCAGGGGTCGATGAGCACTGAGTCTTTGAAGCGTGAGGGCAGCACCTGCGTGCGCCCCCGCGACGTGCGCACCACCGGTGGCCGCGCTGGCGCTGGCGCCGCCAGCGGGCCGGCCACGGCCGGCGAGGCGACCTCGGGCTCCTCGCACCAGCGGAAGCCGAAGGCTGCGTACGGAATACCGGAGGCCGGGACGTGGCCCAGCAGCTCCACGGGGAAGAACTCGTCGCCCCTCCGCCGCTTCCGCCGCCGCTCACCGCCGTCCCCGTCGTCGTCGACGCCACCGCCAACGCCACAGCCGGCGGCGGCATTGCAGCGCTTCAGCGTGGGGATCTGCGACCGCTGGCTCCGCTTAATGATCATCCCCTAAGAAATCGCGGCCCGAATTGGCGAATCGGCGACGGGATCGCGGCCTATCGCGCCGCGAATTGGGGGTTCCCGCAAACCCTAACCCTACCTTCGCCACGCGAATTTTGGGAAATTTTTTCCCCTCCACACCTCTCTTCGCGAGCCCTCGTGGAGACGACGGGTGCAAGGTCGAAGGATGCACGATGTGTACAACCTATACAGAGATAGAGAGAGATCGGTTTAAGATTTGGGAATTTGTTTTTGTATGTGTGTGCTTGTTCTTTGTGTGTTCAAATGGGTTTCCAAGTCCTAAGGAAAAAATAATTGCACGAGCCAGAAGTAACGACTTAATTTTTATCCCCCCCTTTTTTTGTGCGTTCTCTGTGTGAGATTTGGGAATTTTGTGCAGGAGGGTGGCTTAGGTGGATTGGGGCGTTACAAGCAAGTCGTCGTCGTGGTGGGAGTGGGTGTGGTTGCGATCTGGATTTGGCTTTCGATTTTGCCGTCGGTGTTGGTGTCCGTCCATGGAGGCGGCGGAGTGATGGGTGTGTACGAATTTGGAGGTTGCAACTTTGCAAGTCATGGGAAAAAAAAGTTTGCATTTTGGCGTCGTGGTAAGGAATGGTGATGGGACTTTTCTCTCTTTTTGGGGGGGGTGGATTTTTTGGTTGGTGCATTGTTTCTTTGCTCCAATTTGGATTTTGATATGCTTGATGTGGAGTTTCTTTCTTTCTTTCTTTCTTTCTTTCTTTTTTTTTTTTTTTTTTTTTTTTTTTGGGTTGGGACATGGATTTGAAGAGAGAAGCGGCCATGAACATGTTTTTCGTGCAGTAGCTATTGCTTTGCTCCTAGGTGATAATGTCAAAGAAGATTTGATTAGAAAGATTAGGATGTTGTTTGTCTCCATGGGAAGGTAGACTTCGCAGCTCAACAGAAGCAAGAGATGATAAAATTTATTTCTTTTTCCTTTTCATTTTGTTCTTGTTTCCTGTTCGTGTTTCTTTATACTGATGGTGTCGTTCGATTTAGAGTTTTCGAACGAATCCTTTTAGTTAGGAACTTTGGATTTCTCAGGGGCTTCATGTGAATCTTCCTGGGTAGAACCCAAACACATTAAAAAAAAACTTGTGCACGGGAGGTAGCGAACAATGTTTGGTGTGCATCCTGATCGAGACATAAGAAGAACGAGTGTGTCGAAGCGTAAATCCAAGACAAAAGAAACAATTAGTTTGCAGATCGGATCATCGGAGTGCATGGAATGTAATGTTTGTAATTTTGGTAAGATTATAACGGTGTTGGAATCTATTGGGGAAAAGTTTTGTATCTTGACTGGGGAGCAAGAGAGATGATGTGTTATGTTTATTTATTTATTTATTTGTTTTATTTTTGTGCTTTTCGAACATGACTTTACTTGAGTTGGATTAGCTGGGAGCCAGGAAAGAAGAACAATTCATCAAAGTTTGTTGTTTAATTCTTTGTGGAATGATGGGTTTTGATGGTGATTTGGTGTGCCACGATGATTTATGCCATCCAAATACACATGGATGGATTTCTGTGGATCGTGCGATGACAGTGTGATTCCAAGGGCTCTTTTGGGTGCCATGGCCACTAGGCACTAGTCATGTCCATGGAGGTGAAGCTTACAGTTAAAGGGAAGAGAAGCACAGGAGGAGCAAAAGGCAGGTGTGGTGTACAAAGGATGTCCATGGGCATGCTTTAGTGTGAAAGATCGAGCTGCTCAAGATGATGGTACAGGTTTTAAACAGGGGTAGACGTGTTGCCGGCTGCCACTAGTGAGGATTTCTTAGTAGCTTAACATAGAGAGAGGTGTGTCCATGGAGATGGCGACTTAGATATGGCGGGCTTAGCTACAAAGGTGAAGTAACAAAAGGCCGTCTTGGCTCTGGAACAAACCACCTACGGTGCAGGCACACAGTGTCGTTTCCATCGCTTGGCCCATGGTTTCCGGGCCTTTTGATCACTTTTTTCCCCGTCGGCGGAAAGCTTGTCGCGCCTCATCGGCAGTGGAATTCGAGTGTCACGGAGAAGGCGCCCGCATCGCCGCGGCACTCGGCCATGTCCGGCGGGGGCTTGTGCCATGGCATGCTCATCGCTACGCTCCGGCGCCTACTGATTTCGCTGGTACTGTGGGAGCGTGTTGTGCCCATAGATATTTTTCCCTTTCGTATTTGGTTGCTGCCTGCTGGTTGTTGATGTTTGATGTTATGCTTTTTTTTTTAGGACTTGGAGTAGTTTTTGCCCATTGGATTGTGCAAGGAACATGGCCCAAGGGCATGCAGATCCACGTTTCTGGTCAAGCATTCTTTTCCTTCATTTTTTTTTTTTTTGAGAACAAAATGGTCAAGCATGCTGATTCACTTTGCAATTGTGCAGTTTTTTCCTACTATTTTTTTTTTTGGCAGATCTCGTCTTTCACTATTGTGCAAATATGTAGTTGCAAATACTTGCTATTGTGGTCTAAGAAGAACATGATAAGATAATCACATATATTCCCATTATAAAATCCGAAGCTTGAATGTTCTTATCAACTCTGGTTCAACCATAGCCGTCGTTGGAACCATGTGTCTTCAGATTAACAAAATTTGCTATGAGCTAATACTGTCCGATCAAAGTCCATCTAGATGTTGTTACTAGATCAATAACAAAATGGTTGTTTATTATAGATATCTAAACGTGCATATTCGATCAATTATCATAGGACGTCAATACTAGAGTTGAGCACCTCAACAATTCTGACGCAAATACACTTTGAACTCTTGCAACCAATCTCCCTTTATTGTATTTTTACTCTCAAACAAGCCTCCCGGTAGAGCGCACTCATCTGTAAAATCTCAGTCATTTGATTGTTTTATGTTAACAATACCACTGTCCAATAACCTAACCCCCCTCATGCAACACAAACCACCAGGGGCGGGTTCGCATCCCCTCAAATCGGTGCTTCCAGCCCTTCTGTTGACGGTCGTTTCCCAAATCGGCGGTTTCCATGGTGTTCGTCCCCTCAAAAATCGCCAAGGCAATTCCCTTCTCTAGATTAATGACTTTGCTTGACATTTTACGCAAATCTTGCATCTTGCATTTCGAGTTATGGAGTCATGGGTGATGGGCCGGCCAACACACATTGAGATCCAATAAGGACAATACTTTGACGGTTGCCAGATTTTCTTTTTTAAAGAAGTGCAAGATTTTGATTTGGTTTTGCAATTTGCATTGATATTTGGTTGGTGAATGGTGAGTCCAAATGTGACCACCATAGGAACGGATGAACCATGTCGAAGTAACCAAAATGAAGTATTTTAATAGGATTTTGTGGCTAATTTCTTATCTGTTTTTGTTCCATCGCTCCTGTTATGTCTCTCTGCTATAATAATCTCTGGTGAACAGTGATCAACATGTGGCAGTGCTAATTCCTGCACCAAATGTCTGAAATATGTAGTCCAAATTTTATATAATCCATGTGTGATTGCCTCACATGAATGAGAATTTAATAGTCACATATATCACTCAAATATAAATCTCTCATGACAATACACGGGATACACCTAATTACTACTATACTTGCACGACAAAACATAGATTATTGCAAAGTATTTTATTCGTGTGGGTAAAATAAATTAACCTAGTAAAGATATGTGGCAAACTCCTAACCGATGAAAAAATGTTTTGAAGCCTGCCGTGATATCCTTCTTTTGGTATCTAATTGACAGCATGTGTGAATTGCATCTTTTCTTTTTCTTGATGGAAGAGTAACCACTAACAAGTACTATTGGCTCCTCAAGATGATTTAGGTCTTATTTAAGAGGATTAATTTCTGTCCAAATCGAGTTCTCAGAAACGTTAGGAAGAGAAGTTTAAATTTCTTAATTCGAAATAGATTAAATTTATTTGAAAACACCTCCTACAACATCTTTTTTATGATGACCTGAATTTTTAATAGTTTTAAACTCAAATTGAAACCCTTCCAGATAATACAACAACTTAATTGAAAGAATTTAAACTTTTGAGAAACTTTAAATTAAAATTAAAAGTCTTTCAAATAAGACATTAGTATGTGCTCCAACAAGACATGCAATCATCTTGTACGGTCATTGCTGTGCACCAGAGTTGCAGGAGTGAGACAAGCACGTGTGTTGCATAGGAGGGAAAGCTATGCACGGTGGTGCGGCAAGCTCTGTGGGCACAGCGCGGAGTCCTATGATCATCGGCGGAGTTAGTCTGCGCTTGTAATGGGCGAGAACGGCAGCAATAAGGGAATCAAGGAAAGCTCGCTACAGTGCGTCAACGTTGGTGCCTTGGTGGGCATTTGGTGGAAGAAAGCTATCGGCATGGATCCCAACCATAATTAAGCCAAGTCATACTCTTGCAAGCAGGACATTTCATAGGACAAGAAGGATTTTTGTTTCTCGGTTTGGTTTAGTTGGGCCGGACATGTAAAAAAATGTTGGGTGATGCTTATGGACTGACCATGATTTGGAGAGGCGAGTGAAATCTGACCAGGCATAAAGGAGAAAGGATAAGTAAGGTTTAGTCTCTCTATAAAGTGGACACAATCTCCTTTTCTTAAAATAATGGGCACAATCTGTGGCTTTTTTATGTCTTACTCTGAATCACTATCAATATATTTTACATCTTAAAATCAAATACAATAACACAATAGATTATGTCATTTAGTCATAGAGAAATATGGTATTAATTACTGTGCTCAAAGTCATATATATAAAGACTAACATCATAGTCCATAGTATTAGTTTCACAATTCTAATATAAAAGATGTGATATCAAATCATACGGATCTCGATTAACGAAATACATGAATATCATATTTTTTTGAGAGTACAAATTATAGTGCCCTCAACAGCTATCAACAAGAAGCGGTATAATGTGACATAATGAGGAATCGCCCATTGGACCAAAACAGAGTATCTTACAAATCAAAGCTTCAAAATATATCTGTCATCTAAAAATTTAAAACTTTAAAGCTGTCTCTAACCCATCGGCGTTTCGTGAGGCGCTTCAACAGAATATTTTTCAGTATATTCTGTGCCACATATGCGAAGCACCATCTGAAGCACCTCCTACTCCAACCATCGGCGCTTCGCGAGGTGTTTCGTACGGTCCACGAGTAAATTAAATTTAGGTGGTTTTAGTAAAATATCAATAACTTTTAATTTTAAAATCGAATATATGCGATGTTTGATCTCTATATGAAAATAATTTAAAGATCTACAACTTTTTCAATATAATCAATATCTAATTTGAACTAGATTAATTATAAATTAAGAAATAAAGATTATATGTAATTTGATCGTATGTAAACCGAAAAAAAAAGGAACAGACCCAGATAGAGCGTGCATTTTCAACGCCTACTGAGGCGGCTTCTCTATCCCGCCTCCGCCTAAAAATCATTTTTTTATTTGTGGAGTCCATCGGTAAAACTTCGTTGTGTCGGGGTTGGAGTTTGCCTAATAATGGTCATTGTGGTAATGATAGGGACAACCGCCTAATCCAGAGCAGGCTAAGGGGACTGCTGAGCATATGTGCTGTCAGTTGCTGAGTGGAATAGAATATATCTTTCCTTGCGAAAGAATAGTATATCTCTCGTAGTTTTTGTGATCCTAAGACGTTGCAATTATCAAAAACCATATAGAGTAAGAGTGTCATATTCTCCTTTAGTGGAAAGCATGATGCACATCATTGTTGATATAAACATTAATACTCTCTTTCTCTAAAAATAAGAGTGTAACAAGAGCAAATATTTGACTACCCGAATTTTTAGAGAATAGTAAAAAATAAATAGTAATAAATGAAATACTAAGTTTTGTTGCGCCCACAACAATAAACAATAAGATGACAGGAGGATGGGCCGAGTGAATCCAAATATAAAATTAGATGATCCAATCAGGTATATTCAACAATTATAGCTAATCGTCGTAGGAAAAAGTATAAAAAAAATTTGGAGCAACTTCTACTTTTAAACTGGTATAGATATATACGGAACACCGCTAATGATTAGTCAAATCTCCGTCAAACACTCAAAAATTTGCTAATATCTCACTTGTGTATCTAAATGATTAAAATTTGTATTTCTTGCATCGAATTGTCGGACAAAAATATCATATATACACTTAAATAATTAGAACTTGTGTTTACGAAAAAATACTTATAATCTCTTTATTTTTATACGTGTATTTAATTAAATATGATGTTGATACGTGCATAAGTGATAGAGATGGAATGAGATATGCAATCTTTAAAAAAAAATCCCCGGCCGAAGTCAGTCATTTCCACATACCCAACAACCCAATTCATACAAGCGGGTCCTACAATCTGATCCATGGGCCGGAAAAAGAACACCTTTTCGTGTGTTGTTTAAATTCCACAAAGCTGCTCTATATTTTCCTCCTATAGGTGCGTAGTATCTTTCCATTCCGCAGCCGCCTCCTTCCCGGTCTCTCCCACCTCGTCGCTGCCGCCCTCCCTTATCCCGATCTCCGAGGCAAGCAAGCAAGCCAAGCCATGGCGTTCGAGAAGATCAAGGTCACCAACCCCGTCGTCGAGATGGACGGTCAGATCTCGCTCTCCGTATATCCATCTCATGCTGTCATGTGCTTCTTCTTTCTTCTGTGAAATCCCTTAATATCTCGCTTGTGTGGGAGTATCGTAGGAGATCTGTGAGATCTACTGATCCTTTTGCTCCTTTGACGAATTATGGAATGGTAGGCTTGTTTAGTGGTCGAACTCAGCAAAGAAGTTTTACTTTTTTCTGTGAGGATCTTATCTTCGTTGTTGAATTGCCTCTTTGTTGGTCCCCGGAAACGTGGAGCAAAGCGATTTCCTATTGCATCAGATTTGTGCTGTTTGCTCTGTCGAACTTAACCAACGTAGGGCGTAGACCGATGGCGCCTATGTAGGGAAAATATGACAAAATTAGAACACACCTGCTTAAAACAGAGTGAAAATACAAAACGAAAAAAATTAATGGTTTTCTGAGAAGTAAGTTTGGGAACCAACTGACACTGCTCCACTGCACGCCACTGGTTCTCCAGTTCAAGTGGAGATCTAAATACTGAATCTCATGCAGTTCCTGGACTATTGCCTGAGTCTTTCTTTGCGCAATTGTGCTTAGCACGAGGTGTCTAGTTGTATATATTTTTATCCGACGTAACTAACCACTACTATGCAAATGATGTATGTTGGCACTTTCCTTCTGCAGGTGATGAGATGACCAGAGTGTTCTGGAAATCTATCAAGGACAAGGTAATAGATATGTGATGGCTATCTGCAGTTCAATGAAACCTTTTTATTTTTGTTTTTGTCTGTCGTTTCTACTTTTCTTACGCTGGCTGCTGTGAATTTTATTTGGTTTCAGCTTATCTTCCCATTTTTGGATTTGGACATCAAGTACTTTGACTTGGGACTTCTGAACCGTGACGCAACTGATGACAAGGTCACAGTAGAGGCTGCAGAAGCTACCCTAAAGTAAAAATTGTGGTTCTTCTATGTTCCGTGACAAGAATGTGATTGATTTATAATCTCATGGTTTTTAAGGAGCTGTACAGGATGCCATCTGCTCTGTTAACTTTTTATTGTTAGTGATCTTGGGCATTGTCATATGATTTTCTTAGTTATCTGTTATGTCATTAACATTTCTTCAAAACTTGTTGATTGACTATGCTGCTTACAATTGTTGACCATATCACTTTGTCATACACCAGTGTTTTTTTGTTGTGCTTTATTGCTTACATTACTCCAATATTGTGCAGGTACAATGTAGCAATTAAGTGCGCAACTATTACTCCAGGTATATTTGATTCTTGTGTAGCTGAAATTATATACCCCAGAATGTTGAAACAGAGTAGTACTCTGATGGTGGGAAATTTTTTCTTTTGTTTCTGAAAATTTCACCATCATGGCAGATGAAGGTCGGGTTAAGGAGTTCAACCTAAAAGTCATGTGGAAGAGCCCAAATGGCACAATTAGGAACATTCTAAACGGTAAACTGCCACTGTAATTTCAATCCAATTCACAGACATTTGGTCATTGACATCTCTTTCTTCTCACTGTCTTTAGGTACTGTATTCAGAGAGCCAATTATATGCAAAAACATCCCACGGCTTGTTCCAGGTATTGAAGGAGGACATGAAACTGCTGTACATTTTGTTATGCAAAGTTTTCCTGCTGAACTGAACTGTTCAAATCTCAGGATGGAACAAGCCCATTTGCATCGGAAGGCATGCGTATGGTGATCAGTACCGGGCAACTGATGCAGTTCTTAAGGGGCCTGGCAAGCTTAAATTAGTGTTTGGTATGGCTGTCTAGATCACATCAGATGTACCAAAAGATTTGAAGCCTTCAATTAAAATTCCTATATTTGCAATTCATATGATCAACTTGTTTTCCTTTATTAGAGAATTGATGTGAACAGACTTTGATCTTCTGTTCTTTTTTTTCTTTCATTCTTCTTTGCACCTGCAGAGGGAAGAGAAGAGCGGATTGATCTGGAGGTGTTCAACTTTACTGGTGTGGGAGGAGTCGCCTTGTCTATGTACAACACCGACGAGGTATGGCTTTTTGTTTGCTACTTTTCTATTAGTTTACAAATATGACATGCTCCTTTGTAGCTAATTCTTCCAGTGTTTGTTTAATTACACTCTGTAGTCCATTCGTGCTTTTGCTGCGGCTTCTATGGCAACTGCTCATGAAAAGAAATGGCCACTGTACCTTAGCACCAAAAACACAATTCTGAAGAAGTATGATGGCAGGTAGGATGTTGTCAGCTGCTTTAAAGATTGATAGACTGTGTGGTGCATTTGCCTCATCTTTTCATACAATATATTTATTGGCATAATGTTATTTGATTTTCAGGTTCAAGGACATTTTCCAGGAGGTCTATGAGGCTGAGTGGAAATCCAAATTTGAGACTGCTGGAATATGGTACGTTTGATGTTTCCAAGTCATGTTGCTTCAAACTCTCTAAGTAGCTTTTGTCACCATTTCTCATGTTGTGTGGTCTGTGGAAGGTATGAGCATCGTCTTATTGACGACATGGTTGCCTATGCACTTAAGAGTGAAGGAGGCTATGTGTGGGCTTGCAAGAATTACGATGGAGATGTGCAGAGTGATTTCTTAGCTCAAGGTTATATATGCCAACATTTAAGCTTATGCTTTAATTCTGACTAATGTTAATTTGTTCTTGCTTAAGGAACAATAAGCAAGGTCGAAGTGTATTAAGCTTATGCTAACTTCATGAATTCAAAAATAATTTGCAGGTTTTGGCTCTTTGGGTTTGATGACATCAGTATTGGTATGTAATTCATTATTTATATTTCTACTCATGTGCTTGACCAATGTTTTATCTTGAACAGTGTTTAGGAGTGTCATGTCTAGCATGAAATGATCTTAATTTTGCTTGGATGCATGCTAGATGTAACATATTTCTATATCATTATGTTTCACCATTGAAGCTGTACTATATGCTTCACCATATGTTAAATTTAACACATTTTTTTGAGAAGCTAAATTTAACATAGAGATCTATAATTTGTTTGGGTCCATGAAAAAAATCAAATAGTTGTACCATCGTTTCATAATGATGCTAATTGGTTCGATATGTAGATGTGCCCTGATGGAAAAACCATTGAAGCCGAAGCTGCCCATGGCACAGTCACCCGGCATTTCCGTGTTCATCAAAAAGGAGGTGAAACCAGCACAAACAGTATTGCTTCAATCTTCGCATGGACAAGAGGACTTGCACACAGGTACAAGTCCTAACTAATTTGGTTCTCTAAAATCACATAGCCCTGTTCATGATTGCAAGCTATATGGGGAGTTTTTCATCTTTGTTCTATTATATAATGTTTGCCTGTGACAACATAATACTTGTGCTATAAGTGCACATCAACACACGTGTATCATTCATTGCCTAGCTCAATGACTATTCTTGTACTAGACTCTTTAAGATTTGCTTAGTTCTTATATAGCTGTTAACCTATGTCAATGCAACTCCTTGTGCACTAAAGGGCAAAGCTAGATGACAATGCTAGACTACTTGACTTCGCTCACAAACTTGAGGCTGCCTGCGTTGGAACTGTGGAGTCTGGGAAGATGACCAAGGACCTTGCACTTCTTGTTCATGGATCTTCAAAGTATGCTATGACATTCTGCATCTTTGCAGTTTTGCATTGCCTACTGCATTTTTTTTTCCTATATATTTTCTCCTCATTTTAGTGATATTTCCCCTCCTTGCAGTGTTACAAGAAGTCATTACCTGAACACTGAAGAGTTCATTGATGCGGTTGCTGCTGAGCTCAAATCAAGACTCGCAGCCAATTAAAGTTACAATGAAGTCTGGAAAATTTGATGCCTGTTTGCCCATCGATTTAAAGTCATTTTACTTATATCGTCATTTTCTTGTCACTATTTCATGCTGAACTGAATGAACTTTCTGCAGCATTATGGCAAATTATTGTCAAATGCGAGCATGATATAGTTGCTGCTGCTATGTCATTGGGATCTCTCAATAAAGGATGTAGAACGTTTGATTACCGAACGATGATTGGGTCGTCTCTAGTCAGTTTCATATTTACATCTGGATGGAGATTCTCTAGCTTGCTATTTTGCATTGCTTGATACTCTCTTCATTAATGACTTGCATTCATTTTTCCTTTGGTTTTGGTTCTGATGCTGGACAATTTCGCTCAGAAGGTTAACAGTATCCATATTCGTAAGAAGTCTTGAGTCAAGAGTATCTTCATTACTATGGAAAATGATAGATAGCAAAATCTACAATAGACCATATCCTTCAAGTCACACGTTGCTTTCTACAACCACATTGTTTTAAACAAAGTTTTACCATAACATTCCTCTAATTTCATTGCAAGGTGGTATAGGGAATTGATCCAACATGGATGGAACTGTGAATAGTCATTGGTTTGGTTTAGTATTTTGTATACTAATTCAAATTTGCTGACATGATTAGTAGTTTGTATAATTCTAATCTAACTTAATAAGACGGGCTCAGGACAAGATTAAAAGATATAATTTGGGTTGTTTAGTTTGTTACATAAGACGATGTAGACTGATATGAACTGTTGTTTTATTAGGTGGATGGGTGATAGCAGTCAAGATGTATGAAGTTTATTAATTTCTCCTTAGTGCAATTAAATAATTACCAGTCTATTTTAATAATATTTAATTTATTTTAATCTATTTAAAATCTTAATATGTCTTAATCACTTTTCTAATTACCTCGTTAAGTAAGTCTGCCCTAGTAGAATTGAGCTTCTCTCTTAGATTGGCCTAAATCACCTTATTTGCATCCAAAAGCGCTCTTGACATATAGGCTAACAAACTAATCAGTAACTCACAAAAGATACTGCACGAATCCGGAAATTTTTTTGAGAAATAACTCAAAAAACAGAATTATAGAAATAATCCACACTTTTCATTTTTTACAAAAGTAATTCTTCACGTCAGTCAGTCGAGTCTCTAGTTTGCAACAAACTCCTCGTCGTGTTTGGTTGGTGGATCGTGGCTTGTCAAGTGTTGGTGATTCGACGAGCTCTTGTCGACTTGTCAAACGACGACAAGCAATACTCTTGTGTTTTTTAATTCAAATAATCTAAAACAAAATTAGTTATAATCTAATTCCCATTAACGATCTTTTTTTATCATTGGAATTTTGAAACCAAAATAGTCAAATCAATGTCAGATCATCAACTAGAGTTATATATGATAAAATATTATATCGTATTACAACTTAATATAGTCTGGTGACGATCCGGTTATGTTGATCTAATCGTTTTGAACTCATAATTTTATCGGTTTAAACAGATCATCAATGAAAGATATTAATCTCAAAAGAATTTGAAAGTTTCAGTACAGTTTAATCAGGAATTGATATCTTTTGAACCGATTCCAAGATAAATTTTTAATGCAAAAATTAAAGAATTTTTTTTGGAAATAACAAAAAACAAAGAATTATAGAAATAACCCACACTTATTGTTTTTTGCAAAATAATTCTCCACGTCAGCTTGTCGAGTTTCCAAAATACAACACAGCTTATCGTGCTTCCAAAACACAAGAAGGCTGGCGGTTTTACTTTGTTTTGTACAAGAATTTTGAAATTTTCCAGCATCTATATCTTTTAAATTATAATTTCAATTGACGATCCATTTTAACCATTAATATTATGAAGTCAAAACAATCAGATCAATATAAACGGATCATCAATCGGAATCATATATGACAAGATGTCATAGTGTATTATATTTTAAGACATATAAGTCTGTTTTACGATCCGATTATGTTGATCTGGTTATTTTAGACTGACAATTCCACTGGTTCAAACGGATCATTAATTAGAGTTCTATACAACAAGATATCATATCGTATTATATCTTAAGATATATAAGTCCGATTGGCTATCCGACTATGTTGATCTGATTGTTTTGGACTTATAATTCCACCGGTTCAAATAGATTATCAATCGAAATAATAGATCAAAAGATATCAATCCCGAAATAATTTGAAAGTTTGAGTACAATTTAATCCAGAAAATTGAACTAAACCTTGTATTAAACTTTCAAATTATTCAGGTATTGATATCTTTTGATCCATAACTCTAATTGAGGATCCGTTTAAACCAGTGGAATTGTGAGTCCAAAACAATTATATCAACATAATTGGATCTTCAACCAGATTTATATATCTTAAGATATAATACGATATGATATTTTGTCATATATAACTCCGATTGATAATTTATTTATGTCAATCTGATCATTTTGACATTATAATTTGAATGGTCAAAATGGATCGTTACTCAAAATTATAATTTAAAAAATATAGATGTTGGAAAACTTCAAAATTTTTGTACAAAATAAAATAAAACTGCCGGCTTGTTGTGCTTAGGAAGCACAATAAGCCCCGTGGTGTTTTGGAAGCATGACAAGCCCCCTGTCATGTGATCCAACAGCTGTAACACTCTAGAAACTCAATAGACTGATGTTGAGAGTTATTTTTTTTTGCAAAAAAGATAAGTATAGGTTATTTCTAAAAAAATTCAAAATTAAACAATATTGAAACTTACAAATTCTTCTGAGATTGATATATTTTGATCTATAATATCAATTTACAATATGTTTGAACCGATAGAATTGTGAGTCCGAAATGATCAGATCAACATAACCGAATCGTCAATCAGATTTATATATCTTAAGATATAATACAATATGATATTTTTATATATATAATTCTGATCGATGATCTGTTTACATCAATCTGATTGTTTCAATTTTATAATTACAATAGTTAAAACGGATCGTCGATCTGAATTATAAGTTAAAAAAATATGAATACTGAAAAATTTCAAAATTCTTGTACAATACCAACTTATTGTGTTTTGGATTATTTAAATTAAAAAACAAAGCGTTTTGGATTATTTGAATTAAAAAACAAAACAGTAGTGCTTGCTTTGGTAAGTTGACAAGCGCTGTGGGGGTTGTTTTTTGTAAAAAATAATGAAGATGAGTTATTTCTATAATTTTTTTTGTTATTTCGAAAATAATTCACGAATCTGGTTGAGCTGGATTAACGCCCGTAAGTTCCATTGAATAGCATATTGCGTGTCTTGCCGTGCGACCTTGAAAAGCCTAATCTTTGCCATCGATCGGCCCGTGCTTTGCCATGCATGGATGATGTCCTGCCTTTCCGAGCCCGGTTTGGCTTCGTGATATGTTAAAGTTTGAGTGTAGATATTTCTTAATATTTTAAAAAGTATTAGATGGCAAGTCTCATCATTTAGTGTTAATAAGATAAACGGATATTTATATACTCTTATAAGTGTATATTTATTCATAAAATAAATAACATTATAAATTATTTTTCATACAAATCACAAAAAAATAGAAATAATATTAATAATTACTAAGGATAAATATTATTAAGAGTGTTCCTACCTTACTTAAACCAACAAAAAATAAAGAAAGAATTTTTTTAAATAGTTGAGTATACTTGAACCACTTATACCCTAATTTTTTTTATAAATAACTCATATTAAAAAATTAACTACAAAATAATCCACAATTTCTGAATTTACAAAAATAGACCGTCATATCAGCCTATCGAATTCTAGCACTCGACAAGCGATTTGTCACATGAAAATCGACTTATCTAGTGCCTAGAACTCGACTTATCTCACCAAATAATCTCAGTCGAATCATCATTATATGTGAATTTTAGTCTTATCTTACCACTTTATTTAGATCTATACCTTCTATTAGAGGTGATATTTAGTGCATATTTCTAATTAGGTGCTAACTAGATTACCACAATGGTTACAATTATCATGAAAAATTCTCAAAAAAATTCGTATGGTTTCCTATAAATCATAAGAAAAAAATATTTATGACAAAAATAAAAGAAGAAAAAAAAAATCACTATCGATAACAAATTCTCTATTTTTTTTCTTTTGTCTTTTGTCTTTGATCGAGTATGCGACCAATCATGAGATGTAGAGGGTCTCGACAAACCACTTGTTGTGACTTCAGAACGCGACAAATCGCTTGTCGAGTGTTCAGAACTCGATAAGTCAATTTTCACACTCAAGACTCAACAGATTAACGTGACAATCTATTTAGTAAAATTCTAGAATTATAAGTCATTTTTATAATTAATTTTTTAATATGAATTATTTATATAAAAAACTCTTTATGCCGCTGACCCGTTTATATCAAAGATAAGTATGGAGGGGATACTTATCATTTAAGCATGTGTCTGAGCGGCCTCTTGGATGAACAGTGATATTTCTAAATATATTTAGTCAAGACAAACAAGTTTTAGATTTGGATGAGATATTTCTCCATTGTACAGCCAAACAGTGCGAGTACGGATAAGGCTCCACCGGCCTTTGTGCTATGAATGGCCACGAGGCGTAAGCCCGGCACCAAGCATCCGACTCGGTCCCAAACGGTGCATTCGTGTCAATGTGTCATTCAAGCAGCAATGCAGCAGGGATGTCTCACACACCAGAAACTTCGAATTTTCTGTCCTACGTGTGCTCGAAACGGTACGACGTCTCGGTTGAGCTGCAACTGCACGGCAGTGGTCAGTGGACAATGTACACCTATCCGAACACGGGCCCATCTTTTCCACCCCGGTACCCAGCCCATGTGTCGCCCGACCACTGCCCCATCTCACCTCCACACGCCACCCCCGCGCCGCGACTCACACGTGCAAACACCTCTTGCGTTACTGCGTACGTCCCCGCTTCATATAATACTCGTCGCCACCTCCCCTTGGGGACACAAAGATAGGCGGAAGAAAAAAGAGTGCGAAGATGTCAGGGGCACAAGGGGCGCAGCCGATGGGCCAGACGACGGCGACGACGTACGAGTCGGTGGGGGGCGGGGAGAACCGGACGCGCACGGACCTGCGGTCCCGTGAAGACCAGGGCGCCATCCAGATCGACAAGGTGCCGGACAAGGTCGGCGACGCCGCGGCCGGCAAGGTCGACGACCGCGCCTTCGATGCGAAGAATGCTGGCCACGGCCCCGGCACCGACGCCGGCGCCACCGGCACGGCAACGGGAACGGGCACGGGACAGTGAGCCTTGGGACGTGATAGGCTGTATTGTCTAAAGAGAGTATGTGCTAGTGTTGCTACTCTGGTGGGGGTGTGTGGATGTTTGTAACAGTTGTACGTTTGGGCGTCTGTAATAAAAAAGTAATAAAACTAGCCCTGGTGCTTGTAAAATTCGATGCTCTCGGCAGTCTTGCGTGCGTGCTGCGCAATTGCATGGCCCCTGCCGCAGTGCGGCCGGTGGGATATGCAGCTGGCTGCGCCGCACGCTCAGCTTTTCAACCACATAAAAAAAAAAGGAGTTATTTTTATAAATTTTTTAAATTAGAGATAGATTTTGTTATTTTTCTTACAAATTCTTTAAACTAGAGATAAAATTTTGTTATTTTTCTAAAAAAGATTATTGGTACAAAATATTCGAGATTTTTTTTGTTACTTTAATCACTGTTAATTTTTTACTATTATTTTGTAGTAATCTATCAAATAGAAGATTACATAAAATAATTTTAAAAACATGTTTTTCAAGATATACTATACTCTCAAACGCAAAAAAACAAACCCCATGAAGTACAAATATTCACCGATTAAAGCCGTTAACGCCTCGCATAAGGTCAAACAAGGGGCCAAGGAAAACAAAAGTAAAAACCAAACAGGGCCCCACGTCCCAATTTTAAGGAGGCACTCACAAGGCGAGGACATCTTCGTAAGAATGGCCGAGCCGAGAGCTAAAATCTGAGGCCCTGAGCCCCTCAACTGCATTTGATCTCGGGTCCTGGTTGAGACCGAATTTTAATTTATGGATTTACATGATCCAACATTCAATTTTTTTAAGACTTATTATTCCGCAAACTAAAACAGATAAAAAGAGGCATCCCAGACTTATATTTGCGAGTAGAAGCAAGCCTCATAAGCCCATCTGATAAACTTAAACTGACCAAACACGCCAGGAGTAGAAGCAAGCCGCCTGTTCCGACTTGAGCTAACCAACCTCTGCAAACAAGCAGTCCATGGCTTGCTCCGACTCGGCGCGATTCACCCTCATATTCAGGCACGGTTGCAACAAGAAGAAGCTGTCAGGGCATGAACAACCAGCTGCGTAACCAAAATAAATAATCTGATCTAGTATTAGTTTAGATTGAAACTTAGAACGGAGCAGCTCAAAGATCGAATCTTTGGGGTGATAAAATGGACTAAAACGCCATAAGCGTCAGACAATATGCTCTATAGTGTACAAAGTTCCTTTCTCCTATTTCGCATTAACCTTCTAAGATGGGCAGAAATATCCTCTCAAAAAACAAGAGATGAACAAAATTAGGACGAGATTTTGATTGGCTAGCTGCTAGTCTAAGCTTCATGAGTTGAACGGAAGTCGGCAATGAATAGCATCCACTGATCCACAGTGGGCACTCCAACAACCTTCGTCGGTAAATCTTAGCAAGTTTAGTCTTCAGGAATGTGAATTGCCTTCATTTTTCAAGCTCTGCAAGGAAAGCCGACTTAGTGAGGAAATAAATTATCGAAATGAGATAATCTATGCACAACCACCACATTTTTGCACAAACCAGTCTTCGAAACGATCCACCATGCACCAACTTCTTCAACTTCTCTGCATCAGATTTTGCCCGGTCCAAAGCCTGGAGTACGAAGCAGATCAGCAAGGCATAATTCTGTCATATATTTCATGCTTACTTTTGATATCACAATGGTCTTCACACTCCTACTGGCTCAAAGAGTTTTCCAAGTTTGCATCTAGTAGATGCTGAAAATTCTGATTCAGTTCTGTTCTTAAAAAATTTAAGTACATCTTATATGCCTCTAGGATCTGCAAATTATTACAGGTTGAAAGATGACTCTCGTCATTACGAATTAAAACTACTTCCCACCATTATCATTTCAAAAATCCTACATACAATATATATCTCGTTTTAAACTACTTATGTTTAGTCATGTGATCATGTCACAGCCCTATTGATTAGTGAAGATTTTAAATAGTGATTAGGATAATTAGTGTATGATTAGTGGCGATCATCTTCATCAAATTTGTATTTTTATCAAAAAAATTATATTTTCATACTATCTTAACAACCTTTATACAACCAACTAAACACAATCTCAACACATCCCATACAACCAACTAAACAAACGACTTGCATCATCTCATATAGGATGGATTCATCTTTCTCATCTCATACTATACAGCGTTGATAGAAGCAACCAAACACACTCTTTGTCTCCATTCGTTGTAGTTTCAAAAGCCAACCATACACACACAGAAGCAACCAGCGCTCTCCATATGCTTGCTGAAGGCACAACAGAAATAACCTATGTTTTGTTCAGTTGTTGTCTTCATCAAATGTTACACTTTTGCAAGCCTAATAGCCTAGCGGCTAGGATTACCAGTGACACACCAGATGCATAGCAATCTCACCACAATTAACAGCACGCTAGCAGCATAATGATAGTGCCTTGTATGTTGAATATTTACTACACACTATACCAGCATCTACTAATATCCCTACGGAAGCTGAAAGAGTACTGAGCAATTGGACTAATCAAATATACTCTTCATGGTTATTAAAAAGATTGAAGGAGATGTTAACTAGGTCTGTGAAATGTCTGGGTCAGTAAAAATGTGTTTGGAGCTACCTGGATCAATGACTCAACTCTACGCCTCATCCTGGTATGCATGAATCCTTCAGAGCACTATGAGACAGGAAATAGAAGCAATTAAGCAGTTGATATTTTCAAAATAACAGCTGTGACATCAAAGTATCACAGAGTTTATAAGAGACTAAACATCACATACGTAAAGCAGATACAACAACTTGCTTCTAAAGGTGAATAAGTGCACAAAAAAATGTCATAATAGGGTATGTGTGTATTAATTGGATGTATTAGCTGACACCCTCAAAATATGTAGAGCCATTTGCATCTTAGTAATAATACAATGATAAGTTCACTGGCACATGGGCTGTGGTTTTTATAAATACACAGAATTTAAAATAATCAAATCATCAACAAAAGAAAAAAGATGAATGATTGACTTACACAAATGATGCTCACAGGCTTGAATTAACTGACAAGAACATCGACCCTTGATGATAGATACACTTAGAATACTTAATTATGAAAAGTTTGATGGAAGTAAACTCAGTCCAAACAGAAAAAATAATCTTGAAAATTCAGTTCCAACTTTCCTCTCGTGGAACACTAGTAAACAGGCAAGCACTAAAATCAACACAGAAACGATATGGATATCTAATGTTCAGCGAGGCAGTACCATAATGAGACATATTGAGCAGAATGCACTTTCTTTTTTAGGAAAAGTAAAAACGATAGTACAAATGTGTTCTCATGGAAGAACAAAATGAAAAGCATCCAGTATCTCCGAGAATCAGTTATTATTTGGTATAACATGTAGGACCAACTTTCAATAAAGATGAAAGGAAACTAAAAATGAACAAAAGGATGTTACCTTTACATGGTAGCTTACGTAAGCATGAAAGGTTAACAAACTCCAAACTGTCTTGTCCAGCTTTTTACCCTCCACATGCCGAGGGAAAACAACTACATAAATAAGAAGTCTATGAGACAAGAATCTTAGAAGAAGGGAAACTAAGGCAACAGATGTGTATTACCAAAAGTTACAAAGCCAGCATTTGCATTTAGTGCATCAGGAGGTACTCCTTTTAACTCAAGAGGAGGTGTTGGAGACCACACACAGAAAGGGGCATTATTGAGTGCCGCTGTCCGCCTTGCCTCCACAAATTCCTAAATTTAACCAGCCAAAATAAGAAAACATAATCCTGTTCATACCAGCAGAGAAATTGTGTTTGTGTGTGTGTGTGGTGTGGTGGTGATGGGGGAGGAGGGGGTGGGGGGGTGGTCGACAAATTTCAACAGATTTTTTTTTTTTTTTGGTCGCAGTTCACATTCCACAATCATAAGTTCATTAATACTCAAATGATAACAGCACTAAAAAGGCTAAACAGCAGTGAATTGAAGTTGACATAAAGCTACCCCAAAAAACCATGATTAAGTTCACTAGGTTGGGAAACTGATAGAAGAGAGATCACAAGAAGTACCCAAAATACCTGCAGGAAGGATGTTGCTAAAACAATATCAATGGAATCCTGGAATCTCATTGGGTACACAACAGTAATTTTATCTGCCTGAAGGAGATAAATATCAAGAATCAGTATCATTTACTAGCTTCTACACACACTGAAAATAAATTCTAAAAGTTATACCTGGGGAACAAGAAAGAAGGATTCGTTAGGACGGTGAACAAGGGCAACCAGCTTATCAACATTAGGAGCCACTGTCTTAGAAGCTAGGTGCTTCAGAAGGAGCTTCAGTGGTGCACCCAGCACAACTTCTCTCACAGATGCAATTTGTGTCAGAAGAGCATTCCTTTGCTCTGGATATAGTAAAGGCACGAACTAGTTAGAAGACACAAACATAAAGGATAATGTGACAACTGAAAAAATTGCTTGTCAGTAGAATGTTAATGACTTGGACAGGCTAACAAAAAATAATCATGCAAGGGAGTAGTATGTCTGGACCAACTTCCACATTTAGAAGAACAAGCACACGGGCCTAAAAGTAGGATTGTGATGGAAAAAGAACATGAGAACTTCTCACATCAACATCAAACAAATCCAATAAAGTAGTAATCAACAAACACGGTGAATGATGATCTGGAAACAAAAAGCTTTCAAAAGTTCAATTTCATTTTTTTCCTCAAGGAGCACAAAAGCTCTGACCTCATGACCTTACTACAAGAACACTATGGCACAAACCAAGAAGAATGTATCAACAAAGAAACTTAATAGCATTGGGATGACCTGAGGCAGCAAATGCAAAGATGCAAATGAATTCACTTCATAATAACAACAATGCTTTGATAGGATTAATATCAACAAGATAATAACTAAACAAGCAAAATCCACAAAACAGCAGACTTCAAGCATCTATTATTTGAGTTCAGACTTCCACTTTCCTTTTACTATACAAAAACTGTCAAGAGATAGTAGCATGGAGCAAACAGGACTATGTTCTAGTCAAAATACTTAAGCCCCGGGCAACTAAGTTCGATCATCATGTAGCACAACAAGACAATGATAACCTTGGAAAGGGAACTCTAGAACCTTCATCTGCCGGAAGCTTTGTCAAGTTTATCTTCATTGTTAGATCAAAGCCATCCTTTGGGGGATCAAGAATTTGCACTACCGGCCCATATGCTGCCTTTACAGCCTCAATAGCACCTAGTGGAAGCCCATCATATAGAATTGCCTCTGGAGGCGCGAGAGGTAGTGCCACCGATAGCACCATCACCTTCGGATTCCTCATAGAAAACTGAAACAAAAGCCCAATGCCCATTAGGATATCGAACTCAAAGTACCCAATAGTTGATCCTAATGCCTAACATGTATATAAAAGAATCCAAGTACATATTTTCAGTAAATGCAACTAAAATAAAAAAGAATTGAGGGCTATATTTCAAGGCTAAACAAATTTAATTAGAGGGTGAAATGCAGATTGTCCCAAATATAACCTTGGGGCACATAAGTACAACTCATCCATGCAAGTGATACGAAGATTTATTGATTGCAACAATGAAGGAAATTGCATGCAGCACCAGATTAGGCAGCGAAAGATTCAAATGGCGAGCAAGTTCTTAAAGAAAACGCTGGACCTGTATCGTACACGATTTAACGCCTGAAGACGCAACTCTTGGAACATTAGGACCTCGGATTTCAAGATCGAAATCGCAAGAGGGCAACCGAAATGGATATGCTGATTTCACATGAGGGCATCTACCTGGATATGATACCGCACATCGTCGAATTCCACAGTGTGGCAATCGATGTCCACGCCCTTGTCGCCACTGCACACACACAAATTCGCATCAACCAAAGGCAATCACCAGCCCAGTAAATTTTCGTAAAAAAAAAAGATAAAAAAAAGATTCGAGGTGCCACGAAGAACCTGAGTACGCGATCTTGCAAGATCTGGAGCAGGAACCTGGATGGGGACTGGAGCAGTATCATCTTCTCTTCTCCTCCCAATCTTCTTCCGCTTGTATGGGCTCTAGCCTACCAATTCTTTCTCAAATCGAGAGGGATAAAGAACTACGCTTTGCAGGGAGGGAGGGATTCGTGCGGAGCTTCCGAGTCCACCATGGCCGCGCACACTTTCCTTTCTTTTTTTTTTTTAAGAGCAAAAGAAAAGCAGCAGATTACAGCCAATGGGCTGGACCGGGCTCCTACCGTTAAGCCCGAGACTTATGCAAAAAGATCCGAAGCGTTAATATTTGATCGTAGGGTCGCACGAGGCTGCATCCAGATGCCTCTGGCGAGTTGTCACGCCTCTCGGGCGTCCGCGCCTCCCTCCCCCCGATGATCGGCGGCGGCCGCAGCAGGCGGCGCGGCCGTACGCCCGCCCTCCTGCCCTCGAGCGCCGCCGCTCGCAGCTCTGAGCACTCCTTCTCTTCTTGCTGGTTAGTATGCGGTCTCCCGCGCGCTCTCTCCCCTGCTTCACTGGTTCAAATCCATTGTTTAGATTCCTCCCTTACCACCCTTCGTCTGTTGCTCATGTCTGAATTCGGGTGACTACCACTTGTAGCGGATCGAGTCTATGCTTCATGCTTGCTTCTTGTTTTACTTACCACTATGCTATGTAACACTATTTTTTTCCTCTCTTGGATACTTCTCTCTTTTTTTGTGTGTAATTTTCTGATCAAACTGAGTTAAGAATTAGTTTATGAATCTGTATATCTTTTTTTTTTCATTATGCAGTATGTTCGAGAATTTTATGCCCAGATTTTCAGGTTATAAATTGAGAATACGGCCTTTCTTATCACTTGTTGCATTGCTTGACTTGCCCTGTCCTAAACCTCAGCCTGGGTCGGACCAGGCCAATTGTGTTAAGGAGTACTCCTGAAATGCTTTCCTAGCATGCCCATCAGAAGGGGCACTGTGAGATCCTAGACCAAGTGCTTGTGCAAGTTTAGTCGCAACCTTGCACATAGAGAACAAATAAAAAATAAAAAAAACCTCGGGGCACCCACTGCCTCTCTTTGCACCGGGCTGTCTCGGTTTCCGTGCACAGCAAATAAAAAACCAATTTTTTTCCGGGCCTTGAACACAGCCTAAGGCCACTTGAGACTAAGCCATCAACTCTGAGTTACCCTTGTACTTTTACCTGGAGTGAGGATGAATTCGCAAGTAAGTTAGTGTGTATGCGTCGTTTCCTATGGGTGTAGTGGTAGCGTGTTGAACCTTGGGGTGTTACAGACACAAAAATATAAATGTGATGTTTGTATTTTTTATTTTTTTCCCTCTCAGACGTCAAGCTTCTTTATGTTTGCTTTGTTTTGAATAAAACCTGTATTTGTAGGTTGTAATAGAAAATTTGTATTTGACTCGGGGTGAGGAGTAATGCATAGCCATAACATGTTCTTCAAATTTATGATTTAATCTTTTCTGTAGTTCTTTTATTCATTTTAAAATTTCACTCTTCTCATTTTATATTAGTGATAGGAGTGACTATAATATACTTTACTCATGCTAATTTCAGGTACTGTGACTGCAAAATTTTTGCTTTCAATGACTTCCTATTCAATTTAGGATGGAAATATGCCAGGTATGCTCTAGCATAGTTTTTGAAGTTATTATTTCCTTTATTTTTTCTTGTACCTGCATATTTCAAATACTAACTTTATCTGTTAGAATAGTACATTATGTCTGCCAATATAATTAGAAAGGAGCTTTTTGCACACATCACATCCTCTAGTCTTATCTGTTTTCTACAGTACTTTTATTTCACCGATCTAATGTGTCATTATACTTAACTCCTTTCACTCTTGTCTGGCTGTTATTTATTCTTCACATGTTGCCAAACTATCCATTTTGTGTAGATATTTTTTCTTAGTGTATACGCAGTCATTTCTGAAGCAATTTTGTTCATATAAAAAGACTGAAGTTAAACATATTTTGGCACGGATGCATTCTATTAAGGATGGTAGTCAACTTACCATCTGACTTCATTGCACTATAAACAGTAAGATAGAATTTTTTTGAAGGGGCAAAAGAACTTGTACTTTCATACTTTTAGTATTTTGTGTCAGCTAAAGGGCATATTTCTTTTCTTTTGAAAATGTAATCATATATAGCTATGCGTGTAAGTTGACTGATAAAACTATTGCCTGGCAGGTTAAATATCTTATATCGTACCTCAATAGCTGCTTGTTCATGTTCACATCATAGAGTTGAGTTATGTATTACCCTTGAAGTTATGATGTGTTAATTTTTTCACGCAGATTTATCAGAGTATGGTTTTCTCTTGGAGTTTATTTCTCTCTGTTTGCTCTAGTTGGGGTCTCCATGGTAAGTTAGTTTCAAATTATTGTTCCTCATGGTCTACAATGTGTATTTTTGTTCATAAATTAAACAATGCTATTGTGGGTCATGAATCTCATGATATGGGTACTTGTTGCTGCTTCAATCATTAGAAATAAATACAGATATTGCCTCTGTTAGTGGCCTCAACACATGATGATCCTCAAACGCAACAATAGCAGTTTGTGCCAAGCAATAGGCAAACTTTTTCAGGCAGAGTACTGATCTTTTACATGTGCTTCCCTGCACATATGAAAACTTCCTTTTTTTCTTTTTTTACCTTCACCATTTGTCTACAGACCTGAACTTGTTCCTCCTGATAATTCATTTCTTATTGAGCAAAGCATAAATAATTTCTGTGGAAGTGCAATACTTGCCAAAACAGAGTTTTTCCACCTTTGTGGCTTGTGCTTCTCATAAGATTTGGCTGGGACTGTGGTGATTTGTCTTGATGTATAAAGAGATACATATTGTACATTACATTCAACAAGAGCCACCAACTGTTTTGCTTATTTAAAAAAAAAATCCAATTACTGGTGTAAGTATGTACCTGCACATTCAATGGTTTGTGGGTGCTCCCTTTCTCCCTTTCTCTTTCCCTCTTCATTGCTTTAAAGATGGTGTATTAGACTTTAGATTGTCAATTTAGCTAGTGATCCACACATGTTGGTTTTTGAAATTTTAGATATTGCCATATTGATCCACCTGTACCGTGCCCTGAACTGTACATGCTTTATATGCTGTAATCTGTCGCAATTTTCAGATTGTACTGTGGGATTCCATTGGTGTGCTCTATTTCGGAGGTGGATCTTTTAGTGTCTTGTTGCAAAATATATTGGTTAGCAGGCTTTGGCACTTATGTTTCACCTTTTTTACATCAACCACTGTTTCTAAATGCCTTTTACATGATGCAGGCTTCTGGCTTCAGCGTATCAATAATAGACACCACAATCATTGTAGTATCAACAATGTTGTCTATTGCTTTCCATGAATTTGGGCATGCTATTGCTGCTGCAAGGTCTCCATTCTTATTGCTTTTCAATGAAAAAAGGTCCTCTTTTGCTTCATGCTGCTGACATATTCAATATCAACAGTGAGGGTCTACAGATCGAGTATGTCTCAATATTCTTAGCTGTACTTTTCCCTGGGGCATTGGTTGCTCTGAACTATGACCTGCTGCAGAATCTACCTCCTTTTTCGATGCTTCGTATTTTTTGCGCTGGAATTTGGCATAATGTTATGGTAAGTTATACTGCTCAGACCTGATTGGAGTAATTCAAAAAGTAGTAATAGAACATCTTGAATTGTGTGGTGTGCTTTATATCTTTTAGTATTATCAGCAATCTTAGTCAACAATGCTGTATTGCTGTTCCAAGTAATAAAATTTGTGAAAATTACTGCTGCTTCTAAATTGTTGGATGAGGTACATGTCTTTGAAATTACTTCCCTCATGGCAATACTGAGTACCAAATATTTTGTGTGATATATATATATATATATATATATAGTTTTGCACACATTGAATATCACATGGGTGTGCATTGCATTCTGTAAAACTGCTGTCTATTTGAGAGACAAGCATCTGAATCTTGCCCACACAAATTGGGATCTTAGAGAAGAAAAGGCAGAAGATGTCTTTTTTAGTATCTCAACCACCCATTCAAAGTTTAAATGGTCTAGATTGATATGGAAGAGAAATTAAAGTGGTTAATCATCTATTGCAAACACCACCACCACCACCCCCCCCCCCCCCCCCCCCCCCCACACACATACACACACACACTGATTTGGACTTTTAATTCTAATGTAATGACCCAAATAGAAAAAAAGACACATGTCTTTTCTTTAAGACAAGAGGGTACTGATCCAGTCTACACATTTGCATAATCTATCATAGTTCCATTGGTCAAGCATCAGTTTGCACTACTAACCAATATAACAGCACTACCAATCTGTTCAAATACAAATAGTAATGATCAGGAAGTTCTGAAATGCACTCATCAGGGTTTTTTAAACTTTGTAACACCTCACAGTTTTACATATGTAGTCCCAGATAGGAATCTTTATACCTGTATATCCCGTCATATTGGACAAATACTAGTGCTGTTATACTAACTTGTTGAGTCAATATACCATTTTCATCTGTCTCTTAGTCAGTCAATTCATATTGATTTTTTTCAAGCTGCAGTTATGAATTTATGATTTCATGTTTCATAGTTATGTGCAGTTTGTGTGCTGATAATGCTGTTACTTCCTCTGGCATTGTATCCTCTCTATGTGCATGGCGAGGGTCTTATGGTAAGTCTGTCTCTTTGCATATTAGGTCATCTTGATATCTTTGGCACACCTGTTGAATCTAAAAACTGTTGGGACAGGTTATGGGAGTGTCACAAACATCTCCTTTGGCTGGATACTTGTCAGTGCAAGATGTTATTGTGTCCGTGGATGGTCTTAACGTTACAAGGACCGATGAATGGATCAAAATGATGGCTCAAGGTAATGAAAGAACCAGTTATTCGGACTCACTCAAAGGTTCTCAAAGCTATGAAGCCGCTAGTTCTGGTAAGGGTTATTGTGTCCCCAACTCATGGATAGATGCAAGCAGGAATCTCTGGCAAATAAATGACAAATTGGCTTGCCCTGATGAACTGATGACCTCTAAAATCATGTCCTGTAATGAATCCGCCACTTCAGCTGCAAAGACTGGTGGAAGTGTTGGCCAGAGAGATGTTGATAACAGATATTGCTTGATTGCTAAAGATGTAGTTAAGCTTAGAAAATGTGGGTATGGATGGCAGAGGGCTAAAACTGATGGAAGCAACTGTGCTTGTTTGGAGGTAAGAACCCTGCTTTTGTGTTACTTATTACTGCAATGTAGCAATGAATTACATGCCAAGCGTTATGTGGTTGCAATTTGAAAACCATCTTTCTTGAGTGTGATTTAAACTGGGGAAATGTTCCCTAGAGTTGCTTCTTGTTTGTTAAAAAAAATCTTTGTTGTCACAATTCTGCTCATCTTTTAGATATTCAAAATTTGATCCAAGACTGATCAATGTTGATAGGACGAGTACTGCTTGGTACCTGTTCTGACCCCAGGCATGTCATGGATTGAGATCTCCTACTCCAGGCCATATTCTTTGGAGTGTTTGCAGAAAAGTGAAAAATTATCATCATCAGATGCTAAAAATAATAACCTTGGACTGAAGCCCTGTGCAGGAACTTTTGTTTATGCTGGTGATCTGTTATCAGCAGCACATTCTATTAAGTTGTCCTCCTACCAGCCTCGATGGACACTGTTTTTTTTCACTGCAGGCATTCCATATATATTGGAGAATGCTATTAGCTGCTTGCTTCATATCTCTGCAGTGTTAGCTGTAGTTAACTGCTTACCGGTAAGCTTTTGATTGCTGGCCTGATTACATGTCTGCATCTTTCTGGTCCTAGATGTAAAACTGCCTCAGAAAAATTATCTCATCTCACTTTCTCCAGAAAAGAAACTTGGCAACCAATTTCAACTAAAAGTCTGATATAACAGTTCTATGGTTTTGAGCGTTGGCTGCAAATCTTTTTTCCTTACTGACATTGCTTTTTGCTTCAATACCAGCACCTATGTCTATGCTCTGAAATTAGCTTTTTCACATGATAACTGAACCTTTTGGTTTTGGACACTTTTCTTTTCTTTATATTATAACATCCTATGAAAATGATAGGCTATATCCCAGGTATGAAGTAGCGATTTTTTTTTTAAAAAAAGTATGAAATAGCAAGTTTGTAGTCACTTCATAGCAAAAGCATATGTATTCTGTAGCAATTGCCTACTATAGGTGTGGTAACACATGTTGCTATAATATAATTTACTCTAAACATGTTTGCTTGCTGTTCTTCAGATTGTTGTGCTGCTATCTTTATCCTAAATGAATATGTAACAATGCCCAGGTATATTTCCTGGATGGGGAAGCAATTTTAGAGACTGGCTTATGCTACATCCCTTGGTTTACCAAGAGACAGCAACGCAAAATTGTCAACATTTGCCGCTTTTTGTGGACGGTATCATCCATCATTATGTTTTCAAGGATCTTGTATTCCATGACACTATATTTTCGCCTGTACAACGGATCAATCTGAATTTTACCCTACATAACTGGAATGCTTCCATTTGATAGTACCAGCCAGTGGTATGAAAGCACATACAAAACCAATCTAAAGGATGCCATTTTTCAAGTCACTCCTTAGCGAAACTGTGGAGGAGCTAGAAATTATATGTACTAGCCTACCGGGCTAGAAATACTTATCCAGTGCCGTTCTTTAAAAATTTACATGGTTCTGACTGGCCCTTACCTTAAGTTTTGTATGATGTGTAGATTGTAGAGTGGGCATGTGGGCTGTAGCTCCACCGTTGTAATGAAATATCAATCTCGGTGTGTTTGGTGGACAGGTGGAGTTCAATTCAATCTCAGTAATGAAATACTAGTCTCTGATCTGCATTTGGCCCATTCATTCTGAAAAATATCGCATAAGAATTGGAATTGGTTGCATTCTAGGCTCGTTTGCTAGAGTGAGCAGCCAACTGTTCAAATATCAGAAACTTGAGGTTATTGGAATGGATCGATCCAGTGCAATTCTCTGTTGGAAATCAAGAGCATGGCATCGCTCTTTAGATCATTTTTGCATCAATGATCAATTCCCATGACAATTCCTTAATCTCCAAAAATTGTAGTCAACACCTGGAGGCTCTGTTAGATATTAAAGCTTAATCTCAATTACTGCAGATTATGTCTGGCTTATATTTATAAGGATTATTTTTAAATATATGTTGGTAATACATGATTTGATTTCACAACCTTTCAGATATCTTTGCCTTTCAATTTAAGTTGTCTAATAAACTCCTTTTAATAAAAATGATAATTTGTCAGTAATACTTCCATCACATTTTTTTCTTAATCTACTTGTTATAAAATACAAGGTGTGTGTTACTTCCTTTTCTATTCTACTTATATTTATTTCTTTATTGTTTCTGTTATTTATGAGTAATTCTTCGCACTAATATTTTATCTCTCATTTTTAAAGAAAATTGAATAAGAATAGTTTAATTATTTTAGCTGAATATTATTTTAAACTCAACTCTTTTATCCGTGCGGTCGCCATGCAGCTGTGCAAAAGGGTCGCGCTCGCGCACACCACGAACTTTAGTTACAACACACAACATAAATAGCACATTCTTGGAACAGAGAAGTCAACTTGTTAATAAAGTAAACTGGTTCTCTTCTCATACAAAGAAATCTTAGCCAAGCACTTGTATATTCAATCCTTAGAGCAGTTATTTCATGCACAATGTACAACACAGGTGAGATGACATGCTCTCTACTAAAGCTACGCAGGCATTTCTAGACTTAATTTGAGGCCTCAAACAAAAACAAACAACAGCTCACTAGAGCCTATAGCCAATTTGCTTCAACACGACCAGACAACGTTCCTTGGTTAAAATATCGGAACAGCATGTCGCTGGAGCTTGCAACCTTGCCTTCTCGGTTGAGCAGAGACAAATCCAAACCAAGAGGGAAACGAAACAAGGAAAAAAAATGAAATGATACAAGCAAAACCTTAGAAGAAATCTCAAACAAGGCCACACTCAGTTGTATGCAACTAGATGTGAATGCCATTGCCATTTGCAAAGGGGTATCCGTTTAGGTGTTTGTTCAATGGGTTCATCACATGTCCATTTTGGTAGTAATTCATTTTTGGAGCTACATTACCGTTTATAAATCTATTGGGTGGATTGAAAACGCCACAGCTGCGCTGGAGCAGGAGGTCTAGTTGTCCAGATGCTGCTGCTATTAATCCTGTCAAGAAACATGGTCTGTTAATTTACACGACGCTGTTATCTGGTAAAACTGAAATTATCTTCAGAAACCACATTCAATCATGATGAGCAAAAGGTTCTTTCAGTGTTTTTTTAACTAGAAGTTAATTAACACACAACATAGTCCCTTCACATTATTGATCCAGACATCAGATTGACACTGATGAGTATAGAATTTACCTAAGAAAAGTGGAGATGGCTTTCCTGGTCTTGACTTAAATTCAGGATGAAATTGTGAACCAACAAAATACTTATGAGTTGGTAGCTCAATAATCTACATCGAATTATGCATCATTCGTTAGGAAATGGAAAATTTTCCACATTAAGTAAATGAAAATTGAAGCTGATGATTTCAGCACACCTCCATTCGTCTTCTGCTTTCATCCTTACCAACAAACGAAAGTCCAGCCTTCTCAAATTCTGGTACCATTTCAGGATTCACCTGAAAAACAATACATGTATTTTTCATTATACGAAAAAAGCCACTGACAATTAAAAGATGCTACATCAGATAATTCTTTATGATATCACCAACCTCATATCTGTGGCGATGTCTTTCATCCACATAGCTAGCATTGCCATACCTAAGACAATGCAGGATAATTATATTCCACTATGTGGATCGCAAAGAAGCACCAAATGCAAAATTATATAGGGAAGATGAGGATAAATGTTCAATTACAGCTTTGCAGATTTGCAGCTATTAACTTGGAAATATGTCCTCCTTGATCCAAGCCGCATTGTCGCCCCCATATGGGTTTTGGAGCCCTGTGGATGTGTTGTCCACGAAGTATAGGGATCATAAGCTAATGTTTAACAGAGAATCACCAAAACACTATAATAGTTAATGTAAATTACCTCTGGCATGAGAATGACACAGGGTGTTGTTGTAGCTGGATCAAACTCTGTGCTATTCGCACCACGTAACTTCATGACAGAACGGGCAAATTCAATCACCGAAATTTGCATACCCAAGCAAATGCCAAGATAAGGAACATTATTTTCCCGTGCATATTTTGCAGCAAGAATTTTCCCCTGGACTCCTCTATCTCCAAAACCTCCAGGAACTAGCACACCGTCTGCACCCTGGGGTGGAAATGTCTTCAGATGACTGCACCAGATTTTCAAGAATTGCCTAATGGCATCATTGAATAATTTGTGACGTACTTACCTTTAGTAGTTTCCATGCTTTTTGATGGGCATCAGGCGTCTATACACAAGTGAGCATCTCCGAAGCATCAGTACAAACTCCATCGAGGAAAACAAAATTTATATGAAATTCACAGATAACACTAACCTCTGTTGCTGCAGAATCTTCAAGATCACAGGAAGGAACCCAGTCCACTACAAGTTTTCTGTCCAAAGTAACGGATGCATGCAAAAGAGCCTGAAACAAGAACCAAACTAGACAAATAAATCAACAGGTTCAATTTTATTGTCGTTCACCTACAAATTTTATTGAGAAGCATAGAATTCTTTTTAGAAAAAGGGAGAGCTTCAAACCAACAAATTAAGAAGCATAGCAGTAGAATATACCAACTTAAAAAAAAGACACTTAAAAAAACGTCATGACTCATCCAACTACCACAAGAGGTGTCACAAATATTTTGCCATATTCGACTGAGCTATTAAAGAGTCGCACACATGCTCTGTACTGGCTGCACGTCTATGATAGAATTCTCAGGCAGCATCACGAATGGAGTACTGAGAGAAAACATAGAACTTCCAAAGAACTACTTTTAACGAAAAAAAATCCTTTTGCTTATGCTAGTACTAATTTATAATTCACAGCAGTAAGGATAAACAAAATCACATCATTTTCTACAAGATCAAATGCTTGTATCTACCAATTTATCAACTCCTAGCAAGCTTGACTATAAAGAATGAAGATATCACACAATGCAAATACAAGTATAGTAACTTCACCTTTAGAACAGAAAGGTACGAATCTGACAGGCCAGTATATTTTCCAACCATGGCAATCCTAACCTGAAATGTGAAGTGCGCCGCCGTGTTTAGTATTGAAAAAATGTTTGTTAAAAAAGACATTACGAAAAAAAAAAGGTTAAAATGGTAGATAATACTACCTGAATCTTCAATTTGTCAAATTTACTGGCTCTTTCAGTCCATTCGGTCAGGTTAGGTTCTCGAGGCACTTTTCCGACACTGAGAAGAAAAAATACATTCAAGACGTCAGTGTTGCTCCTTCAAACAATGAGCCAAGGAATAAATTAATTGTAATCGTGATCAAGATACATACTACTGAAGGTCTAAAACTTTCAGAATGGCTTCATGGGCCTTCTGGTCCTATAGAAATGTTCCAGTATAGATTGTTAAATAAGCACCATCAAATGCGGAATATAGCATCGGAGTAATGTACCATACCCTTAGCAACAAAGGGATGTGCCAAATGTTTGTAACATCATGGAGATTAACAATATTTGAAAGCTGCAAGATAAAACTCAATAGTAAGAACACCAGCACGAGACAAAACCCACTAAGTATTCTTGCAATAACGAGAAGTGTCATTACTGGAACATGGCAAAATTGTGAGAGTTTGGCTTTTACATGTTCTTCCAAAGGCTGTAAAAAGCAGAGATGGCCATGAATAAGGAAACTGTCAGCACTAAGGAATTGAAACATATAGAGCTCTGAAGGAATGAAAACCGCAGAATGATGGCTAGATGTTACCTCAGTACTGCGACATGCTAAGATATCTGGTGCCAATCCAAGTCCTCTTAGTCCACGAACACTATGTTGGGTAGGCTTAGTTTTCTTGACAAATGACAAAATTACATCATTGTGAGAAAATAACAGAACAGGGAAGGTTCAAGGTTCAATAATTGAAGAATGGAAATTTTCAAAGAAGTGCTATAATGCTTTGATATTTGTTAGGCACTATGCTTGAAGTTTTCTTGTGTACCTTTTAGTACAAGTCAAGAGTGTACCTCAGGATAAACTTTTCGTTCAATTTACTGGGTGTAATTTCAAACCATTTCAACTGAATAATTTCTTGGAAACGCACCATTATTTAATTAAAGTAAAACTCATGAAGCCATAACAATCAAAGCAACATAGCACACCTCATAATTTTTCTCATTTTTTTTCAGAGTGACCAAAATTTACCTGTTCACCAACTACATCAAGAACTGGAACAAGACTGACATGAACTAGACAGAAGTTTCCAGGTCCTAAAACACAAATTCAGGAAAGAGCACATCAGTTGTAACTAAAAAAATATTGTAACATATATCAGCAGCCCAAAAGAAAAGTACATGATATTAAGGGAAAAGGTGTTATTGTCTCACCTACACGGTATGAAAATTGACCCAATGCTTCGATAAAAGGCATTGATTCAATATCCCCTGCATCAAGAATGCCACTGTCGTTATGTGGCGAAAAGATTTTGTCCCCTGCACCGCATACTTACACAGCTATGGGAACAATTGAGCCAAAAAAACTACTCTAGAATATTTAAAAGGATGCGATGCTGCAATTTGTTTAAATAGATGAAATAATTTTTTTTCACCTATAGTGCCACCAAGCTCTATGACACAAACATCAGCCTGGCCTTCTTTACCATCAACAGGATTCATCGCTACACGTTCAATCCACTCTTGAATTTCATCAGTAATGTGTGGCACGACCTGTTGAAGAAAACAAATCCAGATTCAGTACACCCTTTGTTAGCAGTAATTCTTTTCTCATTAGAAGAGAAGAACATGAAAGATCCAGGCTAGCTTAGCCTCACCTGGACAGTTTTCCCCAGGTAGTCTCCTCTCCTCTCTTTGTTAATGACGGACTAAATTAAGCATTAGAAAGAAAAAGGTTATTAACTTCTAAAAAGATGAAACCAGCAACTACAGCTCATGTTAAAAAAAGCCAAGAACTGCACTATACAATATTAGCAGGACATTACAATAAAGGTGTAAAAAAGTTTATCTTTTCTTAACTCTAAAAAAGCGTATCACTTGTGGCCCTAACTAAACTTAAAATAGTTGCAGAAAGGCTAACTGTTACTGGCCTGGATTTCAACTATGGTTCTAGTCCTAGTTACCTAGTCTAGTTGGCATCATGTAAAAAATTCAGGTGGTCAATAGAAGAAAGATTCTTTTGACAGAAGCAGCCAACAGAGCATCGATTCTACAATCAATCCACCATGTGACAAGTTGAATCTTTTCAGTAACTTCCGACAACAGTGGCAGACTAGAGGCCCAGATGATTCTTCACATGCATAATTGTACTGCAGTGGATCTTACGATGAAACATAAAGCGACGCAATAAAGATCTGTGGGTTCCATGTAAATTCAGGTTATTAAATACAGAAATGAATTGGCAAAAAATATAGACGAATATTCGGTGTTTGTAAATGTCATAGTAAAGTTTAAAGTATAAACCCAACTTTTGACTTGGTAGCACATTCTTTTCAGGAGGTCTAATCACACATGGATTAGGCTTGTTATTGCAATACCTGATATATTTTTCCTGTGGTTATATTGTTTTCACGAGTCAGTTTGATATCCACAAAACGTTCATAATTTCCAAGGTCCAAGTCCACCTTCAAGAAAAAGAAAAGAACAAGAAAGGAAGAGGTTATCATTGATTAAATTGTAACCACTTATCACAAATAACTTATTTAAAAAACAAGAAAAGGGGGAAGCATGAAAATTTCTCTACTACAGGTGAACTAGTGTAGTGGTAGTGGTTCTCCATGAAGGTGCCAATAGTGTGGAATTGTCTGGTAATATTGGTATAGAATTTTTTTTTTCTTCAAAAAAAAATATTGCTACTAGAAAAATCTGAACACATGTATGTATTGAGTCAGACAAAAACAGATGTTGAAGCAGCTCGTAGTTACCTCACCACCATCGTCGAGAACAAATACCTCGCCATGCTCGAACGGAGACATCGTTCCAGCATCGGTGTTGAGGTATGGGTCTGCACATAAGTGGTAAACATATAAATATAAGATGAGCTAGTATAATTCCACCTAAAAAACCAAATGACTTGACTAATCCCATCACCAACTTAGCATACAAAGATTGCAACTAAATTCTTAAACTGAGAAAAGTGATCAGGTAGGAATGAGTTAGTTTGTCAATCAAGTTTATCCAAGAGGCTAGAGAAAATGGGACAAACATGACGGCTCAAAGAGTGGAATCATTTTTTTTTCTCTAGAATATGGACATGTATGCCTGAAATGAAATGGATTTTTTTTTTGAGGAAAATGAAATGGATATTTTGATTGAAGAAAAAACTGTAAATAAATTTACTCAAAACAAATTTAATGCATGAGATGACGAACTTGGCCTAAACAACTTGAGTGCAAACTATTGAGGGATTTTATGAAGGACCCGAGATTGTGACACAACAAACCAGAATTCAAAAAGGAAAAAAAAAAGATAAAAATGCTAATTTTAACAAAAGAAGGAAATGCTTTACCAAGCATCATAAAGAGCACTACATACAGCAGAGTAAAGTAAGATTTAAGCCACTGAACTAGATGAGGGAAATCACTGCCCATTCACAAATCACATACACAACCAGAACTGAAGCAACAACAAATTGGTACAAGATGCATCTCATTTGACAATCTCCAGTTCAATAAACTGGCAAATAAAGAAATAAAATTTTGAAGGCACAAATAGAGAAGCAAAAGATTTTTAAAAAAAATAAAAGAAGACTAGAGATCTGGGACACAAGTGAGTGTATCCAAATTTACATGTGTTTGCCACAACACTGCTGAAGGAAAACGATAGATTAGAAACTTCATCCCTTGCACAAAAATCCGTCCTTCTCCAGGTTCAACAAAGGAAAAGCTCGTCTCCTTTCAGCTAAAGATCACCACGTCCCAAGCACATTAACACAAGTAGTTGCCACGCCACCATCATGTCTTCACAAAACGGCCCTCATTACGATGCCCAACCTTTAAACAACATGTTTCTTTTCCTTTTGTAAAAATTAAAAAAAATATCCAACTTGTAATCCAGAGACAGAAAGGCAACAGCTTCCCTCTTGTCTGGGCACGAACTGAGACCAACCGAGCAAACGAGAGACGGCTGGAGCACATAACCCGGTTTTTTTAAAAAAATCCGATTTTTTCGTTCTATTTAATTTGTACGCTCGCCGTGGCTACCATTGAAGAAATCAAGAAAAGAAAGTAGCAACAGCCGGTGATTTTAGAGATAAGAAATGGGCACGAAACGGGGGGCATTACCGATCTTGATGGTGGTGAGGCGGAGGCCGCAGGCCTTGAGCACGACGCCGATGCTGCTGGCCGTGACGCCCTTGCCGAGGCCGCTCACCACCCCTCCCGTCACCAGCACATACTTCATCGTCTCCTCGATTCCTACGACGGCTTAGTGCCAAGTGATTTGAGTTGTAGCTTGCTCTTCTCTTGCTTGGGCTGCCTGTACAAGAACAAGGAGCAAGTGGGCTATGCTAGTGCCAGGAGTTTGGAGTGGAGGAGAGGAGGGAGGTATTAGAGGTTAGAACGCGAGGGGAGGAGGGCTTAAATAGAAGGAGGCTTTGGAGGAGGTTGCAGAGGAAGTCTTACTGGCGCTCTCTCAACTGAAAACTCCCCCATAAACCCCACCTCCACCTCCAAGGGCCAAATATTTTCAAGAAAATGAATTCTAAACTTTGCAAAATTACAATGGCTTACTAAAATTTTGGCAACAAACTACGTAATTGCTCAGTTTGGTTGAGTAACCAAAATTAGGTGAAGCAACTTGTAGCTTCAACCCAGACAAACCTTCTGTGATTGGTTGCGGTATACCGCATATTGGATTTTGTTGCAAACATAGACTGAATTTTTAGAGGTTTCTTTTTTTACCAGAGTGGTGAAAACATGCCCCTCAATCCGCTTAGCGGGTGGAAAATAGAGGGTCTAGACACAAACATAAAAAAATAATATAATTAAATAATAGGTATGGTTAAGATATGTCTAAGTCTTACGTACAAAAAATTTGAGTATGATTAGTACTCACAAATCTTGCATACAGAAATTTTTTTGATGTGACTGAGATATTCACACTCTTATATATAAAAATGTAGAAGTAGAGTACGAACCATTCAGACCATAACCATATCACTAAATTCATATTAAGTAGAGGGTTTAGTCAAATAAAACTAATATATAAAGAGGCATATGTTAGGAGTTAGAAACCCCGATAAGGGGGTCTTGCGAGTTATAACAAATCAAAGATCCAAGAATGATTATGTGACGGATTATTTCAAATTAGACAATCAAAAGAAAATTAATACAAAAGATTTGTAGAGGTTGGAAAGTCTGAATGGGGATTTTGATTATGTTGGTATGCCCCCAACATTAGTCGGTTGAGAAGTTTTCATGACATAAGACACATGAAAATTGTTATTAATATTGCAAGTGAAGTGAGTTGATTACAAATGGATGAGTACAAAGATATTTATAGCTTAAAAAGTTGACTACTAACCATAACTTGAAACCATTGGATGAGAGACAAGATAATCAATCGATTGTGTTTTTACTGTAGATCTTCAATACGTGTCACCGTGGGCTCCACTAAGGTGATCCTAAAAGTTCTCATTGAGCCAACTCCTGGTAAATAGGTTCCTAAAGAAGGTTGATAGCCTGGTGGGTGTTTACCTGATAGACAACTCTCGGAGGCAATGAGCAGTCTCTCAGGAGGCATCTTAGCAAAATTAAGGCTTCCAAATAAAGGTTTCGTTTCTTGAGTTATCCGGGTAAAAACTTATTTGGGTACAATCTTACTCAGGTCAATGCTTACTCATGTGGAGTCTCGCTCAGACTAACGATTACCCAAATAAAACTTCTCAGGAGGACTTTCACCTCCTAAACTGTCTGGGTAAAAACTTATTCAGGTTGAATCTCACACAGGTTGACGCCTACCCAAGGATAAGACTTCCCCAGAGGCGACACCTTGCACGTGGTTTCGGAGATTTTATCCAACATATAACTAATAAAATTGAGGTGAAATGGTTCTGTTGAACAAAAGTGAATAATATAGGTGGCTTCAGTGCAACTTAACTTTTTTTTAAAAAATAATTTATTTTTGTAAAAGAGGTCATCTCGCTTTCCTTAGATCCTGTTTGTAGAATATTCAATGTGCAAGTTGGACTTCTCTTGCAGCGAATGTTGAACTGTATGAATCACTCAGAGGTAACAAGTTATGGAAGTTTTGCTGGGGGGTGCTACATTCTGTCCCAAAACTATTTTTTTTCCAAAAACTTAAAAAAAAATCCAACTGAAGAATGTTAAGACTTGGTTACATGATCTATTCAGGTCAAATATGGAATGTATTATGTTTCTGCTATAGGATGTCTACTACAAGAGACTTTTCTACTTAGCTAGCAATGCTGGTTGATGGAGAATCACATTCTCAAAACTATAATAAGTACAAAAAAAAAAAAGAAATGGATTTCCCTGATTGACATATTTGTCTTTGCGGAAGTCTTTTCTTCAATGTATTGTTTAGCCAGCAGTCTCCGAAGTGTACTTTTTAGGCATGAACTCGTGTTTTTTCAAAGGGAACCTGATTCGAGAAGAAGAGAGCATTTTTAAGCGTCATAACCGTGTTTTTTTCATGCCCATTGTTACCTTCGCCTGAAACATGCCGCCTAAAAGTCATCGCCGTTGTCAAAATATAAGCCATAGTCCATGGGATATGTTTTTTTCCTCCAATTTTTTTCCTCAAATCTTTTCTTCTTCCTTTTCTGCCAGCCCTTTAACAACTCGAAAGTTCTTGCTCACATCTTTTTCAGCTTCCCATTGGCCTTGGACAAAACATGTTATATGCTGCCCCGTCATCCATCAATTAATCACACTAACCTATTAGATTTTATCCGTAATTTGAATACAATCTACATAACTAACATAATAGTGATATGTTGCAATAGACTATACAAGATTTTTTTAGAAGATTGCATTACAACATTCACCTTAAAATCTTTGATCCATTTGACCGTTTTACATATATACACACAACTCACTCCGCATCCACACATAAATATCAAATCTCAATAAAACACACATATAAAAATAAAAAAATCAAAAATTAATTCAGAACCTATGAGACCATCCCCAACGACGCCGCTTTCAGGTCTGCATGTGGGTCCTGTGATTAAAAAATTAATTTTCCGGCTGACAGATGAGAAAGACGATGGCACAACAAGCGTCGGCAAAAATTCTTCTGCATGTGGGCCCGCCAACTGTTTTGTCTCGGTTCACGTGCTATTAAATTACATATAATCTTTGTTTCTTAATTTATGATTAATTTAATCCAAATTAGATGTTGATTATATTGAGAATGTTGTATATTTTTAAATTATCTTCATATAGAGATCAAACATTGCATATATTTGATTTTTAAATTAAAAGTTATTGATATTTTACTAAAATCACTTAAATTTAATTTACTCGTTGACCCGTACGAAGCGCCTCAAAGCACAAGTGCATTGGAGTAGGAGATGTTTTGGATGATGCTTCGCACACGTGACACGGAATAAACTGGAGAATATTCTATTGAAGCGTCTTGCGAAACACCGATGCACTGAAGATAGCTTAAGAGATTTTCGGACACGCGTATGTTTGACTTTTATATCAAGTGAACTTAGCAGCAGCACACAGTAAAGTAAAATGGTTAAAAGAAAGAAAGAAAAAAAGATCTTTCTTTTTGTGCATCTGGTTCGTAAGTCTCAACAGAAACCAAAGTAGATTCTTTTCTAAGTAAAGTGGGATTAGTGGTTATGGTTTAATGAAATGAGAAAAAAAACTGAAATTTTTGAAACGTGGCGCCAAAGGCTCGTCACTACATCCGAGTCAAACCTGGATTGCAAGTTACCTTTAAGAAGTTATTATGAAGGCAAAATTGCATCAAACTCCTCCATTTACTATCATTATTTGTATAATTAGACATCTTTACTTAAATTACAACACACATCATATAAACTCCTCTACAATTTAGTGCAATTGGGCACCTCGGTCATTTTTTTTGTTAATTCAATTAGTGCATTGACTTGCAGAACTTAAATATGGGATTCAATTGTCAGTTACTAATATGTTGCTAATGAAGAATTGGGTTGAGTGATTTAATTATTTTAATTTTAAGTAGAGAGGTCTACTTGTAAAATTAGATGATATTAAGGGGTCATATAGTATAATTTCACCGTTTACTAACTGACCTACCCACCCATGGATTTGGTTGATATCGTCACGCAGATTAGTTTACGTATGAATGCATGAACGCTACTCATAAGCAATCTTCTTTCGCGCTTCCTTTTTCTAATGTCAGAAAAGAAATAAAAAAAGGAGGAATGTGATTAGGTCTTTGCTCCAATAAAGAAGTATTAATTAAGATGTAAAGGACTCCTTTGACGGAGTCCTGTATGATCGTTCTTGTCACAGACAATGATTCATTGGAAAAGTGTGCAAACCATAGAGAAGGGCGTGATTACTCAGTGAAGATCTCCCCTTTTTCTTCGCTTCTATATTTTATACTAGCAATTATACACATAAAATCTACATCAACTAAAATTTTGTTTCATAACTAATTAAATAAAGTTGCAATATAAATAACTACAAAAAAGGAAATTGTTATCCCTGATCTGAGATATCTAATGACTATTATATAGTGGGGTTTAATTAAGAGTAACTAATTGTTTGGATGGTTTAATATATGAGTTTTAAGGTGGTTGAGACATAAATAATTTAAAATATTGGCAATTAGATGTCTTAAATAAATGAATAATATTATTTGCATCAAACAATAATAAAAACTATAAAATTATAAAAATTCAAAACTCATACATGTTAGTATTAATAATAAAAAGACATGAGATTGGAGGCATTAAGCCAAATCATTTATGGCATGTTTGAAAAGATAGTATTTGACTCATTCTTTAAGTAATTTTTATAGATCAGATTTGAAATTCTAATTTAATTAATACAAAGTTCTTGTGAAATCCCCTTTCCCTCGAAAATTTTCCTCTTAAGGTAAGAGGGCCTTAGATTTTCTTGTTGATCTAACTAATAGAGAAATAAATTACAACCATTAGATGTCCTTAGGAAGCCTTTTCAAAGTTAAACTAGATTAGCCATCTTGTCTCAAATTATAAATTTTAGGAACTCCCTTTACATTCATCTTGCAAAAGATAGGGAATCATGTCTTTAATTATAAATGACAGTAAGTCTAATTGAACTTCGGCTGTAAAGAATTATTAGACGTGAGTCATGACTAGCTGCACAATTATGCAGGGTTCTTAACTAGTGCATAACTTTGTTATTTTTTATTTTTTATTTTTTTGCAAATTAGCTAGTACTATTGTCTATATCCGTCATATTTCAAATCAATGTTTACATTAATATAAGTATGGGCTACCTGATGATCTTGTCATGGTTATCTTTCTTGGACCCAAAATCCTTAAGACAAACTATATTTAATGTACATCATACTTTTCGACATGGCAACCATCTAGGAAGTGATTTGTTTCATCACATTAACCATAGCTTCACCACCATGAAAATGGATACGATTTGGTAGGTGATTAGGTCAAAATGGAAATATTAATTAGCATAATAGCGTTTGGATGTGAAGCTACATTAATCTTTTTTTAAAAATGGTAATATGGGTGATTAGGTTGGTACTAAGGGCGGATAATTGGCTAATTATGTTTGGTAATCTATCTCTACTAATCTCTTTTGAAAAAGAATATTGTTTAGCTGGATTGTTATTTTTTTTCTCCTTGCATAAAATGGTTTAAAGCACAAAATTTGGTCAGGTTATAGAACATATCATACAGTACTATCTTAAAATTTTTAAAAAAAAATTAAATAGTTTATTTGATAAATATAAGTTGCACTGGAGACCAAACACACACCCATCAAACCATCACTGATTCTGCTGCTAAAAATTTCCTGAAAGATTTTGTTGGTAAGTGTAGCACAGCAGGTGGATGCAGCTTATGCTGTGGACTCTGGACCAAACCACATGACCAGGCTCTGAGTCATCCTGGAGACCTTTCTTTCGCATTCAATTCTCTTTGCAATACTCATGACCAACAACTGTGGAACTACTGTGGACAATTCTATAGCGAATATTCCCATCATCATTTCATCACAATGTGAACTGCCCTACCACCTCCCTTTGAAAAAAATTGTCCTATAGAAACAGAGCATCACAAAATAGCAAATTTAGAGAAAATTTAATTCTATCCAGTAAAAGATGGGCATTCAATAGGAGGAAAATGAAGGCAAACTAGCCTAAAAATAGTAAAGTGACACTTTCTATCCCACGATATTTTTTTTACATAACATCTTTGCCAACCGGAGGTATACTTTGCTATTTGTTAAGTTTGTGATCAATCTAATCCGGAGCTGTCTTCTCTAAAGTAAAAGATCTACTATATATTATATGTATTTTCACATATTAGATTAAACAACAACAATTATGATTAATCTCTTAATAAAAACTTAATGCTTTATGTGATTTTCAAATTTTGACAAATTTAAAACACTCAATCCATGTTGTCTATTATACAAGCAAATGAGTAAAAATATCTACAAAATTTTTTATGTGCAACTTCTCTACTTTAAAGGAGTCAATTCCATCGAATCCACACTACTTTTCAAGATCATCACCATTTTTTCTGTTTATTGCTTTTCAAGAGCATTTTTCCAACACACTAAAAAAATAGAACATTTTAATAATCTTACGTGACAGTGGAGGGTCGGATCAATCTTAAAGCTTCTTTTCGTTTATAATTTTGCATGGAGGTAAAAAAAAATTTGGGGAAAATTTTATAGACGTCTCTAAAAGTCACTCCTATCTTTAAAAATCTCCCATCAAAAATTTCATAATACATTGCCAACCTACAAATATTTTACTTTGTTTTAAAAAGCCACCTAACATTTGTTGTCCATTAGATTGAATAGGACAAGATTAAAAATTTAATAAAATTATGATCAGAGATATGTGGACTCATAGGAGTGACTAAATTTTTTAAATTTTTTCTCTCTCTTTCTCTCCTTCTTTGGGAGGATTATAATAGAGAGAAGAGGACGAGGAGAGAGAAAAAAATCAGTGACACTCTCAATAATTTTTCTACAAGTTATTTTGTGAAACTAATCTCTACACAAGTAATCTCAAGTTCCAAATCAACACCCCTTGCTATTTCCATTATGCTAATTTTAAACAGAAATGATTAAAAAATTTGAAAATAACATTCACTAACACTGTTACTATCAGCCATCAATACCCTTTGTTGCTCATAGTGGGAAAAGAGAGAAGCAGGAAGGGAGGAGAGGGGGAATAAAATATGTAAAAATAGTAGTCATTGACAAAAGAACCCACATGTCAGCAAATATTGTGTTTGATTTTTTAAATTTCTTTCATTTAAAATTAACAAAATAGTAACGACGGGTTATTTTTGAAATTGGAGGCAACCTACATGGGTTAAAGATATAAAATAATTTATAGTAGCTTACTAAGAATACCGTTGACTTGTAGGGGTTTTTCTTAAATTCTCCCAAATTTGAATTCATTGACATGCAAAAAACCATGTAATAGTGACTGTAATTTCATTATTTTTTAGGTAAATTTTATAAACATCCCCAAAAGTCACCTTTTTTTAAAATATCTCACCAGAAATTTTGCAATACTTTGTTACTGTAAGTATTTTTTCAGTTTAAAAACTTACCTAGCATTAGTTGGTACTTAAATTTAATACAAAAGTATTAAAAAATTAATAAATTACAGTCATTGGTATATGGGTTTCACATGTGAATAAAATTTTAGAAACTTTTTGTTCTCTCTCCGGGACTCCTACAAAAGGAGAGAGAAGAAAAAAGTTTCTAAAAATTTTACTCACTGACATATGATATCTATATGTTGATATGGTTTTTTTAATACTTTCCCTTTCAATCTAATGGACGATGATATGGATGAATTATATATACACCACCAATTAGCATTCTTTTTATTTCTGAAATTGTTCAAAACTCTTAAATTATTCGTGTTATAATCATTAGCTGGATAAAATTATTGTTAGAAAGTGTTTTTATTTGTTTCAAGAAAAAACACGACGAATTAGAACGAATCTGGATAAAATATGTGAAAAAACAAATTCAAAACACGACAAGAGAAACCGACACAAACAACAACAGACCTGTGCTTGGAGCCTAAGATGGGTCATACTGTCTCATGCCATCTTGGTCAAGTCTTTTGGCAGGTCGTCTTTCCATGTTTTGTGCAGTTTTCAAGGCTTTGAAAGAATATGGGAGTAACACTATTAAGGCTGAGTCCAACGCACCGGTACTTCGCTAGGCGCTTCAACAAAATATTATTTAGTATATTCTGTGCCACGTGTGAGAAGCACCACCCCTCTCCAATGCAAAAGCGTTTCGCGAGGCGCTTGGTATAGACCCACGAGTAAATTAAATTATGTGATTTTAGTAAAATATCAATAATTTTTAATTTAAAAATTGAACATATGCTATATTTAATCTTTATATGAAGATAATTTAAAGATCTACAACTTTCTCAATATAATGAATATATAATTTGAACTAGATTAATCATAAATTAAGAAACAAAAATTAGATGCAATTTGATGTACGCAAATCGAGGAAAAAAAAAGAAATCATGGCGTCGCAACGCCCCGCTTGGCGCTGTCTCTCTCCTCAGCCGATTAAATTAGTATTTTCTTTCGCGTGGGGCCGTGCGCAGACCTCCGGAGCGTCGCCGTTGGACTCAACCTAAGACCATATATATACACAATGTTTTAACCTATCCAAAATAGTTTAGTTTTTCTTTCTCGCAGTTATGTTTAAATTTGTTTTTAGTTTAGTTTCTAAGTCAATTTATAAGTTAACCTAGACCGTCATTATTTCTTCATTAATTTAATTTAATATGTTTAATTTTATATTATTTGTTGATCTTTTTTAATGGTTTCTTGTTAGTAATTTTCTCTCTATGATCAGGGATAACCTAATTGGGAGGATGTGATTTTGACTCTAGTTTGTTTGAATGATTGCCAATTTAATTGACCGAATTCTTATATTCTAAATTTTAGGTTCCTGCTTCATCTATAGTACTATTCGTACTCCATAAGACACGTATGTATATTAGGAACCACGTGACCACCATACTTTCACAATTAATCTAGTGTTTGAAGAGATTTTGTGTCTAATTGAATTAGAGAATCAGAAATGATTCTCTGTAACTGTTGTATGGTTTTCAAATCATCAACTTAATTTGTCTATTAAAATTTTTGATAATTAATTTGTCGGTTTATTGCTTTTACTGGAAATCTTGTCTGACGATGACAGAAATTTTGAAACTCTTAAGTTTTTCCCATTGATTTGTTTAAACCAATTCCATTAGTTTTAAGTTTAGCTCTAAAAAATATTCAACCCTTGCACATTTAGTTTAAGTAATTTAAATCCGAAAGTTGGTTTCTCATTTATTTCATATGGATTTGACTTTCAAATGCTCAGTGAGAAACCATGCACTTGCAATTTTAACTAAACACACTGTTTTGGAACATGTAAGATAACAAATGTTGGGTGAGTTTCTAAAACAAAAAAAAAATAGTCCAGGCGAGCGGGGAGTATTATGAAATTTTTGGTTCTAAAAGAGTAGTGATTTTTAGGGGTGTTTATAAATTTCTCTTATTTTTTTTAATATTGTTTAGTTTAAATCTAACTGCTAACTAATGTTAGGTAAGTTTTTAAATGAAAAAATAAAGTATTGCGAAATGTTCGGTGGAGGCGTTTTTGAAAACGTGAGTGACTTTTGGTAGTGTTATAAAATTCCCCAAAATTTTTTTGTTCGAATTCAAATGATTCTTCCACGCGGGCAAAAGTTTCGTGGGCCAGAGCATTAAAGTTTGTACGAAGAAAAGTGAGGTTTTGAATAATATTAAAGGGTTCTTCCACCGAAAGAAAAAAAATGGAGATAAGAGAGCGAGCTAAACTAAAATCAATTGGTTGTAGAAAAATATGGCCACCATATCCTCTAGATCTGAGGAATTGATTTGTGATCAATGTAACTCTATTTGTTTAGATCGGCAGTTAAGTATGTAGTTAATAGATGATGGAGCAAGAAAACAAAATATATCTCTGCACCTCCAAAAATAATTCAGCAAAAGAACAATTCCCCTTTTTGCAGGGATATTTCTTTATCTTCCTACAAGGTTAGAAATATTTCGAAAGCTTCCCATTACGCAACAAGTATGTGTTTATCATAAAAAAAAAAAGCATGTGTGTTTTTTATCTTACAAAAAAGTAGGCTTATGACCAGTCAGCTTATCCTTTCCTTCTCCAAAGGTTTTCCACGGATGGATGAAGTCCATGATAAGGTTTGTAGTGCGATGGCCATCACTTGCAGGCGTGCGACATGTTAACAATGATGGGAGTATATCAAATAAAAATAATATTGATCTAAATAATGACCTAAATTATTAGAAAAAATATTATCAATTGGTCACTGATATAGAGTTGTAGCGATCGACTTTAACGAACTAAGAAAAATTACAATTGTATGGATAACTTCTCAAAATTAAGTTTGACAAACTTTAGAAATTAAGACTTAAGTCCAATACGAAGACTAAGGCTTGAAAACCTAATATTACTATTTTTATCAAAAATATAAATAATTAGCTTATGGTATAGATTTAACTCAGAGTGAGTATCAATAGTGTCAACCAACTCTATGTTCTGTTTGTAACATAAGAATTTTTTAAAAAATATTTATTAAAAAAATATTTAACCTGTGTTTCAATCAGAATATTATATAGACCCTTGTTAATTATAAAAATGCAATGGTATATGTTATTTTTATGAATTTTGAGTTGTCATGTTGTAAAGTTAGCATAATTAAATTATAGTATTTAGACGATATAGATATACAGTTTAGATTGTTAGTAACTAAAGTGTATTTTATATACAATTCATTGAGTGTATATTTTTCTTTCAAAGTTAATGTACCGCTCAAACCAGTATAAGCCGCGACGTTTTCTTGAGTTATTGATAGAAGTAGATCACTTTGAAAGACAGCGAAAAAATAAGCACCCTTGTGGAATATGCTATGGCTGATGTTGAAGTCTATATTTCTACATAAAAATATAATTATAAAAGCGAAATTCCAAGCTATACCATTATATAAAAAATGATAATTTTCTATCATTTTTTTTAGCCACCAACATGTGCTGGTTGATGCAGTTAGTTATAGTCCGTGTACTATCCACCTTGCTAATACAACTACTAGATTATATGAATAAATGGGCTATTAGCACTTGCATCATTTCTTAGGGTTTAAAAAAAATAGGTATAAACTTATTCACAGTACAATCCCGTGCTACCCGAAAAATGAAAACAGCTATTGTGATTTGTGTCCAAAATTTTTATTTTTTTTAAGGAGGAAAAATTTATATTTTGGTCCTTTTAACTTTAAGTATAAGTCTAGTTTGAGACATAAATTTTTTAGAGATCTCATTTTAGTTTTTCAGTTTTGAGTTTTATTTAAAAGAAACTATCCACTAAAATGTGAATTTAAATTCATATGTAAATAACATAAAAACTAATTTAATTATGAGGATTTATAACATGATCTGAACCAAAAGTTGAGGACTATTAGGAGGGCTTCAAAAAATGTAGATTATAACAAAAACCTCGAGTCAAAGTCGTGGGATTAAAATCAGACTTTTGGCTCTTGTTGGAAAGTAAATTGCAATGTAGACGGTACGATGGAATCATATTTATAGACTTGTATTATTCTAGTGTTTTGAATTGACCTAGATACATGCGGGATTTACTGTGGACACGGACAGTGTGCACATGGTCCGTCCAAGAAACAGATAAGAGGACAAGAAGCACATGCTTCAATTAAGGGGTCCGACCATTCCGACTTTCGCAAGAGGGACCGAACCATACACAGAGGAATTAATGCGCCAGCCCCATGCACCTCTGGCCACACAGCATGCCAATACCAGCGAAGGAGGCTAATCAAATTTAGCTTAATTAGTAAGATTGTCAGTGTTCAAATTCTAATAATGGTAAATTATTTGTTTAAATTATGTGCTATAATTACTGGGTTATTATCTTTACATTTTTCTAAAGTGATCTAACTGACTCCTATTTTAGAAAAAAAAAATGTTATGACAGGATTTGCTGCTCCACTAGCCTCTCGTTGCGGGGACGAATTGTTTTGCTAGTGGAACTAGTGCAATTATCAAGTTAAACATTAAAGATCTTTTGCCAAGTCTCTTCTAGAGTTTTGTTGAATAACAATTCTCTAAATTTTAGGAATCATGTACTTAGATATGTCATTGAGCATGTAAATGTGCAATGAGAGATTATTCTAGGCGTCTTGCTATATAAATGTGTACAAAATAATAATAGTTTTTCAGGATGACTGTATACAATATATAATATATAACAGATAACCATTATATAGACATTTAGGACTAATACATATCAATTGAGTTAAACATTTTTTGGACCAATGCTGATAAGTCTAAAAGTTGCCTAATTTGAGCCTTATAGGCCGTAGCCGTTACAGCACCATATACCCGATTGGCACTACCACTTGTAGCTGGAGCTTGGACCACTAGAGCACCGCCTTGTGCTATATCCTGTTGTTTAGTCAGGGAATCCATATCTATATTTGTAGGGTCGACAAGTGTTGTGTTTGTGATTCTAAACCATTAGTCTCAAGTGTTTTGTTTCTCATTGTGAAGATAAGATTAATTGGTATAAATTTTAAAGCAAAATGAGATTAGTAAAAGTAAACGAACCTATAGTTATGTCAATCATTCACCTAATAATCATAGCCACGTTAAAACTTATAGGTGGATTTTACTATTGGTGTAAATACTTTGTGTAACATTTTAATCCAGGTCCTACTTCTTCTAATTTTATTAATTGAGTCTGATTCTTCAGAAGTTGTTTCAATCACTTCATTTCACAATGTTAAGTTTCCTAATGGAAATGTACTGTGTGGGAAAGCCTTAAAAAGTAAGAGAACTGTAAAAGTTTAGGGAATTCAAAATTTGAATCAATAAAAAAATAAGCAAAGCTTTGAACATAAAAAGGGAAACATGATATTGAGAGCATGTAAAATAAAATGCAAAAAACGATAAATAAAAAATGATAAGATCTGAAAATTGGAAAATAAGGATAATTTATAAAGTAGGAAATTCAAATAAATTATACTATATAAACTAAAATTTACTAAACACCAAAAGAAACAAAAAATATTTAAATTCTAAAATTTTATATTATTTTCCATGAGCTTATGTTTGACTAGCTTATATTAACCACTATTTATTTCAAGTTTATAAAATTTATTCTACTTTTTTTTTTGTAAATCCTTTCAAATATTTTTTTTGTTTTAATTCTGTGTGCTTGTATGTCCTTTAAATTGATAATAGTCCTACTATAGAAAAAAAAATTCCAGCACACGTCAATTTACAATTTTCAACTGTTATCGTGCACACCTATCGACTGAACTAGACTGCAAGTAAAAAAAATCTAAAAATAAAATAATTTTTGAGGCAAAACAATATTTATTACATTTATGAGTTTTCAGATTTTATTTCAGAACATCCTCTCTCTCTTTTTATAGTAATATATATATATATATATATATATATATATATACACACACACACTTGAGTTTGTAAATATTATGCCAAATTCCATGTCACAATAACTTCAAATTTGAGATCGATAGTCATATCCATCAAAATCACAATAGCTGGATCTTTAAAAAGCAAAATGCATAACTTAAGTAAAACTTCCTAGTGATATGGAAACCAGTTGGTATTTGTAGCTGATTTGCGTATTTCAAGCAAAATGTTAACATCTTTACATTATTTGGTATCACAAGATTATATTAAGACTCTATCAGACTAGTTTTTTTATAAAAAAAACTATCAGGCTAGTGGAGTGTTAGATTTGGAGACAGTCTTTTGATGATGGAATGAGATTTATATATTATTTTTATGTATAATTATTTATAATTTTTTTTTATAATTAGGTTATAAGAGATCTGTACATCATAAATTAGACAAATAAAGAATGAGTAAGTGTTATCCTTGATGATGATCCATGAGAGAGAGAGAGAGAGGGTGTGTGTGTGTGTGTGTGTGGGGCGATGGACAGAGCCAAATCTGTGATTCTGGGGGCCGGCGGGGCCCGGAAGATCCTGCGAGCCAACCAAAAGTGGTCGCTGTCCAGGGGGGGTGCGCCGTACGAGGAGCCACATAAGGCAGCGGTGGATCGGACGCGAGGTCATATGTGGGGCCACCAGCAGTAGGTGGCTGGCGCGCCCACCACGTTGCCGATCCTGCCGACAGCCCGGGAGGCCCGGGAGCACGTGGCCCGCCGCTGACGCCCCGGGCCTACCACGGCCGTTGGTAGTTAATAGGCTCGGGGCTCGAGCATTCCACGTTTGCAGTCGGTCGTTAACCCACCGTTGTTGTTTTGTTATTGAACTTTGTATCTTACTTATCTCTTGGGATTGCTGGCATAAGTAGCAGGTGCACATGTACCTAACATTTGGACTATTTTTAAAAAAATCATCATGTTTCTCTTGCATTATTCCTCTCGTGATTATTCCTAAAATTCATTTTATCCTCAATTTTGGAGGTCTATTTTACTCACTTAAATTTATCCAGAATTGTGTATTATCTATTAATTTTAGATATCAATAAAAAATAAATCTTGTATAAAAAATTTGCCAAATCTATCAGACGTCTAGATAATTGATAGGTAAAACTCACCTAAGTGTTTCTATAGATTTGTTTTAGACATTTTCTAAGTTTAAGGCTAAAAAAAAGACGTTCAAAAAATTAAAAGACTAAAATAGACTTGACCAAATTGCTAAGGTACCGCAAGAACTTTTTCCCTTTATATTCAGAGACATACCCATATGTGTTTTAGTTTTTAGTTTTAGACATACCCACATATGTTGTTTTGAGTAAAATACGTTGAAAAAAAAAGATATGTGCACTTTTTTAATGTCCTTGCCTTTATGGCCGCGATAATATCGAAATCAAGGAAACATGGGGCATAAATTAATAGGCATGTATATCATGGTCTTAAAATATGTGCACTGGGAGATTTCTGTTTTGGTTAGTCCATGTTTGGCACAATAGCAAAGAGGAAGGCTTCTTTCCTCAAGACTCTTCTTACGGACGAGACAGTGAGAATCGTTGGACCATGCTTCAAACCATGGTCTAACTGTTATAGGCTAGAGTACCACAACCTCTACCACAAAAGAATTTTTCACCAAAGCGTGTTCAAGGACAACCTCCTAGATTCCTAGTCTCCCAAAAAGAAGCCTGAATGTTTCAGGACCGACACTACGTGCTGCAACAAGCCACGCACATAATCCGAACAGTCCATGCATTGCCACCGTGCTCGGCCGCTCGCGCCGCCAGTCCAACCAGACGCATCCGCATGTCACCGAGCCCATCATGGCACTGCACGCCTCGCACGAATCCGAGTCAAAATCATGCACGTACCAACCCGGACCTGACGTCTAATTTTCTTAAGGCGCGCGCACGTCCGTCCAACCCACACCGACCCCCGACACAGCCCGATCGGACGGACCGTCTCCGTCAAAATTCGCCCGCGACTCGCGGTCTGTCCAGCACATTCCGACGTGTCGACCGGCTCATGACAAGTCCAAACTCTGAGCTACGACCACCTTGTCCGATTTTTAAACGGCCAAGTGGCGGTGCACAGGCCCGTACGTGCCAACCCAGTGGACTTGCTTCGTGAAGTTGCCTTCTAGGACTGGAATTTTTATTTGTTGCTATATTTTCGTCAAAGTTTGCGGTCTGTCGCAGTCGTGGCACGTTGGGAGGGTCCAACCGGGTGCGTTGGCGATGAATAGGCCATTTGGGGGGTTGGAGATAGCGAGAGTCCAGACTCGGATATCACTGGTTGGCTACACTAATGAGGATGAGATCCATTGTGCCACTCTCTCTCACTCTCTCTCTCTCTCCCTATATATATATATATATATATATATATATATATATATATATATATCTTTCTCTCTCTCTATATATATATATATATATAGAAGGTGTATTTCATTTCATGAAAAAGCATAAAATGATAAAGATATTAATTCTTATATAAATCTAAACTTAAATTGAAATTAATCAGAACTCTAACTATAATTCGACTCAAATTTTTACTGATAAGATAAAAAATTAATCTAATAATCTCCTATTTGATTTAAACTTTTATTTATAATATGAAAGACAACCCACACGCGTATAGTGCATTTTGTATTTATGAGAGCTGCCTAACAAGGAAGAAACCAATGTTCACAATTGTGTTCCAAGACAAATCAGGAGAGACTGGTGTTTCAGTTTCTCGCTAAATTTAACGTCTGCGTTTGTTCTGTTGGTCATTGAGAGGAGTAACGCAGGTGTATTACTTTCCGTAATGGAGAGGATCCACTGCCTGATCAGAATACTTAGGCGGAAAATTGTCGGATTTTGATTTTTAAAAACGATGTTTGTTGGTGTTGTACCGTCGATGTCGTTACGCAATTAGATAAGGCGTTGCTTTCCGGCGCACGCGCGGAAGGCATGGGTTGGTCCAGTTGGTGACGGACGGGTGATGTTTACGCAGTTGGATAAAGGGTAAACTAAAAGATTAGAAGGGCGCCTCATGATGGAATTGTGTGATATTATACTCTCGCTTATGACTATCTCCAATGACCATAGCACACGTTTTTTGGATGTTGTGGAAATGATCTGACGCAGAATTGACCATCTGTGGGGTATTCTATGCCAATGGTCCACGTCAAAATATGACCGGTGACAATATCATGTTGTAGCGATGTAGCTACTACTTCAGAAATATATATGCGATGTACGATCTTTATGGATGAGAAAAAGAAGTTCAATGGCGGTAAGGATATATATATAATGTTTCTTGCACACGAAAGCGAGGAATTCGGATAAGATAATTCTCATGATTCGATTCGAACCTATTACTATATTTGTAAGGTGTGTTCCTTTTCTTTTTTTTCCTTTTAGAATTCCATTGGACGGTAAAGCACCAGTCATTATCGGGGTGATTACATACACTATTCATAATTGACGAGTTTTATATAAGTTAGAAGATCATCATATTAAATTTATGATGAATATAATATTATTATCATCTACTCTCCTTTAACCATTTTCTCCGCAAACAGAGCCATTGCAATGGATTAAAACTGCAAATATGTATATACAGTCTATTACATTAAGACTGAACAGTCCAGATCTATTATAATAAAAAAATTAATGATTTTTTTATTTTAAATCATGCTTTAAACTAATTCATTCGATCTCATATCAGATAATTCAGATCCATTACGGATTCCCTGGAGTCCTTTCCTTCCTCACCTTTTGTTGCTCCGCAGAGCCACATTCCACCTCTCATCCTCCGTCCTAAGGTCCTATTTTTTTTCACAAAATTACACTTGTGCCACACTAGAAAATTCATAATGAAATACATGGTATTTGTTGGGATTCTCTTATCTCATCTATAAGAGTTTGAGTCGAAGAAGTCTCTTATCTTATCTATAGGAGTTTGAGAAAAATTATAGTTAGAGTACTGAATAATTCTAATTTATCAGTTTGTTTTTATCTCTAAGGTTTAGATTTATATAAACAATTGAAATCTTTGTAATTAGATGTGTTTCGTATGGAGTAAAGTCTTCTTTTATCTCTAACAGTTTGGAATTGAAATGTACGTTTACAAAATAGCCATTCCGATATTCTTTTAAAATCTTACGTGCATTTCCTAGATCTGTAGTTAATATGTTCTCAGTGTGTGCTGATAACTAAATTATGACGTATAAGGATGTGCACTTTAGAATATTCTAATTAATGATGATTGGATACCATCTCTAAAACACTCAGCCAGTTTAATTTTTAGAGATTCAGTATACATATTAACTATGGAGCGAATGGTGTTTCGTTCAACACTGCAAAAGAAAAGTCAAATAGAACATTGTGCATGTCACCTTAATACCATGCAATCCCTTAGCCCTTCAGTGTAACAGTGTTGCATCACATGTGCAGACTTTTCCTTGGTCAGGACAATGGGATGGCTTACACCAAATCAATCGTACATAAATAATAAATACTCGTGCCGTGGCTCCACGTCGGCACATTCAAACTTGTAAGCAGATATCAGATGCTTATCAATTGATTTCTTTTTTTTTCTTAAAGTTATCAATTGGTTTTTTTTTAAGGTTATCAATAGTTTCTAACAAATCGGATCTTATATAGCAAACAATATGTTATACAACATATATTTGATGATAGTCCATTCATATCCATCCACTAAACTCAATCTTCAACATCTCTCAAAAGAGTCAAAAGAAATGTTTATAAGTGATATAAAAGATTAACATTTTATTCACTCTTGTAAGTAAATTGTATTATTATCCCCATGTTATTGTTCTTGAATTTCTTATAATTTTAAACACTCAAAGTGTTAAAAAAAATATCTTCTAATATGTGAGCTTATCTAAGTTATATAGTAACATATATCAGTTTGACAACACACAATATTAAATAGGGCATGCCACATGTTGTGGAGGTACAGTAGACACTATAAAATCAGTACTACAGAGTTTGGATGTTATAGTTCTCGTCTTGAAGTACATGATTGCAGGATGGATATACCCTGTCCAGTGAAATAGAGCGACAAATCCCATACTGAAACCCCATAGTCGGCTGCATTATTGACATTAGGTGAAGAAAAAATTTAATCCGGCAAGGCGGAGAGAGAGCAGGGTAGGCAAGCGTCTGCACCCCTTATGTTAGATACACAATTTTTTATCATGTAAAGTATATAAAATATTTTATTTGACTTTCTAATTATTCATTAGTTAATAATTAGCCACTCTTTCTATCAACAAGGTCAGATTTTTATTCAGATATGAATTTGTAACTATCCATAATAACTTACCCCCTTTGAAGGAAAGCTTTGACGTCGAAGTAGAAATCATTTCAAACTGTAGAGAGTTCCGTTGTGTCAGTGCGTAAGTAGCACACAGATGCCACACACATGCATGCATGCGACCCCGTATATATCGACAGCAATCCACAACTGCATCGGATGTCGGACAAGTACGTACGCAAGACGGCAAGAGTTGTTTTCTTATTCCAAATTAAGGGATGGGACTGGCCGGCCAAACGAGGCTATTGGAAATGCTCAAGCCATCTGTATTGCTTGGGATGGTGACGGAACTCTCGCCCAGTGAAGCGAGTTCCATGCATATTCACTAGTTGGTGGGAAATATATTAGGTTCGTACTGAGTCGTGATGTACGCATCTCATCAACGTAGAAAGAGTTATTTTCTTTTTTATCATATAAAATTATAAAAATCTCATCAAAAATTAATATTGTTAGTGTTACATGATATAAATTTGACTAGCGTCATTCAAATAAGAGAATGTGAAGTTGTGATGTGGAGTACTTGGTCGGTGTATGAAGAATTATTATGTGTTTGATTGTAAGAAATTATCAATGTCCTATAAAAAAATAGTGTTGTTTATGTAATTAGTATTATGTGATGTAGATTTAATAAGTATGACTCATTCCCACAATATGATCAAATAATTTGAAACATAAGTTTGTGGTCTTTTATTTTAAATACAATTCTTACGTAATATATCCTTAGTTAGTGGAAGTAGAAATTCTTCCCCACCAATTTCGTCTTTGATCTTCCTTTGTCTGTTATTGCACGGTCATAATGGGTCCATGAGATTGAAAACTCAAGAGATTTTCTGCCTAATTTGTGTTTTTCAGACGTGTGAAAAAAAATTGGAAAAGGATGTTTAATGGAGTCATGTGACCACTTGCTGCAGCAGTGAGCATGCATGTGCAATGATCTAATCACTTTACAAAGAAAAAAAAGAACTTTTTTTATATTTGTCCTCAATTCTGATTTGCGAAGACAAGCTTAACTTGGATACTTACCAAAATGTCCTGCCGAGTAAATAGATGTGGGAGAAGGGTCTAGGATTTGATAAAAGCATGGCATTAATATCGGTTAACAAAAATTCAAAAAACCCCTCCTCCAGCCCCTGCATGTTAGCCACCTCCTTCCATCCGCGAGGTTACTGGTATATCTTGTTTTCCTAGTCATTTTCCTCACGACTCATGCCGCCTCCAAGGCTGTTCACACGGGTTTTAGAATAGTAGTTTCAGTAACAGCAAACCATATCTAAACGCGTATGCGCAATTCATTCGTATTTTTGAACATCTTGCTTTTAATTTCTTATTGCACACTTTTCACATTTCCATATCATCAAATAAGCACAGAAAATTTTCAGTTATTTCAGTTAAAAATGCAGCATGCCTTGCTGGTGGCGGAATCATATCTTCCTCATGGTGTATGCTATGATCGACACATATACACGATTGTTTTTAGCTCGTATATTTTTGGAAGATCAAGCTACTTGTGATCATGACCGACATAAGGCAACAAAGACTTGCAACACATCATTTTACCTTTTTTTTTTTAATATATAAAATCATTTTACTGGGACTCATGGATTATAACTCCACTGATACTAAAGCCTTTGTTTGGTATTAACAAGCATTCATTTTGGAAAACCCAGTTGATAAATCATATTTAGAAATATTGTAATGTATTAAATGTTGAGTTTTATGCACTAATCAATTCACTCAAAAGTTTAAATTATTGAGAAAAGACAGTCAATCTACTCATACTTCAATATGGAGTCTACTTTAGTGTTGAAGTATGAGTAGATTGATTATCTTTCTTCAACAACTTAAATTTTTGATTGAACTGATTAGTGCATGAAACTCAGCATAGTATCATAACCCAGAGGTTTTGAATTTGAGATCTGGTTGTGACAATTTATGCGGAAAATAACAATTAAAGGATTCGGATTTGAAACCAATAAAGTCGTGGATTAGGAGTTTTTGGGTAAACTGATTAGTGCATGAAACTCTAACATTAAAAACCATTTTTAGACACAAAACAACATTTTACTAGAATGCAACATAGAAAATTATATAAATACTTTAGTCTAAAACACATGCATAACAGTAGTATAATATCACAATTCTAAACACAATATTTATCTAGGCTACCATAATTTCAAACATGGTGTAAAGGGTCTCAGTTTTTAGACAGCAAGTGGTCTTAGACCTTAAACATCAAACATTCCATCACCACGCTTTTGGTCTTTGCCTGGGCGGCGACTTCCACGGTTAACAAAAAAAACGCGTTCCGATGGTGCCTCCACGTTTTAGCCAAAAGGTTAATTTTTTCAAAAGGCGTTCGTTAGGAGATTAAACATTTTAGTCTAACGACGAGACATGACTTTCAGAAACCACAGTACACGAGCCGCCGGGCAAAGACTTTTTGGTGCCGCTCTGTATGCCGTCTATTGGACCTCCTAGCCAGGCTCACGGTAAGACGGTAGGTAAGACGTACGGCTTTGCGCCTCTGCCACCCCAAAAGCCGTTGCATCCAGTAGTCCGGTTGATTTACCATCTCCAAGCTGTTTAACTCCTGAAAATTAAGGCTCTAAACTAAGAGTTGGTACGTGGTTCTCCCTCAGAGCCACCTAATTAATAATATCTTATTTCAACAAATATATTTTGAAGAAAAGAAGATAGTATACTAGACCATCTAAATGCCCCATTTTTTAAAAAACTTTCAAGGTTATTGTATGCAATTAGGTTGGTACTCAAAACGGATAATAGACAATAACACAACATGTGCAACCCATGATTTGTGGGCCTTGCAGACTCGTCTCGCGCAGACACAAATATGTGCAAGTATGTCACTGATAGGTACTAGTAGGTTGATCGAAAATTAGGTTGATCAAAAATTAGGTTAACATGCCAGTAGCCATTTTTGGATGCGAGTGTGGTGCGCAGTATGAGGCGTATTGGGCTCATGTACAAACTGCATGAGCATCATACTATTGTGCTTAGATGAGGCTAGAAGTCTACGTGTTGAGTCAGTGCAATGTGTAGGGCTCACACATCCGTCTTATTGTCTATAAACTCACCATCACAAATATATATCTTGTATAACTATTATGTCATTATCATATTGTAATTACAAATAGAGTCTAATTTTGATCATATTGGTGTCAGATATTGAAACTATGAGCTAACTGAAGATAGATGACAAGTGAGAAGAAACTAAGATATCCAAAATTTCTCGTAAGACACTCAAAATTTCTTGGGCCACCTCTTTTGGTTCCGCTTGACGGTTTAGTATTTTGATCGGAGGCTCACAATTGGGAGAAGACATGCGCATTCCGTTTTGTTTCTAGAGACTGCAAAAACTGAATCTCGGGTACGGCCATGGGTTAGCTGAGTTATTTGACTACGGTGCCTTCATCTAACAGAGTCGCCGTCGTACTCGTACACGTAAGCGAGCATTCAAAGGAAAAGTTCACTAGTACTTTGTCTGTTTATATGACTGGACACCACAGTGTTACGAGTGGACGACAACGACCATAGGAAAGCTTGCTAGGAGACGATAAATAGCAGAGTTCTCGATTAGAGCAGTGAGAGCCTACACTAGTACAATACACTCCATCCGGTTACAAAAAAAATTTGTCTTTTTTTTCGTGTATATCACTCAAATTTTTTTGATTTTATTTATTAATATATTTATAAATATTTATATTAACTATAAAAAAATTTATGGATTATTTGTCGTAAAATATATCTTCATAATATATGATATTATAAAATTTTATTAAATATTATGATGAATAATAGTTAAAATTGCATTTAAAGACCGAGCACAGTCAACAAAAAGTTAATGACACTTATTTTAGTCAGGAGAACGTATAACAATTCTAATATCACACGACACATTGTTGGTCCACGGTAGAGTATCTACAACAAAATTTGTCAGTGGTGACAGGAGAAGAACTGCCCCAAAGTAAAAACATATTAAGCAATATCTCACCACTATCTAAAAAATTATGATGAGAGACACTTAGCATGGAAGAAAAAGCACACACAAAAGCTCCCATATGTGTATAAAATTAATTGTGATTAACCGAGGTGCAAGCTAGGATCAAACAGCTTCCAGCATATTTGGAGTCACTGTTCTAAAATTGTAGTTTGAGCAGCCGTTTAAGCATCGATATAAACAATAAGCAGTCTCTCTTCGTTTGTTTTTTATATAAATAATTGTAATAAACAATTTTAATGTTTAAGTGACCCACTTAAATACTTAAGCGATTTCATAAGCGGATCATAAAGTGCATCTAAAATTTTTTCTTTCTTTATTTTTATTGGTTTAAGTGAGGTTGGAACGTTTTTAACAAAATTTTTCTTTGTAGATATCATTAATATTGTTTTTTTCTTGAATTTTCTAAAAAATAATGTACAATAATATGAGTATAATTTTTTATTAATAAATATATAATCTGATTAGAAAAGTTATAAACACTCATTTATCTAAGAACTAAACAGTAGGGACCATTTGTTTATCTCTTATCATTTCTAGAACATGGCTTGGAATAGTAACTGTCCACGGAAGATGTAGAATTAATCAATATTTCGGTGGATCATAATAGAGACTGAGGGAGCATTGTATGTATCCTTAATGAGTGCCACCCCATGTGCCCCCATTTGCTCCGATTCCGAATCAAGTTGCAGCTTTTCCAATTCACGTTTTGTTCAAAGTTCAAACGACCTCGCGATCGATCACCATCTCGACAAGATTGGCGGTCGGTGCATGCCTTGTCAGAAAAAAAAAAAGAATATTAATGGAAGTTATTGCTGGGGCACTTTGGCTCAGAGTGAAATGATGGAGTTTTGAAACCCTCTTTGGTCCCGGCCTCCACCAAGCCAACAATGGAGGATTCACAGAATCACAGATACAAAGGTGACCTGTCATCCATTACAGCTCACAGAAGATCTCCTGGATTGCTGACCATGTCTCAGTACTCTAGATCCTATGATCTTATCTTTCTCCATTTCCTATTGTGATCTTGTGCCTGAATTTGCTCATGCATGGGGCGCAGCAAGTACGAGAAAAAGTGCGCGCGCGTTCTTAAAGATATGGAAAATGACAGGGGTCTGATCACACGTGTAAGTCAGTGATAGGGCTGTGGGAGATTTGAGGGGCCACGGCCGGTTTGGCTGATTACCATAAATTAGCTCATATTGGCCTAAACATATGCAAAGATTTTTTTTTTTTGTGGCAAGTAATGGTTCTTTAGTGTAGTGCAGCAAACTAATAGTGAGCACTATACTTTTGTTAAAAAAAGAAATGAGACAAAAGTCCCAAAATTGTCTAATAAATATCAAATTATGGTAGTTAATTAAATTATAATGTATTAGATGTGATATATCTAATTTAAAGTGATAATCTGTGATCAACTAATCATCAAACAATAGATCCTCAAAATCGCCGAAGAGGTAACTTTGGAAGTCTTAAGAGCAAAAATTGCATAGAAAATATGCCACGCAAACCCTAGCGTTTCGCGGTTTGGGTTATTCCATTGTCTGTCAAGTTGGTGTGATTGGCTGTGCCAGTGTACCCTCAAGAACTGGCGAAGCAGTTCAATGCATGTGTTTTGACAGAACATTTCGTTGATTTTACCGTGTGCCATAGTTAAAAGCTTGCAGCCAAGATGATACCTGCATAGGCACGATACAGTCACTCAAAAGGGGATTAGCAGCAATTATTTGATTTGTCCTACCTTACAATATTTATGATTGGTTGCTGAAAAAATTTTGACTTGACTTTGTGAAACATTCTCATTTAGTTAAGACAGAATAAGACCATACAACTAAGGATTGTTTCATTGATTGTATGAGATAGTGTGAATACAGATGAGATGTTTGTTTTATATTATCTATATGACGATATAAGTGATAATGTATGGAATGAAAAATTATTATTATGATTGCTAATTTGTTTTTCTCACTCCTAAATAACTATTGAGTTATCTTAAAAACATGTATTCACCTTATTGCATCCTATAAATCATAAAATATGTTAATCATTTATCTGATAATGTCATTAAGAGCTCAAATAATGTCAACAAGGTCTAGTGATAAACTCAATTCAAATTTCTTTAAGAGCTTGACCCAAACCACATTTTGCTTTTGTGCCTAATAATACAACATTAAACAATCAAATACATGACTCATCAAAAGATTTTATATAAATAGACCAAACTAAAATTGATATAGACAACTAATCCACGTGTAAAGGTGTTTTCCTTCACAACAAATCCATCGAAAAAGTACTTCAGAACATTTGATAATGGTTCCTTTCAAATATAATCTATGAAATCAGTTGGTTCCAAGTCCATTTGTGCTACAGGTGACTGAAAGATAAATCGCATGAGTCTTACGGAAGAAGGTTTCATGATGCAACCTTGGAGCCAAAACATGTCGTATGCAAGCAAGCAAGAGGGTACCAAAACCTGGGCCTCAGGATAAATGCGTGGACCCCACACAACCACCTGAGGTGGGCCCCACCCCACAAGCACAACGGCCCAAACCCCCCTTAATAATGCCGTTGGACCGGCAGTTATGTTGCTACCAGACCGGCGAGCGACAGCCATTGGGCTCGCTGCTGTTGTGCACAGACCGCCGAGCGACAGCAATTTCTAGCGTTCTACAAGTGATAAGCAATAATATTAATAATAATAAAAGAATTAACAAATTAGGCGAGAGAAGAGAGAGAAGAGGAATGGACAGTTTTTATCTTTCTTTATTGAGAGATTTTGCTTTTACACGAAAAGAGAAGTTGCAAAATTATTATATTCGTGTGTGTTTGTATTAGAAAGTGACTCTTAGTTACATATTTTTGTTACTAATATGTCAACATTCTCTTCTTAAACACTTCAAGTATTGTTTGCATTGGAGAAGACTTTTTTCGTGATTTTTGCATGGAGGGAGAGAGAGAATGCACATTTCATCCTTCACATGTTTTTATCATGAGAGCAATATGAGTAGAGATAGAGATAATAGGTGATTAATTGATTACTAACGGAGAAAAATATTATTAATTTGTTTAAACAGGTGGTAGAAAAATTGCACAAGTGGATAGATGATGATAAATATGGATATAAATTATCTAATTTATATCTAAATGTAAATTGGTTTATATATATATATAGTCTATTGCGTCCCCCACGCACGACAGTGCTCATCACTGCCTTTACGATAGCAAACTAAACTGTGATGAGCACTGTCGTGCGTTGCATACTCGCATGCATTATGGGAGCACATCTTTCTGATATTATTTTTACACATTTCTGTTCGATCAAATTCTTATTTTATATCTAACTATTCTATGATTTATCTAACTCTTTCTCTAATATCATCGACAGATGAGTGGTGATAGCGTGATGAGATGATAGAGACGTCGCCAGTTGTGGGTGTCGACAGTGGGTGGGGGTGGTGTAGTGTGTCACTACTTACTACCGGTGGTAGTGGTGAAAGAGAGGTGGAGAAGAAGACAGGAGGGAGGAGGTGGGTAGTGCCAATGTTGAGGATAGCATTGATTGTAGCAATAGAAATACGGGGGCGGTGGGAGGGGACTAGGAAGCGTTCGTGATAAAGCCGGGGAATGGGACCTGTGAGGTATAGGTGAGGTGGTGGTGGTAGAGAGGAGAAAGATGAAGTGTAGGGGAGGAGAGCGGAGATTTAGTTTAATTTTAAATTGATGGTATAGATGATGTGAATTTTTAAGAAAAAAATAATCCATATATAATAAACATCCTTTTCAATTTTTGCTTTTGTTTTGTCTATGTGAAGTAGCTTGTCGGTATGTATGCTGTGCGTACAGTGGTCAAAAGCAGGGCCGCCGGGGGTAGAGGCTTCCATATTTCTCCAGACAGTGCACGTGGATCTGACGACGACTTGAGACCTCATACGCTGCGTGAGTCGGCACCGTTGAGTACGTGATCTCGCAGAGCTTTCATCATAGAATAATTTCGTTATTGCTATCTTTATGCTGTATAAAGACAAGGCCGAGTCTCCTTGTTTCCAAACTTTTTTGATTTGGAGATTTTGACCCTTTTCCATAAAAGTTCGATCTTTGTTCAAAGATGTTTGGTGTTTCCCGGGTAAGATGATGGCCAAGCAAAAACACTTTATGTCTTATTTGGTTCAGTTTAAAATAGTTGTGTTAATTTATCTTAATTTATATTAGTTTAATCTTGATTGTTTATTCTATAAGAAGTCCAATTAGACTAACCTTGCCTATAACATGAGTGTTTGGTGGTTAAAATTAAACCCTAACACACCTCTCAATCCTGAACTAAACAAGACCTAACAGTCTTTTTTTTTTTTTTAGAAAATAGTTCTTACAAATGATAATATATGTTATAAAGATTTATTTGATTCAATATCACACTTACGCAAAGTGTAGTATGCTATGCCCCCATTGATTGATTCATGACCAAAAAAAATGTGGCCAAGAAAATGTTATATAATACCTAACATGCAAATCTCACTTTTCTTAAGAAGTGTCGCAAATGTGATAGACTTTTTGTCCGTTACAAAGCTATGACGCATTACATTTGGATGTGCCACGCTATATTTTATTTAGACAAAATGTGGTATTAAACTAAATAAGTAGACCCAAACACAAAGTGGTCCACACAACTTGACCAAACTCGACTCAAAGTTAGGGATGGACTCAATCCTTTCTATGTCTAGTCTGAGACCCCCAAAATTGAAGAATCTGATTCAAACCTGACTTGACTCAAACATTTAAACATGACCCAATTAAACCCAACCAACCTAACCTGAACTTGCTTGACCCGATACATGTGTTGGACTTGGGTTGGGTTGACATCAAACTAGCTGATGCTATCGAATTTTTTTTTACTGATTTTACTCAAACCTGAAGATATTCAATACTACAAACAAGCCTTATATACCCTGAATCTATCAGTTGTGGTTCATTATGATATTAAATCATAGCTATCTAAGATATTTTTTGTTTTTATAATAATTTAGGTACAAGTTCGGTATACTAATAGGAGGAACATATACAGGCAAAAGGATTTATAATCTGCATGCCTGCATGTGCATGATGCACCGCACAGACGATGCTCACGTGCAGATTTTAGGTAACTCGCTATCATGCGGTTAACATTTTCTGATATTGTGGGTATTTTCTAGTAATGATGTATCCAATATATCATCCCCACCTAATTAATGCAGATTGATACCACCTAAAATGTGACATCACAAACAGATGAGATCGATGTAGTGCATGAATATTCTATCCTTCTTTCCACATAACTAGAGAAGAAAAATACGTAAAACCAAACCAAATCGATGACGAAACAAGAATAAAATTGATGAGATGAGGGAGAAAGTGTCGGAAGAAATGATAAGGGAGAGAAAGGTGGTTGTCAGACAGTGTTCGATCAGTACTACAGCGATAGCGTCATAAAAGCGTCATAAACGTTCAGTAGTTTCACGAGAGGAAGGCACAAATAACTAAAACGAATATGCTTATCGATAGTATCAATGAATGAGTACGTAAAGAGATAACACTGGCCATTCCCAACAACACACTCAGCCACCAAACTACAGCGAGCACAAGCCACAACACACAACCAGAATCACAAAACAAGACATCGAAACATTGCATGCAGAGAAATTATTAATTCAGCAGTCAACAAGACTCAAGAATCCAGTAAGAAATGTTTCACATACACCAAATGAAAAGAGGCACAGTAATGAATAATCTATTAAGACTGAACTATGCAACACAGTTAAGTACACTGGCGCATTGAAATTTTTACAACTCTGATAAGAAACAATTGAATATTGGGGCTCAAGTCTCAGAACAAAAATATGAGAAGATGGCTCAAATTAACTCAACAGCACAAATGCTTGATTAAATTGATAACAGGAATTGAGGTCTCCAGCATCAATCATCTCAGGCATTTCAAAATGTACATAATAGTGAACAATGATGATCGAATGTATCCAAAAAGTAATTCAATTCAGTTTGAACCAACTCAGAGATTTCAATCAGTAAAGTATCAAGTTTCAATGACCTCAGATAAACATGCACAACTCAGGTTCTAGAAGACAAGCTGAGCAAAACACAGGTTGCAAACTAAATTTACTGGCCTTAAATCAATCTCCACTACTTGACTCCATCAGTACACATTCAAGTAAAAGTCAATATTAGAATTCACTAAGGCTGTCTCCAACCCATCGGCGTTTCGCGAGACGTTTCAACAGAATATTCTCTAGTATATTTTGTGCCACGTATGCGAAGCACCATCTGAAACACCCCCTACTCCAACCCATCGGCGCTTCGCGAGGCGCTTCGTACGGGCCACGAGTAAACTAAATTTAGGTAGTTTAATAAAACATCAATAACTTTTAATTTTAAAATCGAATATATGCGATGTTTGGTCTCTATACGAAGATAATTTAAATATCTACAACTTTCTCAATATAATCAACATCTAATTTGAACTAAATTAATCATAAATTAAGAAACAAAGATTAAATGTAATTTGATAGCACGCAAACCGAGGAAAAACAGTGCGCGGGCCCACATGCAGAGCCTGGTTTTGACGCCTCCGCAGGCACCTCCTCTCTCCTCTTTTCGGGGAAAAAAATAATTTTTTAATCGTGGGGCCCACGTGCAGTGCTTGGAGGCGTCGGCGATGGAGCTGGCCTAAGAGCACTGATCAACACAAATCACAACAATTTGGGGCTAAATTTCTCAGCCTGCAGTGGCACAGCTCAATATAAAACATAACTTAACGGATCAGGATAGCCTAAAGCAGACAAAGTAATTTGTATTGAGGATCACTGGAATTAATCTCTCCAGGATCTCAATCCTTTGCAAGCTACACAGAAGCCCAAGTAATGAACACAGATAAATCAACAAGAAGATACTATACTTCAGAATCTCAGTTCATCAATCAAACACAGAGGTCAATGAATACAAAAGTATAATTGTAGTTATAATCTATTCAGTGAAAAATTATTCAACTGGATGCATTACAAATCTCAGTCATCTCATACATACAGTTGTTCATCACAAGCATTTGACAAAAGCAGAGAGTAATAGAAAGGGGATGATCACCGAAAATTTACTGATGGAGCTTGCTGTTGGTTGGCGGTCGTCAAGGACGGTGTCGGTGAAGCAAATCGGGGATGAAGAAGCAGGGCGCACCGTCGTAGGTGTTGCTGAGGAACTGGGCCGCGGCCGTGGCGTCTTGGAGGATGTCGTGGCCGAGCTTGAGCTGTTAAGAGAAGAAAATGCGCCGGCGTTGAGGTCGTGGTCGCTGGTGTTTGGAGTTCGGCCAAAGTAGAGCCGAAGGGGTGAGGAAAAAGATGCGGCAGGTCAGGTGGAATGGCGGCGCGGCTGAGAAAGTGCAGTGGCGTGGGTGCAGCACAGAACGACGGCCGCGACGAATTTGGGAGCTGATGGTGGCTCGCGGTGGCACATTTCGGTGGCGCACGGCTGCGGCAAAGAAGAATGGGCGCCGTAGATCCGGGCAGATCTAGGTAGCGACTCCGGCGGCTGCTCGTGATGGCGGCGTGAGTACAATTGGTGGATCTTGGTGGGAGGCAGAAGAGGATCGAGAGGACGAAGAGACGCCGGCCGCCGGCAATGCCTGGTCGCCGTAGCCGGAGGTGAGGAAAAAGGGAGGCTAGGGTAGAATTTAGAGCAAAAGGGGAGAGAAGAAAGAAGGGAGGTCGGGCCCTAAGACGAAGAGGGAGGTAGAACGGCGGCTCACCGCCGGCGTGGTCCTGGCCACCAGCGGCGGCTCGCCGGGGTTGGAGAAAAAGCAATGGTGGCGCCTAAATTGGGGCCTCGGGCTAGAGGAGAAGAGGGAAGAGAAAAGGTTTTAGGGATTTTGTAGTGGAGGAGAAGTGAGTAGGGCACCGCCGGCGTACGGCCTGACCGCTGGCGGTGAGGTGGGACGGAGGTGAGGAAGTGGCGGAGGGGTGGAAGAAGAGAAGAGAAAAAAAATAAAATGCCTGGTTCGAGGCTGAACAGTGGCGGCGGTTAGAGTTGAACCCTGAATTAGGCAATTTTTCAAATAGCCCCTCGGATTTGAATGAAATCTCAAAAAGGATCTTACGGCTTAGGATTTAGGTTTTTTGAGTCTTGAGATTTATGCAATTGGGGCTCAGAGTTTAGAGAATTTACAATTAGATCGAAGACTGTTAGGGTTTAAGGTTTTGGGCCCGGATGCTCCGATTTCGACGCAATCAATTTCTAAACGACCCATACTTCTGTCTCGAATTGTCCATATGTCAGATCCAATCAATGAAGCGCTTCTAATCAGTCAGAAATCACCCGTTTTGTGTTGACTTGTGATAAAAATAAAAAATTAGAAATTTGATAGAATTAGCGATATATACATATGTATTTAATATAAATGCTGAGTTTTATAACTAATATATGTATGAATATGGGACAAAACATATAGAAAATGTGCACAAGTATGATCGAATGTCACGGGTCAAAAAAAAAAAAAAAAAAAAAAAAAGAAAAGAAGAAGAGAAGAAGAAGAAGAAGAAGAAGAAGAAGTTTAGCGTGTAGCAACATGCTACAATATGGTCAATGTCGCTCTTGTACCAAGAAAGTTTTTGTCTCCTACTAACTTGCTTTCTTGCCGCATTTCGTGTTCAAAAGTGCCCAGGTGATAAAAAAGAAAGGAAAAACTACGTATGTGCCGCTACTTAAATGTGTGTTTGCAATAATACTACTACAATATTTGAGTTTGTAAAAATATCACTTATATATCAGTTTTGTTTGAAAAAATGTCGCTCTCTATTTTATAATAAGAAACTATTTTTGAATAAATTATTATTTCAAAATTTCAAAATTGTCTTCCTAAGTCAGTCCTCAAATCATGCAAGTTCCTTCACATTTGTTCCGTTGGAGTCAAGCTACAAGTAGGACACATGTTATTATCAGCTTCAATATATTGCATAATACGATGATTGGTTTTTTTAGAGAACACATGTTAAATGCTATTGTGTCATGCATGGTGTCATCTAATTAAAACTACTAATCCCAAGTGCTTATATAAAAAAGCATCGGGTCTAGCACACAGAGCGTATCAGTTCTTGATCGGTTTTTATAAGTCATGTAGCTACAGTGTGTTGTGCGGTTGCTGTGACGGCCACTGGAGAAGAAATGGAAGGTCGTCGCGGCCGTGAATAGGTGGTGCATACTTGGCCTAGCTACTAGTCCATTAACCACCAAGACATCAGACAAGCCACAGATCATGATTGATAGCTCTTGTCAAGGTGTCAGCCGTTAAGTGCTTCACCTAGTTGATGACAATCACATGTTGTGGCACCAACCTCTACATCGGGAGTCGCTTGGCTCTGGCGGGAAACATCGGCAGAGATTCGGTAACTTCGGGCCGGCTTGGGTGTAGTTTCGGACTTTTGAAATAATGATTTGACTAAAACATGTTTTTGAATAGAAAAAATGGCGATAGTGGCATTTTTTAAAATATATTTGTTTAAGAGAGTGGCAGATATATACAAACTGAAAATTTATAGTGGTATTTTTGCAAATACTCATAGAAGTGGTGTCATATATGTAATTTTTCAAAAAAGAAAGGATCAATTTTAGTGAGAGTTTATATTTATATTACATGTGCCCAAATAAATGTAATGAGTTTTGCCATCTTATAGAAATTGTTATAAGGAATGGGTTCTTGTGCAATGTTTAATAATGGGTTATAGTGCAAATTTTTAAACATCTTCTATGACTAAAATTTTGAAATGTACAGAGATCTCGTGCAATATTTAAATTATAAGAAATGTTTGATTTATGTCACCATATAAGAGGAAATGGAGTAATATACTCCTAGACTTGTTATTTGCTTTTTGGATATTGTAAAGCATACACTTTTATGTTATCTGGCATAGTCGTCATGTTTTAAATTGTTATCATTGCTTAAACCCATTTAAAATTTATATAAAAAGAAATGAATACATAAAAATATAAGAATATCAAAGGAACTAGTACTTTCATGCAAAAGCTAACGAGTAAGTAAGGGAGAATAGCTGATGGGTTTCTAAGCATGAGTAGTACACCGGAACCGGACTGATGGCCCGGGGGTTGTGCATACAGGTGGCTAAGGAGACATAAAATAACTTTGACTTAGTGATGGTGCTTGCAACAACGAGTAACTGGCTGTTAATATAGTTGGCTTTTCTCTTTTTAAATCATCTCATCTTTTAAAACTTTAATTGCTTCTGTATTTTTACTTACTCTGAAGAGGGGTAGCAGTCAAAATTTAACTAATATTGTATTATGAATGGTGTGGACTTTGCAGGTTTGAGTGAGAAAAATTCAATTACAAATTATGCTGGTGCAATGGTTAAAGCATTACAGCATATCTTGATTAGTTGACATTTTTAACTGGTTTGACACATGATATAAGTTAGCAGCAACACTGACAAACCACCAATAAACTGAAGTAACGTTGTTTGATCCAGTGTTACGTTGCCTTTCCGACCCAACAATTTTGGCCCATCACACCCTAACCGTAACCGACCTAGAAGCCCAACCACTTGGGCACAGATCGGCCTTGGCTTCATGCAGTCAGAAGGCCGGTTGCCCTGCCGTTTTTTTCCCTTTTTTGGTCTCAATTGCAACGAGAAGGCAGCCGAAAAAGAAGGGAGATTCTCCGGCCTAGTTGAAGTCGGGTCAAAGGCAGTTTAAATTTTAGACTTAAAATCTCTTTTGAACTAAAAATACTAAATAAATTTAAAATTCTCTCTACTTACTTATTGAGTTTATAAATTTAAATTAAATTAGTTCAAATAGGTCATAAATCTGATACACCGTACATTATATCCATGAGAAAAATTTTCACACAACTAGAAGTCCAGAATGACTTTTGATTCCAAATAGAAAACATCTAAAAACTTGTATGGAACGTAAAAATTTTACAGGAATTTTAGAAAATTCCTATGTTTCAAACAAGACTTAACTCTTATCCCATTTAAATTCCACTGGAATTAAATCAAAAATAAAATGTTTGGGTGCAAAACATTCTGATAAAAAAAAATAGGAGGTGTGCTCCTGTTTGCTCGAGACGACGAGCGACCTCGATGGCGCCATGAACAGCACAAGGCACTAGCAATCTAGCACGCGGTATTGTGCGGGAACTCTGGAAGGCGATTAATTGCGGCAGAGATGATATCCACTCTTGTCTGTTCATGTCCCGATTTGGCATCGGGGTGTACCACCTTCTTGAGACCTGCTCAACTAGTTAGTAAATGGTATAGAGGAATTTGCCAATTTTGGCCCCAATTAGACCTGTTTTCTAACTTTTACCTGGTTGGGCCAAACTACCCAAAAGCACTTTCTAACCCATGAGTGCATGGTCCTTTTGTTCGGGTTTTACATGTGCAATTACATGACAACAATAAAATAGGTGTTATAAATGTTTCTCTCGGAGTGGTAATCCCATACACCATAAATATTTGTAAACATATTTCATGAATTTGATCTCTCTATGCCATCACTTCTTTGTATCTCTTATGTCTATTAGTATTGTTTGTCTTTTCATCTATCGTATGCTAGGTATAAATGGACTTTGTAAATGTTGGGATGAACGTAAGAATATATGAGGAAAAAAAAAATTCTCTCCTCTCTCTGTTTTCTATATACTTTTTCATACTTTATATTTTATAGTTAGAGAATTCATTTTTTTTATAACATATTGAATATCTTAAGCTAATACAAAAATCATTATTGATGAGATCAAAACTTTTAGTATCTATTTGAGATAATGATATTTTGCATGCAGTAGCATGAATTCGCATCAACCAATAAATTATCATGTTTTTTCATCGAGTAAATTTCACTGCTAGTCGTCATTATAACATAAGGATTTCAATTTTATTTTACTTCTTTCAATTGTGCACCTGAAGTCTCACAATTTGCTCAAAAATTGGAATTTTTCGTACGGAAAACCTTAATTAAAATAATAATTTAGCAAAAAACACAAAAAAAATTACAAAAATGACCACAGTCGCCACTCGGGCTGGCGACTTAGTCGTTTCTGCCCTAAGTCGCCAATTGGGCTGGCGACTTAGGCCACGTCCTTTGTCACCAGCCTAAGTCGCCAGCCCAGTTGGCGACTTAGGGCAATTAGTTTGTTTTTATGTTATTTTGTAGATTTATTTAGAAACTAATAGTTATTGTTTTATATTATTTCAAAAATAACCAACGTAGTTTTGATTATTTCAAAAATAACCCATGTGGTGTATGTTGTTTGTAAAATAGCCTGCAAGGCTGTTTTTTATGTATGAATAACCGAAATAAAAAGAATAATTACAGGTAAAACATAGAAAGGCATATTGAACTACCGCAACCCTCCCAATCAGGGAGAAAAAGAGTCGCGAGGGGTTCGGTTGACTGATTCGTATGTTTCGTAGTTAATTTAATTTGTGGGGTTACCAAAAGTGAGAACTGAACGTAAAAAATACTGAAAAGTAGAAATGCTAAATTATAAAAAAACCATGTTTCATACATACATGTAAACAAAAATAATGTTTCATTGAGAGAGTAAGAAATTTGAAAAAAAATAATGTCGGCCCCTCTTCGGACGACGAGGCCGGTCTCGCTGAAACGGTGAGGATGAGTAGGTGGTGCGTCCCCGCACCGTCCTCTATGACGGCTGTCGATGTGGTGGTGGTTGGGCGCTCGCCCGGTCGAGACCTGTATCAGGAGGGTTATGCGACGGCGGAGGCGCATCACCAAGCTGTGCGGACGCCAACTGATGCTGGCTCTGGTGGGTGTCGTCTCCCCTTTGCAACATGTCAGCATAGTCCGCGTACGCAGGGTCAAGGACCACGTCCGGGTCGGCATGGACGGGCTGAGGCGGAATGCAGGGCGGGCACCTACTGGGCGGTGCCGATGGAGCAGATGAGGACGTACCGGCAGGCTCGTGCACCGTACGCTGCGACATGGTGACGTACTCGTCATCCAGGTCGAACGTGATGTCGAACCCCAGGCTGGAATCGGAGCCAGAAGGGCGCGCAGGGGTACCCTCAGAGATCCGTACACCACCACGCGATGCCACGTCCACGTGAGGTGGAACACCTGAACGGTAAAAGCGGGCCGGGGGCGCACCAAGATAAATAGGGGCGTCGATGGCCGTACCTGACGGTCCGGGTGCATCCGGCGGATGAGCGGCTGGCTGCGACGGTGTCTGAATGGGAGGGACCCTCGGCGGAGGAGGTGCAACAGATGTCGACGAAGTGGCGGAACTCTCCCGCAACAGCTGCGTCGCAACTCGATGAATGAAGGCGATGGCCTTTTTGTACTCCTTGGGTGTGATAGGTAGACGTGACTCGTCCCGATGGAGTAGCGGCTGCGTGGTGGAGGTAATCGCACGAAGGCCGTCAACCTACAAGACCAGAACACAATGGTAAGCAGAAATAACAATAACAAGCAAGAAACCGAGTATTTGTGCGTACCTGGCGGTGCACACGAGATGTGTGGTGTGGATCGTACGTCTGCTGCACACTCGTGGCAGGGATTTCGGCAGGCGTTGGAGCTGGTGGGGCAATGTGAGGAGTGGTGTGGCGGATATACCATCGAAGGTAGTCGCCATATGTCCTCGGATCGTATGGCCTATCCTCGCGCACTACATCCATCCCTGCTCTCTCCTCCCAGTGGCGAGTGTACGGAGCCTGCCGATCCTCCCAAGTGAAAGTCTTCTTGCCCTTGCGGGTTTGCCTACAGGAAAAACAAAAGTGTTAAGCCTTTTCGTGGAGCGAAAACACTATGCGTAGAGATGATCGCGAGCTTACTCATGCTGGGCGTGCGACAACCGATGTGGAGCGTCGACAGGAGGGACAGGTTGAAATAAGCCAAACTGCCGCATCACCCGCCATGGAGCGTATACCTCCAACATATGGCTGAAGACAAGAACACATCGGGTGAGCTATAAGTCCCGGTCCCCTGTACATATCGATGAGATCCCGCCTGCAGCTGTGCTCTGAACGTAGGTGGCCGTCCAGGCCCTCTAGACAACACGCGAGGGATGGAGCAGCTCCAGCTCATCGCTGTACGCCCCGTAGCATGCGTGCACCTGGACAGTGGCCCATTGCAGCTCGCGCTGCAACCAGCGATCCCCCATGGTTGGGCGATCTGCCTCGTCCTCCGCATCCCTGGGCGGGTACCCCTCCGGCAGCGGCACGGGGACATCAGTGCCGAGCGGTCGTCCTACAGGAAGGTGCTCGTACGACCACAGGAGAATAAGGAGAGGACACCCAGCCATAAATGCCTGCCGGGCACGGCGAACGCAGGCGTCGCACAACGCTCGATACGTCGCACACAGAACCGCCGAGCCCCAACTGATCTGTGGAATCTGCTTGATCGGCATGTTTGCGAGCATCTGCGCCAGTGGAACAAGCCAACGGTCCACCGTGTCGCCGTGCGTACCTGCGAACAAAACAAACTGGAAGTTAAGATTTAAATGCAGTAAGTAACATACATGTGTATGTACAATGAGTAAGCGTACCAGTGAACATGAAGCTACCAAACATGTGTAGTAGGTACGCCTCGAAGTGTCGGCTGACTGTCCACTCATCAGCATCTGCTGGGCATATCCGAAAGTGAGCGAGCCAGGCTGCAGGAACTCCCGCGTCATGGTGGAATGGCTCGTGTCCTAGAGGTAGGGGGTGGAACCTTTGTGTGAATGCCACATCCCACCCGGCAGGAGTGGGTGGTGGTACCCAGGCCTGTCCGCGAATTGGCAGGCCGAATAACATCGCCACATCCTCCAGGGTGATGGTCATCTCCCCCACCGGAAGTGAAATGTGTGTCTCTGGTCTCCATCTGTCCGCCAGAGCACACACCAGTGATCGATCGTGCCTGAAGGCCTCTGCTCTGGTGATCGTCCTGACAAAAGGAAGAAGTTCCACCGCCCTCAGCCGTGCGATGTATCTCATGTCAAGAGGTCAGGCCGTGCCCGGCGATCATAGGCGGAACGGCTGAAGCTCCTCTCCGGTCCTAAGGGCTCGAGCTCGATGACGATCATCGTAGTACTGATCCAGTAGCTCAGGAAGCTGTCTACGATCATGAGTCATGTCTGCAAGCAGGAACATTGAGTTAGTACGCCATACGAAATGAGTGACAAACAAACATAAAATACATGAGAAGAATGATTACGCATTGCACAACAGTGCTGATTGATTCGCGTTCAGTGCGATCCGGATGCATTAGGACATGTCCTCCTTGTGTGGCCAGGCTGTCGACAAATAGCACACTTTCGTAGCTCATCGCGCTCTGCATCATCCATGTCGTTGCTGATTCGAAGTTTTCGTCGTTGTCCAGGGCCTCTTCGCTCCAGGTGTGGGGGTGGAACATACAATATCTGCCCTGCTCTGCGTGACAGCTCTCTGTAGTGCTCCTGAGTTCCCCAGACCTCGAAATCTGCAGTCCATGTTTTAGCGAGGAACCGTGCGCCATAGTAAAGTGATATGTACGTCTCAATCGACTTGTTGTCATGCGCACACGCTGCCATCACATGGGAGTATGGTTTATGCAACAAAGCAGGCTTGTTACAAGTGCACTTGACGCCGTCTTCCAAAATGACACCTTGCTTTCTGATCGACCGCATGTATCCTCCCCCCACGTTCTTACTCTTCAGATAAACAATCCAGCTTTGCCTTCTGTTGTTTGGAATGCACTGGGCTGAGTGTTTGTTAGCGGCCGCGGCTTTCATTTCTAAGTACCTCTACACTTTGTGAGGATATTTTGATGGTGTGACCCCAAGTAGTGCTCTTGCAGCTGTACCCCTCTCATGGAAGTATTTAGCAGTGCGATGCCATGTAAATTCCACAATTCTGGTGAGCGGAAGCCCTCGTACCCCCCTCAACACAAAGTTGTAGACCTCCGCTATATTGGTTGTCATTATTCCGTCTCTAGTTCCTGCCTTATCGTGCAGTAGTGACCATTTCTCTGGAGCTTTGTCAGCGATCCATTCACTAAATTTCTTTGTTCTTGATCTCCGGCTGCGACGTATCGGCCCATCTGAAGTTCCCACGACATTTTCTCCATCCTCCGTCTGTTGCGAACTGCTTTCCTCAGATCTTTGAGCTTTAGCTAGGTTCGAGGTATCTTTTTCTAGCTCGTCCCAAATTCTTTGAAACTTATGGCCCTGGTTCTGATCACACAACCGCTTGAATTTCTTCATCAGGCCTGTGTTTCTGTAGTGTGTGAAAAAGTTCGCCGTAAGATGTCGTTTGCACCACTGACTTATCAAGTCATTCCATCTGTACTGCGGGTCTTCTGTGCACAACATGAACTCAATGGCACTCAACAGGCCCTTGTGTCTATCATGGATGACGCACACATTCCGTCTATCCTTCACAACAGCTTGTTTCATATTTGTAAGGAACCACACCCAGTTGTCTGTGCTCTCACCTTCTACGATGGCATACGCCATCGGAAGTAGCTGATTGTTTGCATCTGCGCCAACAGTTGTCATTAAAGTTCCCTTATACTTCCCAGTTAAAAATGTGCCATCCACGCAAAGTACTGGCCGCATGTACTTGAATACAGAGATAGCCTGCCCGAATGACCAGAATATACGCTCTATGTACTCCGCTCCATGCACCACGTCACAGTTTGTGCCTACAACTGGCCTATGAACCATGTCCATTACAGTGCCAGGGTTGGTATCGACGATTTGTTGTATCAGTCTGGGCACGTAGTTATATGAATCGTAGAAAGATCCAAATAGCATCTCAAGGCCAAGTTGTTTCACTCTCCATGCCTTGCCGTACTGAATGCTGTATCCGAAAGTGTCGGCGATTTGAGCGACAATTTCTTTTGGTGCCATGTCCAGATTTGCATGAAGGTTCGCCAAAATCACATTTGCCACAAAAGCGAATGATATATTCCTGTGGGTCTGTGAGGCTTCTGTGACCGAACAGTCATGTTCGGTGATTCTCGAAACAACAAAGTGCTCACTATCCTTGTACCGGGCAATACGAACATAAAATCTACATCCCTCCACCGTACACTTCACTGCGTACAGCCGCGGATTTGTTCTATCCACCTTGAAAGAGCGACGTAGTGCAATGGACCACATCGCCACGCTTATCAATGCCCGAAGAAGAATTGGACTTCAAGTGACTATACAAAGGCTGAGACCATCTACGCCTACAATCTTGAGAATGACGCCTCTACTCCTCACTTCCACACGATGACACAGCAGGATGCCTTCTACGGACACTTGATTCACAAGAATATCTTCGAACACAAATGGATCGAATGGGCTTATGTTGTGAATCAGCCCATCATGGCTCCTTTGGTGCAGATCTTCAAGGATATTGGGTTCTATGACTTTGTGGAGCACAAATGCCCATGGAACGCCACTGCCATCAGACAGTTTTATGCTACGGTCGAGATCAGATGGGTGGACCAGCAGATCATGTGAATGACAGGTTCTAGGCGTTATGAGGCCACCTTTGAGGAGTTTGCTGCGGCAAACAAGATAAACTATGAGGAAATGAAGGAGGGGATCAATATGGAGGATGAGGATTACCTCCATGAGGATGACTGGCTCCAGTTTTATGAGCAGCCGGGAGGTGGACAGCGGATTGTACCTGACACCGTTACAGGTCTCAAAGTCCTCCCTGCTGTAGTCAACAAAATCGTAGGAGCCACGATCCATCCAAAGAGTGGAAATCGAGAAGCGGTCCGAGATTACTATTGGAACTTCATCGACCACATCCTTAAGAGTCATCGGATCAACATTGTCTCATTTATCTTGAAGACAATTGAGGATGTCTCGGCAACCACTCTGCCGAATCGCTACTATGCTCCATTTATCATGTCTTTGCTGCTCCAGAAGACAAAGTTCCCTCGTGGATCATGTGATATCAGATATCTCGGCTATGAGCCGTTTAGTGTCAACCCGCGCGTCTTGGCTCGAGGCCATGGAGCACAGCATCAGCAGCAGCAGCAACAGGCTCAGCCTATGCCTCCTCCTCCTCTACCTCAGGCACAGCAGGCAGCTCAGTCTAGCCAAGCCCCCGCCTGGTTTACACAGTTCCAGCAGTAGTTCCATCAGCCCATGATGGATCAGTTCACTACTCTTCTCCAGCGGCTTGAGCTCGCTCGCTCGGACTTGGCGGCATTGCATGATCAGTTCCAGACCTTCTCGTCACGCCAGGATCAGTTCGAGCAACGCCTTGATGCCTTCTCCGCTCACTTCTACACCCATTTCCCTCAGACTCCTCCTCACCATCCTCCCGATGATGATGCTCCCGCCGATTTTTAGCTTTTATGGCAATTGATGCCAAAGGGGGAGAGAAGAGAGTAGAAGAGTAGGGGAGAAAACCTTAAATGAAAACTTTTGGTGTAAAGTTTTAATTTAACTTGTTTAGTTGAATGTCTCATTTATGATCTATGTTGGGTGACTCTTTTGTGAGATTGTTACTTCATGATATATGAGATGTACTTATGTTCTTTTCATATGACCTTGTGATGATGATATCATGTGTAGAATTGAATGTCTTATTTGTGATACTTCATGCTCATATAATGAATGAATTGAGATAGCATCTTATACACATGCTTGAACTCCACCAAAATACCAAAATTCTCTTATTCATACATTTAGGGGGAGTGTCTTTCTCTTCGATGCTTATTGTAAAATTCCTTTTATACTTAAAACTCATTCATCTACTCTTTATGTTGTCATCAATTACCAAAAAGGGGGAGATTGTAGCTTCTAGGCTGCTAAAGAGTGTTTTAGTAATTAATGACAACTACAAATACTATACTAACGATACCTGCTAAGTTGTGTCAAAAAGAAACTTAAAAGACAGGTTAATGAAAGGCAAAGGAAGAGGCTCATGATGAAGAAAGGGCATTGATCAAAAAAGGCAAAGGTACGAAATAGGGTCTTTTCCATTTTTTCTGGTCTAAGGTGATTAGAGAAGAATTTTGACCGGATTTTAGGATAGTTGCCGTTCTATTAAGAGGAGCATGTGGTGTATCACGAAATACTTCATCTATGTGCCACAAATCATAAAATCAACTTGCATTGCATACTAGAAGGTCATATGTTTTGAAAATGCTTGTTTCAGCTCTTTTCTGCTCAACTCTGTCTCAGTCGGTCTGACCGTTTGTTAGACCGGTCTGACTGAATATACGGACTGACCGAATAGGGTTTCGGATTGACCGACGTTATGTCAAAGTATAGTGTATACATTTAAAAGGTCGGTCTGTCCGTAGATATAAACCTAGGTCAGTCTCCTGGTACTTCATGTCCTATCTTTCTGGTGTTTTGTGTTTTGACGGTCTGATCGTTTGTTAGACCGGTCTGACCGAGAAATCGGTCTGACCATTTTTTTGAACTACGGTCTGACCGTATGGCCGGTCTGTCCGTATTTATCGGCCTGACCGTATAAAGTGTCCAGAAACTATGTCGTCTCTAGACAGTTTTACGGTCTTACCGAAATTGGGTCCGGTCTGACCGTGTGTGTGCTTGACAAAGGCAGGTGAGTATTTATTGCGCCTGTTTAATGCCGTTGCAATTGCGGTGGTCTGACCGGACAAATACCTGCGGTCTGACCGCCAAGTGATCTTTTTCTCCCAACGGCCTGTAACGGCTATATTTATTGTGGAGGGTATATATACTCCCATGCACGGCCCTGTTCACAACTTTTGAGCATAATTTGAACATTGTCATTATCCTTGAGAGGTTAAGCAAGTTTCATACATTCTAGGATTCTAATTCTCGAATTTGTGAGAGTGTGCATTTGAGATCTTCTAGTAGATTGCATTTAGATCATTAAATCAATCTTGTGGCACTAGAAGAAGGCTAAGTGATCATCACCGGCTTGTGACTCTTGGAGTTTGCAGGCTCCTAGACAGCTCGAGAGAAGTTTTTGGAGAGCTTTTCAAGGAAGATTGTGAAGAAGCCTCAAAACATCTTGTGAAGGGTTGAGCACGTCTTGCCGGAGCGGTAAAGTGCATCCTTAGTGAAATCGAGGTTTGGATAACTCATCACACTAATCCGGCTCAAGATCTAGATCACTTCTAGTGAGAAGGTTGACTAGATAGAGGAGCGGTTAGAGATTTGAGTTTGCCTCAACGTGGATTAGGGGTGATCGGCAAATCACCGAGACCACGGGATATATCCTTGTGTTAAAATTGTTCATTGTTCATCTTGTGTTAGTTATTTGCTCTCTTTTACTATTAATTGTTTGATTAATTGTTAATTTGGTAAAATCGCCTATTCACCCCCTCTAGTCGATATCCTAGATCCCTTTCAGGTACCTCGTCTGCCGGTGGGATGTTTAGTACCGTTACATACAACACGCAGTCATTTGGGCCATGAATGGGATTTAATACTCTCCTAACTAGAGAACCCCAAGACCGATCGCCTTTAAGTTTACATAATTTCCAACTACCTGTTTCACCAACAGGCACCAACGCTTCTATGACAATTTCATGTTTACATGGGTCGATATTTAGTATGTCCACGACTCGGGTCTTAAGATCCTCAAAATTAACTGCACTGAGATCATTCAATACCATGTCTACACAATGACAGCTACATAGGTCATCTCCATGTGGTCCGTTTCTGATTACTTGTTCCCCGTGAAAAACATACACTATTATTCTTTCTGACATTGTCTACGACAAAAATTTAAAATTAATCTTTACTTTATTTTTTAAATAATCTTATTTCTTATAGGTATAATTTAACACACAGCTCATCCATAATATTATATACACATCGTATTTATAAATACACAACAGATCTAAATTATTTTACGTACACATCACATCTTGCATGAAGGTTCGCACAACATATCTAAGTCATTAACACATTTTCCACGAATTTCGAAAACATATCTATACTCTACACTAAATTTGTAAAGCATATATATATTTTCCACAAAAATCTAAAACAGATCTATACTCTAAACTAAAATTTTAAATCAGATCTATATTCTAAACTAATTTTCTAAAGCAGATATGTATTTAAACCTAATTTGTAAAACATATCTGTATTTCAAATTTAATTTCTAAAGCAGACATATATTTTCCACGAATTTCGAAAGCAGATCTATACTCTAAACTAAATTTCTAAAGCAGATATGTATTTTTCACAAATTTCTAAATCAGATTTATACTCTAAACTAAATTTCTATATCAGATATATACTCTAAACTAATTTTCTAAAACAGATAAGTATTTCAATCTAATTTCTAAAACATATCTGTAAAACAGATTTAATTAGAAAAATTTTAAAAACCTACCTTTCTTTTCTTCTTCTTCTTCTTTCCTTTCCTTTCCTCCTCTTTTCCTCTCTTTTTCCCCTCTCTGGCTCTCCCTGTCTCCCTCTCTCGAATGTTTTTTTTTGCGGCGCACCCCTCTGTCGCCATAGGCTGGTGGTTATATAGTGCCCTAAGTCACCAACCCGGCTGGCGACAAAACATGCGCGAGATACAGTTGCTAACCCGGCTGGCGACAAAGGACGCGCGAGCCTAAGTCGCCAGCCCGATTGGCAACTGTGGTCATTCCTGCAATATTTTTTTCTTTTGTGTTTTTTGCGTAATTATTATTTTAATTAGAGTTTTCCGTACCAAAAATTCCAAAAATTGCAATCAAATCCTTACTAAATTCCACTAATGATGTTAAACAAAAAGCATTTTAAAAAGTATTAAAAATGAAGAAATCAATAATACGATTTGGACACAAGAATCGAATGGCCACAAATACACATATCTAGCTTAATAAATTAGATTTAGCAATTAAAGATTCTCCTATCAAATAAAATATCATAATTTAATATACCCAACAATTAACAAGCAAATTAGAACTTTAGACAATCAGTTCAATATAAAAATAGACAAGATCTCTTAAAATTTAATTTTAATCTCTAACTTCTACCTATCTAACTCATACAATTTGGCCATAATCACTCTTTACCTGTCAACTTGTTTGTCACATGATCTCAGAAAACAATGAAAAATGATGCAATAATATAATGGTCATAGACACACTCATGTTTATTAGGTTTTAATACTTTTTAGAATATTTTCTACTAACATCACGTATGAAATTTAGTGGGTAGGGACTTGATGCCAAATCTTGTACATAATATGAGACTTCTGGTGCAAAATTAGAAGAAGTGTGATGAAGTTGCAATTTTTGCATTGTGGTAGGAACAAGGTGTGAAAATTTTACTCTTTTTTCCCATTAAAATTGGTTTTTGTCTAAAAGCAAAATATTTTGTTTCAGAAAAACATATTAACGTGGAATGACAAAGAAGGTTGGGAATATATAATGAGTACGAATTCCCATTTGAGATTTATTTACAGTAAGACAGACTGATTGTAATTTTAATGAACTAGTTTTCCCAACAACAAATGAGAAAATAAGCAGCTAAATAATAAATTAAGTTATAAAGAATTATCATTGTTTCCTTTTGATCCTCTACAAAACAATATGAAATTACAAAGGTTATTAATTCAATTGTCATATGCTTTTGCAGATATTAATATAGTCACTTAGTTACATATATCAGTTTCTAATACTTCTATAAAAATTGATGTCTCAAAAGGATAATTGTCTATCACTAATGAGAAAAAAAGTATAAAGCATGTTAGACCATTAGGTTTCGATGGGGCCAAGATAAAGAAAATTCTTGAAAAAGAAAAGGAGTAAAAATTCAAGATAGTCAAGTTGAGGAAATAATGATCACAAACTAATCTCTTAAAGAGGTAATATGCATAACTAACAGCAATGTACTTGAAAAACTCAGGTACCTGATTCTTGTAAGAAATGAGATCTTACTAAATTATGTTATGTCTTAAAATTTTTGGAACCAAAAAAATGAAATCGACATCAATAATGCTTTCAAATACAATCTAGCACTAAAAATTATCAATGATAATGAGGATCAATAACCTAGACTGTGTGGAATACAAACATAAAAATGATTAGTCAAAACAGAAAGACACAATGGAGGCAAGATTGAATCATCTCACAAAGAGATAAGTTTTTTTGTTATGTAGCTTTTACCCCTGAAGTGTAAAATATGTTGGTTATAAATTGATCTTTGTGAGAAAAGTAGAAATGAAAATTGAGAAATTACAAGATATATTGCATGATTATTTGCACTATATTTTACCAAAATCCAATATAGATTATGAAGAACATATTCTCTCATGATGGATATAATAATTTGTTGATATCTTATCAGTCTAGCAAGAAAAGAAGATCTTGACTTGCGTCTAATACTCTATTTGATGTTGTTACAATCTATTTGTATGGTTCACTCAATAATAACAACTATATGAACTCTCTGAAGGATTTAAATTGCCAGAAGTAAATTCTTGAGAACAATATTCTAAATTGGATAAGTTCTAGACGAATGTGGTATAGTCACCTTACTGAATATTTGATAAAATAAGGATACAAAATAATATACCCATATATATTTATAAAAAGATTTGGATGTAAATTTGTGATAATTGAGTCTCAATGGTTGTAGGGTCACTTGATGCAGGTGACATTAAAACCCTTGACTCTGAAGTGTCATATTTAAGTGTTATAAAAACAAAAATTATTTTGTTTATCATACATGACTTATTATATTATTTTCAGTTAATTTATATAAAAGATAATTCTTGTCCTAAAAGAAGACATTAGAACAGAGTAAAGCATATAATTCATTTCCTTGGTGGTAAAAAGATATGCGATTATATTTTTGCAATATATCTGAGACATATTTAGTTGATTTTGCAGATGTTGGCATTTATTTGTTTTCATAATGATCAACTACAAATTATATATATTTCTACTTATGGTGGCATTCCTATTTCATGGTATTGATGAAGCAAATGATTGTTGCAATGTCATCTAAATTATGCATGAATTTTGGCGATATATGAATTCAATAGAGAATTTTTTGTTAAGTATTCTAATTTTCTGACACAACATATTTGAAGATCATGTGATTTATTTTATTGGAGGACAATGCTGTTCGTCACCTAAATAAGAGAAGGATATTCAATGAAGACATAATGAAACATATTTCATTACTCATAATTTTTGAAAGGATGATATCAACAGTTTAAGCAATATAGATTTATTTATCAAGTCTCTTACTATGGTAACATTCAAGAAATTATCTTATACCATGTTATATCGATTTAAAAATCTTTACTGATCTAATTACTAAAGGGGGTGGATATATATTATACTCCTTTTTCCTTATCCATAGTTTTTCCCATTGGACTTTTCTTTGGTAAGGTTTTTAACGTGACATACATATTCATAAGTGATGAACATCCAAGAGGGGGTGCTACGAATATTTCTCTCTTAGTAGATGTCCATCACCCATATGTTGGATCTAGGTAGATCTAAGTATCTAGATTTTGATGATTAATGATGATTTGGATAAATCCATGATGATTAAAGTTAATCTGGAGAATGTCAGATTTGATGATTAAATGACAATTTAAATAAATTCTAATTTAGCACAAGTGAATTAAGTTGATTATTGGTAAACCCTAATGGATGTTTTCTCGGTTGTGGGTTTGATATTGATTCTATGTAGAGGAGGAGCTCGGTGGTTGCATCAAGCTTGTGCTGATTGATTGATTAAGATGTAATATGTTAAATCTTGAGATTGATGACTCCAGTTGTGGACTTGATATTGATACATATGTTGAGGGGGAGCTCATCACCTTGATTAGATTGATATCATGACATGAGTAGTATAGATCGTGTGCATATGTGTTTATCGTCTATGATCTATATGATTGTATTCTACCTCATACTCATTTACTACTCGTTGAATATGGTTGCGTCATTTCACTGGAAAGAGAAACTGTCAAGCAAACTCCTGTGTGGAGTAGTTTCTCTAGTGGTGATTAATGACGACCTATATTTGAGACTAATATTGTGCATTAAGTGTACGTGTTATAGTCTCAGTTTGTTTGCTGGATAAAAGCGAGCAAGGACATGAAGAGGATGAAGTAGATATGAGACAAGTGTCGAGCGGTCGAGCTTCACGTGGTCAAGCTTAACGAGATCGAGCTTTGCGATGACGAGCGTCGAGCGATCGAGCTTCACGAGGTCAAACTCCACCTAAGATAAAATCCAAGATTAAGGATTGTTTCTTAGGATTTTACTGGTCTAGGTGTTTGGAGACATACCGGATTGATATGATTCTTTTTACTAGTTTGACCGTACTATTAAGAGGGGTCGAAAACTAGTAGCTTGAATCTATCTAGTGCGGAAGTTCAGATGCATTCATATCATCTTGCACTAGCATTTCATCATCTCTTGCATTGTTAGAGAGTCTAAGTGTAGTTTGTGGTGCATTAGAGAAAATATTTTGAAAACTGCACTTAGTTGTGATCGCCAGCTGTTTAAATTGGTTTATTTATCTAGAGCTAGTCGTTGTTGTATTTGCATATTCTGATCGTATCAGTGTTGATACGTGGTCGTGGTCGTGTCGCTTGTTTGGCGGCTTTCTGTTTAGGGTTTGGGCGTGGTCGTAGGAGTTTAGATTGGTAGTACCAGTCTTCGGCTCGCTTGCGTACGCTCGACCAAACCCCATCGACCACCTGTTTTCGATTGGATGTCAGACCTGTGTGGTCGTGGTCGTTGCTGAGTGATAGCAACACATCCGCGAGAAAACGGCAAATCCGTATGTGCAAATACCCTAAATTGCATTTGAGATGATTTTTGGATTGGACATTTTGACAATAGGAATATTTTTGAGTTTTCTAGAATTTTCTAGACCTTTCCAAGTCTTTCTCCTGTTGACAAAATTGTAGAGCTCTGAGTTATCTTTCCAACAAGTCAAAAATCACCTCAATCGGATCTCTAGATCAAAAGTTATGCTTATTTTATTGTCAGTGTGCAGTGGCCGGACATTGTCCGGGCATGGGCGGACAATGTCCGCCCTGTACAAATTTTTTCAGCCTTTGAGAAATGAAACAGAGACAAATGCATCCATCCGGGGCTATCTGTCCGGGTAGGCCGGACATGTCCGATATTGCCGGACAATGTCCGGCCTATACAAATTTTTTGAGCCGAGAAATGAAACAGAGACAAATGCATTCGTCCGGGGCATTTGTCCGTCATGGGCGGGCATTGTCCGGCATGGCCGGACAATGTCCGGCCTTTACAGAAAAAGCTCTCAATGGTCACTGACACGTTGCAACGGCTGTTTTCATTGAACAGGCCAGACAGTGTCTGAAGTGGCCGGACAATGTCCGGCCTGTACAAATTTGGCTCAGTTTCTTGCAAACGGCTAGTTTTTCTTTGATGTGATAAATACTTCGTGTTTGGCTTCATTTTTGGGTGCTCAAAGAGTTCTTTCTTCAGCTGAAAACCTAGCCAATTGAGTTGCATATGTGTTATTGCATTTAGAGGCTAAAATTGAGCCCAAATCTTGAGTGATTTGAGAGAGAGGGCAATTGTGTGAAGCTAATAGTTCTTAGTGCACTTCAATCACCATTTGCATGCTAGTGCTAGAGTGTTAAGCATCTCATTTGCATTCTTGAGCTTCTAGCACTCGATTTGTTCAAGTGAGCGTGTCCGACTTGTTACTCTTGGCGATCACCTTCGCCTAGACGGTGCCGGAGGAGAGTCGCGATCTCTCCAATTGAAGTTTGTCAGAGAAGCCTGCAAAAGATTGTAAAATGTGTAGTGCTCGCCTATCCGGTGTGGAGAAGGAGCAACCATAGTGAGATATCCTTCGTGGATATAGAAGCGACGCTCCGAGCGAGCGCTTCAACGAGGAGTAGGGGAGACCGGGCGAGTCTCCGAGATCTCGGTAAAAATATTGTGTCAATTGCGTAATTCTTATTTGCTTTATATTCATCTTGACACAATTGCTTATATCACTATTGTTGCATGTATTGTTAAATATTTAATATGGTTAAATGCAATTAGTTGATTAAATTATTTTAAGCCTCCTTGTATAATCTAGTTCAATCAATTATCTTGTTGAAATTATTTAGTGGGGGAGAAAATTTAAAAGACTCCTAATCACCCCCCTCTAGTCAGCATCCTCGATCTTACACCATATACCTTCAAAGTGGTACCCCCATGCACCATCAAGTTTTATAACCCATATACCAAAATTTGATAACTCCATATGTCAGTACTTCTTTGTAACTTCTATGGCTATTAGTATTCTTTTCCTCTTCTTTTAACCCATATTGTCCTATAAATAAAGGCTACGTAAACATTGGGATTGCACATGAGAAAAAAAAATTCTCTTATTTCCTCTCTTTTTTATATGTTCTCTTCATATTTATATAAATTTTTTCATAACAATAGAGATTCTTTGGGAGGATAGGAAAGATCAACCTAGTGATGTCACATTGGTCAATAGCATGGATCAAACACACTCCTCTTGACATGATCATGTCTATTCAACCTTTGTTTTTAAATCAACGACCTTTATATATATAAGAATAGGGCTAGAAATGCACACTCCTCTTGACATGACCATGTCTATTCAACCGCTGCTTTTAGATCAAAGGCCTTCCTATCTTCACAAGAATATGGTTTGAAATGAGTCAAGCTTGAGCTAGCCCAACCTGACTCAGTTTGAGCTTGACTATGTATTAGGCTAGGTTCTAGATAAGCTTAAAACACTCTTGAGCTTAGAGACAAGTTTGAGCTCCGCTCGAAGGAAGTTCAATGGAGCTCGAGCTTTGCTTGACAAGGCTCGGGAAATTGCACTAGATATGATACACATTTACCCAGTTGAACAAACACAGGTGGCAATGGAGGTTCAACACAACATAACTTCAAAATCACATGAAGAGCACAAAGTAAAAAATTACTTCGTAAAACTTAGCTCCAATAGAGAAATTAATTTTCTCTGACAGTGAGATTTTCATATAGCTTTCTTCTATAAAACTTAGCTCTAATAGATCCATTGATAGGATAGAATAGGAGCGCAATGAGCCTTTGAGCATTCGGTTTCATGATGTAGACGTGTGGTTGGTTACCGGTGAGAGGACTCACCTCAACTGTTGCTCCATCGTGTCATTAGGAGGAAGAGGGCCAAGACAAGATACTCGAGACATCAATTGTTGTGAGTTGCCAATGGGGAAAGTGCTGGTCATTGGCCCCGCCTGCCTCACAATTCGAGATTGGAGTGTCGTCGTCGTCGTCTGGAGATTCGATCCCTTGCTGTCGTGACCCAGTAAAAAAATCTCACACTCTACCTATGGGTAGAGTTAGGGTTGAGGGACAGAGAAAAATGATGAGCAGTGGGCGACTAAGTCATTATTGTTTGGATGCTCGCATTGAATCTGACTCGTATAAGTGGGATATGTTGAGTGAGACAAGCTATAGAGATGCAATGAAATGATGTTTGATTGGTTGCATTAGACAATATAAGTTGAGATGGAATGTTGTTTGGTTAGTTGCATAAATAATGCAAGTAAAACATATATAAGGTGAAAAAATATTACCAAGACTAATAATATGTCGTATTCCATTTTAATAACTCTTATTGTACCTTAATAGTTTGTAATCAACTTTAATCCATATTAAAAATTATTAATACATGTTAATCATTCTATAATCATGTAATTAAGCGGGCCTGGTTTGCGAGAAACGCTCAAAGACTGCGTTTCCACCGAGTTTAGCTCCAAGAAGGAATTTTCATCCCATAAGCCTAGCTCCCTTTTTGCTAGCAAGCAGTCAAACAACTGGCTTTGGCATCCCATAAGCCAAGCTAGGGGAGGATGTAGGCAACAAAACATTTCTTGTATGTTTGGTGGGCAATGTAGGCTATTGGGTTGGTTGGGTTTGGGTACCTGGGTTACAAGCTAGTATTTGGCCCATATATACATACATATCAATAGGATAGAATAGGAGAACAATGAGTCTTTGAGCATATCGATTTGAGGTGTAGACGTGTGGTTGGTTATCGATGAGAGGACTCACTTCGAGCTAGAGTGAGCTCATATAGGCTTGAGCTCAGCTCGAGTTTTGACTCAAGCTTTAACTTAAGCTTGAGCTTGAATTGTTTAAGATTTGAGCCAATCTTGATTTGAGTCGAGCTTCAAGTCGATCATAAATAGCTCGTGAGTTTTAATCTTTTTATCTAGCCCTGCATAAGGGGATTTCTATGAAATATTGGGGCTATCTATGTACACTAATCATTTACACCATAGATCTAAATCTAGATTTAATTTCCACCTCCATTCTCTCCAACACCTTTTCTTCATCTTTGTCTTCTCGATCGATCCCTTGCCAGCACTGCCATTGCCCTAACCTCTTCTTCTCCCCTGCCGACTACCGCCACCACGACCACCGCCTTCTGTTCTCTATCTCCCCTGTCGGGTGCCACTTCCTATTGTTGTCACCCATGGTCAGCAGTGCCATCATTGTCAGAGAAACTAAGGAGGGGGGCCTAGGTGAACCCGAGAGTGCTAGATCTAAGAGAGAGAACTTGATCTAAGAGTGGAAAATGATATATGTAAAATAAGAAAAAAAAATATTTACTCATTAACAAAACTCTGAAATATTTAAGCTACTCATAAAGAGAAGGCCCTTATATGCTTCAATCAATCTAATGGCCTATTTTAACTTAGATAGCTAAGTTGATAGATACCCTACATAAGCATACCTATATCCTTTTAAGTTATTTGCTAAAATTTTTACAACTAATGTACACCCCACACCCCAACCGCCCATCTTCGTCTTCTAAAGCGAAATAGATATTGATCTTGTTTGATCTAACTTAATTTAAACTTAAAAACCTAGCAAGTTGGTGGAGAGGGGTTTAAATTGTAGGTCACATAGTTCAAGAGAGATTTTAGATTAAAGGATAAACATAAAATTTAAGTCTTATATAATCTGACTTTAATTTGAAAACTAACACTCGGACAAACGGGCGAAAACGAGCCCATTATAAAAGCAACAAGAGATGCTCACAATTTTTTTACGACAATCGCTTAGTTTTCCATCCCATCTGAAAAAGCAAAGAAGCCCGAATCACCTGAGCAGGCCATAAACCACGCTTTATGCACAAAAACTATAGAGAAAACTTACATTAACTGACATCAACCCGTTACAATCTGTGTTTTTTTTTTTGTCAAAAGGAGGCCCTCCCTCCACCCGGTAGACCCGAGTAGGCCCAGGTCTGGCCCATTTACACAACTCATTTCTCTTCTCCCTTCTCGTCACCCACCTTCAGATCTGCCCGACCTCCCCCCCATTCCCCAGCGAGCTCGCATATAACTATCTACTCTGTAACCCCTCCTCAGATCAGATCTCCAGATCTCTCCTTCCCTCCCCTCCCCTGCGACAAGCTCGCCGCCGTCCGTGGCGGCCGAGGCGAGATGCTCCGCCTCCGGGCGTTCCGGCCGACGACTGACAAGGTTGTTAAGATCCAGCTCCACCCCACGCACCCCTGGCTCGTCACCGCCGACGCCAACGACCGCGTCGCCGTATGGAACTGGGAGCACCGCCAGGTACTGGGGGAGATCCTGCTCGGCCGTGGCTTGGCTCTAGCTTTTGGCCCATTTGGTCTCGTTCTGCTCTGCCAAGTTTTGTTGTTGATCCAATTGATCTCAGTGTGCTTTGGATTTTTGTCGGGGTGGGGGTTAGGTGATCTATGAGCTGAAGGCGGGTGGCGTTGATGAGCGGCGGTTGGTCGGCGCGAAGCTTGAGAAGCTCGCCGAGGGGGAAACTGGTACGTGGAGCGGCAATTCTGGTTCTGATTGCTTGTTTTGGTGAATTCTATGGTTGTAATGCATAGATTGTTAGATGTGCAGCTTAGTGTATGTTGTGGAAGTGTGATGTGCGGATGCATTAAAGCTCCTTTTTGTTGACAACTTAAAAATTGCTGAGCCAAAGCACCACATGTCATTTTACTGAATTTTAACTTTTCAGTTTAGTTTCCTCATAGTTCACGTCAAGTTCTTCATAGATGAAATTTACTAAAGCTTCTTTTGGCACGGTGCAGTCTTCTGCTGTGTGGTACAGCAGTTGTGCAAAAGCAATTTGTTAATTGTTTATTATAGAATAAGCATAGAAGTAGATTTGTCAAATTATCATTTTATGGAGAGCAGTTTGTTAGACATTACTTGAAATGCACTACAATCCAAGTGAAGTCTAAATATAGATTCTTGGTAAAGTTGGTTTTTATGCTTGCTTTCATGACAATAGTCTCATTTCAGGGCTCACACCTTCCCCTCAATCTCCCCAAACTTTGTTGTACTTCTAGGCAGTAGTCTTTTAGGTTCATTTTTTTGTTATCTTATTCAAGGGTGGTAGTCATGTATTGATATGGACTTTCAGCTCATTCTGTAATTTGCAAAATTTTATGCAGATTCAAAAGGAAAACCCACTGAGGCCATCCGAGGGGGAAGGTATCGATTTGAGTGTTTTTTTCCCTTTCCCATGACATTTGCATGATAGCTTTACCTGACTCCCAATGGGTCAACTGTTCTTTCCCAAGTGTAAAGCAGGTTTGCTTTTATGATGATGATGTTCGTTTTTGGCAACATTGGCGCAATTGCTCTGCTGCTGCGGAGGCCCCAAAGTCAGTCAATCAGCAACCTTCAGCTTTTAGTGCACCTGCACCATCTACTAGAGGAAGGCACTTTGTTGTCATTTGCTGTGAGAACAAAGTGATTTTTTTGGATTTGGTGACTATGCGGGGTCGTGATGTTCCTAAGCAAGAGCTTGACAACAAGTCCCTTCTATGGTATGGTTACTTTGCTCTGATGACTTTGGTATAGCTGTTCATTTATTCATGGTAGTTAGACAGGCCCACCTGAATTCTGCATATCTGATCCTTAGTTTTCTTTAATAAAGATAAATTTGTGGTGTTTATCTAAGGAGTAAAATTAAGCAAAACCATGATAGATTGCCATATTTCTCCTACATAACTCGAGGTCCTCCTAGCTGTCTCCAACTTTCCACCATATATTTACTTTTTGTGAGGTAACCCGAGTGGATTAACACTCTAAATGATCACGACCAATGTTCTCCTCCTGAGAACTGAGTAGATCAGCCAACGATTTGTCCGAGTTGTGCTGAACCACTGGTGATCCACACCAATTCCAGTCAGGTTTTACATTGTTCTTTCATGTGAACACACTGTTTCATATATTATTTAAAGATGGAGTAGATTTTGGCTTTCACTGGGAACTGGTCAAAATTCCTGGTTTTGGCCCATTTGATTGGGGATCTAGGGTTAGAAACCTACTTGGCCATGAACTGGTACTGTCAGCCGAGACCTACTGTTCCTGGATCGAAAGTGAAACACTCATTAAGGCATATTTGAGGTTCTTAGTTTATGTAGCAATCACATGTATGCTCAAAATTGCAAGTTTCTTTTTAGGAGTATTAGCATATAGACATCTGTACTTGCATATTTCCTCAGGAATTGAGGCATTATTCTATCAACTGTGACCTGAACTTAAAAAAAGGTTGAAATGTAATGTTCCTAAATGGATGGTTCAGTTGGTCTTCTTGACTGTTTGTGAACATTGTTGTGTGTCCTGAACTTTCAATTGGTGCTGCTGCTGCTTTTCCTGCTACATTTTGAACCTACAATAACCTCTGAGAAAATACATTAATTGCCAACAATACAAAATTAGGAACAATGAAGGTGCCACTGCTGTTATTTGTTGGGCATGTGGTGGATGGCTTTATTGTAGCCACCGCGACATACATCTATCGGTCCCCATGTAATTTTGAAGCTTAGATCGAGCTTGTATTTTTGCAGTATGGAATTCCTGTCCAGGTCATCTTCTAGTGATGGCCCTCTGGTTGCTTTTGGGGCATCTGATGGTGTGATAAGAGTTCTTTCAATGATGACTTGGAAGGTTAAACACATTCTATCCTGTCCATCTTTTTCTTCATTTCTCAATTTTAAAGTAAGCAGCTTGGTTTTGCAGCTTGTCCGAAGGTATACAGGTGGACATAAAGGATCTATATTTTGCTTAATGACATTCATGTCCGCTGCTGGTGAGGTAATGCTTGCATAACTATAGGGTATCTTAAGTGTTCTTTGCTTGGTTTTGATGGTTTTAAGTATGTCTTTTCTTTTCTCCTATTATGTCCATATGCGACGAGTTATCTTTTGGACTTTTTTGAATCCTGATTGTCATTACCTTCTGTTGCATTTTCTTTTTCACATGGTACTGTGGTTTCTTTTCTTTTATCAATAATTAAATGTGGGTTCAGGTACATCTAGTTTCTGGTGGCAGTGATGGTCTGCTGATATTATGGAGTGCTGACCATATCCATGATTCTCGTGAGCTTGTTCCTAAGATCAGTTTGAAGGTAGAAACTTCGGCACACCCATTTGTTTATGTTACTGCAAACATAAAATAGAATATCTGAACATGGCATATAGATGACATCAGGTAGAATTTTAGTATCCTAGTAGTTTAATATTTTTTTGTGTTTTTCCCTCAAGGCTCATGATGGAGGTGTTGTGGCTGTTGAACTTTCAAGGGTGATGGGAAGTGCTCCACAACTCATTACTATAGGTGCTGATAAAACTTTAGCTATATGGGATACTGTAACATTCAAGGTATGCACATTAGTTGTTTTCTTGCACTTGTATCTTCCATTTTTTCTAAGAGGAACTTATTCAACTTTACAATTGCTTTGCAGGAAATTAGACGCATTAAACCGGTACCTAAACTTGCTTGTCATAGTGTTTCATCATGGTGCCATCCTCGTGCACCAAACCTTGATATTCTGACTTGTGTCAAGGACTCTCATATTTGGTACGTTCTCTATCTGTAAAGAAGCCTCAAATATAGAAGCTCTATTATGATGCTGCCTGAGACCACATTTGTACTGTGACAGGGCCATTGAACATCCAACCTATTCTGCTTTAACTAGGCCACTCTGTGAATTGTCATCACTTGTCCCTCCGCAGGTCCTTGCACAGCATAAGAAACTGAGGGTATGTATTGAGAATTATTTACCCTTTTTTTGGGTGAGGGGAATGCATGTATCTGAAATATCATTCTCTAGTAAGGAGAGTACAGGTATTGATATGTACCGTACAGGCCTTCTCCAAAGTTTTTTTGCAAACATCTAAAGATTTTATAAATGGTTAAGATAACTTGATCTTTGTTTGATGTATGTACATCAAATCAAAGTTTGTTTGTTGAGTACAACACACCTTTTTATTGGAATTGGCGTTTTTCTGGGTCTGACAGAAACCTGGAACTTCATCATTGAGCTGCTTATCTGAACTGTAAGTCTGTAACCAGTAACCATGATAGACTATTCATATTTTGTTGTGATGTAGGCATGCAGTATAACAATTGCTTATGCATAACCAATGATGCACTCAGCACACTAATTAGATGTGCCATGTGGTTTATTTGTTAACAACAAAGTAAAATTTTTCCTCATTGACTCATCTCACCAATTGCAAGAGCAGAAGGTATCATGAGGCGAAAAACTTAAAAGTATGTCTAGTGTTGTCTGAATAATGATGCAGTTTGTATGGCAGTATACCAGACAGTTTGTATTTGAAATTTGAAAGTTCACTGTCCATGTATCTTAAAGATGAAACTTGTATTCTCAATTGAAGCTGACGCTCTTTCATTCAATTCTCAATTCTCCATTATTTGGAGGTAATGTCAATTTCATTAACAAAGCCACCACCATAATGCATTTTCCTGAAGGATGCTAACTGTTTGCTGCATTGTGGCTATTCTAGGTTTATTGCATGGTAGCACATCCCTTACAACCACATCTTGTTGCTACTGGCACCAATATTGGTATCATTTTAAGTGAGTTTGATCCAAGAGCACTTCCAGCTGTTGCTCCTCTACCAATGCCGGCAGGAAACAAGGAACATTCAGCTGTTTACATTGTTGAAAGGGAACTTGAATTACTGAATTTCCAATTGTCAAACACAGCGAATCCATCCCTTATTAGTGCTGGCGCTGCATCTGAAACAGGAAGATCAAGGACAGATTCAACAGAACAGCTGATAGTAAAGCAGGCTAAGAAGCCTATCAGCACGCCTGCTCCCCCTGACTCCTATTCGATCCTTTCAGTTAGCAGTTCTGGAAAGTAAGTAACTATTTCTGTAATTGTTATCATCTGGTGTTTGACTTTGACAGAAGAGATTTTATCTCGAACATTGTGGTGTATGTTGCATACTAGTTCTATACATTGGTAGTAGCTGAATTGGTATCACGGTATTCGGTTTGGATCTTATAGCTCTTTGAACTTACAAGTGTAGTTAAGCACATCAAGGTAAATGATTGTATTTTTTTTTTTTGCTATTTCTGGAAAAGCTTCACGCACAATTGCGCCATAATTTTTGAGACTTAAAGAATTTCAGGTCATTTCAAGTGGTGGCAACATATCAATGTACATTTCTGATTTCTTTTGTCGAGTCTAATCTGAATTTTGGTATTATTTATTGTCAAATGACAGTCTCTAATCATTGAGAATGACCTGGTAATTTGAGTTTTGTTGCACTTAAAAAAGTAATCTCCATTTTGAAGTCGTCTTATGACAACCTTTTTACTCTTGGCCATTTTCCCTCATTCTGCCCTTATCTTCCTATTCTTTCATTTTTCAAAAAGAAAATAGAATGCTGCATTTGATGAGGTTTTATTTCAATTTTGTTGCAGCTCAAATGCTGCCTTTCCTCTCTCTCTCTCTCTCATGAGAAGATTCTTGCCTAAGACTGGCTTCATTTTTTCATGTTTTGCTGTTTCTTTTTCTTTTCTTTTTTACTTCTGAAGTTTGCTGTATCAGTAAGATTTGATGTATTGCCACGGTGTGCCACCTAATGATTTCCTGAATCACGTTACTATTTATATCGCCTTCTGATTTCTAAAATTCTTTCTATTTTTCCCCTGTAAACTGATGCGGCTTTTTGAAGTCCCACAGTTATTTAGTGCTAGTTCATCAGTACTTAAGTTCATTTTAGAGTTGAAACTTATGTTACGAATTGGCATGTTGCTGGGTACTATTTTAGTATTTAGTGCAAATATAGGACTTGCAAATATGTTTTGCAGATACTGCAAAAATAAGTAAATATCGTTCAAGTTTCAATATTTTCCTTGTTGTAATCATTTTGGTTATTTGAAGAATTTTTGTGTGAATGCTGATGTGGTTTCAATTTCTAGATTCTAGTCTCTGCAAATTACCATAATACAATGCTTGACTTAGGATCACATCAGAAACTCATCATTTTTGCTGGTCCTCAAGAATTGTTTAGAAATTATATTTGCTGATTCTGTCTTGGCACTGTGCACACATGCTCAATGGTTTCTTTGGGACCTGTGTTGTTTTTTTTGTTGCACTGAAGTAGTATGTTGGTTGTTGCTGCTGCTGGTGTTGTTGTTGTTGTGTGTGTGTTAAGGTAGTTGTTTTGCTTTTATGAGCTGGTTGTACCTTTGCAATCTGTTTACTTAGTTTTTTAGTCATTGTTTTTGATATCTAATCTATTTTTCATGTACTACTTTGTATATTCAGAATTGATAGACATTGTTTGCTAGCTATACTATGACTTGAAGAGAAAGTTCTAATTCATCTTCTTACCTTACAGGTATGTTGCAATTGTATGGCCAGACATTCCTTCATTTGCTGTATACAAAGCAAGTGATTGGTCAGTTGTTGATTCAGGTACGGGGAAGCTCTTTGCCTGGGACACCTGTCGTGACAGATATGCTTTAGTAGAGAGTGCATTGCCTCCAAGAATGCCACTTGTTGTGAAAGGTGGTTCATCTAAAAAAGCAAAAGAAGCTGCTGCGGCTGCAGCTCAAGCAGCAGCTGCTGCAGCAAGCACTGCTTCTGCAGCCACAGTACAAGTGCGTATCTTATTAGATGATGGAACAGCACATGTTTTACAGAGATCTATTGACGGCCGGAGTGAACCGGTGGGTAATCATTACTCATCCTTTTCATTTTACTCACTTGAGTTCCTTTTCTTTTTAAAATATAAATAATACATGAAAAAAGTTAGTTCCTCAGTTCCATATGGTGCGCCTGAGGTAAGTTGATAATATTTTTTTTTGTGCTTTTTTTTTTTTTGTTTCGTGGAACTATGAAGAACAGTCAATATGCTGGATACTTGACAATGGCTCCTTATACTTGGTGGAACTCTGTTGGCAAAATTTTCAGTTTGGGGAGTTAAATTTTTAAGTCAGAGATGGTTCCAACACAGACACAGCCACATTTTTCGACACAGTTCTGGCACGTTTCCATATCCCGCTTGGGTTTAGTTTCCTAAATAATGCAACATAAAACAATATTTTATCTTGACTTGCAGCATGTAAAAACTTATGTTTTGCAGTTAATGTTAATGAGTTCTATCATCCAAATCACAATATGTACTTGATTTCTAATTATCAGTTTTGTGCATTTTTCATGCTTTAATTGTGCAGGATTTTTTTTGGGGGGGTGAGGGTGAGGAATGTCGAGTAATATGGTAAATGCATCGGTAGCGTATTGACTATTAGTTGAATTCCTTCACAATTTTGTTGTTTTTTACATAAATACACCTTGTCATGTCGGCTTCTTTTGGAAAATGTTTTGACTATGTCTCCATATTTTGTTGTAACTATGTTGCATATTGGTACCAATAAAAGGTGGGAGCTGTATGGGATCAATTTGGTGTTTGCTTCTTACATGTCCTTGCTCTCACCTTTGAGCAAGTCTTCGTGTGCGTGCTTAAAGGGAATATTAATCTTCTTTGTTCGATGCTGAAATTTAGCAACAGGAACTCATCTGCTTAGTGTAGTGTTGCAGCGATTAGCATGGTGGGATTAAGAAAATAATATCTGTTATTGTGATCTTGCAGGTTATTGGTTTGCATGGAGGTGCTTTGCTTGGTGTCACATACCGGACATTTCGTAAAATCAGCCCTGTGGCTGCAACAGCTATATCAACTGTTCAGTCAATGCCACTGTCAGGCTTTGGAGTAAGTGGATCATCTTTTGCTTCTGATGACCCATTTTCCTCCAAAGAAGGGCCGCCTCAAAATTTTCAGTTATATAGGTATGCATGCTCTAGTTGCTTAATTGCTGTAAAGATATTTCATAGAAGAACATGTTTCCTGAAACTTCAGGCAATTTCTGTGTAAGCCTCTATAATTTCTTGGAGCACCAGTAAAAGTTGGTGCGGTAGTTACCATTATTATTTGAGTAATATGTCTGTGTCATTTAGGCCCCTAAACTTGAAATTTAGTTTGGCAGATCCCTAAACTTTTTTAGTCCGTTTGGTCTTTGAACTTATCTATATTAGTCAATTTTGTCATTTCGTCAGTTAAATAACGGAATTAAATACAAATTTTGCATTCTAGTGCCAAAATTTTTTTATTCTTGAACTTTTATCATCTCTTTTATATTTATCTAAGTATTTAATCAAAATAATTTTATATTTTAAGTCTTCATTTTAGCTTGCCATGTCATGAAGAAGTTAACATTGCATGCCATGCGACATAATACTATGTAAGAAAGTTGATGTGGCATATTACGTCAATTTAAAAGTGTTATGTCATGAAGCTGCCTAATTTTCTATTAGTTTTACTTATGGATGAACCTAAATGAAATGATTGAGCTAGTTTAGGGGTGCTAAAGTAACTCAACTAAAGTTTGACCTTATTTATGTTGGATTGCTTTGATGCTTTGCAAAAGATTTATCCTATAACTTTCTTGGGGTTTGAAGTCATTAAGTAATCAGCTGATCTTTGGCTTAATTTTGATGTACTATTTTTAATTATTGTTCCCATGTAGAAATTGGCTTGCACCCCACTATCCTCTATTGTTATGTCTTGACTAATGTGGCAATTTTTAATGCATTTGCAGAGAAACATCCAATGATCTTTTCTGCTAACAGTTTCTATGTTTTGCTAAAAATGCTTACTTAGCTACCATTTGATTGGTGCAGCTGGGAGACCTATCAGCCTGTAAGTGGCCTACTTGCACAGCCGGAGTGGACCGCATGGGACCAAACTGTTGAGTACTGTGCATTTGCTTATCAGCAGTATATTGTAATTTCTTCCTTGCGGCCACAATTTAGGTACCTTGGAGATGTTTCAATTCCTTTTGCTACTGGTGCTGTTTGGCATCGTAGACAGTTGTTTGTGGTTACACCAACAACCATCGAGTAAGCTATACATCTCTGCCTACAATTACTTATTTCAGCCCTTGTGTTTTAATTTTTTTGTGTGCCCTAATGTTGTATCTATTTTGTATTCCATTGTTTGGGTCTGTTTCAAGTTGAGCCTGGATCTCTATTACATGGTATACTTGTATTGTGTAAGATCGTAAAAAAATGGAGGATACCATTTGAAGCTTGAGTCATAGTGTCATGAAGTTAATTTTTTTAATAAACAGGTCATAACAATTAAGAAAGGATAGTTTTTTTTTTCCAAAAATCATTTCATAGTACACTTAAATTTGGATGATGTTGTAGAAAGCTGCAGTGCAAGTATTTTGAGCATGCAGTTACATCTTTTGACTATTCCATACCTTTATTTTTTAATTCCTGCATGAGTTTTCTTGTTTGAACGATTTTGGATTGCACATTAAGTGGCATTTCTGGTCTAGTTAGATTTATGATTTTGCAGATATAGTGTTTTGGTAACACTTGGAACATGCATTCAGTCTCTTAGTCCTGTAAACAAATACTCTTCCAGGTGTGTCTTTGTTGATGCTGGCGTTGCAGCCGTTGACATTGAAACAAAAAGGAGGAAAGAAGAAATGAAAGCAAGAGAAGCTCAGAGTCGGGCAGTTTCAGAGCATGGAGACTTGGCGCTTATCACAGTTGAAGGGCCCCAGGTTACCGTGAGTGAAAAAATATCATTAAGACCTCCAATGTTGCAGGTATGTCTTTAAAATGCATAGTCTTGTTTTTAGTGCTCCTTTTCTGCTTCATGCAATGCTTTTTCCCCCATGTCCACAATGTTATTCATTAAGGTATTCTCTGAGTTTGTGTAATGATTAAAATAAGATGACCGAGTTTGCTTTAGCCTGATAGTGTGAAAAGGTAAATGTAAGTAAGTTGCTTTCTTAGTATTTGTTTGCTTGAATTAACAATTCCAAAGACTTTGTATATTTTCTGGCTGATGATATGTTGAAAAATGTTGTCCCACCAAGTATGTGTCCTGGAAACTTGGCTAGCAATTTTGTCTCCTTGCCAAAAAGACTTGATTCTCCATGGCTACAATTTGTTGTTGAATTTTGCATCAATCAAAGCCTATATTAATTGCATTTGAATATATTGGGTATAATCAATTCTCAATCCATTAAGTTTTGGGTAATTAGAACAAAGCTCAAAGTCCCTTTCAGTTGTTTTTCAAATTTCAAGATTCTTTACACAATAAAATATGTACTAAACAGTGATTTTTCTTTATCTCTTCTTCAAAAGTCAGGATCTGGCTTAATTGCAAATGTTTCCAGTTCATGCTTTTGCACTTCTGGGTGGTAATGCATCTGTTTAGGATACACTTAATGAAGTATTATAATTTTCATTAATGGGCTACATTTCTGTTCACGATTTTAATCTTTAGTTATTTATTTTTGCAAAAAGTCTGTGTATTAATATATTGAGTACATCATATCTAGCTCCTTTAGGACAAAGTTAATGTACTGTTCTTTACATTCTCTGTATCTAAAATTTCCCAGGTTGTTCGGTTAGCCTCCTTTCAGCATGCACCATCTATACCACCATTTATAATGCCAAAGCAATCCAAGTTAGATGGGGAAGATTCAATATTTCAAAAAGAATTGGATGACAGAAGATACACCGAAGTTGCTGTTGCTGGAGGAGGGGTATCTGTTGCAGTAACTCGCTTCCCTTCTGAACAGAAACGACCTATTGGACCTCTTGTTGTGGTTGGTGTCAGAGATGGAGTTCTCTGGCTTGTTGATAGGTAATATTAATTCTTGTACTATTTCATCTCTTTCTTAAGAGAGCAGATCACTCCCTTTATGCACAAGAAAAAGCATTGGAAATTAAGTTTACTCAAATATTGTAGTGTTTTTTTTTGGTGTTTGATGCTGTATTCTTGATGTTCATTTGGATAATAGTGATTCTATATCATATTCTTCCCAGGTATATGTGTGCACATGCCTTGTCTCTCAGCCATCCTGGTATAAGATGCCGGTGCCTTGCAGCATATGGAGATCCAGTTAGTGCCGTGAAATGGTATATCTTTAGAGCATTGTATATGTTGACTATAGGAAGTGGGAACAATAATATGACTTAAAACCAATTATGCAGGGCAAGTAGGCTTGGCCGAGAGCACCATGATGACCTGGCTCAGTTCATGTTGGGAATGGGCTATGCTACTGAAGCTCTTCATTTACCTGGAATATCTAAGAGGTAAGGTTATTGCTGTTTATGGTATTCTGTTGTGAGACGTCACTGTAATATGATAACATTCATGTGTTTCTCTTGATCAATTTGCAGTGTAAACATATTGATTTATATTGAGGGGTATATTCAATTATTTTCCTCATAATAATAACTTAAATTTGTATTGGTAATCCTCAGGTTGGAGTTTGACCTTGCAATGCAGAGCAATGACTTGAAAAGAGCGCTTGAGTGTTTGTTGACAATGAGCAATAGCCGAGATGTGGGACAAGAAACTGTTGCTACTGATGTTACTCAGATTCTTAATTTAACGGTAGCTAAGCAAGCTAAGCAAGAAAGTATTGCCGATGCGGTGCAGGGAATAGTAAAATTTGTCAAGGAGTTTTTCAACCTCATTGATGCTGCAGATGCTACCGGTCAGGCTGACATTGCTCGTGAAGTTCTAAAGAGATTAGCTGCTGCAGCTTCTGTAAAGGGGGCTCTGCATGGACAAATGCTGCGAGGCCTTGCCCTCCGTCTTGCAAATCATGGAGAGCTTACTAGACTTTCGGTATTTTACTTTCACCAAATTTGGATTATTAAGTTCTCAAACAAATGCCATATAGCTGTCAAATTCAAACTGAGTTTACAGAACTTAGGTTCCCAACCATAATGGTATGAGGTTTAATGGCAAAAAGGGTTTCATGGTCATATGGTTATACCACCATGTCTATTATTCCTAGCCTTTTCCAGTGAATAACAGTTTCATGGAATATGTCATGACATGTTCGTGTGTGCTAAAACCTGTTCTCTTTTCGGCTGTTGTGGAGGTTACTTTTAAAACATTGCTGCTGTTGATGAGGTCTCCAATCAGCATAATTCATTTTATTTCAAAGTTCAAAACTGTAGCAACTTTAATATTACAACCTTGCTCCAAATGTTGTCAATGGATATCACAGGTGTTATCTTGCTTTATGCCTAACTGTCACCTCATGGATATCATTGGTTTGTATCATGCTTTATGCTGTTCCTTCGGTGCTGATGAAAGCTTATGTCAAATACCCAATTCTGTTGATCCTAATATCCTATTGTCTTCTATGTCAGCTACTACATGTTATGCTGATGGATTTGCTGATACCAAACTCGTATATTGAGATGTCATTTGTTCTAGTAGGTCTGTTCAGTTGCTGGTCATGGCTGGTAAACGAGCAGTATACTGTTTTACTGGCTTGTTAATTAAAAAAAAGGTACATGATGTTCACTACACATGGCAAGCCAACTAGCAAAACCCACATAGGAGCCTGATCTTAGGCTTGTTTATGCCATATGGTTAGGAAAAGCATTACAGGCAGAAATCATGCATATTTTAGAAATATAATTTGTTGTGATCCGTGTATTTAATTCTTCAAACATTCACTAATGCTGATGCACTCTCCCAGGGCCTTGTAAGCAATTTGATCACAGCTGGCCATGGGCGTGAAGCAGCATTTGCAGCTGCAGTTCTGGGTGATAATGCCCTCATGGAAAAAGCATGGCATGACACAGGAATGGTGGCTGAGGCTGTTTTACATGCTCAAGTAAGTATTCTCTTCTAAATCAATTGCCTTATTTCTCGAGGTAAATCTACTATGATGCATTATTATAATTGTCATCTATCCATTCTGTTTTTCGAAAGAAAATTCTGTGTTTCTAATTTTTTGGCGGAATGATCGTTGATGAGTTTGATTGCCAAATGATCTTCCGTTGCTCAGGCCCATGGTCGTCCATCACTGAGGAACTTAGTCATAGCATGGAACAAGATGCTACAAAAGGAGCTGGAGCACACACCAACTGTGAAAACTGATGCTGCTGCTGCATTTTTGGCGTCTCTTGAGGATCAAAAGCTCACTAGTTTGGGAGAAGCTGACAAAAAACCTCCCATTGAAATACTTCCTCCTGGAATGCCTCCTCTATCTGCACCTCCCATTATAATAAAGAAGCCTGGAGCCACTGCTGGTGCAACACCAAGCCTCCCTAGTGCAGCACTTAATCCTCCAAATTCAGCTACAGGTGCTCCCATGGCTCAAGGCACTCCCATGGTTCAAGGCGCTCCTATGGCTCAAGGTGCTTCTGTGACTCAAGATGCTCCTGCTATGGCAGAGAGCTCCAATGAGGCAAAGTCAGCTGAGCCACCGGTGCTGGAAGCAGCTCCTACTGAGGTAGAAGCTACAGCTGCTCTGGTTTCAGAGGCAGCGACCAGTCCTGCTGCTGCTGCTCCAGCTCCTGCTACAGATTCCAGTAGTGCTGACACAGCTGCTGTTACTCCTGGTGAAGCCACGAATGCTGCCCCTTCTACTGAGGCATCACAGTCAGTGGATATGCCATCTTCAACAGAGGCATCAGCCCCGTCTCCACCTACTGTTGCCACTGTATAAAATATTTTGAATTCAATTTTTTTTTAGCAGTGTGCCAATTTTTTTGTACTCATGCATTATTTCCACTGTAATTTTTCCATACTATTGTAGGCTTTTAGCGATTTGTTATCTATATGGTATTTCAGAAGATGACAGGCAGTATGTGAGTAGTCCTGTACATCCACTGCCCGTTTCTCTCTCTACCAAATATACTACTGCCCGTGTCTACACTCCCATGTTGTGACCACAGCTTAATGTTTATTTGTGATTAGTTGAGAAGACCATACTTCAAGTTTTGTGCAATGGTTTTAGTCACCAATTTATTCCCATTTCCTTGGAGCATATTGATGTACCTGTGGCTGTGTTTTCTTATACTGCTTGTTTGTTCGTTTTTATTTTAGAACTGGTTCGCCATAAGTTCTCTTTTTCTTATGGTGTTGGTGGAACCAAGAAACATGTGAAACAGGAGGTAATAAGCGATAAGAAATGTGTTTTCTGCGTGGCACGTCTGGTGCCATCAGAAATCTGGGCATCTGGACGGTTAGTTGACCTTGATAGACATGTATCATTGCAACGTTCAACACTTTTCATGGAACTTTTGAATTTTTATTTAGAAATAACCCACATTAAAAAATTATAAAAATGACACACATTATCATTTTTTTTTCAAAAATGATCAGTCACGTCAATGTGTTGAGTTTTAGAAGATTGAAGTCTCATTGGTACGACACATAGCACTGGTGAACCTGTGATGTAGATCACCTTGGTTGACCTTTTAGATAGTATGTGATCATTGTGGGTCAGTCAACTCAATCATGAAAATTAGCATGCATAGCATGTTCGATAACATCCCAAGAACACAGTTAAAACAGTATGGGGCATGAAGACAGTAATAATCTTAACAGAATCCTAACATGAAATAATAATATAAGGATTCCATCAAGAAATACCATCAATAAAAATCTTCAATATGGACATTACATAACATGTTCTACAATGGTCACATATTATCAGAAAATACGTTATTACATATCAAATGTTAGCAAGTTTGGGGATTGATGGTCCGAGTGCATCTAGACAGTCCTTTCTGGTATGACTAGATTGTTTGCAGATCAAGCACTTTCGAGCTCTGGTACTCCCCTTTTGTGACTTGTCTATGTCGTTGTTTAACTCACGTGTCTTCTAGGACCCTTTCACTTAAGATTAAAATCTGGGATCCATTTGATCTCACCCGGTGGGATAACTATGTGGTTACCAAGTTTCATGAAGACTTTCTAAATGCCACTCCAAGTTTTTGAATGTTATCAAGACCAAATTATTCCAAAAAATATGGCATTGGGCTTATACTAATCACAACATATGCAGCAAGTACATGCGAGCAATGTTTGTGTAATAGTTTCGGTTTGTTGCATGTGCATTCTATGGCATTCACCAGAATGACTTCGTGAACCCTTCCAGACCTAAACTGTCCACTAACTTTTTCTTGACAAAGTTGGATTTGAATTATTCTATGCAATCGATTTGTTGACCAATGCCTCATGCATCTGTACCTTATTTATTTGAGAATTTATGTGGTCCTACACAACATCGAGCAAAGTTCCCATGGGTTTATCGACCAACATTTTGGTTGTAAGGCTTCTATTGTCGAAGTACTCCGTAGTATGGAACCATGTTATCTCTACAATTGCAATAAGTGGTAAGCACCGCACCCTTCAATACATAATTACATACTTTTGATAAATTGATTGTCATTTTTCTATATCTTGCCCCATCTTCATCGTGCAGCAAGGATCACTTTTCTATGTCTTTATTAGTGGTCCTGTCGACGATCAAAGAGTTGACTGTCGATCTTAAGAAATAAACGAAAAACACCAAAAGACTTTTAGACAAATTTGGGCCCTCAAATTGGTCGAGTAATAACTTTACGTCATGTGTAATGTGTATAAGAAGTGTGTGAATCCCCTTTCCCTCTCTACAACATTTTTGCTATTTATATTTGTAAATGAGTAGTTACAATAAGTAGTTGCTGAACACTATCATCAGTCGTGGAAGAACTGCACGACGGTTATTAGAGAACTGTTTGGCGGTTGCTGAATAACCGCAAGGTGGCTTCTTACGCACGAAAACATCTTGAGGTTAATCATGTGTTGTAGTTAGAGGAATCTCCTCCGAAATTTCTAAAGGAGTATTATTAAGCAAGTCTTGGTCGTGCTTTTGACCAAGTTTGAATTCAGTCTTTTCAATAGTCTAGAAACTGGTCGAAAGTATTGGTTGACTCATGGTTTGGAATTGGTCGAAACCATTAGTTGATTAATGACTCTAAACTGGTTAAAACATTCAATCATTATTTAGTTTTATGCCAAAAAATTAACATCAACTAAGTATGAGAATTAAATGTATTAATCCTCATCAAGTCCAATGTGAGAATTTATTGACATTTGTATCATGGCCCACCTTGGTGCCTCTCTTCAAAACTTCACTATCAACACCTTGAATTTTTCAAAAATAGTCTCAAACTTGCTGGAGACCATCTAGCCACAACATTTTTCAATTTTTTTTTTCTCTGCGAAACTCCTACTCTAACTGGATGCTATCCTAATCAAAAGACTATCTTGAATTTTAGTCTGTTGGCAACATAACAGAACTGCATCCAGATTGATCAAGCCACTCTTCAAGGGGCCGGAATTATCTTTGTCAGAATCATTATACGCTTCTAAGTCTATCGAATCATCTTCGTCAGACATGCCTAGAAGGCCCTACAAAAATTTGTAGACATCTACACGAGTGTAGTAGAAAACATTTGACCATTCACTTGCCCTAAATTTTGGCGGACTCGATGCATTCCTTTCGTCTGCCTGCAGGACATCTCTAGGGCCGCTTTCAAGATGACACTCAAGCGGTTTTATGTTGTAGAACCAGATATATAGTGCAAATTGGTCGCCAAGTCTGTCTTTGGGGTTTTTCACTCTGCGGACGAAAGAGTCTCACGAGTTATCCACTTTCACTTTGTGCAACACCTAGTATGACTTGTTCTCAGTTTGTTTGACAATGAGTCTCTCAACTCGAACCATTTTGTGCTGTGGGCTCTTTGCAAAGACACTAAAGGTCTATAATTTCACTTCAATGAATGATGTGCGCTGCAAGTTTAGGTCGGCTATCACATATTTGCAATGACTCATATCTACACTATATGGATCATCGCGAATTAAACTTTCGCATAAAATATTCATAATTTTTTTGATTGCTCCATTCCCTATAGATATTTATCCAATTCAATATATCATAAGCATATAAAACTATTTTAATTAAATAGTGTATTATGGTTCTAACTCTACTATATTTTTTATTTTTTCCCAAAAGTATCTTGTTTCTCTTAATTATGGTAAGGTTTAATTCTTTTGTATTTATGCCTCTTTTGTGGGAATTATTGAATGGAGACTTCAATGCAATTTTTAGGTGCATAAGGGAATTTACTGTTTTTAAATTATTGATGTTGTTAAATGGATAATTGCATTATTAATCAAAAATAAATTATACAAAATAAACCTAATTCCAGATAATGTTTAGTACATAAACTTTCTAATCTAAACTAACTAACATAAATAAGACTTATGGTTATTAAGCAATAAATAAATTTTCATAAATAAAACTAAATGGTTCAATTTTCTAACTTGACCTAACCCTAAAGAATATTCAGGCACACAATCTTTATAAACTAACCTAACACAAATAAAATCTACGGTCGTTAAGAAAATAAATAACTTTTCATAAATAAAAATAAACTGTTTAACTTTCTAACTTAACCTAATCACAAAAAAATGTTCATGCACATAAATAAAAGCTACAGTCATTAAACAAATCTCAAATGCAATATTAATCATAAATAAATTATATAAATTAAATTAAACTATTCAACTTTCTGTCTTGACCTAACTCTAAAAAATATTAAATGTTCATGCACACAAAGTTTATAATGTAAACTAACCTAACATAAATAAAACCTATGGCCAAAACTAAATAGTTTAACTTTTTAAGTTAACTTAAACACAAAAAATATTTATGCACATAAACAAAACTTATGGCAATTAAACAAATCATCTATATCATTAAATGGCTAAATGCATTATTAATAACAAATAAATTATATAATTAAACTAGTTAACTTTCTAAATTACTCTAACCCTAAAAAAAAATACACATAAACATACCTTGTTTATAAGGTGATCTAAAATGCAAGCAAATATTTGTACCATCTATTTAAGCACTAAAGAACAAATAAAAAAAGTCAAAAACAAAAATATGGTTCCACTTCATCGAAGCTTATCTTGTTTTGAAGAGTTTTCTTGGATCTACAATTTTGATAACCTTACAAACTTGAATTTACGGTTATATTTTAAGATAATTAAATTTGAAAAACAAAATTTGTGTGTGTGAGAGAAATGAACTACGGGTGAAAGAGAGGGGGGGTGGGGGGTGTGGAGACTTGAGCCAAGTTGAGTTGCTTGTTGAGTGCCGCTTGTCAAATTTTTGAGACGCGACAAGTAACTTATCGAATTTCCAGTACTTAAAAAGTCGTTGTCGTTCACTTTTAATGCCACAAGTGGCTTGTCGATTTTTTTGGAAACTTTTTATAGTGAGATCCAGTACTTAAAAAATTCTGAAACTTTTCTTGATGTAGGACGATCTATTATTTTGAAACAAGTAGTGCACGTTTGTTTAAAATGTTCTTTGCAAAGTTATCTGATTGTTCTATATTGGATCTCAAGAATGGGATGATATAATCCGCCAACGTTGACAAATGCCGGGACCAAGATCTCACTATCTTAGGCTGAGTCCAGTGCAGGCGCTTCAACTCATTGACAGGAGGGCCCGCACAATGAAAATAATAAACAAGTCAGTTGAAGAGAGAGAACGCCTGATGAGGCAGCAGAAGCTTCGGTGTTTTTCATTTTAATTGTCTCGATTTCTGTGTAACTGAATTGTATATAATTTTATTTCTTGATTTATACTAGGTCAAATTAGATGTTGATTATATTGAGAAAGTTGTAGATCTTTTAATTATCTTCATGTAGAGATCAAACATTGTATATATTCAATTTTTGAATTAAAAATTATTGCTGTTTTATTAAAACCACCTAGATGTACCACTCGTGGGCCCGTGCGAAGCGCCTCACAAAGCACCTTTGTGTTGGAGTAGGAGGTGTTTCAGGTGGTGCTTCGCACACGTGGCACAGAATATACTGGAAAATATTATGTTAAAACGCCTCACGAAGTGCCGATGCACTAGACTCAGCCAATCTGTCAGTACCAGTTGTTGGTGATATAATGCCAATGTGGTTTTTTCAGATAACAGTCATGTCCTGGGATATTTTCTATTTTGCAAATATCTATAGCGTTTGTATTGTTTTGAGATGGTTTGCATTGTTTTGAGATTATTTGGCAAACATCCATAGGGTTTGCATTTGTTGTAATGGTATAACAATCGTACACATAAGTTTAGATATGTCAGAAAATTAGAAAGATAATAATTTTTTATGTTTTGAGAGACTAGGACGTATATGGTTAGATATGTCGGAACATAGGAAAGACAACAATATTTTTATTTATTTAGAGATTAGATAGAGTTGGTTAACACAACTATTTAAAGACATAAGAAATTGGGAATCAAATTAAAAAAAAAAATCCGCAAATAACCTATTTAGTATCTAGTATTTAGTTGGTGAGAATCCAACCCTAACACTTAGACGGACAATACTAATATCACATCGGTTGGAGTATGATCCATAGGCAACACTTTTTATTTTTGAACGATCCTTCGATCCGAACTGTTGATCGGATGGACCAAAAGAATGCGGTTGTAATTCAAATCCTTCTACACCTGGGTTGCAGTCTGTTGTCGCACGCTGTAGTCCAGTAACACAAAACAAAGCTAAACATGCAAACATGAGACGAGCCAACAAGGGGACGAGGAGTGTGGACAGCTCGTGCTTTACCTCACGATCTGCAAACCGCTGCGAGCCGAAGGGAGTGGGGGTACATACACCACTATTTGCCCGACCAACCAACGGTCTCCGACTGAGACGTGCCCATATGTATTGAACAGTGTAAAAAATAAAAACCACGAAAACGTTGTTACGGCCACATCACCTGCACAATAATAATTTAAGTGAGGCGAAAATAAATTTTTAACCGAAGGGTTGTGCTTTCTGCCCGAGACTGTCGTGCCGGCCCGTTAGAATGCGTTTGGCTGATCGGATGAGGCTATGCGTTGCACATCGCCTCGTTGTGGGCTTATCATCAAACATGTCGAATAAATTTTTTTCAAAAATGGGAAATTTTTTTTCATATCATTACAAATATTTTAAAATTATGATTTATGCTTCTAATAAAACAAATACAAACTATTGAAATTTTGTAATAACATAAAAGAATTTGCCCCAAAAAATGCATGATAAACTCAATTCTGTTTGAAAGTGATGTTTTCTTTTTCTAAGAATGATAGAATAATTCATCAGATCATGAAACTTAAAGACTTTAAAGGGATTATAAAATCAAATTCTAACAACAGCAACAAGTAATTCACATACTTGTAGAACGAAAATAAAAATTCATAATATATATGCATTAAAATTAGAGACTTGTCAATTAGACTACATCAGTTGGTTGTAGAAGGAGGATGTTGACCAAAGAGAACACCAGCCCCAGCTGGTCTACCGTTGTTATTGACTGGGCATCACTTGCCTTGTTCCCTTCTTCGTTCTTCCTCCGGCGAACTGCTAATTATATTACATTTCCACTTCGGTTGTGTGGACGTCGTATTCATGTGACTTGCAACTCCGGCTCATCCTTCTTTGCGTGCCGGCTATATATAAGAAAAAGACCAACTTGTGGTTGCATCGTGAAAACTCCCTTGCTATTCTCTGTTCGAGATGTCGAAAGAAACGAGGTCGGTGATGGTGAAATAGAGACGGTGTACGTGGAGGCGAACTGCGCCAACTTCAAGGCCGTCGTGCAGAGGCTCACCGGGAAGGACTCGGCGGCGGGCATCTGCTCGGACGGCTCTGAGAGCTCACCGGCGGTTGCACGAAGAGATGAGAAGCCCTTTGGTGACCAGAAGGTACGCCACCCGTGCACAAAAGACACGGGATTGTAGACAAGAGAACTCATATGTGGCACAAATTTGAGGAAATTATAGAAAACTCTAGGAACTATTTTCTCAAAACCTCATATTTTTTTTTGTATGACATAGAATATTTTTATTAAATATTTCACTACACCCAATTTTAAACTATTTCATTTAGGAACTGTTGATTGGGACTAAAAATTATCAAATGGCCCAATGAACAGTTTCTAAATAAAATTAAGTAAAAATCGGATGAAGTAATACAATTGAGAACAATATCCTGTGTTATATGAAAAGATTTCTATAACCTAGGATTTTGTAAAAATATTGTAAAACTATCTAAGACTTTTTGTAATTTCCTCGAAAATTTTTGAACCCGCTCTATTGGCTCCATAGGCATTTTATGATTCCCAACTCGTAGAGAAAATGGAAAATAAATCATTTTCACTTATGGTTCGGTGGAATAGCAAGTCTTTCCATTGACAAATATGCCCAACAACTTTTTATGTACTACCACGTAAACTCTTTTGTGAAAAAACTTTTACATTTCTAATTTTTCTGTTGAGTCTCAGTTTTTTTTTAACATCTCAATCTAATTGATTTCTTTTTTATAATTTATTGCAACCTTTCGTGCATTTTTGTACTGTCTTATACTTTCAATATCGGCAGCGTGTACGTACGTACGGTATGACACTGTGTCACTGTCAAAGTTATCCATTTAATCCCCCTTGATATGAACACATGAGCAACATGTCAATGCTTGTTATTTGTCCAAGCCCTGACATCACTAATTTGCCATGTATGCTTTTGAGATTTAATCTTGATAAAAGTTCATGTATATTTATATAACACAACTAGACCTTATTTTTTATATCTGTTTTTCTTTTTGGGAGAGATTTTGACATTACTCAAGGAAATATAAGTAAAAAAAAAAACTTGCATATTAAGTTTATGTGTCGAACACATGATTCTCAGAAATTTTTTGAAAAACTAACATTTACTGGAATTCTTGTGTTTTAACTAGGCCATAAGAAAACAAATCCGATACATTCAACATGGCCACGCACACATATCATATTTTGGTATAAACCAACATTTATTATTTAAATGCTAATACATATGTGTTATAGCTCAATTGATCAGATGTCCAAACTCTTTGGTGGAAATTTGTTTAGAGAAATGAAAAAAACCTGATTGTTTATTTTACTCAATCACTATTACATAAAGGTCCTCAAAGTTCAAACACAAACATAACACGGACAGGGTAAGACGGCAGCGACCAATTTGTACTAAACTGAACGCGTGGCCACTCGCTCATGGCTGCACAACGTTGTTGCATTAGAAGTGGATACCTTGTAAATTTTTGGAGAATGAGAAATTTTGTTCAATAACATTATAACAATTGAGTATATTAAAATATTGTTGAGTGACTCATTGATATATATATTTGAATATCATATGAACATAATAAATAATATTTTACTAAAACTATAGTACTTTTGAGTATTAAGAAGGTAATTGTTGGGAAGAAAGAGTGAAAGACTGGTAGCCAATCCAAAGACTTCCCTGAAATCCACCAAAATTCGAGGGTCAACTCAATATTTCTTGTTTACCCAAATAGCATCGGTCAACTGGAAAAGCTAGCCTAGTTCGGTTCTGTGTACACTTCCTATCATGTTATTGTTAATAAGTTAATAGTATTATAGAGGCGTGGAATACTTTTTCGCCTCATTTCTTGTGCGATTACCTCATCAACGAGGGCTCATAATGATCACCAAAGCAATAGATGGTTCGATTATATTTATTATGTATGGAACCTCTCGAAAATTAGAAAAGGAGATGTATTTCCGCCAGATTGAGAAGCCTGCAGGGCGGAAAGGTAACAACAAAGGAAATAATTACCGAATGAGTAGCTAGAATGATGAAGAAAGATGTTCAAAGTGTTTAGATTCGGATAGATCAATAATTTGAAATTTTTGCTTTCAACATTCTACTCTCAAATTAGTTTTTCTGAGGATGTTGCAGGGTGTAATTCAGGCTAAGTCCAATATCTGGGCGTCAGCCCCGGCGCTTCAGAAGAATATCTTAACATATTCTTTGTCCCATATGTGAAACGTCACTCGAAACACCTCTTATTCCAATGCAAAGACACTTCGAAAGGCGCTTCGCATGGACCCACCTGGGAAATACCTTCTCAAGCGCTAAGTGCTCCAATGCATTGGCGTTTAGGTGGCATTTCGTGTGGGGCCATGTATATAATATTTATTAAAGATTAAAAATTGTTAAAATGAAATTTGGATAATCCAAACACAATAAAAACATTTATAAAAAATATAACATAAAAATTGTAAATTATCTACTTTACATCGCACATAGAAAAAAATATGAAACATACTAATTAAAATTCTGATACATTCGGCCAGAGATGACCAACCTCTTGCATATATATATGTCGCGTTCTTGCGACATCAATTGGTCGTCCGAACGACCACTAGCGTAAATATCCCGCAACCTGCAATATATGTCATTGAATTGAATAATTTTCTTGTTGCTTTTTTTGCCAATGATCTTTTCAGTACCTAACATCTCGTCTGTGATCGGGCGGACTGCTTGCGTTGTACGAGTCAGAGACCTTCCCCCAGTACATATCAAAATTTTGATTGTTCTTATTGATCGGGTCGAGAGAGTTATTCAACCATGCACTGATCTAGAGGAAGAAAAATTCAAATTGTTCAAATTAATTAAGCTAAAATCGGGAAAAAAATCTGCATCAACAAAATTTCAAATTTAGATGAACACTCACTAGTCGAATGTCGTCTTGTTGCGACCAGAGCAGTCGTTTACACCGTGCTCTAGCAGTTCCTTTGTCTTTCCCAGCGTTGTCATCGTCATCGATCATGGCCTGGGGCGTGCTATGCGAAGTGCCCGTATCCGATGCGGACGTGGAGGGGGAATTCTTGGTCGGTGCTTGTGGAGGCGATATTTGTGCAGGGATGGTTGGAATTCTGGTGAAATGAGGATTATGGTTGTAAGGGCCGTATAAAGGTTGTGCGTATGGATGAATCGGTGCATATGATCCAAAGTGTGCATACGAATGTGGTTAGTCATATGGAGGGGTGGAGTGAATGGTAGATAACACATTAAGTATGATGGGGAGGGGTTGAAAGTTGGGCGGATTCTGAAAATTAGATTGAAGAAGAAAGATGTTCAAAGTACTTAGATTGGGATAGATCAATAATTTGAAATTTTGCTATCAACATTTTAGTCTCAAATTGGTTTTCCAGGATGTTGCAGGCTGCGATTCATGCACCCATGTTTATAATCTTGTACTACTTACTGTCTACTGACAATTTTTTTTTTCATAATTATTAATCTGTCCTCTTGTCTGGTACCTAAAAACCTTTTCATTCATATTTGTGCCAAGTAACCTCCATTTTTTTCTAGCTGAGTATTCAATCAACGAAAGAGAAAAAATATCTTATAACCTTTGCATGATTATTAGTATCAAATCAAAAGAGCGCGCATACACACCAATTAAACTAATCAAGAGCTGAGGGATACCCGCAGAAGGTCTCATTCTTAACACAAAGGAAAAGTCTCTCGTACGACAGCGCCATCTTGGTGGCCGTGAACATGGACATGGCGAACTCCCGGCACGCCCGGCCGCGCTCCGCGGCTCGCCGGGTGCCATCCTTCACCACAGCCTCCAGCTTTTCAAGCAGCGACTCCACGTTCGGCGCGAACATGTAACCGAACTCCTCGTCCACCACGATGCTCTGCTTGATGCTCGGGAACCGCGTTGCCACCACGGGCTTGCCGCACTGCATCGCCTCCATGAGCGTCAGGTCCAGCCCCTGCGGCCGCAGCGTCGGGTCCACGAACACGTCGAGAGCGTTGTAGAATGCCTTCAGCCTCGACGGCGGCACGGCGCCTAGCACCTTGGCGTTGCGCCCCAGGTCCATGTACCTCTGCTCCCATGGCCCCGTGCCGGCGACGAGAAGGTACACGTTGGGGTGCCGGAGCACGAGCTTGGAGAAGGCCTCGTAGAGCAAGGGGTGGCCCTTGTCCTTCACCAGCCTGCCGGATACGCCGAGCACGAGGTCGGCGCCCCTGGGCAGGCCCAGGTCCTCCCGGAAGGCCCGGCCGAGCGCGGCGTCCGGCGCGAACTGCGCCTCGTCGACACCGTTCAGGATTACGTGCACGCGCCGGCCGGGGATCTGGTAGACGTCGCGCAGCATTTCTCCGGTGGAATCGCTGATGGCCACGTGGTGCGCGTAGCTCCGGAAGAAGCGCACCTCGGTGAGCACCCGGAACACCGACTGCGCCAGGGTGCGGTTGAGCGCCGGCGGCATCGGTTCCTCTTCGCCGCGGGCGAGGTCCTGGTATATGCCTGAGTGCAGTGCTTCCAACGAGATGCCGTGCCAGGACACGACCAGGTTGGGCACGCCGCGCGCCCAGCGGTGGAACACAGCGACGCTCTCGGAGTGGATGACGTCGAACGGGTCGTTCTCGGCCTCGGCCTCGTACAGCTTCCACGCCTCATCGCAGCGCCACTGGCCGGGTGGCCCGTCGAGGAAGTGGAGCTGGGGCCCGTCGGCGGACGGGGAGGGCGCGGCCTCGGAGGGCGGCGGCGGGGAGGTGAACACGTGTACGCGGTGACCGCGCGCGGCGAGCGCCGAGTGGAGCGTGTGCGCGTGCCGCTCCATGCCGCCGGGAGCCGTGGCCACGGGCCACTTCCGCGAGAAGACGGCGATCTTGAGCTTGGCCAGCGGCGGCCTCGCCGGCGTGAAGGGAAGGTGGTTCCAGGAGAACTCAATGTCGCGTAAGTCGCCGGCGACACGGAGGTGGGAGGAGCGGGAGGTGGTGGTGAGGTGGGGGACGAGGGGTGAGCATGAGGTGGAGGAGTGGTGCAGGAGGAGGAGGGCAAGAAAGGGGAGAAGGAGGAGTAGGGAGAGGAGGGAGGGGGAGAGGGACAGCATGGGGTGGGAGGGGCACTTTGGCTTCTTAGGCCTCTGCTGGGAGGTGAGAGCCATCATGCGTGCATGGAGGTGGCAAGGACATGGAATGTGGGGGAAAAGGACCAGGTTTTTAGGAAGAGTTTTGCATAGTTCCGGGAAGAATGGTGGGATGAGGGTGGGAGCTGGAGTGTTTTGCAGGGCTTTGACTTGGGTACTTTCCGTGGCTGAAGTTACTTTAGAACGTGGCCACTGATCATGATTCATGCAGGAGTGCTCATTGGATTAAGAATTTTTCATACAGAAAACATAATATTAAAAAAATAATCTCAAAAATAATATAGAAGAAAAAAAAATTATAAAAATGATCAAAGTTGCCAATCGAGTGGCGATTGTCTGTGTAAGCCGTAAGTCGCTAGTCCGAATGGCGACTTACGACCACGTCATCAGTCGCCACTGTAAGTCGCCATCTGGATTGAAGACTTAGGGGCCAACCCTTTTGTAAATAAATTTATTTGTAAAATAATATATTTTGTTTTATGTTGTTTTTAAAATTATCGGTGTGGTTTCATTGTTTTAAAAATAACCCATGTGGTTTTTGTTGTTTTTAAAATAGCTTATGAGTGTGTTTTTTGTGTATGAATAACCCAAGAAAAAAGAATAATTGCAGGTAAAACCTAGAAAGACATGTCGAACCACTCCAGCCCGCCCAATCAGAGAGAAAAAGAGCTGTGATGGGTTGGGTTGATTGATTCGTATGTTTCGTGGTTGGTTTAATTTGTCGAATTACCAAAAGTGAGAATTGAACGTAAAAAAGACTGGTTGAATCATAGAAAAAAATCATGTTTCATACATACATGCAACAAAAATCATGTTTCATACAGAGAGTAAGAAATTTGAAAAAAAAAACTAATGTCACCCCCTCTTCGGACGATGAGGCCGGTCTCGCTGAAACAGTGACGGTGGGAAGGTGGTGCATCTCCGCACCGTCCTCTGTGACGGCTGTCAATAGGGTGGTGGTTGGGCGCTCGCCTGATCGAGGATTGTATTAGGAGGGTCCTGCGACGGCGGAGGCATATCACCAAGCTGTGCGGACGCCAACTGATGTTGGCTTTGGTGGGTGTTGTCTCCCCTTTGCAACATGTCAATGTAGTCCGCGTACGCAGGGTCGAGGACCACGTCCGGGTCAGCATGGACGGATTGAAGCGGAATGCAGGGCGGGCACCTACTAGACGGTGTGGATGGAGTAGACGAGGACGTACCGGCATGCTCGTCCACCGTATGCTGCGACGTGGTGACGTACTCGTCGTCCGGGTCGAACGTGATGTTGAACCCCAGGCTGGAATCGGAGCTTGAAGGGCGCGCAGGGGTACCCTCAGAGATCCGTACACCACCACGCGACGCCACGTCCATGTGAGGTGGAACACCTGAATGGTAAAAGCGGGTTAGGGGCACATCGAGATAAATCAGGGCGTCGATGGCCGTGCCTGAGGGCCCGGCTGCGTCGGGCGGATGAGCGGCCGGCTGCGACGGCGTCTAAATGGGAGGAGCCCTTGGAGGAGGAGGTGCAACAAATATCGACGAAGTGGCGGAACTCTCCCGCAACAGTTGGGATGCAACTCGGTGAATGACGGCGATGGCTTTCTTGTACTCCTCGGGCGTGATAGGTAGACGTGCTTCCTCCCAATGGAGTAGCGGCCGCGTGGTGGAGGTAATCGCACGGAGGCCGTCAACCTACAAGACCACAACACAATGGTAGGCGGAAATAACAATAACAAGCAGGAAATGGAGTATTTGTGCGTACCTGGCGGTGCACACGGGATGCATGGTGTGGATCGTACTGTTTCGCCGGGAAGATCTCTCTTCCGGGAAATTGGCCCTATTCTCGTGGTGCGGGCGTGCCAGTATACATAAGTATACAAATAAAGGAGTAGAGAATGTACAATCTTAAGAAACACTGTACTTTATTAATTCTAAAAAGAATTACAACTTACAAGTCCCTTTGGGATTTACAATCTCTCAATGCGCCAAAGGAAAGTACATCTTTACTTCAGGAGATTGCATGGTTCATGGTTCCTCAGGTCTTTTGAAAAGCTCCTGGTTAATTACATCTGCAGAACAAGTCCACAGAAAACCTCTGATTAAGCTGTGTTGATGGTCGTCGTCTTCAAGCTTCAAAATTACTTTGCCCTTGAATGAATATATGCAATGCGTATGCCCATGCATGAAAGTATGCAAATCCATAGCCTCGTCAGTCTACGGTGTTATCACAAGATGTGGCCTTTGCCTCGTCGGTGCCCGGCCAGGGAGTTGTTCGGCCTCGTCGGTCGCGAACAAATGGATGCCTTCGCCTCATCAGTACCCGGCATGAATGGTGTCCGGCTTCGTCAGTCACGAACAAAAAGCATGTTGCCTTTACTTCATCAGTACCCGACAACATGTAAATTATGGATGGATGACTTGTGATAATATCTTTGACTTCCTTAGCTTTAGGAAAAGTACGTTGCATGATAGACAACCCATTGGAATATCCATCAAGAACTTAGTAAAATTTCAACTTGATTACACAATTAGTCATTAGCCCTCATTCGACTATTTGGATGAGAGTTTTTCTGACTTATAATAGGTTTAAAACTTGAAGGAATAGTTTCTGGACAAATCATCGATTGCTCATCAAAATTTGAGATCGATCAGACCGTCGGATTAGAAACCATCTTCATTGCTTGTATGTCAAGCTGAAATCCAGCAAAACAGAGCTACTTGCAATGGTTTTGGTGATATTTTGAACATCTGATCAAAGTGAAACTTGGAGGAATAATTTCAGTATGAAACGACTATTCTCCATAAAAAATTTGGGATCGATCGGACTTCTGGATGAGAAGTTATCATCGATCTTCTCCCATTAGGGTAAGCTGAAACGACTTCTGGACAGAGTTTCTCTTCTGGTCAAATTCGACCTTAGAGATCTCTGATGGACATGAAATTTGGTGGAGAAGTTTCTCATAGAATATTCTATTCACCATAAAAATTTGGGGTCGATCGGACTTCTGGATAAGAAGTTATCATCGATCTTCTCCCATGAGGGCAAGCTGAAATGACTTCTGGACAGAGTATCTCTTCTGATCAAATTCGACCTTAGAGATCTCTGATGGAGATGAAATTTAGTGGAGAAGTTTCTCATAGAGTCTTCTATCCACCATAAAAATTTGGAGTCGATCGAACTTCTGGATGAGAAGTTACCATTGATCTTCTCCCATGAGGGCAAGCTGAAACGACTTTTGGACAGAGTTTCTCTTCTGGTCAAACTCGACCTTAGAGATCTCTGATGGACATGAAATTTGGTAGAGAAGTTTCTCATAGAGTCTTCTATTCACCATAAACATTTGGGGTCGATTGGACTTCTGGATGAGAAGTTACCATCGATCTTCTCCCATGAGGCCGCATCAGGATCAACGGGACCTGATGTCGTGTGATCAGACCGAAAGTAAGCACTTTCAGATCTTTGATCGGTCGCATCAGGTGGAGCTTGATCTCTGATCAAAATATGAGTATGCAGGTTTTTGGACCGGATCAACGGGACCTGATGTCGTGTGATCAGATCGAAAGTAAGCACTTTCAGATCTTTGATCGGTCGCATCAGGTGGGACTTGATCTCTGATCAAAATATGAGTATGCAAGTTTTTGGACCGGATCAACGGGACCTGATGTCGTATGATCAGATCGAAAGTAAATACTTTCAGATCTTTGATCGGTCGCATCAGGTGGGGCTTGATCTCTGATCAAAACATGAGAATGCAAGTTTTTGGACCGGATCAACGGGACCTGATGTCGTGTGATCAGACGGAAAGTAAGCACCTTCAGATCTTTGATCGGTCGCATCAGGTGGGGCTTGATCTCTGATCAAAATATGCATGATGCAGGTTTTTGGACCGGATCAACGAGACCTGATGTCGTATGATCAGATCGAAAGTATGCACTTTCAGATCTTTGATCGGTCGCATCAGGTGGGACTTGATCTCTGATCAAAAATATGCATGCAGGTTTTTGGACCGGATCAACGGGACCTGATGTCGTGTGATCAGATCGAAAGTAAACACTTTCAGATCTTTGATCGGTCGCATCAGGTGGGGCTTGATCTCTGATCAAAATATGAGTATGCAGGTTTTTTTTTGGACCGGATCAACGGGACCTGATGTCGTGTGATCAGATCGAAAGTAAGCACTTTCAGATCTTTGATCGGTCGCATCAGGTGGGACTTGATCCTCTGATCAAAATATGAGTATGCAGGTTTTTTTTGGACCGGATCAACGGGACCTGATGTCGTGTGATCAGATCGAAAGTAAGCACTTTCAGATCTTTGATCGGTCGCATCAGGTGGGACTTGATCTCTGATCAAAATATGAGTATGCAAGTTTTTGGACCGGATCAACGGGACCTGATGTCGTGTGATTAGATCGAAAGTATGCACTTTCAGATCTTTGATCGGTCGCATCAGCTGGGACTTGATCTCTGATCAAAATATGCATGCAGGTTTATGCAGATAAATAAAACTCACCCATGGCCCCTGCAGCTCTGGCGCCTATTTGTCTTTTTTCTCACGTGCCCGTCTTGCGCCTCTACCTCTGTCTTGCCTCTCACTTGCCTGTGAAAAAAGGTTAGCACCCCCTCTCTATTTATAGAGGCTCGAGGTTGGTTACAACCATCCAACAACCAGAGATTTTTAGGGGATTTGAATTCGAGTAGGAGATATAGTTCTTTATTTAAATAAAGAAAAGGATAAAGGGAGGGATTATCTCCTTTTTAAATTTGAATAAGAGATATTTTGTTACAACAGGATAAAGAGAGATTATCTCTTTTTTAATTTGAAAAAGGAGATATAATTTTGTTATTAGAGATAAATCCAACTCGAACTCGGTCTGCATGTCGGTTTGACCAACGTTGACCAGGTTTGACCAGTGTTGACCAGGTTGACCACGTTTGACCAGCGTTGACTAGATTTGACCACGTTTGACCAGCGTTGACTAGGTTTGACCAATCCAGTTTTGACCATTTTTTGACCAGTGGAATTTTTGTCCTAGTTTTTATCATCATTTTTTATAGCCCAAGTATATATATTTTATTTTAGCCCATTCGGCCATATGGAACTTTTCTAATGAATTTTATTACAAAAATTCATCAAACACGTACGTCTGCTGCACGCTCGGAGCAGGGACTTCGGCAGGTGTTGGAGCTGGTGGGGAAATGTGAGCAATGGTGCTAGGGATGTACCATCGGAGGTAGTCGCCGTATGTCCTCGGATCGTATGGCCTCTCCTCGCGCAATAGATCTATCCCTGCTGTCTGCTCCCAGCGGCGAGTGGACGGAGCCTGCTGGTCCTCCCAAGTGAAAGCCTTCTTGCCCTTACGGGTTTTCCTGCAGGAAAAACAAAAGTGTTAAGTATTTTCTTGGAGGCGAAGCAGTATACGCGGAGATGATCGCGAGCTTACTCGTGTTGGGCGTGCAACAACTAATGTGCAGCGTCGACAGGGGGAACCGGCTGGAACAGGCGGGATCTCGTCGCATCACCCTCCATGGAGCGTATACCTCCAACATATGGCTGAAGATAAGAACACATCGGGTGAGCCATAAGTCCCGGTCCCCCGTACATATCGACGAGATCCCGCCTGCAGTTGTGCTCTCAACGTTGGTGGCCGTCCAGGCCCTCCAGACAACACGCGAGGGATGGAGCAGTTCCAGCTCGTCGCTGTACATCCCATAACATGCGTGCACCTGGATGGTGGCCCATTGCAGCTCGTGCTGCAACCAATGATCCCTCATGGTCGGGCGATTGATCTCGTCCTCTGAATCCCTGGGCGGGTCCCCTCCGGCAGAGGCACGGGCACATTGGTGCTGAGCGGTCGTCCTACAGGTAGGTGCTCGTACGACTACAGCAGAATAAGCAGAGGACACCCAGCCATAACCGCCTGCCGGGCACGACGAACGCAGGCGTCGCACAACGCTCGGTACGTCGCACATAGGACCGCCGACTCCCAGCTGATTTGTGGAATCTACTCGATCGGTGTGTCTGCGAGCATGTGCACCAGTGGAACAAGCCAACGGTCCACCGTGTCGCCATGCGTACCTGCAAACAAAAACAAACAGAAAGATAAGATTTAAATGCAGTAAGTAAAAGATATGTGCATGTACCATGATTAAGCGTATCAGTGAACATGAAGCCACTAAACAGGTGTAGTAGGTATGCCTCGAAGTGTCGGCTGACTGTCCACTCATCAGCATCCGCTGGGTATATCCGGAAGTAAGCGAGTCAAGCCGTAGGAACTCCCACGTCATGGTGGAAGGGCTCGTGTCCCAGAGGCAGGGGGTGAAACCTCTCTGTGAATGTGACATCCCATCCGACAGGAGTGGGTGATGGTACCCAGGCCTGTCTGCGAATCGGCAGGCCGAATAGCATCGCCACATCCTCCAGGGTGATGTTCATCTCCCCCCACTGGAAGTGAAATGTGTGTCTCGGGTCTCTATCTGTCCGCCAAAGCAGAGACTAGTGATCGATCGTGCTTGAAAGACTCTGCTCTGGTGATCGTCCTAACAAAAGGAAGCAGTCACACTGCCCTTAGCTGTGCGTTGTATCTCCCGTTGAGAGGCCAAGCCGTACTGGGCGATCGTAGGCGGAACGGCTGAAGCTCCTCTCCGGACCCAAGGGCTCGAGCTCGATGAAGATCATGGTAGTACTGGTCCAGTAACTCAGGAAGCTGTCTACGATCATGAGACATGTCTGCAAGCAGGAACATTGAGTTAGTACGTCATATGAAATGAGTGAAAAAACAAACACAAAATACGTGAGAGGAATGAATACATATTGCACAACATTGCTGATTGATTCAAGTTCGGTGCGATCCGGATGCATTAGGACATATCCTCCTTGTGTGCCCAGGCTGTCGACAAACAGCACATTTTCACAGCTCATCGCGTTTTGCATTATCCATATCATTGCTGATCCGAAGTCTTCGTCGTCGTCCAGGGCCTCTCCGCTCCAGGTGTGGTGGTGGAACATACAATATCTGGCCTACTTTGCGCGACAGCTCTCTGTAGTGCTCCTGTGTTCCCCAGACCTCGAAGTATGCAGTCCATGTTTTAGCGAAGAATCGTGCGCCATAGTAAAGTGATATGTACGTCTCGCTTGACTTGTTGTCGTGCGCACACGCTGCCATCACATGGGAGCACGGTTTATGCAACAAAGCTGGCTTGTTACAAGTGCACTTGACGCCGTCTTCGAAGATGACACCTTGCTTTCTGATCAGCCGTATGTATCCTCCCCCCACATTCTTACTCTTCAGATAAACAACCCAACTTTGCCTTCTGCTGTTTGGAATGCACTCGGCTGAGTGTTTCTAAGCGGCCGGGGCTTTCATTTCTAAGTACCTCTGCACTTCGTGAGGATATTTTGATGGTGTGACCCCAAGTAGTGCTCTTGCAGCTGTACCCCTCTCGTGGAAGTATTTAGCGGTGCAATACCATGTAAATTCCACAATTCTCGTGAGCGGAGGACCTTGCACCTCCCTCAACACAAAGTTGTACACCTCCGCCATATTGGTTGTCATTATTTTGTATCTAGCTCCTCCCTCATCGTGCAGTAGTGACCATTTCTCTGGAGCTTTGTCACTGATCCATTCACTAAATTTCTTTGTTCTTGATCTCCGGCTGCGACGTATTGGCCCATCTGAAGTACCCACGACATTTTCTTTATCCTCCACCTGTTGCGAACTGCTTACCTCAAATCTTTGAGCTTTAGCTAGGTTTGAGGTATCTTTCTCTAGCTCGTCCCAAATTCGTTGGAACTTATGGTCTTGGTTCTGATCACACAACCGCTTGAACTTCTTCATCAGGCCTGTGCTTCTATAATGGGTGAAAAAGTTCGCCGCAAGATGTCGTTTGCACCACTGGTTAATCAAGTCATTCCATCTGTACTATGGGTCTTCTGTGCACAACATGAACTCAATAGCACTCAACAGGTCCTTGTGTCTATCATGGATGACTCACACATTTCGTCTACCCTTTACAACAGTTTGTTTCAGATTTGTAAGGAACCACACCCAACTATCTGTGCTCTCGCCTTCTACGAAGGCGTACGCCATCAGAAGTAGCTAATTGTTTGTATCTGTGCCAACAGCTGCCATTAAAGTTCCCTTGTACTTCCCAGTTAGAAATGTGCCATCCACGCAACGTACTGGCCGCATGTACTTGAATACAGAGATTGCCTGCCCGAATGACCAAAATATATGCTCCATGTACTCCGCTCCATGCACTGTGTCACCGTTTGTGCCCACAACTGGCCTATGAACCATGTCCGTTACAGTGCCAGGGTTGGTGTCATTTGTTGTATTAGTCTGGACACGTAGTTATATGAATCATAGAAAGATCCAAATAACATCTCAAGACCAAGTTGTTTCGCTCTCCATGCCTTGCCATACTGAAAGCTGTATCCGAATGTGTCGGCGATTTGAGCGACAATTTCTTTCAGTGCTATGTCTAGATTGCATGAAGGTTCCCCAAAATCACATTTGCCACAAATGCGGATGATATATTCCTGTGGCTCCGTGAGACTTCTGTAACCGAACAGTCATGTTCGGTGATTTTCGAAACAACAAAGTGCTCACTGTCCTTGTATCGGGAAACACGAGCATAAAATCTACATCCCTCCACTGTGCACTTCACTGCGTACAGACGCGGATTTGTTCTATCCACCTTGAAAGAGCGACGTAGTGCAATGGACCACATCGCCACGCCTTGCTTGGCCTCCTCCTTGCTTCGAAAATGTTGCCCTAAAATTAATGTTTGCTCATTCGGATGCTGAGTTCGAACTACGATCATCGTGGATTTGTGCGTGATCAAAACCACTTGAATCTAACCATTGTTGCGGAGGTCCCATCGCACGATAATCTTCTTCACTAGACGAATCTGCATAATCTGCATCCACCTCCGAACCTTCTCTACTTGAGTATTGCATATCCTCGTCTTCACCTTCATCGGCGTAAGCCTCGTCCCCAGGCCAGAAATGCCCACTCACGAATCCTGTGTTTGGGACACCCGCAGAATCCTGTGCCATTGTTGGATCAATGTGTTGATCGAAGGATGCCGACTAGAGGGGGGGGGGTGAATAGGTGGTTTTAAAATTTTCTTCTAAATTAGGGTTTAACAACCTAAGATTGCAATAACAAATATTCTAAGGGTATGGAAAACTAATTCAATTCAGATTTAGCAATTTCTATGATACAACTAGCAACAATTCAATCACAATGAAAATTAAGCAAGTAGTAGAGGTAACCGAAGAGATCAAGTTTTTCCCGAGGTCTCGGAAATTTGCCGATTTCCACTAATCCTCGTTGAAGCGCTCTTCGCTTGAGCTTAAGCTTCGATTCCACTAGAGGTAACCCTTCTCCACTCCGGATAGGCGAGCTCCAAGCCTTTACAACCACTCACCGGGCCTCTCCGACACACCGTCGATGGAGAGATCGCCGGACCTCTTGGGTCGTCTAGGTGACGGCAATCACCAAGAGTAATAAGCCTAGCATCTTGCTTGATCAACCTCAAAGCTTGATGAACACAATGCAAATGCAAAAGGCTTGGAACCAAATTCACTCAACTAGCACTCAAGAATTCTCAAGTTTTGACTCTAATTGCTAGAGAATGGATGCGAGAGAGCTTGCACACTGTTGCTCAGGGTTTATGAGATGTATTTCGTGTGTATGTGACATCTACAACAGTGATCTATTTATACTCTCAACAAAAACGGTCAAAATCAAGAAGATTGGGCGAAAATTGTACTGGCCGGACATTGTCCGATCACTTCGGACAATGTCCGGTCAGTACAAAAATTTTGACCGTTATTCACGTGAATTGCGAGTGTCAGTAGCCGTTTGGATCAAAATGTGAAGGCCGGACAGATGTATTTGTCCGGACAAAATGTCCGGACAGATGCATTTGTCTCTGTTAACACCCTTGTTAAAAATGAAGTGTACACGCCGGACAGATACATTTGTCCGGACAAAATGTCCGGACAGATGTATTTGTCTCTGTTAACACTTAACATAATATACTCAGATTTTTTTGTATAGGCCGGACATATAGGATTTGTCCGGACAAAATGTCCGGACAAATAGATTTGTCTCTGTTAACACGGCCCTAACACTAGCCAGGATTTTGTATTGGCCGGACATTGTCCGGTCACTTCGGACAATGTCCGGTCACTTCGGACAATGTCCGGTCACTTCGGACAAATCCTCCGGACAAGTGTATTTGTCTCAAATCAATAAGCTGCTAACATTTGTACTGGCCGGACATTGTCCGGTCACTTCAGACACTGTCCGGCCAGTTCAAACCGAAAACTGACTTCTGAATTTTTTACTCAGCTTTTGATTTGGGGCAAAAGCAAATGCAAATATGCTTCTAAAAACTTCAAGGTTGATCAAGATACTTGTGCTAAGACCCCTCTTAATAGTACGACCATCTAACCTAGAAAATTTCAAAACGAGAAGACGCTAGGTTTAGGTATTTGTACTTTTGTCGAGATTTTCGTCGTTTTCGCTTTACGGAGTCTTGATAACTTTGCTTTGTCTTTTCTTGATGCTTTCTCCTTTGATTTACCTGTGTCTCACATACAGAGATTAGTCGCAAATCTAACGGATGTCATTAATCACCAAAATCCTAATCGGGGCTCAAGATTCAACAATCTCCTCCTTTTTGGTGATTGATGACAACCGTTATGCATAAAACATATGGATATAACAAATATGAGTATAAGCAAGAGATGCTCCCCCTTAATCTTGCATTCAAGTTCATAAACACATTCATGACAAGGTATAACGAGATAACCATACGTATCAACACATACATACATACACAAGAGAGATATCAAAGCAGCATTTTTATAGCACATCTATTTCCATGTTCATGTTCATACATTCATAAACGATAAGACAACATAAACATAACGACAACACATATATCAACATATATCCATACATAACTCTCCCCCTTTGTCATCAAACATCCATAAAAGGAGAGAAGACATAGATACAAACGATCATAGAGACAGGAGACGGATAATCTAGGACTGCGGAAGATGATCGGAAGAAGAATCGCCGCGACGACGACGCTGATACTGGCCTGTGTCGAAACGTCCCCGCAGCTCAGAGATATCCTGACTCATAGAATCGATGCGAGGCTCGATGACGTTGAGGCGATGGTCGATGGAGCTCAATCTGGTGTCGACCTCATCGAAGCGAGTCTCGAATCGCATGGACATCTGATCCAGCCGCTCCATGATCATCATGTATGGAGCTGAGACATCAGGGCTCTGGGAGATGGAGTAGGACTGAAGTGGAGAGGGAGCTCCCGCGACTGGAGACATAGGCTTATCTCCATGAACTGGTGATCCAACTTGATTTTCATAACGAACAAGGATCCCCAGGCTCTTCAACCGATAGTACTCCATAGAGGAAGGACGGGAAGCTCGATGCAGTTCAAAGTAGGTCAGGGTGTGAGCGATGAAAGGTGCGAAGGGCAAAAGCCTCTTCAGGTCCATCTGAACTTCCTGCATCTCGTGGAACATGAACTCCACAAAGTCGAAAGGTGTCTCGTCAACTTGGGCTCTTAGAAGTCGCAGCATGGTGGAGGTGACAGCCCCGCGATCTCCGGTTTTTGGCAAGATAGTCATGCGATTCAACTTCTCTAGGATTGCCACCGGAGGGATCAGTTGAGAGACTTTACCAATATTTGGATCGGGATTGTCGAAGAGATGAGCCACGTCTTCAACTCGAACTTCATCAAAGGCGAAAAGACTGTTGTCAACATGCTCGATTTGTAGAGCCTCTTCAAACTGTGCCTTGGTGAGAGTTCTTCTGGAGTTGTTGTTCATGAAGACGACATGGGATCGATCCGAGGCAACATGAAGAGTCGCGAAGAATGAGCGGATAATATCCACGTTCCACTTCCAGTCTTCCCTCATCTCGGTGAAGGAGTGCAATCTGACAGCTATGAACTTGCCCCGGAGAGGATAGTGAACTTTGCTCTCGATCAAGTTCCAGTCAATGGCCTGATGCCCAAATACTTTAGCAGAGGAGAATCTGGTGTGATACTGAGACATCTGGAAGGCATTCCAGAAATTCCTCTCAGTACATGTCCTCGGATGCTCATATGGGTTCTTTCGACGAAGTCGCCGAATAGCACTAGAGGTGAAGGTTGGATGGCCTCTGGGTTGCTCATCACCACTACTGCTGCTACTGTCGACTGAGTCAGAATCATCAATGGGAGATCCAACGGGAGATGCTGGAGCTGCATCATCCTCATCAATAGCCAAGGAGTCCCAGTCTATAGGTTGAGCCTGTTGAGAAGATCCAGGCCCATGACGACGGCTAGTTTGCTTCATTCTTCCAGTCATAGTGACTCTGGAGAGAAAAGATAGATAATTTGTTCGTGATATGACTCGAAAGAGTTGATAATGAACTAATCTTCCGAAGGATGTGGATGCATGACCTAGTTCTTCTATGAATCAATTCTTACTCATGCATTTGCTAATAGATGTTAATTTTTACTCCATATCATCCTTTTCTGCTCTTTGATTCAATTTGTTCTACTCAATTTGCTTTGATCAAAATCAGGGATCTAGGGCACTCTAAAGAAATCATCTACGATATTGCTCATCTTAACCACTCATCTTGTGCAAGGAAAATAATCTAAACAAATCCGATAGAAATACGTCATTTAACTCTAGAGATTTTGATTTTATCAGACCATCATCTTTCCATACAAAACATATTTGATATTGTTCCAAAATCTAACTCTAAATGGCAATTTGATCCTCTTATATCATGCATGTCAATGATAAACTGCTATTTTGTACAAATCATCTCAAATATGATTACTCCTAGATGTTAATTTCATGAATCCATATCTAGATTTGACATGCAAACACATTTGAATAAAATCAAACCCTAGTATGGCATGAGATGAAATGCATGAACCAGAGGAGGAGACACAAAACTGACCTAATCCAGGAAAGAGGAGATGCACAAGAGATCAACTTTGAGGCCGGACGGGAGATGGCCGGACTTATCTTCTTGTCCGGAGAAGAGAAGATGAACAGTGGATGTGGTGGTGGAGAGCAGCAGCAAAGAAGTTCTAATCGATTTGGGGAAGAAAAGGAATCACGGGTGGTTTTAATAACTGAACCAACGTGCACAGGCCGGACAATGTCCGATCTGACCGGACACTGTCCGATATGGCCGGACAAAGTCCGATCTGGCCGGACACTGTCCGGTCAGTTCAGATTTGCCTCTGAAACTTCTGAAATTTTTGCAAATTTGTCAGATTTGACTCAAATAGAGATTTGAATTTTGGATAAGCTCAAGTATCATGTTTGGAATATATCCAGCTAGCTTTGAGGAGAAATTTGAGAGAAATCGACTTTAGAATGAGCCTCCGAATCGCATTTTAGGGCAAAAGGGTAAAACAGAACGGTTTTTCACCAATTTGTCAAATTTTCATGAAACTCGAATTTTTCTGAGATGTTTGGCCTTGTATGAATTCTAAATACTATTTCAAGCCAAAACATGGAAGAGATCTTGGCTCAAATAGCGAAATTCACAAAATGCACATTTTGGGTATTTTCGTGTCAAAACTCGTTTTCGGGCGATTTGCAAAATGTGATAATTTTCAAACCATAGGTCTTTTGAGAAAAAGTTCAACATGAAATGTCTTCGATTGACTGATCTCTAGGTGTTTCATGTAGAAACTTTTTGTCAAAACTCAACCGATTTTGATTTATAGAAATAAGTCATTTTAGGCCAAAACAAGATCCTTAGATGTTCAATTTTGTCAAAATTCAACATTTTAGCTCGAAGCCCTTTATTTTCACTTTCAAAACCTTTGAAAACATATTTGAAAGATATTTTTGAAGATTTTGTTTTATTTTAACATATTTTGAACATTTTAGCATTTTTAGCCCTTTTGATTTTAAAATTGACCCTTTTTATAAACAACATGCATATTTTTTCTTTTTGTACACAATTTTGGGGTATACAAGCATTCAATGATCTTGAAGTTGCTCCCCCTTAATGTGTTCTCCGAGTTTTGTTGAAAAACGACAAAGTGGTGAATTCTTGAACTTTTTCTTCAAAATAGGAAGTGATGGGCATAGTGCCTACATTGATATATAAATTTATAACCAAGAGTATATATGCTAGATACAATCAAACTAACAATCAATTTAAGATAAGCAAGAGATCAAATGACATTTGAAATATCGATAACATTCAATTCATTTCTTAACTTACTAAATCTTGACTCATCCAAGGGTTTAGTGAATAGGTCTGCTAATTGATTTTCGGTTGAAACATGACTAATCACTATATCCCTTTTTGATACATGATCCCTTAGAAAGTGATGTCTAATGTCAATGTGCTTTGTTCGAGAGTGTTGAACAGGATTGTTGGCAATTTTAACGGCACTCTCATTATCACATAAAAGTGGAACACAATTGACTTTTATGCCATAATCTAACAAGGTTTGCTTCATCCAAAGAAGTTGTGCACAACAACTACCGGCCGAAACATATTCCGCCTCGGCGGTTGAGAGTGCAACTGAATTTTGTTTCTTTGAAGTCCAAGAGACTAATGATCTTCCTAGAAGTTGACAACCACCGGAAGTACTTTTTCTATCAATTTTACAACTGGCATAATCAGAATCCGAATATCCTAGGAGATCAAAACTAGCATTCTTAGGATACCAAAGTCCTATGTTTAGTGTATGTTTTAGATATTTGAAAATTCTTTTTACTGCAGTTAGGTGACACTCTCTAGGAGCAGCTTGAAACCTAGCACACATGCATACACTAAACATAATATCCGGTCTAGAGGCAGTAAGATATAATAAGCTACCAATCATAGAACGATATAATTTGAGTTCTACCGGTTTACCTCCTTCATCCAGGTCCAAAAGCCCATTTGTAGCCATAGGAGTCTTGATTGGTTTTGAATCATCCATACCGAATCTTTTGAGCAAATCCTTCACGTATTTTCTTTGACTCACAAATATGCCTTCTTTGATTTGCTTAATTTGAAGTCCGAGGAAAAAGCTCAATTCTCCTATCATAGACATCTCAAATTCTTTGGACATGGTTTCACCAAAAGCTTGGCAAAGAGACTCGTTAGTGGAACCAAAAATTATATCATCGACATAGATTTGGCAAACAAAGAAGTCATCGTCTATGATTTTGGTAAAGAGAGTTGTATCAATTTTTCCAACTTTAAAACCTTGTGAAATTAGGAAATTTCGCAACCTTTCATACCAAGCCCTAGGGGCTTGCTTTAGACCATAAAGAGCTTTTGAGAGTTTATAGACGTGATTTGGATATTTTGGATCTTCAAAACCCGGTGGTTGCTTTACAAATACAAGTTCCGAAATTTCACCATTTAAGAAAGCACTTTTAACATCCATTTGAAATAGTTTGATTTCAAAACATGATGCAAATGCAAGTAAGATGCGAATGGCCTCTAGTCTAGCTACGGGAGCAAAAGTTTCATCAAAATCTAATCCCTCAATTTGAGAATAACCTTGTGCTACTGATCCGTTTGAGACATAGCTTTGGTTTTCGCACTAGGCTCGCCCAGATTCTAATATGCGGAATAACGGGATCTTACTCGGAAATACCGAAACCCAAAGTAATTGCACAACTCTTTATTTCAAAGAGGGCTTTACACGTCGAACGTTAGGCACACTTGCCTACGTCGAAGGAACTATAAGTGTCTAAAACTCAAATAAGTTCTATGACTCTTCGATTGAGTTCGATGATCTAAACTAGACCTATTACAAGGTATTTATAGTCCAATCGTATGAGTACGTATCAGACTTAGAGACCTAAACGTATTAGACTCATATAACTAATCCTAAACAGATAAGCTTAGTTATACACATTCGGATCTGATTACAATTCCGAACAGGGAACAAATTCCTTTTCCTGGTCGCGGACCAATCCATGGTCGCGAATCCTTTCCGAACACGGTTAAGGTCGCGAAGCCGTATGCGATCAGGATTTGGTCGCCAAGCGGCATGCGATCAGGACTTGGTCGCGAAGCCACATGCGATCAGGACTTGGAGATCCTCCCAGATCATGACTCCCTTGTTGAGAAGGAGCCAACCCCTGTTGCGACCTCACGATCAAACTGGAGATGTGGAAATTGGGCTTGTCCATCTTCTTTGGTGTACCACTTTGCCGCACGTGCTCGTTGATCTTTCCGACCGATTCGAAAAGTCTCCTTTGTGTCATTGCGGGTGATAGTCACCTTCTTCTCCAGAATCACATCTTCGCGTAGAGGTTCGTCTCGTTGATAGACCAAATCTTCAACAGATGGTACTATGGTATCTGGCTCATCATCCAGCATTGAAGGCTCAAAGAGTTTGAGGTGCTCAACATTAACAACCGAGTAAATATCCATGTATGGAGGTAACTCGAGCTGACAAGCGTTATTACCCACTTTCCGCAAAATCCGAAAAGGACCATAACGAATGGGTTTGAGCTTCTTACCTTCACCTTTAAGTCTCTCCTTACTCAAATGTAACCATACCATATCACCTTCTTGAAATTGCACATCAACTCGGTGCCGATCATGTCGCGCCTTGTACTTGAGTTGAGCTTTCAGCAAGTTCTGTTCAACCTCACGATGGAGTCGTTGAATACCTTCCAGGAACTTTTGTGCTCGATCCTGATCAGATGCTTCCTTGCTGTTCTGTGCTGAGGTAGGGATCACAAACTCCATGTCGAATGGACTCTGTGGTAGAAATCCTAAACAGACCTCAAACGGTGACTTTCCAGTCGAACCATGCACTGCTCGATTAAAAGCAAATTGCAGGTACGGTATGCTTCCATCCCAGGTCTTCGGGTGCTTCGAGTTATATCCTCTCAAAAGATGAACAACTGTGCGATTAACCACCTCGGTTTGACCATCAGTTTGCGGATGAAAAGCAGTACTCCTCTTCAGCTTGGTGTCCATCATCGTCCAGAGCGATCGCCAGAAGTGACTAAGGAACCGGGTATCGCGATCAGACACAATAGAAGTCGGCAGTCCGAAGTGTGTCCAAACGTGTTGAAAGAATACCCGAGCTGCCTCTTCTCCCGTGATAGTCTTCCGACAAGGTATAAGAATAATCATTTTGGAGAACCGATCAACGACCATGAATAGATAGTCGTTGCCACGTCGGGTCTTAGGCAATCCTCCCAAGAAATCCATAGATATGCTTTCCCATGGTCGCGATGGAACTGGCAAAGGAGTGTACAAACCTAATTTTCGGTTTGCCGGTTTCGAGATGCTGCAGAGACCACAGCCTCGAACAAAACTAGCCACATCTTGCTGCATACGCGGCCAGAACACATGCCGGTGAAGATTTTGCAACGTCTTTGTAACCCCAAAATGACCAGCTACCTTCGATGTATGCGCTTCTCGCATCCATTGAGTTCGAGGTGCTCCACGAGGTATGCAAAGTAAATTGCCCTTGTACAAGAGTCCTTCTCGACGAACGAACTCTGTAGGTTTTCCTATTTCGAGTTCAGTCAGTACTGTTTGGAAAACAGGATCTTCACTGTACATAGTGGCATAGTCATCATGACATGAGGGCTCGATCTGCATGAATGCTGATAAACAGAGGGCCGTAACTGGTGGTCGCGACAACATGTCCGCCAATTTGTTGTGGACGCCCTTCTTGTACTTAATCACCAGATTGAACTGCTGCAGATACGACATCCACTTCATGTGCCGAGCTTGCTGTAGCTTGGATTGAGTTTGCAAATATTGCAATGGTTGATGGTCGGTGTGGACAACCGTCTCTTTACCCAAAAGATAACACCGCCAATGTTTCACGGCCTGATGCAGTGCGCATAACTCCTTATCATAAGTCGGGTAGTTCTTCTGAGCTCCCTGGAATAACTCGGAGTGATATGCCACTGGTCGACCTTCTTGCATGAGCACTGCGCCCATCGCATAACCTGAGGCATCGGTTTCTAGCTCGAACGGTTTCTGGAGATTCGGCAAAGCTAACACAGGCGCCTTGCTGATCTTCCTTTTCAGCAAGAGAAATGTGTCCTCATGTTTCCCTGTCCACTCGAACTTCTGATCGATCCTGGTTAATGCATGCAACGGAGAAGCCATAATCGAGAAGTGTCGGATGAACTTTCGAAGGTATTGGCATGCTCCCACAAAACTATGCACATCCGTAACTGTTCGCGGTCGCGGCCATTCGCGAATCACTTTGACCTTGTCCGGGTCGATTTGCAACGTACCGTTGCCGATTATGAATCCGAGGTAAAGTAGAGTTTGCTGACCGAACTCGCACTTCTTACGGTTGAGGCGAAGTCGATGTTGCCAAAGCTGTTCGAACACCTTTTCGACATGAATGAGGTGCTCATCCCACGAACAACTATAAACCAATATGTCGTCGAGATACACGATCACAAAGTCGTCGATGAACGGTCTCAACACGTCATTCATAAGACGCATGAAAGTTGCCGGGGCATTGCAGAGACCAAACGGCATGACCAGCCATTCGAACAGACCTTGCCGTGTTTTGAACGCGGTCTTCCATGTATCCTCCTCTCGGATGCTGACTTGATGATATCCTGACTTAAGATCCAATTTGGAGAAGACAACAGCATGCTTCAATTGGTCTAGCAGGTCATCAATACGAGGAAGGGGGTACCGGTTCTTGATGGTGATCTTGTTCAGTGCTCGATAGTCGATGCACATACGCCAAGTCCCATCTTTCTTTGGTACTAACACCACAGGAGATCCACAAGGTGAACTACTCGATTGAATGACACCATTGTTCAGCAACTCACCAAGTTGTCTCTTGATCTCTTCATTCTCCAATACTGAGTTGCGATACATACTCAGATTGGGCAGTGTCGCATCGGAGACAAGCTGAATTTCGTGCTCGACTGGACGTTTCGGCGGACGACTCTGGTTAGTCTCGAACAGATCACTGTATTTCTCCAGCAGTCCCGACAAACGACCAGAATCTTCTCGGCACGCCAGCGACAATGCTGACCGAGTACCCTCACCTTGAGCAATGGGTCGAATCATGAAAAGCACATACTTGTGACATGCATTAACAATTCGTTTGGCTTGATTTGCGGTAATCAAGTTCGAAGTGTTGACGTGGACGTCTCTACTGATCACGAACTTAACTCCGTCTTTGGTGAGGTCGTACTCTTGCGCTCGCCGATGGAAGTGAGCGTCTCGATCATACAGATACGGACTCCCAAAGATCACCTGACAGATATCGATAGGGACAACATCGCATTGCACCTCATCGATATATCGTGCAGAGATCGCAAACTTCAACACACACTGACTCGTAATCTGTTGGTTCACGTCGGATGTAAACCAACCCAGCGGATATGGTCGCGGGTGTGTGGTTGTCTTCAAACCAAGTCGCCGAACCAGTCCAGCGGAGACCAGATTCTTCTAACTTCCTGGATCGAATATCGCTGCGACCACTTCGTGCTTCACCTGGATGTTGATGGTGAACAAGTCCTCCGTTGGGTGATGGTCGTTCGGTGGATCGGAACCCTTCTCCTTCGGCATTGCCATCAAAGACAAGGTCGTATCCGCCTCATTAACCGAATTCACTCGGACAACTTCCTCGTCGGGTGAAGTCGCAGTAGCCGTGGCTGTTCTTTTCCCTGGTCCGTTTTTCTTTGGTCGAAGTTCAGGATGAAGCTTGTAACATTTGTCCTTGGTATGCCCTGCGACTTGACAATTTTCACAAAAGGCACTCGTGCCCGATTTTGAAGCGTTCTTCTTCGGACTCGGCTTCTTCTTTGTCGAGGTCGCATTTTCCTTCGTGCTTTTGTCGCTGCGGGATTTATTCTTCTTCTCGATCGCCATAGCAGTTGTGCTCGCGGTCGCAATGTCTTGGACACCGAACAGACTTAGCTCAGTACTGATCGATTTCTGAAGTCCAGATGTGTACTTCCGAAATACCTGAGGGTCGGATAGTGAGATGCCAATGACCATTGCTTGTCGCCGAAACTCTGTCGTATAGTCTTGGACGGTCTGGTCGCGCCGTTGATACAATCTGTGCCAACGCTCCCATCTCTCCTCAAGGTAACCCATCAGATAGAATTCTTGTCGCAGAAGTCGTTTGAATTGACCCCACACAAGGTCGTCAGCTTCACCACTGGCGACAAGGGCCTTCCACCATGTCTTGGCGTGGTCCTTCATCTTCAAAGGTGCAAATTTGACCTTTTGAGCGCTACTAAACCCTTTCAGGTCAAAGTAGGTCTCAAGTTGGTCGATCCAAGAATCCAGCTTCTCGGCATCGATCACCCCATCATATATGGGTATATCAATCTTAGCGTCGACTTTAAAAGATCCGACAGCTAAGGAGGTGTTGGCGAGGTCGTCGGTTTTGTGGTTGCCTTCGTCTTCATCTTCGTCTGCCCTGCGCAAGTCTTCACCAGTCTTTTCACCCATAACCTTCCCTATTTCAGGAGGTACAATCATGGCCTGTTGCTTAATCCAAGCAAGCACGGTTTCCATGTCGGTGGAGAGCTTAGCCACTTGTTCGGCTAGGTTAGCTTGAACGGAGGTATCGTCAGACATTGTCGGAGACGCGGCTGTAGGAACCGTCAATTGATCGCCTGGAATTTCGCCGGAAGTTTTGTAACCCTGGCGAGTCTTCACCATCCACAGGATAGGAAAGTCGCTCTGATACCAACTTGATCCGTTTGAGACCTAGCCTTGGTTTTCGCACTAGGCTCGCCCAGATTCTAATATGCGGAATAACGGGATCTTACTCGGAAATACCGAAACCCAAAGTAATTGCACAACTCTTTATTTCAAAGAGGGCTTTACACGTCGAACGTTAGGCACACTTGCCTACGTCGAAGGAACTATAAGTGTCTAAAACTCAAATAAGTTCTATGACTCTTCGATTGAGTTCGATGATCTAAATTAGACCTATTACAAGGTATTTATAGTCCAATCGTATGAGTACGTATCAGACTTAGAGACCTAAACGTATTAGACTCATATAACTAATTCTAAACAGATAAACTTAGTTATACACATTCGGATCTGATTACAATTCCGAACGGGGAACAAATTCCTTTTCCTGGTCGCGGACCAATCCATGGTCGCGAATCCTTTCCGAACACGGTTAAGGTCGCGAAGCCGTATGCGATCAGGATTTGGTCGCCAAGCGGCATGCGATCAGGACTTGGTCGCGAAGCCACATGCGATCAGGACTTGGAGATCCTCCCGGATCAGCTACCAATCTAGCTTTATTTCTCACAACTATGCCATTTTCATCTTGTTTATTTCTAAAGACCCATTTTGTACCAATTATATTGTGATCAAGAGGTTGTTCTACAAGTTCCCAAACATTATTTCTAGTAAAGTTGTTTAACTCATCATGCATAGCATTTACCCAATCCGGGTCCGCTAAAGCTTCATCAATGCATTTAGGCTCAATACTAGAAATGAAAGATGCATGTTCACAAAAAGATGCAATTCTAGAGCGAGTTTGGACACCTTTACCGACATCACCTATTATTTGGTTGACGGGATGATCTTTAGTGATGGCTTGATGAAGTCTTGGATTTTGCAATGTTTGATCTTCATTTTCCTTTATTTCCGAATCAAGATCAACTTGAGTGGGAGCTTCCGGAATCATAGAAGCTCCTTCATTTTCTTGATTGGGGGACTTTGAATCTTCATCTTTGGGCTTGATATCTCCAATCGTCATGTTCTTCATAGCTTCTCGTAATTCTTCATTTCCTACATTCTCAACATCTTCATACTCTTCTTGAGAGCCATTAGATTCATCAAACTCAACATTGCATGTTTCTTTAATGCATTCGGTTATGATGTTAAAAACACGATAAGCCTTACTAGTTGACGAGTATCCAACAAGAAAGCCCTCGTCAACACGACTTTGAAATTTTCCAAGATGCATGCGTTTTTTAAGGATGTAACATTTGCAACCAAAAACTCGAAAATATGGGATGTTTGGTTTTCTTCCAATAATTAGCTCATAAGGAGTTTTGTTTAATAAAGGATGAGTATAAAGCCGATTTATGGCATAACAAGCCGTATTTACGACCTCGGCCCAAAACCTAGTGGGGGTTTTATATTCATCCAATAAAGTTCGAGCCATTTCAATTAATGTTCGATTTTTCCTTTCCACAACACCGTTTTGTTGAGGAGTATATGGTACGGAAAATTCGTGTTTGATTCCAGATTCGTCACAAAGTTCAACAAAATCAGAATTTTGAAACTCTCCACCGTGATCACTTCGAAGTTTCTTGATGGAGAATTCAAATTCATTTTCAACTCGTTTTGCAAATCTTTTAAACACACTTGGAGCATCGGATTTATGATTTAAAAAGAAAATCCAGGTAAATCGAGAGAAATCATCAATAATGACAAAGCAATAGTTACTACCACCAATACTTTGAGTTTCCGATGGACCAAACAAGTCCATATGCAAAAGCTCAAGTGGTCTAGATGTTGACAAAATATTTTTAGCGGGATGAGTGCTAGCAACTTGTTTTCCCGCTTGACATGCACTACAAAGTTTATTCTTTTCGAACTTTACATTTTTCATACCTAGGATTAAATCTCTTTTTAAAAGTTTGTTTAATTGATGCATCCCAACATGAGCCAAACGACGATGCCAAAGCCATCCCAAAGAATTTTTAGCAACCAAACATGTTGAAATGCAAGAGTCTTTTGAACCGAAATCAACCAAATACAAATCTCCATATCGAAAACCTTTGAAAATTAAAGACTTGTCTTCTAGACTTTCAATGATAACACCATTTGGTTCAAAAATGCATCTAAGACCCAAATCACAAATTTTTGCATCCGAAAGCAAATTGGAGTTCAAAGATTCAACAAGTAATACATTTGAGATGGAAAGGTTGTTTGTGATTGCGACTTTACCTAATCCAATTACCTTTCCTTTGCTATTATCACCAAACGTGATTTTATCAATGTCATTGCAACCATTCTCAAATGAAGAGAACCGACTTCCATCACCGGTCATGTGTTGGGTGCATCCACTATCAAGCACCCAATGCCTCACACCGGTTTTGTAGTTTACCTAAAAGAAGGGTTAGATGCTTTTAGGTACCCAAACTTGTTTGGGTCCTTGAAAGTTAGCAACAAGAGTTTTTGGTACCCAAATTTTCTTCTTATGTTTATTTTGATGAGGTAAACCAATGAATTTTGCAATCACTCTTCCGTGCTTTGTTTTCTTTAGCATGTAATGGGAGTGATACTTATTTTCTTTAGCTCTAGAAGTTGAGGGACAATTTTCCGGCAAATGATCTACATTATGACATTTGTGACAAAATATATTAGTGGCCTTTACAAAAGTCATTTTAGTACTCAATTTCTTTCTCTTGTTCGGTTCATATCCTAAGCCTTCCTTTCTAAATGAACATCGTTGTTCACTAAGAAGTTTGTCCAAAATTTCTTTTCCTTTAAAACATTTTGCTAGTCCTAGATTTAGTTTTTCTACTTGTGCTTTGAGTTCTAAATTTTCTAAAATCAAGTTCGAGTTGTTATCAACAATTTCATCACAAACATTTTCATGATTAATTTCTAAAGCATTACAAGTGAATGATTTTGAAAGAGAGACATCATGAGTTGATTCTTCTAGAATATCACACGTAATGCCTATTTCATTTGTTTGTTTAGAATCAATAATTTCATTTATTAGAAGTGCCTCATGCGAGTCATTTAGTTCTGCATATAATTCACTAAGTGTTGAATATTCTTTCTTAAGCAGTTTGTTCTCCTTAGTTACTCTACCTAATGCCTCATTTAGTTCCATAACCATATCAACAAGGTCCTCATAGGAAGGTTCAAGATCCGATACCTTAGCATCATCACATGCCATAAGACATAATGATGACTTGTCTTTAAACGAAGTGGCTTCTCCGATAGCAATTCCTGCCATTTTCTTAGAAGATGATGGTACTTCATCCTCCGATTCGGATTCCTCCGATCCGGAATACCATTCACCAACATAGGCTTGGCCCTTGCTTTTATTGTTGTAGAACTTCTTGAAAAGCTTCTTTTTGCCTTTTGTCCCTTCACCGTCATCTTTCCTCTTATGAAATTTTTGATTATCACCCTTTTTATTTGGACATCTTGAGGCAAAGTGTCCCTTCTCATTACATTCATAACATATAATGTTCTTGAATCCGGTCTTCTTGTGAGGTCCTCGCCTTTTGTCAAACTCAAATCCTCTTTTGTTGATCTTGTTTAGGAGCTTGCGGGTTTTTCTCACAAGAAGAGCTAGATCACCATCGGAGCTTTCACCCAACTATCCTCCTTGGCTTCCTCGACTTTTGCCTTAAATGCCAAGTTTTTCTTCTTTTATCTGGATGCTTCCACGATCCCTTTCTTTTCTTCTTTTTGCATTTCATGGGTGATAAGAGTACCCAAGAGTTCGGTAGGAGTTGTGGAAGAGAGATCGCCATTGATAAGCACTGTCACAATTGTATCAAAACTCGATGGTAAAATCATAAGCATTTTACGCACAATGTCAATATCTTCAAATTTTGTACCTAAACCTTTGAGATCATTGATTACTAGATTTAGTCTAGTATACATGTCACTAACATTTTCAGATTCAAGCATGAAAAAGGAGTTGTATTCTCTAGTTAATTTAATTAGCTTAGCTTCTTCGACTTTTGATGTTCCTTCATGAATTACCTCTAAGGTTTTCCACATTTCATAGGATGTATCAAGATTGCTAATGCGATTGAATTCACTTAAGTCAAGACCATTAAATATGGCATTTTTTGCTTGAGCATTTGCTTGAAGGTTTTTCGATTCTAGAGGTGTGAGATTTTCTAAGTCAATTGGAGTCCTAAAACCATCTCTAGTGACCCTCCAAACATCAAGACTAATGGATTCTAGATAAACCGCCATCCTAATTTTCCAATAGCAATAATTGTCACCCTTGAAGAAGAGAACCTTTCCATTATAGTTTTCTTTGATCGACGACATCCTCTCCCTAGACGGTTAAGCCTAAAAAAGAGAGACCTAGTGCTCTGATACCACGTGTTGATCGAAGGATGCCGACTAGAGGGGGGGTGAATAGGCGGTTTTAAAATTTTCTTCTAAATTAGGGTTTAACAACCTAAGATTGCAATAACAAATATTCTAAGGGTATGGAAAACTAATTCAATTCAGATTTAGCAATTTCTATGATACAACTAGCAACAATTCAATCACAATGAAAATTAAGCAAGTAGTAGAGGTAACCGAAGAGATCAAGTTTTTCCCGAGGTCTCGGAAATTTGCCGATTTCCACTAATCCTCATTGAAGCGCTCTTCGCTTGAGCTTAAGCTTCGATTCCACTAGAGGTAGCCCTTCTCCACTCCGGATAGGCGAGCTCCAAGCCTTTACAACTACTCACCGGGCCTCTCCGACACACCGTCGATGGAGGGATCGCTGGATCTCCCAGGTCGTCTAGGTGACGGCAATCACCAAGAGTAATAAGCCTAGCACCTTGCTTGATCAACCTCAAAGCTTGATGAACACAATGCAAATGCAAAAGGTTTGGAACCAAATTCACTCAACTAGCACTCAAGAATTCTCAAGTTTTGACTCTAATTGCTAGAGAATGGATGTGAGAGAGCTTGCACACTGTTGCTCAGGGTTTATGAGATGTATTTCGTGTGTATGTGACATCTACAACAGTGATCTATTTATACTCTCAACAAAAACGGTCAAAATCAAGAAGATTGGGCGAAAATTGTACTGGCCGGACATTGTCCGATCACTTCGGACAATGTCCGGTCAGTACAAAAATTTTGACCGTTATTCACGTGAATTGCGAGTGTCAGTAGCCGTTTGGATCAAAATGTGAAGGCCGGACAGATGTATTTGTCCGGACAAAATGTCCGGACAGATGCATTTGTCTCTGTTAACACCCTTGTTAAAAATGAAGTGTACACGCCGGACAGATACATTTGTCCGGACAAAATGTCCGGACAGATGTATTTGTCTCTGTTAACACTTAACATAATATACTCAGATTTTTTTGTATAGGCCGGACATATAGGATTTGTCCGGACAAAATGTCCGGACAAATAGATTTGTCTCTGTTAACACGGCCCTAACACTAGCCAGGATTTTGTATTGGCCGGACATTGTCCGGTCACTTCGGACAATGTCCGGTCACTTCGGACAAATCGTCCGGATAAGTGTATTTGTCTCAAATCAATAAGCTGCTAACATTTGTACTGGCCGGACATTGTCCGGTCACTTCAGACACTGTCCGGCCAGTACAAACCGAAAACTGACTTCTGAATTTTTTACTCAGCTTTTGATTTGGGGCAAAAGCAAATGCAAATATGCTTCTAAAAACTTCAAGGTTGATCAAGATACTTGTGCTAAGACCCCTCTTAATAGTACGACCATCTAACCTAGAAAATTTCAAAACGAGAAGACGCTAGGTTTAGGTATTTGTACTTTTGTCGAGATTTTCGTCGTTTTCGCTTTACGGAGTCTTGATAACCTTGCTTTGTCTTTTCTTGATGCTTTCTCCTTTGATTTACCTGTGTCTCACATACAGAGATTAGTCGCAAATCTAACGGATGTCATTAATCACCAAAATCCTAATCGGGGCTCAAGATTCAACACAATGAATGCCTTGGGTACCTCTTCCGCTGGTTCAATGTTTAGTACCGTTACATACAGCACGCAGTCATCTGGGCTATGAATGAGATTTAATACTCTCCTAACCAGAGAACCCCAAGACTGGTCGTCTTTAAGTTTACACAATTTCCAACTATCTGTTTCACCAACAGGCACCAACGCTTCTATTACAATTTTGTGTAAAGATGGGTCGATATTTAGTATGTTCACGACTCGGGTCTTAAGGTCCTCAAAATTAACTGCACGGAGGTCATTCAATTCCATGTCTACATGGTGACAACTACAGAGGTCATCCCCATGTGGTCCGTTTCTGATTACTTGTTCCCCGTGAAAAACATACACTATTCTTATTTCTGACATTGTCTACGACAAAAAATCAAAATTAATCTTTACTTTCTTTTTTAAATAATCTAATTCGTTATAGGTGCAATTTAATACACAACTCATCCATAATATTATATACACATCATATTATAAATGCACAATATTATACAACAGATCTAAATTAATTTACATACACATCAGATCTAAGTTTAGAATATCACATCTAAATAACAGATCTACGCTTGCATAGTACATTTACCTCAGATCTACGTATTCTACAACATATCTAAATCATTAATACGTTTTCCATGAATTTCTAAAGCAGATCTATATTCTAAACTAAATTTCTAAAGTAGATATGTATTTAAAACTAATTTATAAAACAGATCTAATTAGAAGTTGAAAAAAATTTACCAGTCTTTTCTTCTCTTCTTTTTCTGTTTCTCTTCTTCTTCCTCTTCCTCTTCTCTTCTTCTTCCCTTTCCTCCTTTCCTCCCCCTCTCTCTTTTCCTTCTGGTTTCTAACCAAATGAAATTTTTTTTGCCCAGCTCTCGTAGTTGCCACCTCTGGTTCTTATATAGAGCCTAAGTCGCCAGCCCGGCTGGCGACTTAGGTCTCGCTGCTAAGTCACCAACCGGGCTGGCGATTTAGACGTTAGTCGCCAGCCGAGTTGGCGACAGTGGGCTAAATCGGCTGAGTCTCCAATCGGGTTGGCGACTTTGGTCATTTATGTATTTTTCTTTTCTTCTGTATTTTTTTTTAAATTATTATTTTAAGACGTGTTTTCTGTACAAAAAATTCCTAGATTACAGGGTAGGATTTTATACATGGAAGGTCTTCACACTGAACACCCGGGACCCGGCTAATGGACATATGCATATCAGTTAATCTTACGCCAGATTGAGTCTTTGCGTGTGGACGGTTCTCAAATAAGGGTTATTTTTCGGTTAGGGTGTTGTTTAACTGTCTAACAGTTTTAATTCTAAGATACTTTTGGAGACAAGGAAAACCTAAAACACAATAGTAGAAAAATATATATGAACACTGAATAGTAAGTTAAAACAAAAGATTTGAAAACATAGGATTGATGAAATTAAAGTGTTTGAATAAGTGATAGAAAAAACATAGAAAATGAGTATTTTTTAATCAAATTCCACCAATCCAAACATGGTCTAAGACGGAATTACAAGTAGATCTGCACCAACCTACAAGTAATGACTAGAATTTTATCATGTTCAAATTGCCTTCTTTTTTTCCTATGGAGCATAGAAGGAGGCCTCCAATCATTAGATGTTGTATTTATCAATTTTTTTTGACGTATTGTGTACTTGCTTACCATATTCTTAACGACTAAGTTGTATAAGACGATGCAAGCATAGCAAATGGTGGTTAGCACTTTATTGATCGATCTTCGTATGTAAGGCAAACTAAATTCTGTGCAATTGCGCAATTAGATTTGTCTTTTTGTTTTTAAAAACAAAAAGTTTATTTGTGCTGAATAATGATTTAGTACATTTGAAAGATTCACAAAATGAGTCTTCGAACAAATACTTTATGAGAAGAGTTGTTTAATTTTCAATTGGCTGAATAATGATTTAGTACATCATATTTATTCAAAATTTCTCAACTTTATTTGTGTCATGCACCATGATTTGGACTCATTGACCACAGCATGCCCCATGAATCCGTGGGCATAAAGTACTCGAATACTTATTTAAACTCTATAAAGGTATACTGTTTTGTTCACAAGATTTCTCAACTTATTACTGTCAGATTATTTACATACCACAGTTTTGCATGTGATTGAGCTGAGGATAACACGTTGTTCACCCTGCCTTATAATAACCTTGGCTCTATCCAGTATAAGGTCTACCACCGAATTGGTAGCATTGATACCACTGTTGGGGGGCTAAACCCTTCTCCCTGACCATTTCCCAGTACTAGTCCATAGTGGGGATTTTTCCTTGTCCAGTAGTGATATAGTGGACAATTTTTCCTGGTCCACAGTAGGGTTTCTCAACTTATTATTGTCAGATTATTTACCTATCATAGTTTTGCATGCGACTGAGTTAAGGATAACACGTTGTTCACCCTACCTTATAATAACCTTGGCTCTGTCCAGTATAAGGCATACCACCGAATTGGTAGCCTTGATACCATTATGGTGGGCTAAACCCTCCTCCTTGACTCTTTCCTAGTACTGGTCCGCAGTAAGGATTTTTCCTTGTCTAGTAGTGATATAGTGAAAGGATCGATGCACGGAAGGGGTCTTTTCCCAACCAACAATCATATAATCAAAAGGAATACTCACTAGAATGTTCCACCCCTCTATGTAGGGCCAGGTTATGTACTTGGCAAGGATACTAAGTCATGTTTGTCTTGTACCAAGTTTGTGGTGGTACGTTTTCATACTACTAGATATATAGCATAATTGTTTAGTTCTTATGTGTCAGGGTAAGGTACTATCCACTTAGGCAGCTTTCATTGACCAATCTTGCCATCCTCACCACCAACACTAATCGGTTTTCTTAATCATGATTTGTTTTTTCAAATAACCATCAATAGGTTAGATATATATTGGGTCGATTAAGCTACTAATCTTATATACCAAATTCTAGGGCTTCAAGTGTATATCAATAGACCCAATAATTCAAGGATGGTTATTCCAATTTGGGTCAATAGCTAAATAGATTCCAATGAAAATAAATATTGCAATTAAAATAGAATGCATAATATTTCAAACATAAATTAGATAGCAGTTGTGAAATATTGGGGTGGTATGGTCAAAGATTTGTGACTTGCCTCATTTGGCTGGAGTGTCTTCAAATTTGGTGCTTCCTTACTCTTTGACTTTTCTTCTCCAAAACCTAGAGTCATGTACAATGCAATCACACATATGGCTATCAATTAAAAAAAATACTTATACATAATTATATACGTGTGCATGAAAGGTAATCGAGGGATGAGGTTGCATGAGCGATATGGGTCCAGTTCATTAGGTGATGGTTATGATTGGATGAAATGAGTTAGGTTTTGTTAGATGATGAAACTAAATGGATGAGGTAGTTTGAGCCTGATTAAGTGATGGCACCATATAAATAAAATAGATCTGGTATCGGAAACAGTATATGAGGAGACTCAAGATGAAGACTTGGGTTAGGTAATGAGGTTGAATGGCGGCAGTAGCTCAAATCTAACTACGTGATAAAATTAAACAAATAGGATAAATCTGACATCAGAGAAAAAATTTGGTAAAATTAAAAATGAAGATGAGGACTTGATTTATAAGGAGATTAACTTAGTGGAAAAATGAGTTGAGGATAAGATAGTTGAAGTTCAATTAGCAAAATCACTTGGTTAAATTAGATTGACTTAGTTAGTTATATTTTTACTTCATGATCAGAAAAATTTAGTAATTATATTGCAAAAGGATAAATTAACTGGGTTATAATTTGAAATTAAATTTAAACTAATTCAAATTGGATTGGTTCGTATATATTTTAACTAGGTCAAAATAGCTCAGACTTTGGTCACAGTCTCATTCTAGAGAATGAATTGATTTCAAAATAAGTTTATTTTAATCAATGATAAGTTGTTATGGAATGGTTACTAATTTGTTTTGATTACTCTATCTGGTTGAGATATATTTGAAGTGATTAACTCACCTTTTGAATTATTTAAGAAAATATCTAGACAAAATACATGTTTAGCCTATAAGATTTACATTTTTAGTTTCAAAAATGGAATGAACACTTTTATATTTAGGGGTAAGTGTGAAAATTAGTGGTTGATTCAGTTTAGCAAAATTATCCAATAAATTTTTAATTGACATGATTGTATACACCAATACCTCAAGTTTAATATATGATAAAAAATAATTCTATTTTACCAGGAAATAATGAATTTTACTAAGACTAATAATAATGGTTAATATTAGATTTTTAATTTGGAAAAATAATTCAATTCAAGTCATGACCTAGTTTTGAAATTTTGTGATTTGGCCTCAAAATGAATTTGGCTTAATGTAATGAAATTTATATGGAATACAACTGAAATAAGTTAATTCGAATTTAGATTTCTCATTCAAATCTCAATTCAACCTTCAATCTAAATGAAATTAAAATTATGTTTATTAAATTAAGACAGTTTATTATTATTATTATATTTTCTCAAAAGGATTTTAAGTTCAGAGGTTCATATTTTGGTCTTCATTAACTAAAAGTAACTTTTGGCAAATTTCAATCTAAATCTGTTTTAAATTGGATTAGAATTTTATTAAAGCAATTAACAAAATCGATTTCATTCAAAATCTAGAGTTGGAGCCCAGCTAAGTCTTGAATTCGGCTGAATCTAACCAAAAGCTAGAGTTGGCTCCTAAATTGGATTTAAATTCTGTTGCCGTAGTGCTGTGATGCAAGGGCCGCGGACGTCGGCCAATTCCGGCGATCCCCGGCGGTGGCGACGGCAGGAACACGTCCATCGGTCCTTCACTCGCACTCCCTAGGCACGGCGGCAACGGTGAGGCGGCGCAGCACCGGCGGTCGTTGACCAGAGAAATGAACAGGGGAAAACGGCCTGTTCACCGTCACTGGATCACTCCGGCGAGACTCGCCGGTAAGGAACAGATCTGGGTCGTTCTCTATGACAACAATTTGGTGAATCTAAAATTAATTTGGATTTGGTGGAAGTTTTCGCAATCAATTTCTTGGGAAGAATTAATTTGTGGAGCGCGGCGAAATCCGGCGACAATTCATCGGAGGCGGCGAAGCATGGTGGGGAGTAGGAGGAAGCCTAAGGGAACGTTTTGGTGACCTCGGATTGAATGGGGAAGTGCCGTGGAATTCTGACATCGTGAGCTCGTTTTCTGGCGAAGTGGAGTTCGCCGGCGACGGGAGTGATGGAGAAGAATTCGAAAATTGTTTGAATAGAAACGTTTCTGTGGTTGAGAGGGTCGGATTGGGAAAAAAAGTTTCGAGTTTTTCGGAGTGGCTCAGGGGTTACGGCCGCCGGGGAGAAAAATGGCGGTCCGGCAGAGGATGCTCGCCGGAGTTGGGGCGGTGGAACTAGTATTAGTTGGAGGGACTTAGAAGAAGTTACTGGAGGCTCGGTTATCGCTTGCCGGCACCGAAACCTCGGTGACCGGCAACGGAGTGGCAGAACGACAAAGAACAGTGCTGAAACAAAAATTGAACAATAACTATCAGGAGGAATAGAAGTGGTACTGAGCAAAATTTAGAATCATGCAGTGATGATTTAATCAAAGTACTGGAGTTCTAATTGGGTGTAGCGGCTTTGCAGTACAATTAGAAATGCATTCCTATGAACAGCACAAGTGTGAGATGTTTTACCTGATGCTAAGGATGAAGCAAATTTGAGTTTCCTCAGCAAAGACTGAATTAGCATGTATTGGGTTATTTTCACTGGAATTTGATTTTACTGCTTAGAAGCAGGCTTGCGGTGGAGCAAATAAGGCAGTAGATCAATTCAGCGACTAATATGTATTCTGACTTGAAGTTTCGCTACTGTAATTAAAAAAATACATGTGTGGATGTGTACACTAGTGTTCCATAGGTATATAGTGCTGCTACTACTGCTATGTTAAGGTCCTTGCACCATACTTGCATACTAATTATACACTTAACTCAATCATAGAGAAGAGTGATGTGGTCAGGCATTAGACTAGAGTCTGATGATATTTGAAAGAGTTGGTGGATATTAATAACACACATCAATGACTGTCAACTGAAAACATTAAGGGGGCAGTGTTTGGGAAGATGAGGTTGTTATGATTACAGGTAACTCTTAGGACCTCAAATATTTTCAACTGTATTCCTAAAGCAACTAAGCAACTGACTACTTGTGTATGTATGTATGTATGCATGCTTACCATACACATGTGTGATCACTATTAATATTGTGCGTGTGTTGTTTGAAAATACCAGAGAAATGCATACTTATAGACATAATATGCATTTAGGTTTTTAGGGTTTTAGCACCAAAATGCAAATAAAGGAAATGAGGGAGATTAAATGAAAAAAAGTGACGAGGGTTAAATCAATTGTGGTAAATTAATTTCACGAGGAGGGTTAAAATGAAATAACTCAAGGATCTAAGCAGATTAGGGTTTCAGAAGAACTAATTTATGAAAACAGGATATTTAGAGTAAAAGTAAATAGTATTTTTACTTAAAACAACTGAAACTATGAATAACTGAATTCTGGGGCCGAATTTGAATTAGTTGTAGTAGAAAATTTGTTCTGGGGGTAAAGAAGGTCATGACTATTTAGTCAGTTCTGAGTTTGGATAAGAATGGTGAAATTAGCCGTTTTTGAGATTGAGAAACTGAAGGAAGGTCTAATATGCAACAAAGTTTGGACTAAATTTTGAAAAGTGAATAAATGAATTTATTTAGCTAATAACTTTTAAAACTAGTATGCAAACACAATAACATTTAGGATTTTTCATTCGTCATGCCTAAGGGTACACATTAGATACACAAAGTAGAGTCTTAAATTTTGGAGATGTATTATACTAGCAATTAGGTCTGAAATAAATTTAAAATAATTACTAATGCAGAGGATGGTTTTGTAGTGTCTTATAATATAGTATTCTGAGCAAGAGTAGTGAATTTAGACATTCGTGCAACTGAAGTGTTTGAAATTTTTAGAGACTAGTTTCTCCAAAAACAAAATTTTTGGGTTCTATTTTTCGGAATGTTACACCCTGTCGCCTTCATTAAGACCACTCTCACTACTTGCCATGTTACCTTAGTGTAGGATTGAGAATGTCGACTAGAGGGAGGTGAATTGGAGGCTTTAAAATTTTTCGACTAAAAACAATTTTTGCAAGGAAGAGACAAAGAGCAAATAAAATGAAACAATTTAATAATATTTTGCACTAAGAAAGAGTAAGAAAATCAAACACGGTGATTTATCCCGAGGTCTCAGAAACTCACCCGGTTTCCCCTACTCCTCGTTGAAGCACTCAAATGAATGAGTCTTGGTTTAATATCCACGAAGGATATTTTTCACTAAGGTTGCTCCTTCTTCACCCCGGATAGGCGAGCACCGATGTCTTTCAAAAAATATGCCGAGCCTCTCCGACAATCTCCGTTAATGGAGAGGTCAACGGCCACACCTCCAAACCGTCTAGGTGAGGGCGTTCACCAAGAGTAACAAGTTGCAAGATCTTCTCTTAACCCCCAACAAATACCGAGAAACTTTTAAAGATGCAAATGATGCAAATGAATGCCCTCAGAAGATCTCTCTCAATCACAATGAATGATACTTGATCAAAAAATCAAGATTTTAGCACTTGGGTTCAAGTATATATAAAAAATTTATATCTCTTGATCTTTTTAAAAAACTGCTCAAAAAATGTTTATAAATACTGATCAAAATCTGCACAAAAAGTATTTATAAAACTGATCAAAAATGTGAACAGAAGCTTCTAAAAAATCTGCTTAAAAGTGTTTTAAAAACTTCTCAAAAACAGTAGCGAAAATCTGCTCAAAAATGTTTTAAAAACTGCTTAAAAACAGTAGCGAAAATTTGCTTAAAACTTCTTCTAAAACCTGCTCAAAAGAGTAAAGAGATGATGCTTGAAGGTGTATAAGAGAATATGATTTGAGATGGATGAGAATATTACCCAAAACATCTATATTTATAGTCCAATCTCTCAGCTAGCCGTTATGGTCGAAAAGGAAAGAAATCAGTACAGCTAACAGCCAGCTACGACCTCTAACGGCTAGTAAATAATCGTTGGAATGTCTGGTCAAATGAACAATACTCGAGTAACATCTGGTCAAATGAACAGTGTCTGGTCGTATAAACAGTACCTAGTCAAAATGAACAGTACTCAAAAGACCAGTTTCAGTCCTTTTTTGAGATTCTTGACTAAGATTGTGAATGAATGGGAATGCAACACATGACCTAAGAGTTTCTCAATTTTTGCCGGAACTAAAAGAGATTTTGCAACCCCTCTTAATAATACGGTTTAAACTAAAAAAGAATTTCTTATAAAACCGGTCAAACTCCAAACTCTAAGACCGGTACAATAAACAGGCACTTATCTTAGGTCTTTGCAACTTTCTTCTTGGCGACATTGCACTTACGACTTTGACTTGTGTTCTCGGACTGCGACCTCAGGCGGCACTGCGACCTTGCGCTTGCGACCTTGGCTTGCGTCCTTGAACTGCGACCTTGTGCTTGCGACTTGCAGACTTTCCCGGAGTACTTGTAAATTTTACAGAAATAACACTACATATAAATAGCTCAAAGACACGATTAGTCCAAGATACTTAATGTCATCAATAATCAAAATCAACCCAAAAAAGACTTATATGCAACACCTAGCACTGTTGCACTCCACCGCATCCGCAACCTAGACGCGGTGGAGAAATAGACCTAAGGTGTGCACTTGTGCCTCATGCCTCAAACACATGAACTTGAAGAATGCCAAAAGTTCATGCAAATTACTCAACATTTGACATGAGTAGAAAAAAGTGTGGTTAAGACACTTACAACTCTTATATACAAAAAGTTTAAGAAAAATGTGATGACCTAAAATAAGAAAGTGTAACAATCTAAAATAAGAAAACACTATAATATAAAAAATGCGACCACCTATAATAGGAAAAATGTGATAACCTAAAATATGAAAATGCGATGACCTAAAATAAAAAATTTAACAACTCTTGTTTCTTGATTGAGTAAAAAAGGGATATTTGAAGTTCGTTATCAACTCAAGTGGTTTCTTCGTCTCCGAGTATCCAATAAGGTATTTTTGGAACACCAATAAGTATATTAGATTAATATTAAATTTAAGTAGATAAAATTTATTGGAGAAACTAGTAATCATCAGATCAATATAAAATACAAGAAAACTTCGACAAAAAAAATGTTTTTACCCTAGTCATATAGAAAAAAAATTGTGAACTTATACATTAGATTTCTGTGTTAGATAGATTTAGTGATACAATACCAACACTGTTAAACTAGATTGGATATCATGGACTCATTTGCATGCTCTCTAACTTGTAAATTAAGATAAAAATATGGTAGACTTGAGGGTTAAGTTAAGGGGGTTTTCTCTGTGTGCTCTATATAAAGAATTGAGTGTAGTGGTTGTTCTGTCATCAAACACTTGTTAGACTCTCCATCCACGCACAAACCCTAAAAAAACCACTAACCCTAGAGAAACCGTAGAAACCATGGCAGCCGCTGTGTTTTACTTGTTCGATGGTTTGCGTCAAGAGCCGGTGGTCATGAAAGCGCTGAAGAGGGCGGCGGCATCTGGTGCAGAGCCACCGTGTCCGAAGCGGCCGCGCGTTTCTGTCCCCACTCCTCAGGCGGCGCAAGGGGGTTGCATGAGATCGGCCTTGCCACCACGACCGTGTTTGCCTCAGCCGCCGGCGCCTTCACAGCTGACTCCTCCTGTTATAGGAGGCAACGTACCAGAGCCAGCGTCATCAGGTACGTATCTGCCTCCGCCATGTGTTCCAACAACCCCGGTGCGCAAGGATTCGTGACACCTCCTGCACCATGTTGTCTGCCTTTTGCAGCACCTCTGCCATACACGACTCAAGACGATGACAGCGGCACTATGGAGGTCAATGAGGCCCCTGGTGATGGCTTTGTGCACCAGGGAAGCATTGTTGTGGCAGAGCAGCCCGTGCTTGCAGCATCTAGCAAGCCGACGAAGGCAGTGTCATATGCTTCGCTTGATCCCTTCGAGGCAGCCATGGAGAATCAGAGTACCTCTGAGGATGAAGATGACGACGACTTAGCCGACTTCGCCAGCTATCTGGAGCGCTTGTTGTTGAGCAATGATGCCGGCAATGACTCGCCGAACCAGCCGGAGAGCGTGCCTTTCAGGACTACGACGCCCTCCTGTTCTATTAGCTCTCTGATTTCTTCCTTCTCAAATGTAGTTCTTGTGTAAAGGATGTAAATGTAAAGCATACTTGCAATTGTCTCTGCAACTGAGTTACATACGACGGTAAGTTTTTTTTGTCATTACTTACAAACGGCATGCAGTAGCAGAGTTCAATCGAATTTTAGAGGAGGGGTATTGTTTAAACATGAGCACGCAGTTACTGGGAGCTGTTTTGATTTTCACCTGTTTTGACAAAATGATGTCTGATTAATATGATACATATCTTTCCCAAACTACAGGAAATGCATTTGAGGAACACTGAAGATTCAATTCTAACAAAACCAACTAAGCAACTAGGAGAATGCATTTGATTGCGATGCCAATTATAAAGTAGAAACTTGTTATTTATTTGATCTAGTTGTTCATTTACTTATGCATGTTATGTCATCCTAGGAGCTCGCAAATAACTCT